>CM035133.1:24214027-24854333 GCA_020205605.1 Panax ginseng | reverse complement strand
ACAACATATGATTATGGCTTGTTATTTCAAAAATTTACAGAGTAGGTGATATGGCCATATGGCGTTATACGTGATTTTTATATGTCAAATATAATTTATTTTGCAAAATTCACACATTGATATGATTATGCATGTTAAAATGAACAAAATGAAACTTGAATGGTTGGATTTGGCTTTATAACGAATCTGTAGCATTAAATCCACGTTTTTGTTCAAGAACATCAAGAACAGTCCAATTTGCATGCTTTAATTATGTGATTATGTGTTTTAATGGGTGAAAATCACTCCATAGATGTTAAGTATTGAGTATTTATGAATTCTAACATGTAGGTATGTCTAAATTCGTGTAAAAATAAGTTGCTTGGAAATTTTTAGTCGTGTTCTGCAATTTTCGCGAATTGCAGAAACTAGAACTGGAGTCTCGCGCCACGGCGCCAACTCCTAGTTCTTTCCCACACCGCAACACCATCGCACCGGCGCGCTAATGTCCCGGTCAGCTTACCAAGGCCAAGCAGGCACTAAGAGCCAATACAAAAGTGGAGCCGCAGCGCCACTTAGCAGATTGTCCAGAAAATGCAAATTTTTAATGTTCAAGTATGGAAATGTGATAGCAACTTAGTCTAATGATTATAAAGACTTGTTAGACCTATAATGAGATGTTAAAATAAATTCTTAACATGTACATAACACAATTAAGTGTGGATTGAATGATCGAATGCATAATTAGTTTATTTTTTGTGAAGTCTTAATTTTACACTAAGTATAATAATTGACTAAGTGTGGTCATTAAGTCGAGTTTAGACAAAGAATAACTTATGATGTTTAGTACGTTATTATTGACTGGTATTGTGAACGTAATTGATATGTAGGATTTAATTCAAAGAACGAGTTTGTTTAAGTGTAATCTACGCACGAGGCAAGTTTCTAAACCTTATCTTATTACATTGAGCAAGTTTCTTACCCTAAACTTTCGTTGAGCAAGTTTCCTAACCCTACTTGTTATCGTTATATAAGTTGATTAATTCATCTTTCGGTATTGAGAAAATTCTCATTATTATTGATCAAGCCTGTCTTGTATATTAAAGTTTATTAATCTTCAAGCATGATGTTGTTATACAATAATTATTCTATTGTATACTTTTGAGATTTTATCCAAGTTAAATTATCTATTATTGTTAAACCTTGTTAGACTAGCGAACCCTTATAGATTCGACTAGTCCATAGTTGATGAGCGTTCTAAATTTTAGAACCCCTTGATGAATTATCCAAACCAAACTTCCTTTGGTACGGACTCGAATGTCAAAACTGAGATGAACAACCATGTATAGGGGATTATTTACGCTTTAGCGTTAAGATATTGTGCACAGTATGGTACTAAGGGTTGATCCCCTAAGTAACGAGAAGAAGAGTCCATAGTCTTATGACGATCATTAAAGGTTTCAAGTAAAAACACTTGACAACCTAGGACATAGTTCAAGGTCTTATGACCCTCAGAATTTCTTTTGATTCTTGTTATTCATTCTTGATTATTATTTCTCTCGCATGTTATTATTCATTTGTTATAATGTTATACTTGTGGGCAATCGTGCTCACTCTTGTATAATAATAACATTGCAGTTAAGAACGAAAGAGCAGACAAACCTTCCACTAGTAAGGGCAAGGGCAAACTTAGCAAGTAATGAAAACTGCTTAATTAATGTGGTTATGTGATGTAATTAGAATTGATGTTACTAAGACTTATTTGTTTATGTTTTCCGCATAGATGTTTTAAGGTTAGAGTAACCTGAGATTTATTTATTATTCAGTTGATGTAACCCCATAAGGGGAGATATTTATTATTTATTTCTATCTATTGCATGGTTTGCATTTATTTTGGGTAGATAGATAGACGATGTTTGTACAGTGAACACCAAATCCTGTGGAAATGGAAGTACCGGATTTGGGGGTGTCACAGTACTGTCCAATGGTGGAATTCTCCTACAACAACAGTTATCAAGCAAGTATTGGCATGGCTCCATTTGAGGCATTGTATGGATGAAAGTGTCGTTCTCCAGTATGCTGGGACGAGGTGGGAGAAGCAACGTTGTTGGGACCAGAATTAGTACGCATGACTACAGAAATTAGGGCTTGTTATTTCAAAAATTACAGAGTACGTGATATGGCCATATGGCCTTATATGTGATTTTTATATGTCAAATATAATTTATTTTGCAAAATTCACACATTGATATGATTATGCATGTTAAAATGAACAAAATGAAACTTGAATGGTTGGATTTGGCTTTATAACGAATCCGTAGCATTAAAATCCATGTTTTTGTTCAAGAACTTCAAGAACATCAAGAACAGTCCAATTTGCATGCTTTAATTCTGTGATTATGTGTTTTAATGGGTGAAAATCACTCCATAGATGTTAAGTATTGATTATTTATGAATTTTAGCATGTGGGTATGTCTAAATTCGTGTAAAAATAAGTTGCTTGGAAATTTTTAGTCGTGTTCTGCAATTTTCACGAATTATAAAAACTGGAACTGGAGTCTCGCGCCGTGGCGCCAACTCCTAGTTCTTTCCATGTAGCAAGTAGCGCCATGTGTCGTCACCAAGAAGCTATACTTGGCCACCAGAAGCGCCAAGAGTTAAGATAAAAAGTGGCACCGCAAATACCACTTAGCAGATTGTCCAGAAAATGCAAATTTTTAATGTTCAAGTATGGAAATGTGATAGCAACTTAGTCTAATGATTATAAAGACTTGTTAGACCTATAATGAGATGTTAAAATAAATTCTTAACATGTACATAACACAATTACGTGTGGATTGAATGATCGAATGCATAATTAGAAATTATCCCTGTTAAGTATGTGCACAAGAACTGTAGAGTAGATATTAAGGGTAATATCATGAACGTATATCTTATCCCTATTCGACTTGGAGAATTTGATGTTATTTTGGGTATGGATTGGTTATCCAATTATGGGGCGGTAATTAACTGCCAGAAGAAGCGTATTAACCTTATGACTCTGTTAAAGGTTGTGTTTTATGGTAGCAAGTCGCCTAGACAAGCGAGTTATCTGACGATGATATAGGCCAGAAGATTATTAAGGCAAGGCTGTGTAGGATATCTAGCTTACATAGTCGATAGTCGTAAAGAGAATCCGAAAATAGATGAGATTCCGGTAGTGAGAGATTTCGCAGACGTATTTCCGGACGATTTGCCAGGACTTCCTCCAGACAGAGCAGTTGAATTTGTGATCGATTTAGCTTCAGGAACGGTCCCAATATCGAAGGCATCGTACCGAATGGCACCGGTAGAGATGAAAGAACTGATGGTCCAACTACAAGAATTACTGAATAAAAAGTATGTTCAACCAAGCGTATCACCGTGGGGAGCGCCGGTTTTATTTGTAAAGAAGAAGGATGGAACGATGCGGCTCTGCATCGACTACAGAGAACTGAATAAGGTCACGATTAAGAATAGGTATCCATTACCGTGAATCGACGATTTGTTCGATCAGTTAAAGGGAGCAAAATATTTTTCGAAGATAGATTTGAGAAGTGGTTATCATCAACTGAAGGTGAGACCAGAGGATGTACTGAAGACAGCGTTTAAAACACGATACGGTCACTACGAATTTCTTGTAATGTCATTTGGTCTAACTAATGCTCCTGCAGCATTTATGGGCTTAATGAATGGAGTGTTCAAGCCGTTTTTGGACAAATTCGTAGTAGTATTTATAGATCACATTTTGGTATATTCAAAAACTAAGGAAGAACACGAAGAACATTTGAGGTTGACATTAGAGACATTGAGAAGAGAGAAGTTGTATGCTAAGTTTTCGAAATGTGAATTCTGGATTGAAAGAGTACAATTTCTTGGACATGTGATTGATAGAGACGGAAATTCGGTGAATCCCTCCAAAGTCGAAGCTGTGATTAACTGGGATCAGCCGAAGATGCCATCGGAAGTAAGAAGTTTTATTGGATTAGCGGGTTATTACAGAAGATTCATTCAGGATTTTTCCAAGATCGCAACTCCGTTGACGAATTTGACTAGGAAATCGGTAAAGTTTGTTTGGACGAGAAGTGTGAGGAAAGTTTTCAAGAATTAAAGAAGAGGTTAAGTTCAGCACCTGTGTTATCTCTTCCGGATGATACAAGAAATTTTGTGGGTTATAGTGATGCATCGCATAAAGGACTTGGCTGTGTGCTTATGCAAAATGGTAGAGTCATTGCGTACGCGTTATGACAACTGAAAGATTATGAGAAGGGGTATCCGACCCACGACTTGGAGTTAGCTGTAGTGGTTTTTGCTTTGAAAATCTAGAGGCACTATCTCTATTGGGAGAAGTGTGAAATATATACAGACCACAAGAGTCTGAAATATATTTTTACACAAAAAGACTTGAACATGCATCAAAGAAGGTGGTTGGAGTTAATTAAGGACTACGATTGTGAGATTCTATACCATCCGGGTAAGGCAAATGTGGTGGCCGACGCCCTAAGTAGAAAAGGTCGGGAGAAATTGATGACGTTGACCGCTAAGGAGGAGCTAATTTTAGCAATGGAAAAGCTGGAATTGGAAGTGAAGTATCCTATGGAAATTGATGAGAAACTGTTCCAGATGCAAGCTGGTACGACCTTACTGGATAAAGTTAAGGAGGCTCAACTTCAGGATGAAGAATGTGAGAAAGTGAAGAAGAAGATATCTGAAGGGACTGAACTAAGATTCAAAATAGACAATGAGGGACTACTAAGATTTGAGAGCAGAATTTGGGTACCGCCAGTACCAGAGATTAAGGAAGAAATTTTGAGTGAGGCTCATAACTCACGATATTCGATTCACCCTGGTAGTACCAAGATGTACCAAGATCTTCGACAACACTTTTGGTGGCCAAATTTGAAATGAGAGGTTGTAGAATGTGTTGCCAAGTGTCTGACATGTCAGAAAGTAAAAGCAGAACATCAAAGACCGAGTGGATTGCTACAACCTTTAGAGATTCCAAAATGGAAATGGGAAAAATATTACGATGGATTTCATGGTTGGCCTACCGATGACTCAGAAAGGCTACGACGCAGTATGGGTTATTGTTGACCGATTGACGAAATCTACACACTTCCTTTCGATCAGAATCAGATTCAACCTAGATCAGTTGGCAAGGTTATATGTGAAAGAGATTGTTTCGAGGCACGGAGTTTTGGTGTCAATTGTTTCTGATAGAGATCCACGTTTTACATCGAACTTTTGGAAACGTCTATAGGAATGCATGGGTACATAGTTGCGAATGAGCACAACATATCACCCTTAGACTGATGGACAGAGTGAAAGAACAATTCAGACATTGGAAGATATGTTAAGAGCTTGTATAATGGATTTTAAAGGAAATTGGGATGACCATTTACCGCTTGTAGAGTTTGGTTACAACAACAATTACCACGCTAGTATTGGAATGCCGCCTTATGAAGAGTTATACGGTAGAAAGTGAAAAACTCCACTATATTGGGATGAAGTTGGCGAAAGACAATTACTAGGACCAAAATTGGTACAACAAACAGCAGAGATAGTCAAAGTGATTCGAGCGAGATTGATAGCAGCCCAAGACAGATAGAAGAAATACGTCGATACACACCGTAAGAATGTTGAGTTCGAACCAGGTAGTTATGTGTTTTTAAAGGTCTCTCCTTGGAAAGGAAAGATCGGATTCGGAAAGAAAGGGAAATTGAGCCCAAGATTCATTGGACCCTTTGAAGTTCTGAGAAGAGTCGGAGAAGTTGCCTATGAGGTAGCCTTACCTCCATCTCTAGAGAATGTCCACAATGTTTTCCATGTCTCAGTCCTACGACCCTACAAACCTGATTACAAGCACGTGATTGAATATGAACACCTACATTTTGACAAAGACTTGTCTTACGAAGAAATTCCTGTTCAAATTGTCGACCGAAAAGAACAAGTTCTGAGAAATAAAGTAATACCTTCTGTTAAGGTAATTTGGAGGAACCACAACGCAGAAGAAGCTACGTGGGAACTCGAAGAGAATATGATGAAGAATTATCCTCATTTTTTTACTTAGATTGTTATATGCGATTCTGGGGACAGAATCTGTGTAAGGAGGGGAGAATGTAACGGGATGAATTATTGAGTTATGATTCTGGGGACAAAATCCTTTTAAGAGGGGAAAGATGTGACAACCGTAATTTTGTAAATTAATTTTAATATTTATTGGATTGAATAAATATTTTTCGATGAGTTAATTATTAGATTAAATAATTAATTGATGAAGTTGTGGTAGATTAATTTAATTATATGTGTTATATTTATTAAATTAATGTGGAGAATTTTTATTATTCGAAGCATGCGATTATGTAAGCTTATTGAATTAAAAGAAATATTTAATAAGCCTATTGTTATTTTAATTAATTTAATTATTAATTAGAGATTTAAGAATTTAATATTTTTATTAATGAGAAATTTAATTATGTGACTATGTGAATTAATGAGAAATTATTATATTTTATTTAAAGTAAATTAAATAAGATATTAGATTTATTTTATAAGGAGTGTGACATTATTTAAAACTATATAATAAAGTTTTATTAAATTAAATGATTTTTAAAACCTATTCTATCTAACCAAACATGGCACTATGGGAAGTTGGGGGCAGTTACCCATGACTGGATAACTGACCACCAACGCGTTAGTTGATTTCTATATTATATACGTCTTCCTTTCTTTTTCTTTCATTTTTTCTAAGTCTAATATTAAGCGAGAGAGGATACTGAGAGAGTTGAGAAAATTTTGAGAGAGATTGGGAGAAACTCTGTGATTGAAGTAGAGAGAATTGTCAATTTATCTAATCTACGCTTGGGTAATCTCTTCAACCCAATTTATATATTTTACGTCTTTTAAAGTTTTCATGAATATAGTTTTATTCATTCTGTAATTCTCTAAAATTGGGAAATTTTGTTGTTATGAGAATATATGTAATAATTCGAGTTGTATGGCATGTTTTATATATATATATATATATTGTGTGTTTCCATATCATCAATTTCATAAGATTACAACATATGATTATGGCTTGTTATTTCAAAATTTCTGAGTAGGTGATATAATATATGGCGTTATACGTGATTTTTATATGTCAAATATAATTTATTTTGCAAAATTCACACATTGATATGATTATGCATGTTAAAATGAACAAAATGAAACTTGAATGGTTGGATTTGGCTTTATAACGAATCTGTAGCATTAAATCCACGTTTTTGTTCAAGAACATCAAGAACAGTCCAATTTGCATGCTTTAATTATGTGATTATGTGTTTTAATGGGTGAAAATCACTCACTAGATGTTAAGTATTGAGTATTTATGAATTCTAGCATGTGGGTATGTCTAAATTCGTGTAAAAATAAGTTGCTTGGAAATTTTTAGTCGTGTTCTGCAATTTTCGCGAATCAGTGTAAACCGGAAACTGAGTCTCGTGCCTGTGGCCAACTCCTAGTTCTTTCCCCAAGACCATGAAGACCACCAACATCAAGCAGTACAATGTCCCAACAAGAATGGTACTACCTGCGCCATGAGCGCTAAGAGCCGAGAGAAAAGTGGAGCCTTGGCATACCACTTAGCAGATTGTCCAGAAAATACAAATTTTTAATGTTCAAGTATGGAAATGTGATAGCAACTTAGTATAATGATTATAAAGACTTGTTAGACCTATAATGAGATGTTAAAATAAATTCTTAACATGTACATAACACAATTACGTGTGGATTGAATGATCGAATGCATAATTAGTTTATTTTTCGTGAAGTCTTAATTTTACACTAAGTATAATAATTGACTAAGTGTGGTCATGAAGTCGAGTTTAGACAAAGAATAACTTATGATGTTTAGTACGTTATTATTGACTGGTATTGTGAACGTAATTGATATGTAGGATTTAATTCAAAGAACGAGTTTGTTTAAGTGTAATCTACGCACGAGACAAGTTTCTAAACCTTATCTTATTACATTGAGCAAGTTTCTTACCCTAAACTTTCGTTGAGCAAGTTTCCTAACCCTACTTGTTATCGTTATATAAGTTGATTAATTCATCTTTTTCAGATTGAGAAAATTCTCATTATTATTGATCAAGCCCTGTCTTGTATATTAAAGTTTATTAATCTTCAAGCATGATGTTGTTATACAATAATTATTCTATTGTATACTTTTGAGATTTTATCCAAGTTAAATTATCTATTATTGTTAAACCTTGTTAGACTAGCGAACCCTTATAGATTCGACTAGTCCATAGTTGATGAGCGTTCTAAATTTCAGAACCCCTTGATGAATTATCCAAACCAAACTTCCTTTGGTACGGACTCGAATGTCAAAACTGAGATGAACAACCATGTATAGGGGATTATTTACGCTTTAGCGTTAAGATATTGTGCACAGTATGGTACTAAGGGTTGATCCCCCTAAGTACGAGAAGAAGAGTCCATAGTCTTATGACTGTTAAAGATTTCAAGTAAAAACACTTGACAACCTAGGACATAGTTCAAGGTCTTATGACCCTCAGAATTTCTTTTGATTCTTGTTATTCATTCTTGATTATTATTTCTCTCGCATGTTATTATTCATTTGTTATAATGTTATACTTGTGGGCAATCGTGCTCACTCTTGTATAATAATAACATTGCAGTTAAGAACGAAAGAGCAGACAAACCTTCCACTAGTAAGGGCAAGGGCAAACTTAGCAAGTAATGAAGACTGCTTAATTAATGTGGTTATGTGATGTAATTAGAATTGATGTTACTAAGACTTATTTGTTTATGTTTTCCGCACAGATGTTTTAAGGTTAGAGTAACCTGAGATTTATTTATTATTCAGTTGATGTAACCCCATAAGGGGAGATATTTATTATTTATTTCTATCTATTGCATGGTTTGCATTTATTTATGGGTAGATAGATAGACGATGTTTGTACAGTGAACACCAAATCCTGTGGAAATGGAAGTACCGGATTTGGGGGTGTCACAGTACTGTCCAATGGTGGAATTCTCCTACAACAACAGTTATCAAGCAAGTATTGGCATGGCTCCATTTGAGGCATTGTATGGATTTAAAGTGTCGTTCTCCAAAGATATCTTTGGGACGAGGTGGGAGAAGCAACGTTGTTGGGACCAGAATTAGTACGCATGACTACAGAAAAGATTCAAATGATTAAACAACGTATTCAAACCTCACAAGATCGACAAAAGAGTTATGCTGATCTTTATAGAAAGGACGTGGAGTTTAATATTGGAGATCATGTACTGTTACGTGTTGCTCCATGGAAGGGAGTTACAAGATTTGGAAAGAGAGGAAAGCTCAATCAAAGATTTGTTGGTCCATTTGAGATTCTTGTTCGAATAGGAAATGTGGCATATAGACTCGCATTACCTCCAAATATGTCTCGTGTTCATAATGTTTTTCATATATCTATGCTTCGTAAATATGTGAAAGACCCGAACCACATTATTGAGTTAGAACCAGATGAGATAAAGAAGATTTAACGATAAGGAGGTATTTTGTTAAGATCTTGGATAGGAAAGAGCATGTCCTATGCACCAAGGTTATACCACAAGTTAAGGTTTTGTGGAGGAACCATGCAATTGAGGAAATGACCTGGGAGTTGGAATCAGAAATGATAGCGAGGTACCCTCACCTGTTCGAAACACCAGGTACGTACGTCAATTTCGAGGACGAAATTTTATAAGGAGGGGAGGTTGTAAGACCCCAACTTATTATAAATAAAATTAAATTTTCCTCTATTCATTATTCTAAATTAATAAGGGTTAATTTGATATAATGCTTTGGTTATGGGTGAAATGTGCAAATTTTACAAAATAAGCTAGTGGTTATAAAATATTCCTTTTGTCGAGGAATATTCGTTTGGTCGTGGAATATTCTTTTTGTCGAGAATATCCGTACGATGGCGCAGTCATTCGTGGGCCCCATAACAGGATAATTGTCAGATGAAGAAAACGACAAAGTATGAGTTTTTATAATTAATGGCGTAATGGTTACCGTTAACACTGTTGGAATACCTGGTGGTTAAAATACAGTAATACGCGTAGTTCCACAGTAGCACACGGTATTGCACATTATAGTTGAATTATTGATTCTTACGTAAGAAGGAACTACTCAATAATTGTTACAGTAGTTACTGTTCAATATTTTATTTTATTGATTCAATAATTACTGCGTTGATAATTTATATTATTGTTGTTTCAATAATTGCCACTGCACAGTATTTCCCATTATCAGATCAATAATTCATATTATTTGAATAATATTATTAGATAGTATTATTGGCAATGTCTAGAAAGTTATGTCAATGAGAAGTTTGGTCATCTAATTACGCGCTAGTAAGGAGAAATCCTTATCGGAAAGCCCCCTCTTTCCTGGGAACGGCCTGGTTGTCATAATTGTGATTCTGTAATATTATTTGGGAATAATTAATTATTGATTTATATGATAAGGAAATATTTATTTGATGTGGATATAAATGATGGATTTATTTATTTTATATGGTTATTAATGAAAGAATTAATCTTTGAGATGTTTTATCAAGATTTTGTCGATTGGAGGTATTAAAATCATACATTTATGGATTTGGATATTTTACATTTGGAATTTGGAAAAACTTTCTTCTGCAAAGTTGTAGAGAATTCGATTTCGTGTGGAATGGACATAAAATTCGTATTTTTCTAATAAACAGGCTATTTTCGATGAATTATTAAAGTTTCTGATTATTGTTTAAATGATAAAACATTTTGGAAAATTCTAGAATTGGTTGGTGAGAAATGTGCTCAATTGAATTTCAAATGTGGTGGGTGGCAATAGTAGCACGTAAAGCCATCATATAGCAGGTCAAGTCTGCTTCGGCGTGCTAACATTTTCCTATAAATAGAGGGCTAAGTTAGAATTGAAAATCACACTAGAAACAAGTTTTCTCTCTTTCTCTCTCTATATTATCGAGCGTATTTTGTGAGTATTTAGATACTTTGAGCGTTGCTGTTCATTACAAGTTTAATTCAGCATCATATCCGATATTTCATTCTAAAGTACTGTTTCTTTGAGGTAAGGGATGTTATTTTCTTCATATATGATATTAGTTCTTTCAATATTATTATGCCGAAGTATTGATCTGAACTTTTAATCAAATTTGGAACTTTTTGTGTCGGGGTTACTATTCAAGTATACGACACTATTCACGAATACGACACTATTCATTAAAAAATGAAATTTTCTTCTTTTTGTCCAAGATGTTTATTATGGTTACTATCTTTGATTGTATCCATGTTTTGGTCTTTATTTTTGAATTCTGCTTCAAAATTGGTTATTATGAAGTATTATTGATCTTGGATAAACTGTTATACGAATCCCTAATATTTGTCCTTCTATCTCACTGGATTCGTTTTCTTTAAAATATTTTTCATCATCCTCAGTCCTAAATGATGATTTTTACTGAATATCTTTGGCCTGTGGTGCAAAGATGAATGATTAATTGATGAATATCTTTGGCCCGTAGTGCAAAGATGAACATGTGTTGAGATGAACATGACCAACTGGTGATATAAATGAATATCTTTGGCCTGTAGTGCAAAGATGAATATTTAATTAAAGATGTATATTGATTGTTGTTACAGGGATAAAATATTGATGATGGACTTTTAAATCTTAGAAGATAGTAGAACTCATTCTCTACTTGACTCTTCTAATGGATTGCTGTTTCCGCTACAGAATATTGATCTATAACTTGTTGTCTATTATATTCTATCAGATTTTTCCCTGTTGAGGACTAACGATAATTTGCTGTATATTATCTTAGTCATAATATTCTTTACTGGGCTAGTTGAGCTCAACCTTTTCCTTTTGTTCCATTTTTCTTCTTAGGAGGTGAGAACATAGTAGGATCTAGTCGGGATATGGAGTGATGGTTCTAGAAATTTGTTGTAGTAGTCCTCACTGTTTTTGTAAAATAGTGTATGAATAATTAGAATGAGGACTTATTTGAGTGTGGATATTGTCTAGAAGACAATATTTATATTTAAACTCATAGTATGTGTTATCGTATTTTGCACGACAATTGTAATAATAAAGTTGTAGTTTGCTTTCTATACCATGTATTTGGCGACTCAGAATGGGTGTTGTATACCTATTTTGGGGGCGTCACATCCTTTCTTCGTCGATTCTTGCTTCTAGAATAATGCCCTCTTGAACCGTCTTCTTCACATTCATCAGCTCTGAGTATGTAGCTTGAGCGATTTTAACTTTATCGGTTAATGTCGATTCTACTCGTATTATTTGACATCATCACATGGGTCCTTAAAGTCTTTAACTCTATCTTCATCATATTTAAGTTATACAAAATGAGTTTTTGTGTTAATTGTGACACCGCCAAAATAGGTCCATTCCACCCAACCCATTCTGAGTCGCCAAATACATGGTACAGAAAACAACTACAACTTTATTACAATAATTGTCGTGTAAAATACAACAACACATATGTTGTGAGTTTTGAAACAAATATATACCAACTGTGACTCACATCCCAACCTTGGATAGCACGTCACAACGACACCTTACGTAAAGGTATAGTCAAAAACTGTTTTAGAAATTAGAATCTTTGGGAAGTGCTCAAGAAAACCTTCGTACATGGGAGGCCATGCTTCTAGGTTATGATAGATATCCTATGGCCACAGAATTATCCTTAGTTGACCCAATAGACCCCAAAGAAAAACGAGAAGATTACTATCATATTCTTCCCAATGGTGAGTCTTCTCTTGACATATCATTATCTCCACTGTCTCTAATTGAGAATTATACTTCAAACAAACACTAAGATTATATAGGTAGTGCTCGTAAATATACTCAGTAAGTGGATGAGCACAACCCTGTCTTATGATGACACGAAGTTGTATGTCTTTAGACATCTTGTATGATAGTGGCAAAACACCCTTCCAACGTTAGGTTCGCCTCACCCTATTTGATTCACCAAATATAACTACTAAATGATGTATACAACACCTTTCTATCTTTGCTTAGGAGAACCTCCACGACTAGAGACCACCGATTCTATTTCCCCGTTACCCTCCGACTCAAACCCCACTACACTTTTATTACGAAAGGAATTGTGAAGCAAAAGGGTGAGCACAACTAGCTTCAAGAAAGAATATCATGACTAAAGATAATTAAATTATCAATAGCCTTCATCAATAATAAATCGTAGATTTAAAACATATGGTAGATGATAAAACTTTTCAACCATAGTTGCAGCGGAACGAGCAATCCATTAGAAGAGTCAAATAGACCATAAAGTCTATTATCTTTTCCACATTAAAAGTCCACCAACAATGTCTTATCCTTGTAACATTAATCAACAGTTCCTTTCCACAATTATATGAATAACTCATAATCATAATTGTAATTCTAAATTCCTCTTCGCATCCAAGACGAAGATAATTTTCATCACCTGTCTTTACCTGAAACATCAAAGATCATGGTTATACCAAATCACAGTTCATGTTCATAATCATACTAATAAATTTATCTTTGCACTACGGGCCAAAGATATTCGTCAACAGTTCATCTTTGCACTACAGCCAAAGATATTCAACAATAGGTCATCTTTGCACTACGGGCCAAAGATATTCAACAACAGATAATCTTTGCACTACAGACCAAAGATATTCATATCTCAAAGAAATATATAATCATTTCAAAATCTATATAAACCATAATTATAACCATGTTGATCAATTCACCTTTGCACTTAATCTAAAAATATTCAATTGTAAATTCAATGGTCATGATCATACTAGTCACAATTCATCTTTGCGCTACTGGCCAAAGAGAACCCATAATCATGATCATACCAATAATCTACCCATCTTTACACTTAAGTCAAAGACAAATTTCTTCACCAAGATTATAAAAATGTTATATATGATAATAAAAACAATAACATCAAAACATGGATTTAATTTCAAGAGTAAGATTCATAAATCAACGATAATTTGGTCAGAAAAAGAAACCAATTTTATTGTGAATAGTACCCGTGAATAGTAACTCGTGAATAGTAACTCATGAATAGTAACCCGTGAATAGTAACTCGTGAATAGTAACTCATGAATAGTAACTCGTGAATAGTAACTTGTGAATAGTAACTCATGAATAATAACTTGTGAATAGTAACTCATGAATAGTACTCCGTATTTATACATAGTACCGTATACGTAAATAATATCATATACATAAATAGTGCCACATACATAAATAGTACTTTAGTATCGTGAATAATCAGATATCGTGAATATAGTACATATATCGTGAATAGTAACCCAGACACAAAAGGTAGAAATTCCACAATAAAATCCATACCAATATTTCAATTATAATGATATTGAAAGAATAACATAATTATGAAGAAAATAACATTCCTTACAATCCCTTAAAATCCCTTAAAATCCCTTACTATCCCTTACCACAAAAGAGCAACACTTCTGACTGGATATCGGATATGACGCAGAAGGAAACTTGCACTGATGAATAGCAACTCACCAAGTATCTAAATACTCACAAAATACACTCGATAATCTAGAGAGAGAAAGAGAGAAAACTTATGTTTCTGGTGTGATTTTCAACTCTAACTTAGCCCTCTATTTATAGGAAAATGTTAGCACGCCGAAGCAGACTTAACCTGCAAACTGATGGCTTTACCTGCTACTATTCCACCCACCAAAAATCAGCCACCATCCCCAACTACCAAAAGTAGGGTCCACTCAATTCTAGAATTTTCCACCAAAACCTAATTTTTGAATCAGTTACCTCTTAAAATTCATAACAAATTATACACTCATTTTTAACGGTTCAAAATTTGTGGACATATACTCAACTTATATATGTATAACATATCCAAAAATTACAACGATCCAACGGTCGGATTAAATATTATAACTCACACAATAAAGTTGTAAGAACACCGATTTGATCTTTTAATACCTCCAATCCAAAAAAAATCGATAAAATACCTCAACATTAATTCTTTCATTTATAACCACATAAATAAATCCATCATTTATATCCACATCAAATAAATATTTCCTTATCATATAAATCAATAATTAATTATTCACAAATAATATTACGTAATCACAATAATGACAACCAAGCGGTTCCAGAAAGAGGGGCTTTCAATAAGAATTTCTCTCTTCTTGGCGCCGCAATTAGGTGACCAAACCTCTCATTGATGAACTTTCTAGACATTGCCAATAATGTTATCTAATAATATTATTCAAATAATATGAATTATTGATTTGATAAATGGAAATCATTGTGCAATAATAATTATTGAAACAACAATAATATAAAATATCAACGTAGCAATTATTGAATCAATAAAATAAAATATTGAACAATAATTCATCGTAACCATTATTGAGTAGTGCCTTTACGTAAGAATCAATAATTTAAAATATTGTGCAAAACCGTATTTCTTGTGTAACAACGCAGTATCGTATATTTAACCACCGGGTATTCTAATGATTGTTAATTCAGTAACCATTACGCCGTTATTTATAAAAACTCAAATTTGTCATTTTCTTCATCCAAGCAGTTATTACATTATGGGGCCCATAAATGAGCTGTATACCGTCGTCATTGAATATTCCCAAGTAGAAAGAATATTCTACGACTAAACGAATATTCTCCGACAACAATGAATATTTTATAACCACTTGCGTATTTTGAAAAAATTCATATATCACCCTTAACTTTAACCTTTTATCAATTTAACCATTTACTAAATAGGAAAATTAAATACTTTTATTTCATAAAATTCGGGGTGTTACATTAATAACATCACACTCGTAAACGCATACGATCTTCTACTTAACGCGTCAGCTACCACGTTCGCTCTTTCACATCTTTGGCACATGTTACGTTCGTTTTGGGTGAAGAAAATATTTGAGATTTTAGAAATGGGTTTTGTACTGGGGACAATACAAAATTCGATTTTACGCTCTAGGGGTAGGCCAGGAAGTCTTCAAGAATCCGTCAGGAAATTTATTAACAATAGAAATAAACTATGACTCTCATCCCAAGACTTGGATAGTATGTCTCATTGATACCTATCAACTTGCCATCGTTATTCACGGCTTCCCCTACAGAAAGTCTGGCTTCATTGCATTCCACACAAGGAAGTCACCAGCGAAAGGCTTGGGGCTCTTTACTTATGACTTGATATGACAGTAATTGACTTTAGTGGTTTGGTTTCTTGAATTCGCATAACAGGTTGGTTAGGAATATGAAAGCTAATAACCTTACGAAAAGCATGATGAGTAGTTAACCAATCGATTCCTAAAATCACATCAAAGGCAAGTATTTTCAAAGAGATAAGATCGACAGGTAACGCGAGGGTATCGATTTGAATCAAATAAGATTTATAAACAGTGGATGTAACGAAGGTTTCTACTAACGAAGTTTCAACCAATAAGCCAAAGTCTAACTCTCCGGAGTCAAATTTAAACGTTGAGCGCAAGCAAGAGAGATAAAAGAATGGGTAGAACCGGTATCTAATAAGGTATAAACTTTGCAAAAATTTATAATTAACTAACCCGTGCTAACTTCGTTCGGGTCAC
Organism: Panax ginseng; assembly: GCA_020205605.1. Classification (NCBI taxonomy): domain Eukaryota; kingdom Viridiplantae; phylum Streptophyta; class Magnoliopsida; order Apiales; family Araliaceae; genus Panax; species Panax ginseng. The sequence goes on along the minus strand of CM035133.1, from coordinate 24,837,668 downwards.
TCACTTTTTGAGAAGTCACGAAAAATGCTCTTCTTGAAACCACCGACTTTGTTTTGTCAGTATCCTCCTTTGGTGCCACCGTCCCAGCTGGACTTGATTTTGCTACAGGAAAAAATTGAGCTATGTGACCGTCTTCTCCATAACTAAAACATACCTTGGAAGGCTGTGGACAGTTTGGACTTATGTGTCCATCCTCTCCATATCTGTAGCATCTAACTGGCGGTCGTTCTCCTCCCCTAGAATTTGTTCTTTGGTTCTTTGGTCTTTGGTCTTGCTTATCTTTCCATCATTATTGAACCTTCTCTTCTTGAAATTTCCACTTCTATTATCTTGGCCATGATTACCACCGAAGTGGTTACCATTCTTGGCATGATAATTTCCCCTACGATGGTTATCATTGTTCCGATGGTCATTTCCACCGGTACAATTATTATCATGTTGTTGGTCGCTGCCTTTTAGTTGTGCTAACTCATTATCGTGCTCTAATAACTGAGCCCTATTCACAACATCTGAATACAAACATAATTTGTGAGAAATGAGGTATTGACGTATTTCGGGTCTCAAACCTCGCAGAAACATTCGCGTCATTCGCTCCTCATTATCGACCAAATGGGATGCAAACCGGGTTAACTCCACAAATTTAGCCTCGTATTACGACACGATCATTTGTTTTTCTCCAGCTTGATTAACTCCACCTCCTTCATGTGACGAATACTTTCGGGAAAGTACTTGTCGTTGAACAACTCTTGGAACTTCTCCCAAGACATTTTGAGTTCGACAGGCTGAGTACATTTTACTGATTCCCACCAGTAATCTGCCTCTCCTCGCAACATGAAGGTGGAAAAGGGAACCTTTTGCTCCTCGAAGCATCCCAAGACATCAAATATCTTGGTGATCTGCTTTATCCACGTCTCCGCTTTAAGTGGTTCTGGCTCTCCCAAAAACTCCGATGGTCCCAGCTCCTTGAACTGTTTAGTAGTGACCATCCGAGAGTTGTCAGTGTTTCCACCTGCATTTTGAACAGGAGTCTCTCTCGCCTGATGTTGCATGAACTGCATAAAGCCTCTGAACATCCCATCGTTCATCATCTGATCGGTGTTGTTGTTTACCTGAGGATTATTATCTTCCTGATGCACATTATCCTGGGTATTGATCGTTGGTGACTCAACAGTCTCATGTGCTTCATTGCTAATCTCAACATTTTCAGATGCCATTCTCAAACACTGTCACAAAACAAGGGTTAATTAACATGTCATATATTATCCCTACACTCTGACCAACCAATTAAATACCAAATAAACTTAGGTAGGTCATACTAGCAAAGGAATTCCCCGTCTCTCCCCTCCTAGTTCTTATCTCACATCTCAGCCATGGATCATATCCCTAAGCTTTGATACCAACTGTGATGCCTCCAAAACAGGTATACATCACCCATCTTGAGTCGCCAGATACACGGTACATAAATCCAAATACAACTTAATTATACAACAGTCGTGTAAAATACGATAAAATATAGCTGAGAGTTTTAATAAAAATATTGTCATCTAGACAATATCCACACTCAATGGATTCCTCGTTACATTTATTATCACACTATTTCACAGAATAGTGAGGACTACTAATGCAAACATCTGGACCATTGTAGACACTCAAAATTTTCTGCACTCCTATTCCTAACATTGCAGGAGGGTAGATTCGTCTTTTGGAGATAACCCTGAAAGACAGCTTACAACTATTTTGGATACTACCGGAAGTTCAGTTCCAACCCAGAACACAAACCGGGAATATCAGCTCCAACACGGATACTACCAGAAGATCAGTTCCAAACCCGGAACACACACCGGGAATGTCATTTCCAATCTCGGAGATAACCCCGAGATATGCAGATCAAAAAAGACCCAAGAACAACACGGAGAGAGGGCGATTACGTCTCGGTGATAACACCGCGATGTTCAGTTCCAGTCCCAGGGAAAACACTGGGAGTAGCAACCCCATCTTTGGTGATAGCCCCAAGGGATGCCATTGCAGTTCTGGCGATAACCCCCAAAATGCTTGTTTCAAACACATGCGATCAGCTTCAGGCTCAGACATCCTGTCGAGGCACACATACCTCAAACCCGGGACTAACAACGGGCAGACAGGAACATCACAGATGATAGTGAGGCATACAAACAAGCAGTCCAATCTCAGATGTAACTCTGAGCAACGTCTGCTTTCCGCTTAAACCGATGATAACCACGGCGAGGAGTCAAGCATCATCTTGTTCCTTCGAAAAATGGCACGTCGTCTCAACACTTCATACATACATACATCCAACAATGTCCCACAAGAACCGAGGAGTGATAATCCCGATTTACTATTACGTGTGGCAGTACTTTGGATAGAATTTGAAGCTTGAAGACCATGGGCATAGACCCCTCTTCCTGACTTTGTACAACCTCTAATCCATGTCATTACGTAACTCTCGACACAAGCGATCCGAAGAAGTACATATATACTTTGTTTGGATGCTCGGATTGAAGTTTTACAAGTTCGAGCGGACATTACAGTGAATGAGTGCACGTACTATGAGACAACGGGACCATGAGGCTCGGATCACCGACCGACCAAGTAGTAGGTATAATCAAGCACGCCGGAGGTGTACCTGCGGCCATCCGTCTATATATAGAATGCTTGGGTCAGCCATTTGAGAAGAGAGAGAGAAGGAAAAAGGCGAGGAAGCCCTGTCCATTTTGCTCTGGATACACATATTTTGAGTGTTTCCTCTTCTTTAAACACTAGTTAGCTCACATATAGCTACTTTTAATCCGGCGGGAGCTGAGTGTTTATTCATTTAAAGTTAAAGAAGTCTACTTTGGCAGCCCACTGTAAGCCTTCTTACATTCTATAAAGCCTTTTTCTCCTATTATCACACACTGTTGTACACGTTGATAGTCATGTGAGTGTGTTTGCCCGGACTTCGGTCCGTGGTTTTCATTTCTATCTGTATATATATACTAATATATGTATATATTTCATATATATGGACTAACATTATTGAGTTATGCCTCGATTGAGCCTAAACTTCGGTCTGGAGCGTTTATTTGCTTATATATATATATATACTTATATATATAAAATGTGGTCAGACCCTGTCTGATGAATTTCACATCTGGAGCGTTTAATTGCTTTTGTATATATATATATATATATATAATCGTTGTCAGACATATCTGACAAGCCTGGATTTTACACCCGGTGCGTTTATTCGCTTTTATATATATACATATATATAATTGCTGTCGGACATATCAGATGAGCCTGGATTTACATCCGGTGCGTTTACTTCTTATATATATATATATATATATATATATATTTACATTTCTATCAGGCCTGGAGTTTACTTCGTGGCCTTTTATAGATTTATTTACATTCCGTCCTGCCTGGAGTTTACTTCGTGGCAGTTGATAGCTTTTACAACTTTATTTATATTTCGTCCCGCCTGGAGTTTACTTCGTGGCGGTTGATTATGTCCATATATATATATATTTATCGCTTTTATATATATTTACATTTCCGATCCCCCATGGAGTTTCTTCGTGGTGGTTGATCAAGTCTGTATATATATATTTCTGACTTTTTATATATAATCGCCATCGCTTTCCATACAAATTGCAGTATCATGTGAGCCTAGGAATCATGTGATCACATGTTCTGTCTACTGAATCTAGATTCGGTTCCCATGATGGACATTTTTTTCAGCTGTAAGCAGCTTGTACATTACTTTACAATGTCTGAATTTCCTTGGATGGCTGTCATGCCCGTGAGGATTTCGGCATTGCTTTATATTATTTTTCTCGAGGATGCTTCGCATCTCAAAAATAAAAGCAAACAAGCCGGACATTTAATAATAAAATGGAAGCATGAAAAGGTCTGAATTCCTATTGAGCACAGGGTTTGAAAAACCTCTTTTCCAAAACATCATTGCTATCTTGTGGTTAAAACTGAATTTTTATAAATAAATTCAAACCCTTGTATATAGGTGCGAACGAGGCCTCACACTACTTTCAAATAATTGCACATTGATCGACACACACACACACACATTCATATAATAATTTCTTTGAAGAGTGGCGGTCACCGTGGTAACACGTATATCGGGGGGTGCCTAACACCTTCTCTCCGCATAATCAAGCCCCCGAACCCTTAATGAATCTCGGTTTCACATACCAGTTTAGCAGTGTCAAATCACTGGGTCAATGTGCAAACCTTTTCGTTTGCATTGGTGCAACTAGTTAAATACAACAACTGGCGACTCTTAAAGTCAATCGTCGACATTATACATGTCGAACCTTTTTCACTTGTTTTTTCAAACAAATCTCACCTTAACATGAGAACACCAAAGAACAAGTAACGAAAAAGGACACTCAAAAATCCCAACGTCGACAGGTGGCGACTCTGCTGGGGACTCCAGTAAGAGGGCTTAAGCCGCTATTACAAGCTTTTCAAAATTGTTATATCCTTGTGTGTGATTATTGCATTTACATTTCTGATGAATGTGTACGAATGCATCTTACTTACTGCATTGCTAAATATCTATCTGTGATATTAGTGCTTCGCACATGTCATCATTTTGTATAAACGGTGAGACACGTTGTATGTGAATGTATGTTGTGTGGTCCCTCCACCAGGAGACTATCCTGCTTGTTTGATTCATCGGACGTGGGAAGAATAATTCCCTGGGGCTCAGGAAAGGCACCACTCAGATTCGCTCTAGTTGAAAGACCGGATTAACTTTCCGTCGAGTAGATTGCGATGATCTGGGAACCTTCATGCCAAAAATCCGCGAGATAAACCCTAGGATAGATCAACCTCTGATAAACCAAACGCGGAGGAAAGTCTATTCATGCTTTCCATTTTCAATTACTTGTAAAAGCATTTACCTATAATTTTATTCCATGTTCATCCATATGTAATGGAAAATATGAAGAATATCTGTGCATGCATGACATGTTATCAATTAACAAATCAGTTTTGCAGGACAAATTCCTAAAATGGATATGTTATGATAACATTTACATTACCCTAAGACTAAACTATGTAGGTCTTTTGTAGGGAAGCAATTGGGCCTGTTACCCGCTCACAATCCAAAAAGGCCATAAGCCTACAACCAATCATGTCTTCTTCCGAACAGTCTAATCCTGTTTCCCGAGAAGAATTTGACGGATTAAGTAAATAAATCACAGACTTGGCTATTCTACTAAAAGAATTACACCAGTCTACTCAGGGTATGAAGATACCTATACATACAGAACCCTCTGCACAAGGAGTTCAAGGTCTGGAAAAAACAATTCCAGAACATCAGTTGGATACAACCAACAAAGACCCTGAAGGCACCCATCTCAAAGGAGATCCAGACACCGGTGAAATCAGGAAGAAGGTCCTTCAAATGGAGGAAACCATTCGCATTCTCAAAGGGATTGGAACACATGGCAGTGTTTCATATGCAGACCTTTGCATATTTCCTGGTATGCATTATCCAGAGAAATTTAAGACCCCTGATTTTGAAAAATATGACGGATTAGGGGATCCTTACACACATTTAAAGGTGTTCATTGGAGAACTCAGATCTTATGCTGAGAATGAAAAGCTCCGAATGCAGTTGTTTCAGAAAAGTCTAACTGGAGAAGCCCGTTCATGGTATACCAGATTAGACAACTCTAAGATCCATAGTTGGGAAGAGCTGGCTCACGCCTTCCTCACTCAATACAGTTTTCAATCTCAGATGGCTCCTGACCGGTACCAAATTACCAAGGTCAAGAAACAGTCTAATGAGTCATTCAGAGAGTATGCTCAAAGGTGGAGGCGTCTTGCTGCTCAAGTTATTCCTTCCATGACAGAATCAGAAATGGTCATGACTTTCATAGATGTACAGGAAGCTCCTTTCTATGAAAGAGTTCTAGCTGGTATTGGCAAACCATTTTCTGAAATGATCAAACACGGTGAGATGGCTGAAATGGGATTGAAGTCCGGTAAAATTCAAGACCTAGCCGCTCTTAAAGCTGTTGCTGAGCACATCCAGTCCGGATCTTATAGAAACAACCCCCGGAGGGTCCATAAAAAGAAAGAGGAGGATGTTTCCTTGATACTACAAGGACAAAAAGGCAATCCAAGCATGCCTATGCAGAGAAGAAACTACTCCCCTTTTCCAACACAATCTTCAAACCCTCCATTGCCTAAAAGTTGAGAAGTAAAGCGACCTCGAACGTTCACACCCTTAGGGGACTCACTCGAGAATATTCTGGCTCTTCTGACTACTCAGAAGAAAATCACACATCTTCTTCCACCAGCCAACCCTAATGGGAGGGGTTTTAATGCTACTCGGAAGTGTACTTATCATACTGGGGCACCCGAGCATGATACTCAAGATTGTTGGGCCTTGAAACATAAGATCCAGGATCTGATAGAGAATGGTGAGATCGTGATCACCAAGCCAGATCAACCTCATGTGCAAGACAACCCTCTTCCTCAACACAAAGAAGAAGAGGTCAATATGATCAGTTGGAGCACTGTACAAGGTTCCAATGGCGAGTCATCCCAACCCATCAAAGACGGTGTTAAAAAATGGGATTATGCAAAGTTCTAGTTTACCATGGAACAAAAGATGAAAGTTCTTTGCAAACAAATTGAGCAATTGGCAGAACTGGTGACCCACCATCATCAAGTCACACGCCAATTAATTAGGCAGGAGCATGCCTATCTCCTTCCATTTGTTATGAATGCTCCATCAACGCCTTCAGAAAGTGAAGCTATGGAGGATAAGGTTGCAAAATGAGCAAGTGCTAAAGCCCGTCGGGATTTTTCCAATCAGAGGGAATTCACCTATCTGGGCCAATCTATGGAGGAGATACTTCAAATGTTGATCAACGAAGGAAGAATTACATTCCTTCTCCCTCCAATCAATCCCCGCTCAGGGTAGTTCAATCCTGATGAAATGTGTCAATATCATTCACATTCTCGCGGTCACAGCACAGAAGAATGCTGGGCACTCCGCCATCTCATTCAGAATCTTATTGATAGTGGTGTCCTGCAAGTAGCAGATGATTACACTATGCAACTCAAGGGATGGAATGCATGCCCTACCCAGTGGAAGGGATCAGTAGCAGTTATATCTGAAGTGGATGATGAAACTGTCAAAGTATTTCCCATACAACCAATTCAACTCAAAGGAGCTGACAATCCTTTGAAAGTGGCCGCACCAAAGCCAATTCCTTTGCCTTGCAGACTACAACATCCTGTTGTTAGCTTACATAAAGTTCCATGGAATTATGGAGAAGCTGAAGGATCAACGTCACATACTACTGCTACAGTGTCGAAAGAAAATCCACTGTATCTTCCTCAACGGGTTGTCAAGCCTACTTGCAAAGCAAAGGGGAAGTTGCCTATGGAGAAGATTGAAAAATTCCTCTGTACTATGGGACACAATGAAGCCAAAGTGGTTTTAAGCTTGCGAGAAGCTCCACACCAGATTTCAATACTGGACTTGGTTTTCTCTTCCGAAGATCATCGGAAGGTCTTGCTAAAGGTTTTGGAAGAAGCCTATTTGCCAAAATCAGTGGATGTGGAAAAATTTCAACATTTGGTTGATCACGTTTTCAACAACAATGTGATATCCTTCACTGATGATGACATACCTCCCAAAGGGACCGGTCATTGCAAACCATTGCACATCGCAGTGTTGTCTTCCGTGTATATGCAAGCAGGAGTTTTGATAGATGAAGGTTCATCTCTAAATATATGTCCTTATGCCACCTTGGTGAAGATGAATATCAATCTCAAGCGAATCCAAAGTAGCCATACGATCATCCGAGCTTTTGATGGATCTCGACAAAATTCCATTAGAAAGATTGAATTGCCAATTGAGATTGGTCCTAATACATTCAACGTATCCTTCCACGTCCTCAAGATAGATTCAGGATACAGCCTGTTATTGGGGAGACCATGGATATACATGGCCGGAGCTGTTCCCTCCACTTTACATCAACAACTTAAATACATCATCAACAACAGTCTAGTCACTGTCAATGCTAAGCCGGAGTGTCCTGGATCAGAAAATCTACCAATTATCATCTTCAATTCAGAAGTTGAATCGGCTAGTTTCCACACTCTGGAAGTGAGTAACACGCAATACCATTCTATTGGAGCGCCACTTCCTGTACCCAAGATTTCTGACGAGGTTATGTCAGCCACGCAAGAAATGATGTTATTAGGTCATCAACCTGGACAAGGGCTTGGTAAGGATCAACAGGGTATTAAGGACCCCATCCAAATGTCCAGTCAAATTGGAACAGCCGGGCTAGGCTATTCTACTAGCTCTAAGCACAGGAACCCTCATAAGCACAAGCAGGTTCCTCAGGCTTCCGCCGCACGATAATTTTCTACACCTTTACCGCATGAGTTGATACAGTCTCCAGTAAAGGTTCCAGCCCAGGTTATGGCTATGTTGTTTTCGAAGCCAGTGCCAATCAAAGCTAAAGAGGTGCTGATTCCTGATCCCAAGGCAGAAGAAAAGGAACGAAAACGTAAACATGACATTGCCTTGATGATGGCATGCATTTGCGTCATTGTTCATGATGAACACACAAATAGATACAACCTAGACGATGATTGCCCAGATGTCATGGTTATCATTCGGGAAAAGGAGGACACTGACGATCCTTCTATCACTGTAGTCCTTTAGGACTTTGCCCTCGACAATTGGAGAATCACTCCATGCATTGGTCGACGAGGGTAAAATGGGCAGAAAATCCCTCTGCCCTGTAGATAACTTTAATTGCTTGCTTTCCTTTACAGCACTAGCAGTTATTTTATCATGTACATGTTAACACTTTTGTATGATCGAATAGTTGCATATATTAAGTGAAAGCATATTTTGTTTCAGGACTCTGAATTTAGATGTGCCTGTACTTGCTGATGAGGTGCCTTCTCTCCACAAGGGCTGTAACTTTGATGCAAAGTTTGGACTCAAACTTGATGGACATCCAAGAGGACATTGAGACACCTCAAGAGATTAAGGAATGGGTCGCAGATAAACCCAAACGCAATCTTGATCAAACCACTCCTTTCAATCTTGGAACCTTAGACAACCCTAAGCTAATCCAGATTGGTTCAGACCTTACCACTAATCAGCGGAATGATATGGTTGCACTGTTAACCCAATTCCAGGATGTGTTTGCATGGTCTCATGAAGACATGGTGGGATTTTCCGACACATTGTTCTTCATCGCCTTCCCATAAAAAGAAGGATTCAAGCCGGTTAGTAAAAGCTCAGGCGATTGAAACCTGAGTGGAGTTTAAAAGTTAAAGAAGAAATTGTGAAACAATTTCAAGCTGGCATCATCATGGTGTCTACATATTCGGAGTGGATATCCAACATTGTTCATGTGCCTAAACCAGGGGGAAAGGTGACAGTCTGCGTGGATTATCGGGATTTGAACAAAACTTGCCTTTAAGATAGCTTTCCCGTGCCTTTTATCCACATTCTTATTGACAATACTGTTCAGTACGGCATGTACTCCTTTTCGGATTGCTTTGCGGGGTACCATCAAATTATGGTCGCTGAGGAAGATCGTGAGAAAACTACTTTCATCACACCATGGGGAACCTTTTGCTACAGAAGGTTGTCATTCAGCCTCATCAACGCCGGGGCAACCTACCAGCGAGCTATGATGGCTCTTTTCTATGATTTAATGCACAAGGAGATAGAGATCTATGTGGATGACATCATTGTCAAATCCCGGAAGGAGGTTGACCATTTAGACCATCTCAAAAAGCTGTTCAATAGGTTGCGTAAGTACAACTTGAAGTTGAATCCCGCCAAGTGTGCCTTTGGTGTTAAGTCAGGCAAGTTACTAGGCTTCCTAGTCAGCCACAAAGGGATTGAACTGGATCCTACCAAAATCCGAGCCATCAAGGAAATGCCCATTCCTCGTATTGTAGAAGGAAATACGGGATTTTTGGGAAGGATCAACTTCATTAGCCGATTCATTTCTCAACTCACAGCAACCTGTGAGCCAATCTTCAAATTGTTAAGGAAGAACTCCTCCATGAAATGGAATGATGAGTGTCAAAAAGCCTTCCTCACAATTAAAGAGCAACTGATCAACGCTCCTATTTTAGTACCTCCTAGGGATGATTTTCCCATGTTCATGTACCTGTCCATAAATGACAATGCTATATGAACGTGTCTTTGAAAGCGAGTAAAGATGATAGAGGTTAAGAACGAGCTAACTATTACCTCAGCAAAAGATTTAGCATCAGTGAACACAAGTACACTCTGATCGAGAAGACTTGTTGTGCTTTAGCGTGGGCTTCCATGAGATTACAGCATTATCTCCATGGTCACACAACCCATCTCATATCCCGAGTGGATCCTCTCAAGTATGTGGTCAGCAAACCCATATTGAATTATTGACTGTCCAGATGGCAGTTGATCCTACAGCAATCTGACATAGTCTACGTGACTCAAAAGTCTGTCAAAGGTCAAGGAATTGCGGATCAACTGGCCGTCGCACCTGCAGGGGATTACAAACCCTTAGAAATATACTTTTCTGACGAAGGAGTAATGGCAATTCAGCTACAACATCAGTACGATACATGCCGTTCATGGAAAATGTATTTTGATGGAGCTGTTAACTCAGAAGGCTCTGGAGCTGGAGCAGTTTTAATATCCTCATGCGGGGGAGCGATATCCGTCGTCATCAAATTGCGGTTTGTCAACACCAACAACACGGTGAGTATGAAGGTCAGATCATGGGACTCAAACTTGCCCGTTCAATGGGTATCGAGCGAGCTTAATCTTTGGAGATTCCTAATTGGTAATCAAGCAATCCACGTGAATCTATCAAACCAAAGAATTACATTTCTCGCCTTACCATCGGCAAGTTCTACAGATGGCTTTGAAGTTCTAAGAAATCTCCTTTCTACACATTCCTCATAATAGGAATGACTTTGCAGACGCATTAGCAACGTTGGCCTCCTTGGTTTACATACCTGACAAGGAAAATATGCCAAGCATCACGATTGCTATGCAGAAAGCCCCAGTCTATGGGAATTACATTGGAGAAGTATCAGATGAGCTACCTCCCATCCACAACCCTTGGTACCAACACATCAAGGAGTATCTACGAGGTGGATCTACACCCGCTGAGGTGAGCCTAACTAAGAAGAGGCGGATTCATCGACTTGCTATAAAATTCCACCTGAGCGGAGATGCCCTCTACAAAAGAGATGCATGATTAGGTCTCCTAAAATGTCTGGACAAAGACCAAGCTTAGTGACTCATGGATGAGATCCATGGTGGAGTATGTGGCCCTCACATGAGCGGATCCCTACTTGTCAAGAAAATTCTCAGAACGGGACATTATTGGCTTACACTCAAAGCTGACTGTGATGATCACGTCAAGAGGTGTTGTCAATGTCAGATCCATGGGAATGCTATCCACGCCCCTCCAAGGGAACTCCATAATATGAGTTCACCATGGCCCTTTTCAATGTGGGGAATGGATGTGATCGGGCCCATCGAGCCCAAAGCCAGTAATGGACATCGATTTATATTCACCATGATCGACTACTTCACCAAATGGGTAGAAGAAGCTTCCTTCCCCAAGGTTATTAAAGAAGTCATCATTGCGTTCATCAGAAACAATGTTGTTCATCGATATGGACAACCAGAGGTCATTGTGTCAGACAATGGTAAGAACCTCAACAACAAAATGATGGAGGAATTATGCAAAAAATTCCACATCAAACATCTCAACTCCGTCATCTACCGACCAAAGATGAATGGTGCTATTGAAGCGGCTAATAAAAACATCAAGAAGATCATGCAGAAAATGTCCGCCAATCACAAAGGATGGCCTGACCTCTTGTCCCTAACTTTATTAGCCTACAAAACTTCAATGCGTGCTTCCACTGGGGCAACCCCCTACTCACTAGTCTATGGGATGGAAGCGGTGCTCCCTATAGAAGTGGAAATGGAATCCCTTAGAGTATTGATGGATGCTCAGTTGGATGAAGACCAATGGGTACAAGACATGTATCACCAATTGTCTCTAATAGACGAAAGGCGAACCACGAATATCTTCCATGGTTAGTTATAGCAGCAAAGGATCGCACGATCCTACAATAGAAAAGTCCGACTACAGCAATTCAAACAACATGACTTGGTTTTGAAGAAGATCATTGACAACCAAGATCAATTGAAGGGAAAATTAGCTCCTCACTGGGAAGGCCCATTTGTTGTCAAGGAAGTATTGACAGGAGGTGCTCTCAGGTTGCAGGAAATGGATGGCGATGAATTTTCACAGCTTATCAACTTAGACACCGTGAAACGGTACTATGTCTGAAGTTACTATCAAACAAACATCCTGGTTTTGATCATCAAATCACCAGTCATTCCGGTTTTGAACCCTTTCACCTTTTTACAAACTCTTCTACCCCTCAGGGAAACATACACTTCAAACAAGCATCTTGGTTTCCTTTCATTTCAAACTTTTCACACCTGCAGTTTCTCCTAAAGACGAGATTAAACTTTTTACACATGCAGCTTCTCCTGAAGACGATATTAAACTTTTCACACCTGCAGTTTCTCCTAAAGACGAGATTAAACTTTTCACGCTTGTAGTTTGTCCTGAAGACGGGATTAAACTTTTTCCACACTTACAGTTTATCCCCTTTATGGGATTAAACTTTCTTCTCCCCACAGTATAGCCTGAACATGGGATTTACGCTTCTCTTCAGCTGCGATTTGTCCTAAGGGGCGAACTACGTAGACCTGATCTCCCTGATACCTGGGGGTACGTAGGCAACTATATTTTATATGGCCCGGTCGCAGTAAAGAAAAAACAACAAAAACATTTCTGCCCTTTCTTCACAAAAACAACAAAAATACTTCTACACCCTTCTGCCTTTCACATTCAGCATTGAACCTCCTACACTAGGTTTGAACTACACAGACTTGATATCCTCTTCAACAGGAGTACGTAGGCAGCCATTCATGGTGCAGTCTAACCCCTACCAGAACAAACATACTTGTCACACGTTACTGGGAGCAACCTTCAAATTGCCCCACTTCATCTGGTTTTGAGATCAAAGGGATGGAATTATCCAACCTCTTCTCACAAATAGAAGATTTGGTGACCATCTAAGCTGCGATCGTGCCTCAAAGAGAAATACCAACCCATGAGAGATGGAATTAACTAGGCTTCTTACAAATAGAAATACTAGCGACCATTTGTGGTGCGGTCAATCTCAGAGAGAAAGAAACCACCCTCCTCTCCATTTTTCCATATAGATACCAGTCCCAAGACACCAAAGATGGTAGGGATTTTCAGTAATCAATGATCTGTTCTGAGAGACCTTGCGACGTCTCAATGTCCATCTATCAAGGATAAGTTCAGAATGCATCAAGATTTAAGGCCCTGGAGAAACAGGCAAATATCAAGCAAGTATCAAGGCATAACTAAAAGGGAAGTGAATCAAAATATATTTCCCTGTCATACATAATACTGTTTGATATATACATATGTGTTGTACATGACAAAAATGGCTAAGCTAGTCTGTGTAGAAAAATACAAAGCTATCTACAGATCTGTATATATGTGGACTATCAGATCTAACATAGCATCCCTCTCTGAAGATGGAGGTAACGCTATAAGCTCCTGCCCAAGGGTATCTACACGAGCTAACAGATCAGAAGCTAACTGCATGGTGGCGGAATGCTCATCAATGTAGGAAGTCATGTTGGCATGACTGACAGACATCTGGGATCTAATGGAAGTGCTATCTGCAATGGCCACATCCCTAGCAGATAAGGCGGCATCCCGCTCTCTAATCAATGCATCCCTGGCTGATCTAGCCTCATCTCTCTCTAACAGAGCAGTATCTCTCTCATCAAGAGTTGTCAACATCACGGCCCTAGCCTGATCTTTGTCATAAGTCATCAGATGTAAGCTTTGCTCCAAATGCTGTGCCAAATACAGGGTAACAGTGGCACTCGGGGTGGGAGAATCTATCACAAATGCTGGCAGCCCAGCAGTCAAGTCATCGGTGGGAATAACAGCCTCCTCTATAGGCTCCTCATCATCGTAATCCCCTCGTGACTGTGGATACCGCCGCAGCCCAATGCGATCTCTGTCTCCATCCATGCGGAATACTCGCACAACAACCCGGATGATCGACGAAAACTTCACCAACTCTCACGATCCCAACAGGCATACAACCTGGATCTGTCCTCCGTTGACAAACGGTGTGACGCGAAGCGATGACTCACTGCCCCCTCATATGGATGGAAATCCTGAAAATGGTCAAATTGACACATTATAGCCAGTGGGTGGTAAGTAATCATGCCCCTCAAACCAGCCAGAGGGAGATAATCCATGCCCGGAGCATGAGTAATGAAGCTGTAGGGTAAGCTGAGACCTGAACACAACAATATACCAAACGGATCTCCAATCACTGCCAAGAAAGCGGACCAAGATGCAGCATCTATACACCCCGCAGGCTGAAAGGAGTATGTCATGGGTGAAAAAAAATCCATGATGTCTAAATGTGCCAATCGGTCTTAAGTGTGACATAAACCACACATACAACATGACCGAGCTACCTGTGAACACTCCTGCCGGATAAGTACAGCAGTATGTAGTCGACCTCAAGGTCTCTGCAATGATCATCGAAATGATGATATGACCCTCCCTGAGAGCTCTCACTGCCATAACGACGTCGATATCTAGCTCATCCATGTACCGCGACATGTAGACGTATGACAATACGCATAGAAGTAGTACATCTACTCTGGCTGAACGCCAATAATCCTCCGGTGTGGTGAAATCCCCGGAATGCCATGCATAGCTGTCCTCAGAGCCAAATCTGTCAAACAGGAAACGCTGGGATATAACGTGGCCGAATGTAATCTCATTCTATACCACTCTGCACCTCAATCTTGTGAGGGTCATAAACTGTCTACTCATGTCTCCCATCACCATGTGCACGCAAGGTCTGTCCAGAGGTAGCATCGTCAATCGTGCATACTCCTCCAAAGTAGGAGTCAACTCTCGGGTCCCAAACTGGAATACCTGTCTGTTTGGTACCCAATGCTCTAGTATGCCATCTACAAATCTTGGAGAAACCTGAAACATTAGTAAGGTCATAGTATGCTGCAGTAAATCATGTACGATCACCATGTCTGATGGTGATATACTATCATACCATGATCACATACCAGCTACCATCGCAAATGGTGGGGTATGATCAATACGGCTAACTATCGAAGACACCTGTACGGGCCGTGTCATAAGACCATCCAGGGGTCAATGATGAATATCTCTGGACATACATACATATGCATAACATAACAACATGTATGATAAGATAGATGGCAATATGATATAGGGAATGGAAAACTGTACATACATTCCTAAGTATATCATCATCTAATATATCTCTGTACAACTAAAATACAGGGAAATGGGGCGAAGCTACCCAACATCTGATAGAGGCCTATCAAAAGATATAGCGGGAATGGGGCGAAGCTACCCAGCAGCTAACAGAGGCCTATCAAAAGAGATAATGAGAAATACATCAGAAAAAGTCAATAGTGTCGATGTCTACATCATCGATCCTGTCCACCTGATGTAACTCCTCCTGAGTCACTGGATCTTTATCTACAAGGATGTCAAGACGATACAAGGGAGGATCTGCACCGGAAAAACCATATGGGTCACCTGCGGGACCAACACCAGAGCTGGAAGGATAAAAAATATCTACCTCTGCAGGATCTCTGCCCAAATGCCGAATGAAAAGATGTGACCGGTCCAGTTGCCGAGTCAATCTGTTAATCTGTGTCACATGAGTCGGATCTCTGACACAGGCTAGCCAATCTGTCATCATCACGGATCTTGGAACCATATCCCCCATAAACTGTGTGGCGCGGGTCTGAGCTCCAATGGTACGAGGGATCCACTAATGCTGGAACATCTCTTGTGAGCAGGGGCCCTCTGACAATGTAAAACCGTCAATCCCCAACAATGGGAAGTCAATGACGGGTGACTGCGAAACATGCCAATAACGCCTGACAGGAGGCAAGATCGGCATACGGATCTCTCCTATAGTGCTCCTAATAGCACGCTCTCCTAAATAGAGCTCTCATCCTCCATCTGTGAAGAGAGGAATCCTACGGGTGGAAATGACGTACTCTACTCCAGTCGGGTACCCATCCTCAAAACCAACTCCCAAATGCTCTCCAGAGTAGGGAATCCACGTAATGACATCATCTGTCAATAGCTCTAGCTGTAGGCGATAATGAGTGAAACCCTCAGTAACAGGGACCTCCGCCAGTATGGAATGATGCCATCTCCGTCCTCGTGGATAGGTGTCTAAACCTAACATGCTCACAGGGTGCAAACAAGGGAGCCTCTCATAGGCCCAAAACTGCCAACACAAAGGCAAACATCTGCTGTCAGTCAACACTCTTGACCTATACATTGGAAAAAATAAGAGAAATACTCACCAGCAGAAATGGGTAGAATCCTAACCATGCCTCAGTCAAGCCCTGTGATCGCATGCGCATTTCCCTGAGGAAGTAGGCAAAGGTGTAGGAACCCCAATCATACTCTCTTATACGGTCCACATGTCAAGTGGCGCTAATCAAAACGAAGGACACCGTAGAAGAGTTATCTGCTATGAAGTAGCCCCTAATGTTCATCGGGAACAATCGTCGAAGAATGCGATCCCTGACTCTCACATCATCAGGTATAGGCTCACTCAATAGCCCGCTCATAGCATCTATGCTCAAAGGACCTGTACGAACAGTCCTGCCCTTAAGCGCCTCCGTCGGAACTCCTAGCAAGGATCTGACGGCAGTAGGGGTGATATCCGTCGTGCAAGTCACCGGCTCCCCTCCAAACTCCATACCTGTGATAAACCGCCAATCCATCGGCGTCATCATCACCTCATAGTCTAAAAAATGAAGTGACTGAGTTTGGTGGAACCACCGCTCAGACAATGCCCTAAGGTAACCCTAGGGACAACGACGGGGTAGAATGGAGAAGAACCTCCCGAATCCCCAGCCATGGACAATCGCTCTATAGTCATCATG
The DNA here is from genome assembly GCA_020205605.1 of Panax ginseng. NCBI lineage: Eukaryota > Viridiplantae > Streptophyta > Magnoliopsida > Apiales > Araliaceae > Panax > Panax ginseng. The sequence continues at coordinate 24,820,531 of CM035133.1, read as the reverse complement.
CAAGGCCTGATACATAGAGTGGATGCTAAACCAATTCCCTCGAGGCTGTGTGAAGCTGGGAACCTACATCAAATGAAGATCAAACATCAGACTCATTGACTCCTCATCAATAAGAAATAAGGAAGATTAAAGATCTAACTTCATACCTCATTTTCGTGCAGGTATACTGAAGGATGCCTACTCAAGTCACCCAGAAGATCTGGGTTTGCCACTTGAATACCTGGCAATTCCCTACGGAGAACACGTACAGTAGGAGCAGGAACCTCGAACGGTACATCCTCCTCCTCGTCCTCGACATTCTGTACTTCAACCCGAATAGGACGTATCACCGCCTCCGCCAAACGACGAGGCTGTCTCACAGAAGGGCGCTGAGGCTCTTCAAAAGCCCTCCTCCGTACACCTGAAGTAGTCTTCATGAGGCGCTTACATTGATCTAGATCCATAATATCTGGACAACAAGTCTCTAAATCACCTCAGAAAGGGTGTGGTAATTCCTTACCTGGACTCTTTTCCAAAATGCATTTTATGATTATATGCATACATGCATTGTTTTAACATACATCTACTGTAGAGTAAAAAATGCATAACTACCCAATGCCTACATTTTGGGAAATTTTTGCCATAGCCCCCTTTGTAAATGGGACTATCCACATGCACATAGGCATGACTAGGTGGCCATTCAGTAGCACACCTGTACACAGTCATATACATCCTGTATGAATTCATCACATCATAGTAAAAATCCGTAAGTGTACTTTGATTACCAGGATTATTTTACTATTCTAGCTTTACTCATTTGTCCTCAGATAGGATAAGAAATGACAGTAAAAGGTGCCAATTTGACTGCTTCAAAAGTCAATTTTTTTCACATCATTATGTTCAGCATGGTTTAATACTAACATTTACTATGTTGAATATTTTTTATCAAGTCATATCAGCATGCATATTCACTACTATGTGTCTAAATGCATTTCATGCGATAAGTCATTTTCCAATGGACAGAAATTGGAAAAAAATACATGCATGTGTTACCAGGATAGTGAAGAACGCTTGTACGATGACAGAATATGCAGAAAGTTGCCCGAACTCAGCAGATCTGAAGAAGACCTCTCGGATTTCCTTCGGAATGCAACTTGAAAATGACTTATAAAAGCAATTAGCCACCTATACATAGCACGGTGGTCGCAGAGCTAACTCGCTGCTCCTCTGAGTTTACTCGCTGCCCTTTACATGGGTCCCACACCTCTGGCTCGCTCCAGTTAGAGTTGCAAAGGAGGTCTCACAAGTTGAAAAGGCCAAATCAGGAATAAAAATGCTACGCGATTGAGCGGAACAGCTTGAAATCCTGGTTTCTTGTCGGTCAGAGTTAATATCTCGTCGTCTTAATGGTATTCGCCTGAATACAGGGTATACTATACCAATGAGCTCAGCTTTCATAAACCATGCTCGACAATACACCACAAAGGTCCGATGCCATCATTTGCAGGGTCACAACCCTAAATAATCCCAGCGGGGGTTACAACGCGAAACCACGAAATATCTAAACCTCCCCGGCGGGGGTCACAACGCACATCCGTCAAGCATCTACGTATCCCCGGCGGGGGTTACAACGCAATACAACCATTGACACACACATCAATGAAGGTCAAGCAGCCTTGACAATGCACCCATCAGGGATCTATTCGGTGATACACACATCAGCGAAGATCAGGCAACCCTGATAATAACCAACTATTGGCAGTAACTCCGACAGTGTGAGGGAACATGTTATACACATCCTCAAAACAGACAAAGCTTTATCCCCACAGATCTCTTCCACACAAGAGGTACCTCTATGGAGTCTAAACCAATGTCTAGGATTCAATACTTTGGTGGTAGTCCCAATGTCAACATCCTCGAAGACTTGGATCGCATATCCAAGCCATCACTGATTGTCATCCCAACAGGATTACTTGACAATCATTCATGCATTCTACATGCATTTGCATCATGTTGCTGCATATAGCATCATGTTTATCTTTCTTGCATTTCAAGTGTCTAGGATTCTTTATCTTATCCATGCCTTGTATTGCATGAATATGATAAAGAGGGGCATCAGTAGACACTCATAATTTTCTGCACTCCTATTCCTAACATTGCAGGAGGGTAGATTCGTCTTTTGGAGATAACCCTGAAAGACAGCTTACAACCCTTCCGGATACTACCAGAAGTTCAGTTCCAACGCAGAACACAAACCGGGAATTTTAGCTCCAACCCGGATACTACTAGAAGATCGGCCCAAACCGGAACACACATCGAATAAATATTTTCAATCTCGGAGATAACCCCGAGATATACAGATCAAAATACCAGTAACAACACCGGAGAGGACAGTTCTGTCTCGGCAATAACACCGCGACGTTTAGTTCCAGTCCCATGGATAACATTGGGAGTAGCAACCCCATCCTTGGTGATAGCCCAAAAAGATGCCATTGCAGTTTCGATAGTAACCCCGAAAATGCTTATTTCAAACACATGCGATCAGCTTCAGGCTCAAACATCCTGTCGAGGAACACATACCTCAAACCCGGGACTAATAACGGGCAGACAGGAACATCACAGATGACAGTGAGGCATACAAACAAGCAGTCTAATCTCAGATGTAACCCTGAGCAACGTCTGCTTTTCGTTTAAACCAGCGATAACCCCGGTGAGGAGTCACAACATCATCATACCACGACAACAAGATGATATCGGAACATACCAACAAGTGGTCCAATCTCAGCTGTAACCCTGAGCAACGTCTACTTTCAACTCAAACTGGTGATAACCCTGGCGAGGAGTCAAGCATCTTCTTGTTCCTTTGACAAATGGCACGTCTTCTCAACACTTCATACGTACATACATCCAATAATGTCCCACAAGAACCGAGGAGTGACAATCCCGAGTGACTATTACGTGTGGCAGTACTTTAGATAGAATTTGAAGCTTGAAGACCATGGGCATAGACCCCTCTTCCTGACTTCGTACAACCTCTAATCCATGTCATTACGTAACTCTCGACACAAGTGATCTAAAGAAGTACATATATACTTCATTTGGATGCTCGGATTGAAGTTCTGCAAGTTCGAGCGGACATTACAGTGCATGAGTGCAAGTACTATGAGACGATAGGACCCGCGAGGCTCGGATCCACCACAACCAGCCACAGGTACAAGCATGGTACGCCACGTGTGTACCTGCGACCATCCGTCTCTATATATATAAGAAGGCTTGGGTTGACCATTTGAGAAGAGAGAGAAGGAAAAAGGCGAGGAAGCCATGTCCATTTTGCTCTGCATACACATCTTTTGAGTGTTTCCTCTTCTTTAAACACTAGTTAGCTCACAAATAGCTACTTTTTATCCGGCGGGAGCTGAGTGTTTATCCATTTAAAGTCAAAGAAGTCTACTTTGGCAGCCCATTGTAAGCCTTCTTACATTCAATAAAGCCTATTTCTCCTATTTTCACACACTATTGTACACGTTGATAGTCGTGTAAGTGTGTTTGCCCGGACTTCGGTCTGTGGTTTTCATTTTTGTCTATATATATATACTAATATATGTATATATTTCATATATATGGACTAACATTATCGAGTTACGCCTCGATTGAGCCTAGACTTCGGTCTGGAGCGTTTATTTTCTTTTATATATATATATATATACTTATATATATATATATAAAAACTGTGGTCAGACTCTGTCTGATGAGCCTGGATTTCACATCCGGAGCGTTTAATTGCTTTTGTATATATAAATATATTTATATATATATATATAATTGTTGTCAGACATATCTGACGAGCCTGGATTATATATCCGGTGCGTTTATTCGCTTTTATATATATACATATATATAATTGCTGTCAGACATATCCGATGAGCCTGGATTTACATCCGATCCGTTAACTACTTTTATATATATATTTGTACATATATATATATATATATATATTTACATTTCTGTCAGGCCTGGAGTTTACTTCGTGGCCTTTTACAGCTTTATTTGCATTCCGTCCTACCTGGTGTTTACTTCGTGGCAGTTGATAGCTTTTACAACTTTATTTACATTTCGTCCCGCCTGGAGTTTACTTCATGGCGGTTGATTATGTCCATATATATATATATTTATCGTTTTTATATATTTACATTTTTGATCCCCCATGGAGTTGCTTCATGGTGGTTGATCAAGTCTCTATATATATATTTATAGCTTTTATATATATAACTGCTTATTTCTTTCTATACAAATTGCAGTATCATGTGAGCCTAGGAATCATGTGATCATGAGTTGAGCCATGAATCTAGAGATTGGTTCCCATGATGGACATTTTTTTCAGCTGTAAGCAGCTTGTACATTACTTTACAATGTCTGAATTTCCTTGGATGACTGTCATGCCCGTGAGGAGTTCGACATTGTTGTATATTATTTTTCTCAAGTATGCTTCGCATCTCAAAAATAAAAGCAAACAAGCCGGACATTTAATAATAAAATAGAAGTATGAAAAGGTCTCAATTCCTATTGAGCACAGGGTTTGAAAAACCTCTTTTCCAAAACATCATTACTATCTTGTGGTTAAAACTAAATTTTTATAAATAAATTCAAACCTTTGTATATAGGTGTGAACGAGGCCTCGCACTACTTTTAAATAATTGCACATTGATCCACACACACACACATTCATACAACAATTTCTTTGAAGAGTGGCGGTCACCGTGGTAACACGGATGTCGGGGGGTGCCTAACACATTCCCTCCGCATAATCAAGCCCCCAAACCCTTAATGAGTCTCAGTTTCACAGACCCGTTTAGCAGTGTCAAATCACTAGGTCAATGTGCAAACCTTTTCGGTTGCGTTGGTACAACCAGTTAAATACACCAACTGGCGACTCTTAAAGTCAATCGTCGACATTATACATATCGAGACTTTTTCACTTGTTTTTTCAAACAAATCTCACCTTAACATGAGAACACCAAAGAACAAGTAAGCTGAAAAGGACACTCAAAAATCCCGACGTCGACAACCATCACTGTTCTCCCAACAAGTCCCATTTACGTTCTCATTTCACAAGAGAACAAAGTGAAAGAAAGGGTGAGCTCAACTAGCCCAAGAAGAAATATTATGACTAAGATAATGCGTAATAAATTATCCTTAGCCTTCAACAAAGATAACAACCGATAGAATATAATAGACAACAAGTTTTAGATCAACAACTGCAGCGGAATAAGAAATCCATTAGAAGAGTCAAGTAGAGCATAAAATCTACTATCTTCTATGATTTAAAAAGTTTATCATCAATTTTATCGTTGAGACTCAGCTTAATAAATAATCCACATCATCGAATCATCCCTGCACCACGGCCAAGGATATTCATGTAATCATCAATGGTCATGATTATACCGAATAATCTCTGGACATAATCATATCAATAACTGTCCATCAATGAACTAAAGGCCAATGAGGACTTTTACCACCTCATTCGTTACATTACGGTCATGATTATACCGAATAATCCCTGGTCATAATCATACCAAGTCCATCTATGCACGTAAGTCAAAGATGACTTTCATCACAATATAAGCATGAGGATGATGACAATGACATAATAATTCGATAAAATAAGTTCAAGGATAAATTTTAATGATTTATAATTTAATTTATCAAGAATTCAATAACGTTCAAATTGTCAACATGATACTGCTTTGTGGAGTAAAATTCAAGAATAATATTATACCCAAAAATGATTTGGACCGAAAAGAAATATATTTTTCGGGTGAATAGTATCCCGTGAATAGTACTCGGGAATAGTACCCTGTGAATAGTACCCCGACATGAAAAGTGTCCCAAATACCCGAGTGAATAATACTAGAGTGAATAGTAACCCGTGAATAGTACTTCGGCGCAAAAAGTGCCCCGAATACCTGAGTGAACAATACTAGAGTGAATAGTAATTGGGTGAATAGTAACCCATAAATAGTAACTCGTAAAAGAAAAAGACCAAAGAAAATGATATTCCATGACGAGTACAAAAGAAATGATATCTCATACGAGTATAATAGAATATACAAAACTGCAAATGGATTTTCACCCACCATGCGGTAATCCACGTAAACAGATCATTTCCACAATTTAATAAAGAATTAATACGAAGGGTCATTCACCATGCATGCGGTAGTCCGCGTAGACAGGTTATTCCAACAGAATAATAAAGAATGGAATAACAGAAGAATTCACCATGTACGAGGTAGTTAGATGTAGGCGAGGTTATTCCAAATGAATAGTAAAGAATGGAATAATGAAGAATTCATCGAGCGTACGTAGTCGAGATGCATGAGTTATGCCAATGAGAATAATAAAGAATGGAATAATGGAAGAATTCAAAAATACATGCGGTAGTCCCGTGTAGGCGGAGTTATTCCAATGAATAATAAAGAATGGAATAATGAAGAATTCACTGAGCATGCGATAGACCGCATGCATAAAAGTTATTCCAATGAATAATAAAGAATGTATAACAACCCTTACGAATATTGAAAGAAATAACTCTCTTCATGAATACGAAAGAAATAATACCCTTTACCTTAGAAGAAAACTGGATACTGGAATAGTGAGGTAGCAAACTTCTATTCTTCATTCTCTCTATAATTTCTCTATAATAATTGCTCTTGTGAGACTTAGTGTATTGGTGATAAATGAAGGAAGAATGAGCTTCTATTTATAGGAAAATATAGTTTCAATAATTGCACATTTTGGGGCTCAAAATATTAAAGTATAATATCTTCCTCTTTTTCGTCATTTTTAATTTAGTCCTGCAAGTATTATCAAACTTGCACCACCTCCCCTAATAGTAAATCATGTGAATCAATAGTAAATCATGCGACTCAATAGTTCTAAACATGTGAAAAAATTAATTATAGTATAGTACCTTCATCTATACCTCCATTTTTAATGTAGTCATGCAAGTATTATCAATCTTGCACCAACTCCCCTAATAGTAAATCATGTGAATCAATAGTACACACATGTGAACACATAGTTATAAGCATGTGAATTAATAGCAATTAATTACTCATTTATCCGGTGAATTACGCGATTGGTCAATATAACCTCCAGACATTAATTATTATCGAAATAAATGTCGATTTCACTAACACTAATAATTCCCACACAATAAAATTATCAATTTCATCTTTAATCAACATGAACTTATTCATCATTAATATTATAACTCATAATATTTAACAAACAGGTCGTTCCCAAGAAAGAGGGGGCTTTCCTATAATGATTTCTCCCTATTGGCGTGCAATTAGATTATCTAACATCTCATTGACAGAACTTCTAGACATTGTCAATATTGCAAATAATAATATGAATAACTTTGTCGTCTAAATTATTGATTTAATAATATATCATATTATGCAGATGATACTATGATAATAATTGAATTAATAATATGAGAGATATGATGCAGCAATTACTGTAGCAATAATTGAGTATAACTGAGTGACTTCTTACATAAGCATCAATAATCAATATCGTGTGCTACTATGCAACCACGCCAGACATCGTACTTTTACTAAGGGTAGATCAAGCGGTTTAACGGTAACACTTTCCTTTATTATTTTTATAAAATGATAATTTCATCATTTTTAACTACAACAATTCTTTTCGTTGTGGGGTCCACCAATGATTGTGCCATCGTACGGATGTTCCCCGACAAAAAGAATATTCTCCAACCAAACGAATATTACATAACAACTTGCTTACTTTGCAAAATTTATAAATATTACCCACAACTATAACATTATATCAAATCCACACCGTAATATTCAAAAAAAAATATTTTGAGAAATTTAAATCTTTATTCATAAAATTTGGGGTCTCACAATTTTCATCACCTGTCTTTACCTGAAACATCAAAGATCATGGTTATACCAAATCACAGTTCATGTTCATAATCATACTAATAAATTCATATTTGTACTATGTGTAAGACCCCAACTTTTTATAAATAAAATTGAATTTTCTCTAATTATTATTGTGAATAATAAGGTGTTAATTTGATATAATGCTTTGGTTATGGGTGAAATATGCAAATTTTGCAAAATAAGCAAGTGGTTATAAAATATTCATTGTTGTCGGGGAATATTCCTTTGGTCGTGGAATATTCTTGCTGTCGGGGAATATTCGTACGACGACGCAACCATTTGTGGGCCCCATAACAGAAAATGGTTGGATGAAGAAAATGACAAGTTTGAGAGTTTATAAATAACGGCGTAATTGTTACCGTTAACATTGTTGGAATACATGGTGGTTAAAATATCTGAATATCTGGCGTCGCATTAAAGAAGATAATACTGATGATGCACAATATTTTTGAACTATTGATCCTTACATAAGAAGACCACTAATAATAATTATTCTTTGTAATTATTATTCAATATTTTATTTTATTGAATCAATAATTCTTTGCGTTGATATTTTATATTATTGTTGTTTCAATAATTATCACTGCACAGTATTTCTCATTATCATATCAATAATTCATATTATATGAATAATATTATTATATAGCATTATTGGCAATGTCTAGAAAGTTCTGTCGAGGAGAGGTTAGATAATCTAATTGCGCGCCAGTAGGGAGAAATCCTTATTGGAAAGCCCCCACTTTCCTGGGAACCACCTGGTTGTCATTATTGTGATTCTGTAATATTATTTGTGAATAATTAATTATTAATTTATATGATAAGGAAATATTTATTTGATGTGGATAGAAATGATGGATTTATTTATGTGGTTATAAATAAAGGAATTAATATTGAGGTGTTTTATCAGTATTTTGTCGGATTGGAGGTATTAAAAAGCAAATAAGTGTTCTTAAAACTCTATTGCGTGAGTGATAATTTTAATCCGACCGTTGGATCGTTGTGATTTTTGGATATGTTTACACATATAAGTTGAGTATATGTCCACAAATTTTGAACCGTTAAAAATTAACGTATGATTTGTTATGAATTTTAAGAGGTGTTGAAAATCATCCGTTTGTGGATTTCAGATATTTTTCTGTCTGGAATGTTGAAAAACTTAAAGCTACAAAGTTATAGAGAATTCAATTTCGTGTGGAATGGATATAAAATTCATATTTTTCTGATAAAATGGCTATTTATTATGAATTACTGAAGTTTCGGAAAATAAAATGATTTATATTAAAATTAGGTGGGACCCACTTTTGTTTTTTTAAAACATGTGGGCTGCTATTTTTTTTGTTCCAAGTTGACTGATTCAAGGTGGTGGCTAGTCTTGGTAGGTGGCGTAGAAGAGAAAAATAAATAATATTATTTTATTATTTAGTCTTTTATGGCGCTCTAAGCATTTTCCTATAAATAGGTGCTTACGTTAGAATTGAAAATCACACCAGAAACAAGTTTTCTCTCTCTCTCTATATTGTCGAGCGTATTTTTGTGAGTATTTAGATACTTTGAGAGTTGTTATTCAGTGCAAGTTTCCTTCGGCTTTACATCCGATATTCCGGTCAGAAGCACTGTTATTTTGAGATAAGGGATGTTATTTTCTTCGTAAATGATATATTTCTTTCAATATCATTATGCCGAAATTTTGGTCTGAACTTTTTATCAAATTTGAAACTTTTTGTGTCGGGATTACTATTCACGTATACATCACTATTCACGTATACAACACTATTCACGAATACGACACTATTCACTGAAAAATGAAATTTTTCCGTTGTGTCCAAAATGTCTATTATGGTTACTATCTTTGATTGTATCCATGTTTTGATCTTCATTTTTGGAATTCTGCTTCATATTTGGTTATTATGGAGTATTATTGAATTTGGATAAACCGTATGTCTGAATCCCTAATATTTGTCCTTTTATCTCTTTGGATTCGCTTTTTTCTTTAAGATATTTTCATCATCCTCGGTCCTTAATGATGATATTCTTGAATATCTTTATTTTGTAGTGCAAAAGATGAATGATTAACTGATGAATATCTTTGGCCAGTAGTGCAAAGATGAACATGTGTTGAGATGAACATGACCGACTGGTGATACAAATGAATATCTTTGGCCTATAGTGCAAAGATGAATATTTAATTCCAGATATATTGATTGTTGTTACAGGGATAAAATATTGATGATGGACTTTTAAATCTTAGAAGATAGTAGAACTCATTCTCTACTTGACTCTTCTAATGGATTGTTGTTTCCGCTACAGTTGTTGATCTAAAACTTGTTGTCTATTATATTCTATTAGATTTTTCCCGGTTGAGGACTAATGATAATTTGTTATATATTATCTTAGTCATAATATTCTTTACTGGGCTAGTTGAGCTCACCCTTTTCCTTGTTCCATTGTTATAGTTGTTTTAGTAGTCCTCACTATTTTGTAAAATAGTGCATCAATAATTGTAATGAGGACTTATTTGAGTGTGGATATTGTCTAAAAGTATTTAAACTCACAGTTTGTATATTGTCATATTTTGCACGACAATTGTCTTAATGAAGTTGTAGTTTTTTTTTGTACCATGTATTTGGCGACTTAGAATGGGTGATGTATACCTATTTTGGGGGCGTCACAGTTGGTATCAGAGCTTAGGGATATGGTCTCTGGCGGAGATCGGGGAATAGAACTAGGAGGGGAGAGATGAGTAAATCTTTCGCTAGTGTGTCCTACTTAAGCTTATTTGTTGGTCAGTCATAATATAGGGATATTATGTGATATGTTAATTTGTTTAATTAACCCTTGTTTTATGGCAGTATTTAAGAATGGCAGCTAAGAACGTTAACAATGGAGTGTATGAGACCGTGGAAACAACTTTAGTCACAAACTAGGAGAACGTGCAACAAGAAGGAAATATTCCTCCTGTAAATAACACGACCGAACAAACGATGAATGATGGGATATTTAGAAGCTTTTTGTAGTTCATGCAAAATCAGACAAGAGAGACTCGTGTACAAAATACGGGTGGAAATGATAGAAACGCGCGGTTTGTCACGGCCAAGCAGTTCAAAGAGTTGGGACCACGAAAATTCTAGGGAAAGCCAGATCCGATTGAGGCAGAAACATGGGTCAAACAAATTACCCAGATATTAGATGTCTTGGGATGCACGGAGGAACAGGAGGTTCCATTCGCCACCTTTATGTTCCGTGGTGAGACAGATTATTAGTGAGAATCTGTGAAGCGTACCCAGCCAGCCGCACTCAGTTTGTCTTGGGAAATGTTTCAAAAATTGTTCAATAACAAGTACTTTCCTGAAAGTATTCATCATATGAAAGAGATAGAGTTCATTAGACTGGAGCAGAACAACATGACGGTGTCCCAATACGAGGCAAAGTTCACAGAGTTATCCAGGTTTGCACCTCATTTGGTAGAGAATGAGGAACGAATGACGCGAATGTTTCTGCGGGGGTTGAAACCCGAAATACGTCAATACCTCATTTCTCACAAACTTTGTTTATATTCAGATGTTGTGAATATGGCACAGTTATTAGAGCGCGATAATGAGTCAGCTCAACCGAAGAATAACGACCAATAACTCGATGATAATCGTACCGATGGCAACGACCATCAGAACAATGATAACCATCGTGGAGGAAATTATCATGCCAGAAATGGTAACCACTTCGGTTGTGAGACCTCAAATTTTATGAAATAAAAGTATTCAAATTTTTTCTATTTTGGTATAGTAGCACACAGTATTGATTATTAATGCTTACGTGATAAGTCACTCAGTTTTGTTTTATTAGTATTATTAATGTAATAAAACAGAAAAGCTTTTTATATAAAACAGAATACTTTTATAAAGTTATTCTATAAATAGAATATATTATATTCTATTATGCATCGTGTTTAGCATAGTAAAATCTTTTTATATAAAATAGAATACTTTTATAAAGTTATTCTATAAATAAAATATATTATATTTTATTATGCATAGTGTTGCATAGTGCCTGCATAGTGTTTTGCATAGTAAAATCTTTTTATATAAAATAGAATACTTTTATAAAGTTATTCGTTTTATTAGATTATAAATAGAATATATTATATTTTATTTAAAAGATTTTGCTTTAAATATGGACCGTCCGATTAAAAGTAAATCAATCTGGACCGTTCATGAATTAGTTACTATGCAGTCCATTCTTCTATAAATAAAAGTTCATTCCTTCATTATTTCTTACGAATTCATTGAAACTCTAGAGAGCGAAACTATAGAGAGAGTTCTTCTTCTATAATCTTGAGCATATTTCTTTAGAGTTTATCAAAGCTTTAAGTGTAGTGCAAGTTTTCTTCGAGTATATCCTCGCCCTACCAGTCGAAGTACTCTTCTTTCAAAGGTAAGGGATACTATTTGTTATACTCATAAGGGGTATTATTTCTTTTGTATTCATGAAGAGAATTTTTGTTATTCCATTCTTTATTATTCTATTGGAATAACATGTATACGCGGACTACCCTATACTTGGTGAAATTCTTCTGTTATTCAATTCTTTATTATTATGTTGGAATAACCTGTTTATGCGAAGTACCACATACATGGTGAAATTCTTCTATTATTCCATTCTTTATTATTATGTCAGAATATCCTGTCTGTGCGTTTATGCATGACCTGGTTCCATTATTTATTATTCTGTTGGAATAACCTGTCTGTGCGGTTTATCGAATGCATGGTGATTTCCGTTGTTATTCCATTCTTTATTATTCTGTTGGAATATCTTGTCGGTGCGTATTACGCCTGACCTGGTTCCATTATTTATTATTCTATTGGAATAACCTGTCTATTCGGTCTATTGCATACATGGTTATTTCTGTTGTTATTCTATTCTTTATTATTCTGTTGGAATATCATGTCGGTGCGTATTACGCCTGACTTGGTTCCATTATTTATTATTCTGTTGGAATAACCTGTCTATGTGGATTACCACATGAATGGTGAATGACCCTTCGTATTCATTTCTTATTAAATTGTGGAAATGATCTGTCTACGTGGATTACCGCATGGCGGGCGAAAATCTATTTCAGTTTCATATATTCTATTATACTCAGTTGGTTTAAGCTTTGACTTCTATACTCCATGAAATTAGTGGAGTATCCTTGATATTTGCGCTTCATCCAGTATCTTTTCATGGAAATATTCTTCTGATCATTCTTGAATTTTACTCTACAAAGAAATATCATGTTGATAATTTGGACGTTATTAGTTCCTGGATAAATTAATTTATAAATCTTTAAAATTTATTCTTGAAATTGTTTTATTGAATTGTCATCATCCTCATGCTTATATTGTGATGAAAGTCATCTTTGGCTTATGTGCATAGATTAACTGTTGGTTGGTATGATTATGACCAGGGATAATTTGATATAATCATGACATGTAATGTTAAAGATGATATGTTGTTTGATAGCTTTGGCCCATAGTGCAAAGATGGACAGGTGTATGACATGATCATGACCTCTGGTGATACTAGCGAATATCCTTGGCCCGTAGTGCATGGATAATTCGATGATGTGATTGGTAGGATCATGACCATTAGTTAACAGTTGTATGTCTTTGGCCGTAGTGCATTGACAGATAATTGATTGGTATGATCATGACCATTGGTTTTATAGTTGAATATCTTTGGCCAGTGGTGCAAAGATAGACAACTGATGGGTATGATCATTGTTATTACATTTGAATATCTTTAGCTTTTGGGGTAAGGATATTGAGTAAATGTTCTATTAAGCCTTTGTGGCAAGGAGAAATTGTTGATTTACATGATTATAAATATGAATTGTGAACTTAATTATAATCTTTAGTGGTTCAGATGAATACATGTGATGAAAGTTCTCTTTGTCTTGGGTATAACAAAGAACTATTGATGAGTATTACAAGAATGAAATATTAACAATGGACTTTTAATCTAGAGGATATAGTAGACATTATGTTCTACTTGACTCTTCTAATGGATTGTTGATTCCGCTACTATTATGGTTGAAAAGTTTTATTATCTACCATTTGTTTTAAATCTCTAATTTATTCTAAGGAAGGCTGTTCATAAATGAATTATCTTAGTCATGATATTCTTTACTGGGCTAGTTGTGCTCACCCTTTTGCTTCACAATTCCTTTCAGGTACTAAGAGTGTAGCTGGGTCGAACGGGGATAATAGAGGAATAGTGTGATGGTCCAAGACTGTCGAAGTTTTCCAATACATTATAAAACGACATGCCATGCAATATATAATTGTATTGAGGACCTAAGATGGGTGTGTCGTATATTATACGTCACTTAATAATTGATTTTGGTGAACAACAATAGGGTGATGAGAACCCGACTTTGAAAGCGTCAAAAGTGCACCCCATTAGAATAAACAGGATAGTTATCTTCTCGTTCTTCTTTGGGGTCTTGAAATATTTACTGCTGTATTTTATATGGCATTGTAATAATTGGAGTTTGGATACTGTCTACGAGACAATATTGTATTAAAACTCACAGTTTAACTGTGGTCGTATTCTGCATGACAGTTCAACTGTTGTATAAATGAAGTTTGTATTTGATTTTTATAGTATGATATCTGACGACTCAGAATGGGTCGTGTGGACCTATTTTGGGGGCATCACAAATGGTATCAGAGCTTAGGGATATGGTCACTGGCGTAAATAAGAGTCTAGAACTAGGAGGGGAGAGACGAGTTATATACTTCGCTAGTGTGTGACTTACCTAAGCTGAAATTGTTTACTTGATAAGTTGACAAATTGTGATATGTCGATTAACCTTTGTTTTGAAACTATATTATAGAATGATATGTGACGCCCCCGAAATAGGTATACATCACCCATCTTGAGTCGCCAAATACATGGTACAGAATACAAATACAATCTTTAATATACAACAAGAGAGCTATGAGTTTTAATACAAATACTGTCTTCTAGACAATATCCACTCTCAGAATAAGTCCTCATTACATTTATTGTCACACTATTTAACTGAATAGTGAGGACTACTAATACTATCATCTGGACCGTCACTCCGTTCCCCGACTAGTTCCAGCTATGTTCTCATTTCCTGAAGAGAACAGTGAAAGAAAGGGTGAGCTCAACTAGCCCAGTAAGAAATATTATGACTAAGATAATGCAAAATAAATTATCATTAGTCTTCAACAATGTTAAACCGATAAAATACAATAGACATCAAGTTTAAGCTGCAATGAACAAGCAATCCATTAAAAGAGTCAAGTAGAGAATAAAATCTACTATCTTTTATGATTTAAAAGGTTTTTCATCACTTTTATCGCTAGGACTCAGCTTAATAATTAATCCACATCATCCTTGTACTACGACCAAGGATATTCATTAGTATCACAACCACAAATTATCCATGCACTACGGGCCAAGGATATTCGTGTATTCATCAATGGTCATGATCATGCCAACAACTGTCCATTAATGCACTATGGCCAATGAGGATTTTTACCACATCATTTGTAACATTACGGTCATGATTACACCGAATAATCCCTGGTCATAATCATACCAAGTCCATCTATACACTACAGGCCACATATGACTTTCAACAAAAATATAAACATGAGGATGATGACAATGATATAAGAATTCAATAAAACAAGTTCAAGAATTAATTTATCCAGGAACTAATAACGTCCAAATTGTCAACATGATACTTCTTTGTAAAGTAAAATTCAAGAATGCTCAGAAGAATATTTCCATGAAAAGATACTGGATGAAGCGCAAATATCAAGGATATTCCACTAATTTCATGGAGTATAGAAGTCAAAATTTTAACCAACTGAGTATAATAAAGAATGGAATAACAAAAGAAATCACCAAGCATGCGATAGACCGCACAGACAAGTTATTCCAAAAAAATAATAAAGACATAATGCAGTCATCTGCGTAAACGCGCATACGACGATGATATTCCAAATAATAATAATAGAACTAACTAGGTCCCGTAAAATGTCTGAGCAGGATGTTCCAATAGAATAATAAATAACGGAACCAGGTCAGGAGAAATTCGCACCGACAGGATGTTCCAACAGAATAATAAAGAAGGGAATAATAGAAGAATTTCACCATGTATGCGATACTTCGCATAGACAGGTTATTCCAACATAATAATAAAGAATGAAACAACAGAAGAATTTCCCCAAATATGCGATACTTTGCATAGACAGGTTATTCCAACATAATAATAAAGAATGGAATAACAGAAGTTCTCTTCATGAAGACGAAAGAAAAAATAATACCCCTTACCTTAGAAAGAAACTGGATACTGGAGTAGAGAGGTAACAGAATTCTATTCTTCTTTCTCTCTAAAACTTCTCTATAATAATTGCTCTATAGCTTGAGTGAATTGGTGAAGAATGATGAAGAAATGAGCTTTTATTTATAGGAAAATATAGTTTCGATAATTGCACGTTTTGGGAGAATATTACAGTATAATACCTTCCTCTTTTCCTTTATTTTTAATTTAGTCATGCAAGTATTATCAAACTTGCACCACCTCCCCTAATAGTAAATAATGTGATTCAATAGTAAATCATGTGAATCAATAGTTCTAGACATGTGAAAATATGAATTACAGTATAGTACCTCCATCTATACCTCCATTTTTAACTTAGTCATTCAAGTATTATCAATCTTGCACCAACTCCCCTAATAGTAATAAGAATGTGAATCAATAGTACACACATGTTAACAAATAGTTATAATCATGTGAATTAATAGCAATCAATTGCTCATTTATCCGGTTAATTACCCGATTGGTCAATATAACCTCCAGACATCAATTATTATTGAAATAAATGTCGATTTCCACTAACATTAATAATCCCGACACAATGGAACTATTTTTATCAACAATATAAATTTTGAAATTTCAAAGTTTGACTTTTCCTGAAAAAGTCAACTATTGACTTTTTGACCAAATAGTTAACCCCAAATTTTTTTGTGTTTATAGTCTATTTTTACTAATTTCATCGTTCCGGACTCAAATATCACGTTCAAGCGTCTCCAAATTCAACTCCGAACTCAACTTTGATTTTTAATAACATTCATCATTAATATTATAACTCACAATATTTAACAACTGTGTCGTTCCCTGTGAAAGAAGGGCTTTCAATAAGGATTTCTCCCTATCATGCCGCAATTAGGTGACCAAACCTCTCCTTGATAGAACTTCTAGACATTGTAAATATTGCAATTTAATAATATGAATAACTTTGTCGTCTCAATTATTGATTTAATAATATAACATATTATGCATATGATACTGTGACAATAATTGAATCAATAATATGAGAGATATGATGCAGCAATTACTGTAGCAATAATTGTGTATAACTGAGTGACTTCTTACGTAAGCATCAATAATCAATACCGTGTGCTACTATGCAACCACGCGTAATACTGTACTTTTACTACCGAGTAGTTCAATAGTTTTAACTTTAAAACTTCCCCCGTTATTTTCATTAAAATATTTTTGTCGTTTTCTCAATCCGACAATAATTCTATTGTGGGGTCCACCAATGATTGTGCCGTCGTATGAATATTCCCTGTTAAAATGAATATTCCCCGACCAATCAAATATTATAAAACAACTTGCATACTTTGCAAAATTTGTAAATACTACCCACAACTATAACATTATATCAAATTCATTCTATAATATTCAAAAATGATATTTATAGAAAAATCATCTTTATTATAAAGTTGGGGTCTTACATGATATCTAAAATACAGGAGATGAGAAATGGAAAAATCATGATAGCGAGAAAATTACCGGGAAGGTACAATCTGAAAAAGGAAGCAAGGTATTCTCATCTCTTCAAATATCAGGTACGTACGTAAATTTCGATGGCGAAATTTCATAAGGAGGGGAGATTGTGAGACCCCGAATTTTATGAAATAAAAGTATTCAAATTTTTTCTATTTTGGTATAGTAGCACACGGTAGTGATTATTAATGCTTACGTGATAAGTCACTCAGTTTTGTTTTATTAGTATTATTAATGTAATAAAATAGAAAAGCTTTTATATAAAACATAATACTTTTATAAAGTTATTCTATAAATAGAATATATTATATTATATTATGCATCGTGTTTTGCATAGTAAAATCTTTTTATATAAAACAGAATACTTTTATAAAGTTATTCTATAAATAGAATATATTATATTTTATTATGCATAGTGTTGCATAGTGCCTGCATAGTATTTTGCATAGTAAAATCTTTTTATATAAAATAGAATACTTTTATAAAGTTATTCATTTTATTAGATTATAAATAGAATATATAATATTTTATTTAAAAAATTTTGCTTTAAATATGGACCGTCCGATTAAAAGTAAATCAATCTGGACCATTCATGAATTAGTTACTATGCAGTCCATTCTTCTATAAATAGAAGCTTTCATTCCATCATTATTTCTTACGAATTCATTGAAACTCTAGAGAGAGAAACTATAGATAGAGTTCTTCTTCTATAATCTTGAGCGTATTTCTTTGGAGTTTATGAAAGCTTTGAGCGTAGTGCAAATTTACTTTCAGTATATCCTCGCCATACCAGTCGGAGTACTCTTCTTTCAAAGGTAAGGGATATTATTTGTTGTACTCGTAAGGGGTATTATTTCTTTTGTATTCATGAAGAGATCTTCTGTTATTCCATTCTTTATTATTTTGTTGGAATAACCTGTATACGCGGACTACCCTATACTTGGTGAAATTATTCTGTTATTCCATTCTTTATTATTATGTTGGAATAACCTGTTTATGCGAAGTACCGCATACATGGTGAAATTCCTCTATTATTCCATTCTTTATTATTATGTCGGAATATCCTTTCTGTGTGTTTATGCATGACCTGGTTCCATTATTTATTATTCTGTTGGAATAACTTATCTGTGCGGTCTATCACATGCATGGTGATTTCCGTTGTTATTCCATTCTTTATTATTCTGTTGGAATATCCTGTCAGTGCGTATTACGCCTGACCTGGTTCCATTATTTATTACTCTATTGGAATAACCTGTCTGTGCGGTCTATCGCATGCATGGTGATTTCTGTTGTTATTCCATTCTTTATTATCCTGTTGGAATATCCTGTCGGTGCGTATTACGCCTGACCTAGTTCCATTATTTATTATTTTGTTGGAATAACCTGTCTATGTGGATTACCACATGCATGGTGAATGACCCTTCGTATTCATTTCTTATTAAATTGTGGAAATGATCTGTCTACGTGGATTACCGCATGGCGGGCGAAAATCCATTTGCAGTTTCATATATTCTATTATACTCAGTTGGTTTAAGCTTTGACTTCTATACTCCATGAAATTAGTGGAATATCCTTGATATTTGCGCTTCATCCAGTATCTTTTCATGGAAATATTCTTCTGAGCATTCTTGAATTTTACTTTACAAAGAAGTATCATGTTGACAATTTGGATGTTATTGGTTCTTGGATAAATTAATTTATAAATCTGTAAAATTTATTCTTGAACTTGTTTTATTGAATTGTCATCATCATCATGCTTATAATGTGATGTAAGTCATCTTTGGCTTACGTACATAGATTGACCGTTGGTTGGTATGATTATGACCAGGGATAATTCGGTATAATCATGACCTGTAATGTTAAGGATGATATGTTGTTTGATAGCTTTGGCCCGTAGTGCAAAGATGGACAGGTGTATGACATGATCATGACCTCTGGTGATACTAGCGAATATCCTTGGCCCGTAGTGCATGGATAATTCGATGATGTGATTGGCAGGATCATGACCATTGGTTTTATAGTTGAATATCTTTGGCCAGTGGTGCAAAGATAGACAACTGATGGGTATGATCATTGTTATTACATTTGATTATCTTTAGCCTTTGGGGTAAGGATATTGAGTAAATGTTCTATTAAGCCTTTGTGGCAAGGAGGAATTGTTGATTTACATAATTATAAATATGAATTGTGAACTTAATTATAATCTTTAGTGGTTCAGGTGAATACATGTTATGAAAGTTCTCTTTGTCTTGGGTACAACAAAGAACTGTTGATGAGTATTACAGGAATGAAATATTAACGATGAACTTTTAATCTAGAGGATATAGTAGACATTATTTTCTACTTGACTATTCTAATAGATTGTTGATTCCGCTACTATTATGGTTGAAAAGTTTTATTATCTACCATATGTTCTAAATCTCTAATTTATTTTGAGGAAGGCTGTTGATAAATGAATTATCTTAGCCATGATATTCTTTACTGGGCTAGTTGTGCTCACCCTTTTGCTTCACAATTCCTTTCAGGTACTAAGAGTGTAGCTGGGTCGAGCGGGGATAATAGAGGAATAGTGTGATGGTTCGAGACTGTCGAAGTTTTCCAATACATTATAAAACGACATGACATGCAATATATAATTGTATTGAAGACCTAAGATGGGTGTGTTGTATATTATACATCATTTAATAATTGATTTTAGTGAACAACAATAGGTTGATGAGAACCCGACTTTGAAAGTGTCAAAAGTGCACCCCATTAGAATAAACAGGATAGTTATCTTCTCGTTCTTCTTTGGGGTCTTGAAATATTTGCTGCTGTATTTTATATGGCATTGTAATAATTTGAGTTTGGATATTGTCTACGAGACAATATTGTATTAAAACTCACTGTTTAACTGTGGTCGTATTCTGCACGACAGTTCAATAGTTGTATAAATGAAGTTTGTATTTGATTTTTATAGTGTGATATCTGGCGACTCAGAATGGGTCGTGTGGACCTATTTTGGGGGTGTCACATCGGTGGTAGTCATGGCCAAGATAATAGAAGAAATAATTCAAGTTGAAATTTCAAGAAGAAAAGATTTAACGATGACGGGAAGACGTCGGCAGCAGCACCAGCAACAAATACTAGGGGAGGAAAACGACCACCGGTCGTATGTTACAAATGCGAGAAAGAGGGACATATCAGCCCAAACTGCCCACACCAATCCAAGGTATATTATAACTATGGAAAGGAAGGTCATATAGCTCGAGATTATTCTATAGCGAAATCAAGTCCAGCTGAGATGGTGGCACCAAAGGCGGATACAGACAAAACAAAGTCGACAGTTTCTGGAAGAGCGTTTGTCTTGACTGCCCAAATCGCGAAGAACCCGAACGAAGGTATCACGGGTTAGTTAATTATAAATTCTTGCAAAGTCTATACCGGTTCTACCCATTCTTTTATCTCTCCTGCTTGTGCTCAGCGTTTAAACTTGACTCCGGAGAAATTGGACTTTGACTTATCTGTGGAAACTCCGTTAGGAGAAACTTTCGTTACACCCACTATTTATAAATCTTGCTTGATTCAAATTAGGATCATCAGATTACCTGTTGATCTCATTTCTTTAAAGATACTTACATTTGATATGATTTTAGGGATCGATTGGTTAACCACTCATCATGCTAAAATTGATTGTCTCTGTAAGGTTTTTAGTTTTCATATTCCTAATAAACCTGTTATACGAATTCAAGCAAGCAAACCATAAAGTCATTCGTTTATTAAAAAATGGATGTCAAGCTTTCTTAGCCCATGTTATGGATTTGAACAAAGATACGTCAGATTTGAATGATATTTCAGTTGTTAGTGAATTTCCTGACGTATTTCCTAAAGAACTTCCTGACCTACCCACAGAGTGTGATATTGAATGTTGTATCGACTTTGAACCTGGTACAAAACCCATTTTCAAAAATTCATATCAAATGGCTCCTATTGAACTTCAGGAGTTAAAAACCCAACTATAGAAGTTGGTACCCGAGCCTCTATCTGGTGACTTCCTTTGTGGAATGCACCGAAGCCAGACTCTTCATAGGGGATGTCATATTTGTGCGGTGGTAAACTGATAGGTGTCATTGTGATGTGTTATCCAAGATTGGGATATGAGTCATAGTTGAGAGCTACCTAAGTCAGTAATCAAAATATCTAGCTTTCTAGGCTTAGCTGGTTACTATCGGAGATTCGTGGAAGGATTTTTCTCGAATCGCTACTCCATTAACTCAGCTGACTTAAAAAGATACAAAAATTTGAATGGAGCGAGGAGACTCATTTTGGCACATGTTCTGACCATACCATCCTAGAAAAGCGAACGTGGTAGCTGACGCGTTGAGTAGAAAATCGAATGCGAGTACGAGTGCGATATTGTCGAACACAAAGACTTATTTTGTATAATTTATAAACGATAAAGATAGAGTTAAAAACTCTAGGGACCCACGTGATAATGTCAAATATACGAGTAGAACTGACTTTATCAATAAATTTAAAGATGATCAAGCTATAGACCTGGAGCTGATGAATATGAAGAAGAAGATGCAAGAAGTCATTATTCCAAAAATGAGAATCGGCGATGTGAGGAAAGCTCAAACCTTCGATTTATTAATCCATTTGAAATCCTTGATTGAGTAGGAACTGTGACCTATAGACTCGCTTGACCGCCAAGTATGTCTCGTGTTCATAACGTGTTTCACATTCCTGTTACGTAAATATGTGAAAGACCCAAACCATATTATTGAGTTAGAACCAGACGAGATAGCTGATGATTTAGCATACGAGGAGGTACTTGTCAAGATCTTGGATAGGAAAGAACATGTCCTACGCACAAAGGTTATACCACAAGTCAAGGTTTTGTGGAGGAACCATGCTATTGAGGAAATGACTTGGGAGTTGGAATCGGAAATGAAAATGAGGTATCCTCACCTTTTCGAAACACCAGGTACGCACGTCAATTTTGAGGAAGAAATTTCATAAGGAGGGGAGGTTGTAAGATCCCAACTTTTAAAAATAAAATCGAATTTTCTCTAATTATTATTGTGAATAATAAGGTGTTAATTTGATATAATGCTTTGGTTATGGGTGAAATGTGCAAATTTTACAAAATAAGCAAGTGGTTATAAAATATTCATTGTTATCGGGGAATATTCACTTGGTCGTGGAATATTCTTGCTGTCGGGGAATATTCGTACGACGGCACAACCAATTTTGGGCCCCATAACGGAAAACGGTTGGATGAAAAAAATGACAAGTTTGAGTTTTTATAAATAACGGAGTAATTGTTACCGTTTAACTTTGTTGGAATATTCGGTGGTTAAAATCGATGTCTGCGTGGTTGCATAGTAAGCTACCGGTATTGACAAGATATTTTGAATTATTGATCCTTACGTAAGAAGGCACTACTCAATAATTATTACAGTAATTACTATTCAATATCTTATATTATTGATTCAATAATTGCATCGTTGATATTTTATATTATTGTTGTTTCAATAATTGTCACTGCACAGTATTTCTCATTATCATATCAATAATTCATATTATTTGAATAATATTATTAGATAGCATTATTGGCAATGTCTAAAAAGTTCTATCGAGGAGAGGTTAGATAATCTAATTGCGCGTTAGTAGGGAGAAATCCTTATTGGAAAGCCCCCTCTTTCCTGGGAACCTGATGGATTTATTTATGTGGTTATAAATAAAGGAATTAATGTTGAAGTGTTTTATCAGTATTTTGTCGGATTGGAGATATTAAAAAGCAAATCAGTGTTCTTAAAACTCTATTGCGTGAGTGATAATTTTAATCCGACCGTTGGATCGTTGTGATTTTTGGATATATTATACATATATAAGTTGAGTATATTTCCACAAATTTTGACCCGTTAAAAATTAACGTATGATTTGTTATGAATTTTAAGAGGTGTTGAAAATCATTCGTTTGTGGATTTCAGATATTTTCTGTCTGGAATTGGAAAAACTTAAAGCTACAAAGTTATAGAGAATTCGATTTTGTGTGGAATGGACATAAAATTAATATTTTTTTGATAAAAGGGCTATTTATTATGAATTACTGAAGTTTCAAAAAATAAAATGATTTTTATTAAAATTGGGTGGGACCCACTTTTGTTTTTTTAAAACATGTGGGCTGCTATTTTTTTGTTCCAAGTTGACTAATTAAAGGTGGTGGCTAGTCTTGGTGGGTGGCGTAGAAGAGAAAAATAAATAATATTATTTTATTATTTAGTCTTCTATGGCGCTCTAAGCATTTTCCTATAAATAGGTGCTTATGTTAGAATTGAAAATCACACCAGAAATAAGTTTTTTTTCTCTCTCTCTATATTGTCGAACGTATTTTTGTGAGTATTTAGATACTTTGAGAGTTGTTATTCAGTGCAAATTTCCTTCGGCTCTACATCCGATATTCCGGTCAGAAGTACTGTTATTTTGAGGTAAGGGATGTTATTTTCTTCGTAAGTGATATATTTCTTTCAATATCATTATGCCGAAATATTGGTTTAAACTTTTTATCAAATTTGAAACTTTTTATGTTGGGGTTACTATTCACGTATACAGCACTATTCACGTATACAACACTATTCACGAATACAACACTATTCGCCGAAAAATAAAATTTTTCCTTTGTGTCCAAAATGTCTATTATGGTTACTATCTTTGATTGTATCCATGTTTTGATCTTCATTTTTGGAATTCTGCTTCATATTTAGTTATTATGGAGTATTATTGAATTTGGATAAACTATAATATGAATCCCTAATATTTGTCCTTTTGTCTCACTTGATTCATTTTCTTTAAGATATTTTTCATCATCCTCAGTCCTTAATGATGATATTATTGAATATCTTTGGCCTTTAGTGCAAATATGAATGATTAACTGATGAATATATTTGGCCCGTAGTGCAAAGATGAACAGGTGTTGAGATGAACATGACCGGCTGGTGATACAAATGAATATCTTTGGCTTGTAGTGCAAAGATAAATATTTGATTCAAGATATATTGATTGTTGTTACAGGGATACAATATTGATGATGGACTTTTAAATTTTAGAAGATAGTAGAACTCATTCTCTACTTGACTCTTCTTATAGATTGTTGTTTCCGCTGCAGTTGTTGATCTAAAACCTGTTGTCTATTATATTCTATCAGATTTTTCCCTGTTGAGGACTAATGATAATTTGTTGTATATTATCTTAGTCATAATATTCTTTACTGGGCTAGTTGAGCTCACCCTTTTCCTTGTTGTTCCATTTTCTTCTCAGGAGGTGAGAATTTAGCAAGGACTAGCCGGGGTATGGAGTGATGAATCAAGATAGTTGTTTTAGTAGTCCTCACTATTTTGTAAAATAGTGCATCAATAATTATAATGAGGACTTATCAAGGAGAGGTTAGATAATCTAATTGTGCGCCAGTAGGGAGAAATCCTTATCGGAAAACCCCCCCTCTTTCCTAGGAACGACCTGGTTGTTAAATATTGTGAGTTATAATATTAATGATGAATAAGTTCGTGTTGATTAAAGATGAAATTGATAATTTTATTGTGTGGGAATACATTTGTGAGTTAAATATTGTGAGTTATAATATTAATTGTTAAATACATGCATGTACTATTAGGAGAGTTGGTGCAAGATTGATAATACTTACATGATTAAATTAAAAATGGAGGTATAGATGAATGTACTATACTATAATTAGTTTTTTCACATTATTTTACTATTGAGTCACATGAATGAACTATTAATTCACATAATTTACTATTAGGGGAGGTGGTGCAAGATTGATAATACTTGCAAGACTAAATTAAAATTGAAGAAAAAGAGGAAGGTATTATACTGTAATATTTCGAGCCCCAAAATGTGCAATTATCGAAACTATATTTTCCTATAAATAGAAGCTCATTCTTCCTTCATTTCTCACCAATTCACTAAGTCTCACAAGAGCAATTATTATAGAGAAATTATAGAGAGAAAGAAGAAGAGAAGTTTGCTACCTCACTATTCCAAAGATCAGCTTTTCTTCTAAGGTAAGGGGTATTATTTCTTTCGTATTCATGAAGAGAGTTATTTCTTTCAATATTCGTAAGGGTTGTTATACCATTCTTTATTATTTTGTTTGAATAACCTATCTGTGCGGTCTATCGCATGCCTGGTGAATTCTTCTGTTATTCCATTCTTTATTATTACATTAGAATAACTTTATGTCTGCGTAAGGATCTATCGCATGCCTGGTGAATTCTTCTATTATTCCATTCTTTATTATTCTGTTGGAATAACCTGTCTATGCGGACTACCGCATGCATGGTGAATTCTTTAGTTATTCCATTCTTTATTATTTTGTTGGAATAACTTGTGAGACCCCAAATTTTATGAATAAAGATTTAAATTTCTCGAAATATTTTTTTTGAATATTACAGTGTGGATTTGATATAATGTTATAGTTGTGGGTAATATTTATAAATTTTGCAAATTAAGCAAGTTGTTATATAATATTCGTTTGGTCGAAAAATATTCTTTTTATCGGGGAACATCCGTACGACGGCACAATCATTGGTGGACCCCACAACAGAAGAATTATCGTAGTTAGAAAATGACAGAATTATCATTTTATAAAAATAACGGCGAAAGTGTTACCGTTAAATCTGTTGAACTACCAAAGTAGTAAAAGTACAAGATGTCGCATGGTTTCATAGTAGCATTACGATATTGGTTATTGATGTTTACGTAAGAAGTCACTCGGTTATACTCAATTATTACTACGATGAATTGTTGCATCATATCTCTCATATTATTGATTTAATTATTGTCACAAGATTATCATCGCATAATATGATATATTATTAAATCAATAATTGAGACGACAAAGTTATTCATATTATTATTTGCAATATCGACAATGTCTGTAAGTTACATCAAGGAGAGGTTAAATAATCTAATTCTTGGCGCCAATAGGAGAAATCCTTATCGGAAAGCCCCCTCTTCACAGGAGCGACTGGTTGTTAAATATTGAGAGTTATAATATTAATGATAAATAAGTTCGTGTTGATTAAAGATGAAATTGATAGTTCTATTGTGTGAGAATTATTAGTGTTAGTGGAAATCGACATTTATTTCGATAATAATTGATGTCTGGAGGTTGTATTGACCAATCGGGTAATTCATTGGATAAATGAGCAATTAATTGCTATTAATTCACATGCTTATAACTATGTGTTCACATGTGTGTACTATTGATTCACATGATTTACTATTAGGGGAATTGGTGCAAGATTGATAATACTTGCATGACTAAATTAAAAATGAAGGTATAGATGAAGGTACTATACTATAATTAATTTTTTCACTTGTTTAGAACTATTGAGTCACATGATTTACTATTGATTCACATGATTTACTATTAGGGGAGGTGGTGAAAGTTTGATAATACTTGCAGGACTAAATTAAAAATGAAAAAAAAGAGAAAGGTATTATACTGTAATATTTCGAGCCCCAAAACATGTAATTATCGAAACTATGTTTTCCTATAAATAGAAGCTCATTCCTTCATTATTTTTCACCAATTCACTAAAGCTATAGAGCAATTATTATAGAGAGAAATTATAGAGAGAAAGAAGAAGAGAAGTCTGCTACCTCACTATTCCAGTATCCAGTTTTCTTCTGAGGTAAGGGGTATTATTTCTTTCATATTCATGAAGAGAGTTATTTATTTCAATACTCTTAAGGGTTGTTATTCCATTCTTTATTATTCTATTGGAATAACTTGTCTGCAAGTGATTCACGCACGCTTGGTAGTGAATTCTTTTGCTATTCCATTCTTTATTATTCATTGGAATAACCTATCTGTCTGATTACGCGCTTTGGTGAATTCTTACATTATTCCATTCTTTATTATTACATTGGAATAACCTATCTCGTATGTAATTACATACGCCGATTAATTCTTCATTATTCCATTCTTTATTATTCATTGGAATAACTCGTGCATGCGATATCTATCGCATGCCCGGTGAATTCTTACATTATTCTATTCTTTATTATTCAATTAAAATAACTTTGCCTCACGCGGACTCACCGCATGTATGGTGAATTCTTACGTTATTCCATTCTTTATTATTACATTTGGAATATCCATGTCTACGCGGACTCATCGCATGCATGGTGAATGACCCTTCGTATTCATTCCTTATTAAATTGTGGAAATGATGCATCACGTGGATTACCACATGGCGGGGAAAATCCATTTGCGATTTCATATATTTTATTATACTCAGTTGGTTAAAGTTTTGGCTTCTATACTCCATGAAATTAGTAGAATATCCTGGATATTTGCGCTTCATCCAGTATCTTTTCATGAAAATATTCTTCTGAGCATTCTTGAATTTTACTCCACAAAGCTGTATCATGTTGACAAATTGGACGTTATTGATTCCTGGATAAATTAAATTATTAATCTTTAAAATTTATCCTTGAACTTGTTTTATTGAATTATTATGTCATTGCCATCATCCTCATGGTTATATTGTGATGAAAGTCATCTTTGGCTTACGTTCATAGATGGACTTGGTATGATTATGACCAGGGATTATTCGGTATAATCATGACCGTAATGTGACGAATGATGTGGTGAAAGTCCTCATTGGCCTCTAATTCATTGATGGACAGTTGTTGGTATGATTATGACCAGGGATTATTCGGTATAATCATGACCATTGATGATTACACGAATATCCTTGGCCGTGATGCAGGGATGATTCGATTTTATTTATTAAACTGAGTCTCAGCGATAAAGTTGATGAAAAACTGTTTAAATCATAGAAGATAGTATATTTTATGCTCTACTTGACTCTTCTAATGGATTAGTTATTCCGCTGCAGTTTTTGATCTAAAACTTATTGTCTATTATATTATATCAGTTGTTATACTGTTGAAGGCTAAGGATAATTTATTCTGCATTATCTTAGTCATAATATTTCTTACTGGGCTAGTTGAGCTCACCCTTTTCTTTCATGGTTCTCTTCAGGAAATGAGAACGTAGCTGGGACTAGTCGGGGAACAGGGTGACGGTCCAGATGGTTGTTCTAGTAGTCCTCACTATTCTATAAAATAGTGTGACGATAGATGTAATGAGGACTCCATTGAGTGTGGATATTGTCTAGATGACAATATTCTTATTAAAACTCTTAGATTATGTTTTGTCATATTTTATATGACTGTTGTATAATTAAGTTGTATTTGAATTTTGTACCATGTATCTGGCTACCCAAGAAGGGTGATGTATACCTATTTTGGGGGCGTCATAGTTGGTATCAAAGCTTAGGGATATGATCCCTGGCTGAGATGTGAGACAAGAACTAGGAGGGGAGAGAGACGGAAATTCCTTATTAGTATGACCTACCTAAGTTTATTTGGTATTTAATTGGTCGGTCGGTGAGTATAGGGATAATATGTGATATGTTAATTTACCCTTGTTTTGTGGCAGTATTTGAAAATGGCATCCAAAAATGTTGAGATAAGCAATGAAGCACATGAGACCACTGAGTCACCAACGATCAATACCCAGGATGATGTGCAACAGGAAGACAATAATCCTCAGGTAAACAATAACCCCAATGAAATGGTGAACGATGGGATGTTCAGAGGCTTTAACCAATTCATGCAACATCAGGCGGGGGCGGTTCCTGTCCAAAATACAGGTGGAAACACTGACAACTCTCGGACCGTCACCGCTAAGCATTTCAAGGAGCTGAGACCACTAGAGTTTTTTGGAGAGCCAAAACCACTTAAGGCGGAGACGTGGATAAAGTAGATTAACAAGATATTTGATATCTTGGGATGCTCCAAGGAAAAAAAGGTTCCCTTTGCCACCTTCATGTAGAGAACAGAGGCAGATTACTGGTGGGAATCTGTAAAGCGTACTCAACCTGCCGCACTGAAGATATCTTGGGAGAATTTCCAAGAACTGTTCAATGACAAGTACTTTCCTGAAAGTATTCATCACATGAAGGATGTAGAATTCATCAAGCTTGAGAAAAACAATATAACCGTGGCGCAGTACGAAGCTAAGTTTGTCGAGTTGTCTAGGTTTGCATCCCACTTGGTTGATAATAAGGAGAGAATGACGCGGATGTTTCTAAGAGGTTTAAAACCCGAGATACGTCAATACCTAATTTCTCACAAACTTTGTTTGTATTCAGATGTTGTGAGTAAGGCTCAGTTATTGGAGCGCGATAATGAGTCAACCCAACCAAGAGAGAGCAGCCGACAAGTCGATAATACTAGTGGTAGCAGTCATCGAAGCGGTGACAACAAGCGTGGAGGGAATCAACATGCCAGAAATGATAATCACTTCGGTGGTAATCATGGCCATGACAATAAGAGTGGACATTTCAAGAAGAGGAGATTCAACAATGATGGAAAGATGTCAGCACCAACACCTATTGTTAAGGAAGGAGAACGACCGCTGGTCGTATATATGTTACAAATGCGAAGGGGAGGGACATATCAGTCCAAACTGCGTGATGCAGTCCAAAGCATGTTACAATTGTGGAAGAGAAGGTCACTTAGCCCAATTTTCTCGTGTACCAAAGTCAAGTCCAGCTGGGATGGAGGCATCAAAGGTCGTCCCAAACAAGACAAAACTGATAGTTTAAGGGAGAGCGTTTGTCGTAACCTCCCAAAAAGCGAGGAATCCGAATGAGGTGATCACGGGTAAGCTAATGATAAACTCTAGCGAAGTATATACCTTATTTGATACCGGTTATACCCATTCTTTTATTTCTCCTACTTGCGCTCAACGTTTAAATTTGACTCCGGAGAAATTAGACTTTGACTTATCGGTTGAAACTCCATTGGGAGAAACCTTCATTATATCCACTATTTATAAGTCTTATTTGATTCAAATCGGTAACCGCGCATTACCTGTCGATCTTATTTCTTTGAAAATACTTGCATTTGATGTGATTTTAGGGATTGATTGGTTAACTACTCATCATGCTAAAATCGATTGTTTTCGTAAGGTTGTTAGCTTTCATATTCCTAACCAACCTATTATGCTAATTCAAGCAACCAAACCACTAAAATCAATCACTGTCATATCAAGCCATAAAGCTATTCGTTTATTGAAAACGGATGTCAAGCTTTCTTTGCCCATGTCACGGATTTAAATAAAAATACGTCAGATTTGAATGGTATTTCTATTGTTAATAAATTTCCTGATGTATTCCCTGAAGAACTTCCTGGCCTACCCCCAGAGCATGAAATTGAATTTTATATCGACCTTGAATCTGGTACAAAACCCATTTCCAAAGCCCCATATCGAATGGCTCATATTGAACTTTAGGAGTTAAAAACCCAACTACAGGAATTATTAGACATCTGTTTCATTTGTCCTAGTACGTCTCCTTGGGGTGCTCCTGTTCTATTCGTGAAGAAGAAAGATGGAAGTATGCGACTTTGTATTGATTATCGGGAGTTGAATCATGTCACCATCAAAAATAGGTACTCGTTGCCTCGCATTGATGACCTGTTTGACCAGTTGCAAGGAGCTAAATTCTTTTCAAAGATTGATCTTCGTTCCAAATATCATCAGTTGAAGATTAAAACTAATGACATTCCAAAGGCGCTTTCGTAACTCGAAGATGCATTATGAATTCCTAGTCATGTCTTTTGGATTGACTAATGCTCCTGCTGCCTTCATGGACATGATGAACCGAGTATTCAAGGAATATTTGGATCACTTTGTGGTGGTCTTTATTGATGACATCCTTATATACTCCAAAACCCGTGAAGACCATGAGCAACACTTGAGGCTGATACTCCAAAAGCTTCGTGAAAACAAGATTTATGCCAAGTTGAAGAAATGTGAGTTCTGGGTTGAGGAAGTTGCATTCCTTGGGAACATGATATCAAATCATGGAATATCTGTTGACCCAGCGAAGATTGAAGCAATTCAAAGCTAGGAGCAACCAAAGTCAGTGACCGAAGTACGTAGCTTTCTCGGCTTAGCTGGTTATTATCGGAGATTCCTGGAAGGATTTTCTCGAATCGCTACTCCATTAATTCAGCTGACTCGAAAAGATACAAAGTTCGGTTGGAGCGAGGAATGTGAGAAGAGTTTTCAAGAACTCAAGAGAAGACTCATTTCAGCACCTGTTCTGACAATACCATCTGGCTCGGAGGGATTTGTCATCTATAGTGATGCTTCAGGAAAAGGGTTAGGATGTGTTCTCATGTAACATGGGAAAGTCATAGCCTATGCCTCACGACAACTCAAAGAATATGAGAGGAATTATCCTACTCATGATCTAGAGTTGGCAGCAGTCATTTTTGCGCTTAAGATTTGGAGGCATTACCTGTATGGAGAGAAGGAGGAGATCTATACGGATCATAAAAGCCTCAAATATTTCTTCACTCAGAAGGAACTCAACATGCGGCAACGACGATGGCTTGAGCTATTGAAAGATTATGATCATACCATCCAATATCATCGTGGAAGAGCGAACGTGGTAGCTGACGCATTGAGTAGAAGATCGTATGCAGTTATGAGTGTGACGTTGTTAACACAAAAACCCAATTCATATAACTTACAAAGGATGGAGATAGAGTTAAAGACTCTAGGGACTCGCGTGAAGATAACGAATATACGAGTAGAATCGACTTTAGTCGATAATGTTAAAGCCGCCCAAGATACAGACCTGGAGCTGATGAATATAAAGAAGAAGGTTCAAGAAGGCGTTATTCTAGAAGCAAGAGTTGCTGAAGAGAGGAAATCTCAACCCTCAATTTTATTAGTTTATTTGAAATCCTCGATGGAGTAGGAACTGTGGCCTATAGACTCGTTTTACCGCCAAGTATGTTGCGTGTTCATAACATTTTTCACGTATCGAATTTGAAATGAAGTCAAGGTATCCTCATCTCTTCGGCATACCAGGTACGTACGTAAATTTTGAGGGCAAAATTTCATAAGGAGGGGAGATTGTGAGACCCCAAATTTTATGAATAAAGATTTAAATTTCTCGAAATATTTTTTTTGAATATTACAGTGTGGATTTGATATAATGTTATAGTTGTGGGTAATATTTATAAATTTTGCAAATTAAGCAAGTTGTTATATAATATTTGTTTGGTCGGAAAATATTCTTTTTATCGGGGAACATCCGTACGACGGCACAATCATTGGTGGACCCCACAACAGAAGAATTATCGTAGTTAGAAAATGACAGAATTATCATTTTATAAAAATAACGGCGAAAGTGTTACCGTTAAATCTGTTGAACTACCTAGTAGTAAAAGTACAGTAATACGCATGGTTTCATAGTAGCACACGATATTGGTTATTGATGTTTACGTAAGAAGTCACTCAGTTATACTCAATTATTGCTACAGTAATTGTTGCATCATATCTCTCATATTATTGATTTAATTATTGTCACAGTATCATCTGCATAATATGATATATTATTAAATCAATAATTGAGACGACAAAGTTATTCATATTATTATTTGCAATATTGACAATGTCTAAAAGTTCTGTCAAGGAGAGGTTAGATAATCTAATTCGCGGCGCCATGATAGGAGAAATCCTTATCTGAAAGCCCCCTCTTTCCTGGGAACGACCTGGTTGTTAAATATTGAGAGTTATAATATTAATGATGAATAAGTTCGTGTTGATTAAAGATGAAATTGATAGTTCCATTGTGTGAGAATTATTAGAGTTAGTGGAAATCGACATTTATTTCGATAATAATTGATGTCTGGAGGTTATATTGACCAATCTGGTAATTCATCGGATAAATGAGCAATTAATTGCTATTAATTCACATGCTTATAACTATGTGTTCACATGTGTGTACTATTGATTCACATGATTTACTATTAGGGGAATTGGTGCAAGATTGATAATATTTGCATGACTAAATTAAAAATTTAGGTATAGATGAAGGTACTATACTATAATTATTTTTTTCACATGTTTAGAACTATTGAGTCACATGATTTACTATTAGGGGAGGTGGTGCAAGATTATAATACTTGCAGGACTAAATTAAAAATGAAGAAAAAGAGGAAGGTATTATACTGTAATATTTCGAGCCCCAAAACGTGCAATTATCGAAACTATATTTTCCTATAAATAGAAGCTCATTCCTTCATTATTTTTCACCAATGCACTAAAGCTATAGAGTAATTATTATAGAGTGAATTATAAAGAGAAAGAAGATGAGAAGTCTGCTACCTCACTATTCCAGTATCTAGTTTTCTTCTGAGGTATGTGGTATTATTTCTTTCGTATTCATGAAGAGAGTTATTTCTTTCAATACTCGTAAGGGTTGTTATTTCATTCTTTATTATTCAGTTAGAATAACATGTCTGTGCGTGACTACGCACGCCTGGTGAATTCTTCTGTTATTCCATTCTTTATTATTCTGTTGGAATAACCTGTCTGTACGGATTACGCACGCCTGGTGAATTCTTTTGTTATTCCATTCTTTATTATTCTGTTGGAATAACCTGTCTGTGCGGATTATGCACGCCTAGTGAATTCTTCTATTATTCCATTCTTTATTATTCTGTTGGAATAACCTGTCTGTGCGGTCTATTGCATGCCTGTTGAATTCTTCTTTATTCCATTCTTTATTATTCTGTTGGAATAACCTGTCTGTGCGGACTAGGCACGCCTGGTGAATTCTTCTGTTATTCCATTCTTTATTATTCTGTTGGAATAACATGTTTGTGTTGTCTATCGCATGCCTGGTGAATTCTTCTGTTATTCTATTCTTTATTATTTAGTTGGAATAACCTGTCTACGTGGACTACCGCATGTATGGTGAATTCTTCTGTTATTCCATTCTTTATTATTCTGTTGGAATAACTTGTCTACGCTGACTACCGCATGCATGGTGAATGACCCTTCGTATTCATTCCTTATTAAATTGTGGAAATGATCTGTCTACGTGGATTACCGCATGGTGGGTGAAAATTCATTTGCAGTTTCATATATTCTATTATACTCAGTTGGTTAAAGTTTTGGCTTCTATACTCCATGAAATTAGTAGAATATCCTGGATATTTGCGCTTCATCCAGTATCTTTTCATGGAAATATTCTTCTGAGCATTCTTGAATTTTACTCCACAAAGCAGTATCATGTTGACAAATTGGACGTTATTGATTCATGGATAAATTAAATTATAAATCTTTAAAATTTATCCTTGAACTTGTTTTATTAAATTATTATGTCATTGTCATCATCCTCATGCTTATATTGTGATGAAAGTCATCTTTGGCTTGCGTGCATAGATGGACTTGGTGTGAGACCCCAGATTTTATGAATAAATATTTAATTTTCTCGAAATAAATTTTTTAATATTATGGTGTGGATTTGATATAATGTTATAGTTGTGGGTAGTATTTATAAATTTTGCAAAGTATACAAGTTGTCATATTATATTCGATTGGTCGGAGAATATTCTTTTTGTCGGGGAATATCCGTACGACGGTACAATCCTTGGTGGACCCCACAACAGAATTATTGTCGGATTGAGAAAACGACAAAAATATTTTTATGAGAATAACGACGGTAGTTTTACCGTTAAAACTGTTG
This sequence comes from Panax ginseng, assembly GCA_020205605.1. Taxonomy (NCBI): domain Eukaryota; kingdom Viridiplantae; phylum Streptophyta; class Magnoliopsida; order Apiales; family Araliaceae; genus Panax; species Panax ginseng. Next base: position 24,785,081 of record CM035133.1, on the reverse strand, counting down.
AACTACTCGGTAGTAAAAGTGTAGTAATACGTGTGGTTGCATAGTAGCACACGATATTGATTATTGATGCTTATGTGATAAGTCACTCAGTTTTGTTTTATTGGTATTATTATTGTAATAAAACAAAAAAGTTTTTTTTATATAAAACAAAATACTTTTATAAAGTTATTCGTTTTATTAGGCTAATAGTAAAATCTTTTTATATAAAATAGAATACTTTTATAAAGTTATTCGTTTTATTAGGCTAATAGTAATTTTTTTTTTATAAAATAGAATACTTTTATAAAGTTATTCGTTTTATTAGACAATAATTAGATTATATTATATTTTATTATTCATAGTATTTGCATAAGTGTACTGCGATAGTGTTTTTACATAGTAAAATCTTTTTATATAAAATAGAATACTTTTATAAAGCTATTCGTTTTATTAGATTATAAATAAAATATATTATATTTTATTTAAAAGATTTTGCTTTAAATATGGACCGTCCGGTTAAAAGTAAATCAATTTAGACCGTTCATGAATTAGTTACTATGCAGTCCATTCTTCTATAAATAGAAGCTCATTCCTTCATTATTTCTTACGAATTCACTGAAACTCTAGAGAGAGAAATTAAAGAGAGAAATAAGAAAAGTATTCTGCTACTTCACTACTCCTACATCAAGTACTCTTCTTCTTAAAGTAAGGGATATTATTTGTTGTACCTGTAAGGGGTATTATTTCTTTTGTATTCATGAAGAGAACTTCATTATTCCATTCTTTATTATTACATTGGAATAACCAAGATATATCACACCGTATACTTGGTGAAATTCTTCTGTTATTCAATTCTTTATTATTATGTTGGAATAACCTGTTTATGCGACGTACCGCATACATGGTGAAATTCTTCTATTATTCTGTTCTTTATTATTCTATCGAAATATCCTATCGGTGCGTATTACGCCTGACCTGGTTCCATTAATTATTCTGTTGGAATAACACATGCATGCGACTATCGTATGCATGGTGATTTACATTGTTATTCTATTCTTTATTATTACGTCGAAATATCCTCGTCTCAGACGCGTTTACGTGGGACTGGTTCCATTATTTATTATTCTCGCCGGAATATCCTGCATTTGTGTGTTTATGCTTGACTGGTTCCATTATTTATTATTACATTGGGAATACCACATGCATGCGGTATCGCACGCATGGTGAATCCTCCCGTTATTTCATTCTTTATTATTCGTTGAATAACTTCGTCTCATGTGGATTACCACATGCATGGTGAATGATCCTTTGTATTCATTCCTTATTAAATTGTGGAAATGATCTGTATAAGTGGATTACCGCATGGCGGCAAAAATCTATTTGCAGTTTCATATATTCTATTATATTCAGTTGGTTAAAGTTTTGGCTTCTTTACTCCATGAAATTAGTGGAATATCCTTGATATTTGCGCTTCATCCAGTATCTTTTCATGTAAATATTCTTCTGAGCATTCTTGAATTTTACTCTACAAAGAAGTATCATGTTGACAATTTGGACGTTATTGGTTCCTGGATAAATTAATTCTTGAACTTGTTTTATTGAATTCTTATATCATTGTCATCATCCTCATGTTTATATTATGTTGAAAGTCATCTGTGGCATGTACTGCATAGATTGACTTGGTATGATTATGACCAGTGATTATTCGGTATAATCATGACCGTAATGTTACAAATGATGTGGAAAAAAGTCCTCATTAGCCCGTAATGCATTGATGGACAATTTTGGTATGATTATGACTATGGATTCTCTTCACCAAGGGTGCAAAGATGAATTGTTTTATGGCATGATCAGGAATTTGTTGATGAAAAATGATTATCTTTGGCCCATAGTGCATGGATAATATGTGGTCGTGATACTAAAGAATATCCTTGGCACGTAGTGTGTGGATGATTTGATGATGTGGATTATTTATTGAAATTTGAGTCTCGTGATAAAAGTGATGAAAAACCTTTTAAATCATAGAAGATAGTAGATTTTATTCTCCACTTGACTCTTTTAATGGATTGCTTGTTCATTGCAGATTAAACTTGATGTTTGTTATATTGTATCGTTTAACATCGTTGAAGGCTAACGATAGTTTATTCTGCATTATCTTAGTCATAATATTTCTTACTGGGCCATTTGAGCTCACCCTTTCTTTCATTATTCTGTTCAGGAAATGAGAATGTAGCTGGGACTAGTCGGGGAACAAAGTGATGGTCCTAGATGATAGCATTAGTAGTTCTCACTTTCTGTGAAATAGTGTGATAATAAATTTAATGAGGACTCCATTGAGAGTGGATATTGTCTAGAAGGCAATATTATTGTCTAAACTTTCAGCATTTGTTTTATCGTATTTTACGCGACTGTTGTATAATTAAGTTGTATTTGAATTTATGTACCATGTATCTGGAGACTCAAGATGGGTGATGTATACCTATTTTGGGGGCTTCACAGTTGGTATCAAAGCTTAGGGATATGATCCCTAGCTGAGATGTGAGATAAGAAATAGGAGGGGAGAGATGGGGAATTCCTTCGCTAGTATGACCTACCTAAGTTTATTTGGTATTTAATTGGTCGGTCAGAGTATAGGGATAATATGTTTCATGTTAATTAACCCTTGTTTTGTGGAAGTGTTTGAAAATGACATCTAAAAATTAAGAGATGAACTCATATAGAGTTTTAAGTGATGAATTAGGAGAATTTTATGATCGAAATATAGAACTGCAAGATTTTATTCGTGAGTTAGAAGAGCAGGATGAAGAACGGTAGGCGGTCGTGGAACAAAGGGATACATCAAAGTCAATTCCAACGGTAATGATGACACCAAAGGCTGTCCCAGACAAGTTAAAGAGGATAGTTTAAGTGAGAGCGTTTATTGAGGAACCCGAACGAGGTTATTACGGGTAAGTTAATCATAAACTCTTGCGAAGTCTATACTTTATTCGATACTGGTTCTACCAACTCTTTTATCTCTCTTACTTGCGCTCAACGTTTAAATTTGACCCCAGAGAAGGTAGACTTTGACTTATTGGTTGAAACTCCGTTGGGAGAAACCTTCGTTACCTCCACTATTTATAAATCTTGTTTGATTCAAATCAACACTTTCACGTTACCTGTCGATCTTATCTCTTTGAAAATACTTGCCTTTAATGTGATTTTAGGAATCAATTGGTTAACTACTCATCATGGTTTTCGTAAAGTTGTTAGCTTTCATATTCCTAACCAACCTGTTATGCGAATTCATTCAAACAAATCCTGAAGTCAATCATTGTCATATCAAGCCATAAGTAAAGAGCCCTGAGCCTTTCGCTGGTGAATTCCTTGTGTGGAATGCACCGAAGCCAGACTTTCCGTAGGGGACGTTGTGAATGACGATGGCAAGTTGATAGGTATCAATGTGACGTGTTATCCAAGTCTTGGATGAGAGTCACATTTTTGAATGATATTTCTATTGTTAATAAATTTCCTGACGTATTCTTGAAGACTTTTAGCCTACCCTAGATCGTGAAATAGAATTTTGTATTGACTCCAGTACAAAACCCATTTCTAAAACCCTTAAATATTTCTTCAACTAAAAGCGAGCGTAACACGCGCCAAAGACGCGTTGGCTCAAGTCGTAGAAGATTACGATTGTACCATTCAATATCATCATGGAAGAGAAAACGTGGTAGCTAACGCATTGAGTAGAAGATCTTATGCGTTTATAAGTGAGAATATATGAACCCACGTGAAGATAACAATATATAAGTAGAATCGACTTTAACCGATAAAGTTAAAGCCGCTCAAGCTACACACCCGGAGCTGATGAATGTGAAGAAGATGGTTCAAGAGTGCGTTATTTTAAAAGCAACAGTTGCTGAAGAGAGGAAATCTCAACCCTCGATTTAATTGGTCCATTTGAAATCCTCGATCGAGTAGAAACTGTGGCTTATAGACTCGTTTTACCGCCAAGTATGTCGTGTGTTCATAACTTTTTTTTAACGTATCAATGTTACGTAAATATGTGGACGACCCAAACCACATTATTAATTTAGAACCGGATGAGATAGTGGATGATTTAACGTATGAGAAAATACGTGTTAAAATCTTGGATAAGAAGAATCGTATTCAACACTCAAGGGTTATACCTCAAGAGTTAGAATCTGAAATGAAGTCAAGGTATCTCTCAATTGCTCAAAGATACCAGTATCGCGTAAATTTCGAGGCGAGAAATTCCATAAGGAGGGAGATTGTGAGACCCAGATTTTATGAATAAATATTTAATTTTCTCGAAATAATTTTTTTAATATTATGGTGTGGATTTGATATAATGTTATAGTTGTGGGTAGTATTTATAAATTTTGCAAAGTATACAAGTTGTCATATTATATTCGATTGGTCGGAGAATATTCTTTTTGTCGGGGAATATTTATACGACGGTACAATCATTGGTGGACCCCACAACAAAATTATTGTCGGATTGAGAAAGCGACAAAAATATTTTTTATGAGAATAACAATGTAGTTTTACCGTTAAAATTGTTGAACTACTCTTAGTAAAAGTATAGTAATACGCTGGTTGCATGGTTGCATAGTAGCACGATATTGATTATTGATGCTTATGTGATAAGTCACTCAGTTTTGTTTTATTGGTATTATTATTATTGTAATAAAAACAAAAAGTTTTTTTTATATAAAACAAAATACTTTTATAAAGTTATTCGTTTTATTAGGCTAATAGTAAAATCTTTTTATATAAAATAGAATACTTTTATAAAGTTATTCGTTTTATTAGGCTAATAGTAATTTTTTTTTTATAAAATAGAATACTTTTATAAAGTTATTCGTTTTATTAGACAATAATTAGATTATATTATATTTTATTATTCATAGTATTTGCATAGTGCCTGCATAGTGTTTTACATAGTAAAATCTTTTTATATAAAATAGAATACTTTTATAAAGCTATTCGTTTTATTAGATTATAAATAAAATATATTATATTTTATTTAAAATATTTTGCTTTAAATATGGACCGTCCGGTTAAAAGTAAATCAATCTAGACCGTTCATGAATTAGTTACTATGCAGTCCATTCTTCTATAAATAGAAGCTCATTCCTTCATTATTTCTTACGGATTCACTGAAACTCTAGAGAGAGAAATTAAAGAGAGAAATAAGAAAAGTATTCTGCTACTTCAATACTCCTACATCAAGTACTCTTCTTCTTAAGGTAAGGGATATTATTTGTTGTACCTGTAAGGGGTATTATTTCTTTTGTATTCATGAAGAGAACTTCTGTTATTCCATTCTTTATTATTCTGTTGGAATAACCAGTATATGCGGGCTACCCTATACTTGGTGAAATTCTTCTGTTATTCAATTCTTTATTATTATGTTGGAATAACCTGTTTATGCGAAGTACCGCATACATGGTGAAATTCTTCTATTATTCTGTTCTTTATTATTCTATCGAAATATCCTATCGGTACAGTATTACGCTTTCGAACGGTTCCATTAATTATTCTGCTTTGGAATAACTTTGTATGCATGCGACCTATCGTATGCATGGTGATTTACTGTTGTTATTCTATTCTTTATTATTACGCCGAAATATCACGTCTCAGACGTTTACTTGGGACTGGTTCCATTATTTATTATTCTGTCGGAATATCCTGTTTGTGTGTTTATGCTTGACCTGGTTCCATTATTTATTATTCTGTTGGGAATACCCTGTCTGTGCAGTCTATCGCACGCATGGTGAATCCTCCTGTTATTTCATTCTTTATTATTCTGTTGGAATAACCTGTCTATGTGGATTACCACATGCATGGTGAATGATCCTTTGTATTCATTCCTTATTAAATTGTGGAAATGATCTGTATAAGTGGATTACCGCATGGCGGCAAAAATCTATTTGCAGTTTCATATATTCTATTATATTCAGTTGGTTAAAGTTTTGGCTTCTTTACTCCATGAAATTAGTGGAATATCCTTGATATTTGCGCTTCATCCAAAGATCTTTTCATGTAAATATTCTTTACGAGCATTCTTGAATTTTACTCTACAAAGAAGTATCATGTTGACAATTTGGACGTTATTGGTTCCTGGATAAATTAATTCTTGAACTTGTTTTATTGAATTCTTATATCATTGTCATCATCCTCATGTTTATATTATGTTGAAAGTCATCTGTGGCATGTACTGCATAGATTGACTTGGTATGATTATGACCAGTGATTATTCGGTATAATCATGACCGTAATGTTACAAATGATGTGGAAAAAGTCCTCATTAGCCCGTAATGCATTGATGGACAATTTTTGGTATGATTATGACTATGGATTCTCTTCGACCAAGGGTGCAAAGATGAATTGTTTTATGGCATGATCAGGACTGTTGATGAAAAAATGATTATCTTTGGCCCATAGTGCATGGATAATATGTGGTCGTGATACTAAAGAATATCCTTGGCCTGTAGTGCATGGATGATTTGATGATGTGGATTATTTATTGAGCTGAGTCTCAGCGATAAAAGTGATGAAAAACCTTTTAAATCATAGAAGATAGTAGATTTTATTCTCCACTTGACTCTTTTAATGGATTGCTTGTTCCGCTGCAGTTAAACTTGATGTTTGTTATATTGTATCAGTTTAACACTGTTGAAGGCTAACGATAGTTTATTCTGCATTATCTTAGTCATAATATTTCTTACTGGGCCATTTGAGCTCACCCTTTCTTTCATTATTCTGTTCAGGAAATGAGAATGTAGCTGGGACTAGTGGGGGAACAAAGTGATGGTCCTAGATGATAGCATTAGTAGTTCTCACTTTCTGTGAAATAGTGTGATAATAAATTTAATGAGGACTCCATTGAGAGTGGATATTGTCTAGAAGGCAATATTATTGTCTAAACTTTCAGCATTTGTTTTATCGTATTTTACACGACTGTTGTATAATTAAGTTGTATTTGAATTTATGTACCATGTATCTGGAGACTCAAGATGGGTGATGTATACCTATTTTGGGGGCTTCACAGTTGGTATCAAAGCTTAGGGATATGATCCCTAGCTGAGATGTGAGATAAGTAATAGGAGGGGAGAGATGGGGAATTCCTTCGCTAGTATGACCTACCTAAGTTTATTTGGTATTTAATTGGTCGGTTAGAGTATAGGGATAATATGTTTTATGTTAATTAACCCTTGTTTTGTGGAAGTGTTTGAAAATGACATCTGAAAATTAAGAGATGAACTCATATAGAGTTTTAAGTGATGAATTAGGAGAATTTTATGATCGAAATATAGAACTGCAAGATTTTATTCGTGAGTTAGAAGAGCAGGATGAAGAACGGTAGGCGGTCGTGGAACAAAGGGATACATCAAAGTCAATTCCAACGGTAATGATGACACCAAAGGCTGTCCCAGACAAGTTAAAGAGGATAGTTTAAGTGAGAGCGTTTATTGAGGAACCCGAACGAGGTTATTACGGGTAAGTTAATCATAAACTCTTGCGAAGTCTATACTTTATTCGATACTGGTTCTACCCACTCTTTTATCTCTCTTACTTGCGCTCAACGTTTAAATTTGACCCCAGAGAAGGTAGACTTTGACTTATTGGTTGAAACTCCGTTGGGAGAAACCTTCGTTACCTCCACTATTTATAAATCTTGTTTGATTCAAATCAACACTTTCACGTTACCTGTCGATCTTATCTCTTTGAAAATACTTGCCTTTAATGTGATTTTAGGAATCAATTGGTTAACTACTCATCATGCTTTTCGTAAAGTTGTTAGCTTTCATATTCCTAACCAACCTGTTATGCGAATTCATTCAAACAAATCCTGAAGTCAATCATTGTCATATCAAGCCATAAGTAAAGAGCCACGAGTTTTCATTTGGTGAATTCCTTGTGTGGAATGCACCGAAGCCAGACTTTCCGTAGGGGACGTTGTGAATGACGATGGCAAGTTGATAGGTATCAATGTGACGTGTTATCCAAGTCTTGGATGAGAGTCACATTTTTGAATGATATTTCTATTGTTAATAAATTTCCTGACGTATTCTTGAAGACTTCTTAGCCTACCCCTAGAGCGTGAAATAGAATTTTGTATTGACTCCAGTACAAAACCCATTTCTAAAACCCTTAAATATTTCTTCAACTAAAGCGAACGTAACATGCGCCAAAGACGTTGGCTCAAGCTGTAGAAGATTATGATTGTACCATTCAATATCATCATGGAAGAGAAAACGTGGTAGCTAACGCATTGAGTAGAAGATCTTATGCGTTTATAAGTGCGAATATATGAACCCACGTGAAGATAACAATATATAAGTAGAATCGACTTTAACCGATAAAGTTAAAGCCGCTCAAGCTACACACCCGGAGCTGATGAATGTGAAGAAGATGGTTCAAGAGTGCGTTATTTTAAAAGCAACAGTTGCTGAAGAGAGGAAATCTCAACCCTCAATTTAATTGGTCCATTTGAAATCCTCGATCGAGTAGAAACTGTGGCTTATAGACTCGTTTTACCGCCGAGTATGTCGTGTGTTCATAACGTTTTTTTAACGTATCGATGTTACGTAAATATGTGGACGACCCGAACCACATTATTAATTTAGAACCGGATGAGATAGTGGATGATTTAACGTATGAGAAAATACGTGTTAAAATCTTGGATAAGAAGAATCGTATTCAACACTCAAGGGTTATACCTCAAGATTAAGAATCTGAAATGAAGTCAAGGTATCCTCACCTGTTCAGCATACCAGGTACGCGCGTAAATTTCGAGGGCGAAATTCCATAAGGAGGGGAGATTGTGAGACCCCAGATTTTATGAATAAATATTTAATTTTCTCGAAATAATTTTTTTAATATTATGGTGTGGATTTGATATAATGTTATAGTTGTGGGTAGTATTTATAAATTTTGCAAAGTATACAAGTTGTCATATTATATTCGATTGGTCGGAGAATATTCTTTTTGTCGGGGAATATTTATACGACGGTACAATCATTGGTGGACCCCACAACAAAATTATTGTCGGATTGAGAAAACGACAAAAATATTTTTATGAGAATAACGGCGGTAGTTTTACCGTTAAAATTGTTGAACTACTCGGTAGTAAAAGTATAGTAATACGCGTGGTTGCATAGTAGCACACGATATTGATTATTGATGCTTATGTGATAAGTCACTCAGTTTTGTTTTATTGGTATTATTATTGTAATAAAATAGAAAAGTTTTTTTTATATAAAAATGTAATACTTTTATAAAGTTATTCGTTTTATTAGGCTAATAGTAAAATCTTTTTTATATAAAATGTAATACTTTTATAAAGTTATTCGTTTTATTAGGATAATAGTAAAATCTTTTTATATAAAACAGAATACTTTTATAAAGTTATTCATTTTATTAGACAATAATTAGATTATATTATATTTTATTATGCATAGTGTTTGTATAGTGCCTGTATATGTTTTGCATAGTAAAATCTTTTTATATAAAACAGAATACTTTTATAAAGTTATTCGTTTTATTAGATTATAAATAGAATATATTATATTTTATTTAAAAGATTTTGCTTTAAATATGGACCGTCCGATTAAAAGTAAATCAATCTAGACCGTTCATGAATTAGTTACTATGCAGTCCAATCTTCTATAAATAGAAGCTCATTCCTTCATTATTTCTTATGAATTCATTAAAACTCTAGAGAGAAAAATTATAGAGAGAAAGAAGAAAAGTATTCTGCTACTTCACTACTCCTACATCCATTACTCTTCTTCTTAAGGTAAGGGATATTATTTGTTGTACCTGTAAGGGTATTATTTCTTTTGTATTCATGAAGAGAACTTCTGTTATTCCATTCTTTATTATTCTGTTGGAATAACCAGTATATGCGGGCTACCCTATACTTGGTGAAATTCTTCTGTTATTCAATTCTTTATTATTATGTTTGAATAACCTGTTTATGCGAAGTACCGCATACATGGTGAAATTCTTCTATTATTCTGTTCTTTATTATTCTATCGGAATATCCTGTCGGTGCGTATTACGCCTGACCGGTTCTATTAATTATTATGTTGGAATAACCTGTCTGTGCAGCCTATCGCATGCATGGTGATTTCTGTTGTTATTCTATTCTTTATTATTCTGTCGAAATATCCTGTCTGTACGTTTACGCCGGACTTGGTTCCATTATTTATTATTCTGTCGGAATATCCTGTTTGTGTGTTTATGCTTGACCTGGTTCCATTATTTATTATTCTGTTGGAATAACCTGTCTATGTGGATTACCACATGCATGGTGAATGATCCTTTGTATTCATTCCTTATTAAATTGTGGAAATGATCTGTATAAGTGGATTACCGCATGGCGGCAAAAATCTATTTGCAGTTTCATATATTCTATTATATTCAGTTGGTTAAAGTTTTGGCTTCTTTACTCCATGAAATTAGTGGAATATTCTTGATATTTGCGCTTCATCCAGTATCTTTTCATGGAAATATTCTTCTGAGCATTCTTGAATTTTACTCTACAAAGAAGTATCATGTTGACAATTTGGACGTTATTGGTTCCTCGGATAAATTAATTCTTGAACTTGTTTTATTGAATTCTTATATCATTGTCATCATCCTCATGTTTATATTATGTTGAAAGTCATCCGTGGCATGTATATCGCATAGATTGACTTGGTATGATTATGACCAAATGATTATTCGGTAGATAATCATGAATAGTAATGTTACAAATGATGTGGAAAAAGTCCTCATTAGCCCGTAATGCATTGATGGACAAATGAATTGTTTTATGGCATGATCAGGACTGTTGATGAAAAAATGATTATCTTTGGCCCATAGTGCATGGATAATATGTGGTCGTGATACTAAAGAATATCCTTGGCCTGTAGTGCAGGGATGATTTGATGATGCAGATTATTTATTGAGCTGAGTCTCAGCGATAAAAGTGATGAAAAACCTTTTAAATCATAGAAGATAGTAGATTTTATTCTCCACTTGACTCTTTTAATGGATTGCTTGTTCCGCTGCAGTTAAACTTGATGTTTGTTATATTGTATCAGTTAAACACTGTTGAAGGCTAACGATAGTTTATTCTGCATTATCTTAGTCATAATATTTCTTACTGGGCCAGTTGAGCTCACCCTTTCTTTCATTATTCTGTTCAGGAAATGAGAATGTAGCTGGGACTAGTCGGGGAACAGAGTGATGGTCCTAGATGATAGCATTAGTAGTTCTCACTATTCTGTGAAATAGTGTGATAATAAATGTAATGAAGACTCCATTGAGAGTGGATATTTTCTAGAAGGCAATATTATTGTCTAAACTTTCAGCATTTGTTTTATCGTATTTTACACGACTGTTGTATAATTAAGTTGTATTTGAATTTATGTACCATGTATCTGGCGACTCAAGATGGGTGATGTATACCTATTTTGGGGGCGTCACACTTGGTATGATTATGACCAGGGATTATTCGGTATAATCATGACCGTAATGTGACAAATGATGCGGTAAAAGTCCTCATTGGCCTCTAGTTCATTGATGGACAGTTGTTGGTATGATTATGACCAGGGATTATTCAGTATAATCATGACCATTGATGATTACATGACTATCCTTGGTCGTGATGCGTGGATGATTCGATTTTATTTATTGTCGAGTCTCGCCGATAAAGTTGATGAAAACTTTTTAAATCATAGAAGATAGTAGATTTTATGCTCTACATGACTCTTCTAATGGATTGCTTATTCCGCTGCAATTTTTGATCTAAAACTTGTTGTCTATTATATTCTATCAGTTGTTATATTGTTGAAGGCTAAGGATAATTTATTCTGCATTATCTTAGTCATAATATTTCTTACTGGGCTAGTTGAGCTCACCCTTTTCTTTCATGGTTCTCTTCAGGAAATGAGAACGTAGCTGGGACTAGTCGGGGAACAGAGTGATGTTCAAGATGGTTGTTCTAGTAGTCCTCACTATTCTATAAAATAGTGTGACAATAGATGTAATGAGGACTCCATTAAGTGTGGATATTGTCTAGATGACAATATTCTTATTAAAACTCTTAGATTATGTTTTGTCGTATTTTACACGACTATTGTATAATTAAGTTGTATTTGAATTTTGTACCATGTATCTGGCGATCCAAGATGAGTGATGTATACCTATTTTGGGGGCGTCACAGTTGGTATCAAAGCTTATGGATATGATCCCTGGCTGAGATGTGAGACAAGAACTAGGAGGGGAGAGACGAGGAATTCCTTCGCTAGTATGACCTACCTAAGTTTATTTGGTATTTAATTGGTCGGTCAGAGTATAGGGATAATATGTGAAATGTTAATTTACCCTTGTTTTGTGGCAGTATTTGAAAATGACATCCGAAAATGTTGAGATAAGCAATGAAGCACATGAGACCATTGAGTCACCAACGATCAATACCCAAGATAATGTGCAACAGGAAGAAAAAAATCCTCAGGTAAATAATAACACCGATGAAATGGTGAACGATGGGATGTTCAGAGGCTTTATGCAATTCATACAACATCAGGCGAGGGCGGCTCCTGTCCAAAATGCAGGTGGAAACACTGACAACTCTCGGGTCACCACTAAGCATTTCAAGGAGCTGATACCACCAGAGTTTTTTGGAGAGCCAAAACCACTTAAGGCGGAGACGTGAATAAAGTATATCAACAAGATATTTGATATCTTGGGATGCTCCGAGGAACAAATGGTTCCCTTTGCCACCTTCATGTTGCGAGCAGAGGCAGATTATTGGTGGAAATTTGTAAAGCGTACTCAACCTGCTGCACTGAAGATGTCTTGGGAGAAGTTCCAAGAACTGTTCAACGACAAGTACTTTCTTGAAAGTATTCGTCACATGAAGGAGGTAGAATTCATCAAGCTTGAGCAAAACAATTTGATCATGGCGCAGTACGAAGTTAAGTTTGCCGAGTTGTCTCGATTTGCGTCCCACTTGGTTGATAATGAGGAGAGAATGACGTGGATGTTTCTAAGAGGCTTGAAACCCGAGATACGTCAATACCTAATTTCTCACAAACTGTGTTTGTATTCAGATGTTGTGAATAGGGCTCAGTTATTGGAGCGCGATAATGAGTCAACCCAACCAAGAGAGAGTAGTCGATAAGTCGATAATACCAGTGGTAGCAGTCATCGAAGCAGTGACAACAAGCGTGGAGGGAATCAACTTGCCAGAAATTGTAATCACTTTGGTGGTAATCATGGCCATGATAATAAGAGTGGACATTTCAAGAAGAGGAGATTCAACAATGATGGAATGACGTCAGCACCAACACCTGTTGTTAAGGAAGGAGAATGACCGCCGGTCGTATGTTACAAATGCGGAGGGGAGGGACATATCAGTCCAAACTGCACGATGCAGTCCAAAGCATGTTACAATTGTGGAAGAGAAGGTGACCTAGTCCGATTTTGTCGTGCACCAAAGTCAAGTCCAGTTGGAATGGAGGCATCAAAGGCCGTCCCAGACAAGATAAAATCAGTAGTTCAAGGGAGAGCGTTTGTCGTAACCTCCCAAAAAGCGAGGAATCCGAACGAGGTGATTACGGGTAAGCTAATCATAAACTCTAGTGAAGTATATATCTTATTTGATACCAGTTCTACCAATTCTTTTATTTCTCCTACTTGCGCCCAACGTTTAAATTTGACTCCGGAGAAATTAGACTTTGACTTATCAGTTGAAACTCCGCTGGGAGAAAACTTCATTACATCCATTGTTTATAAGTCTTGTTTGATTCAAATCGGTAACCGCACATTACCTGTCGATCTTATTTCTTTGAAAATACTTGCATTTGATGTGATTTTAGGGATTGATTGGTTAACTACTCATCATGCTATAATCGATTGTTTTCGTAAGGTTGTTAGCTTTCATATTCCTAACAAACCTATTATGCTAATTCAAGCAACCAAACCACTCAAATCAATCACTGTCATATCAAGACATAAAGTTATTCGTTTATTGAAAAATGGATGTCAAGCTTTCTTAGCCCATGTCACGGATTTAAATAAAAATACGTCAAATTTGAATGATATTTCTATTGTTAATAAATTTCTTAACGTATTCCCTGAAGAACTTCCTGGCCTACCCCTAGAGCGTGAAATTGAATTTTGTATCGACCTTCCGGTACAAAACCCATTTCCAAAGCCCCATATCGAATGGCTCCTATTGAACTTTAGGAGTTAAAAACCCAACTATAGGAATTGTTAGACATCTGTTTCATTTGTCCTAGTACGTCTCCTTGGGGTGCTCCTGTTCTATTCGTGAAGAAGAAAGATGGAAGTATGCGACTTTGTATTGATTATCGGGAGTTGAATCATGTCACCATCAAAAATAGGTATCCGTTGCCTCGCATTGATGACCTGTTTGATCAGTTGTAAGGAGCTGAATTCTTTTCAAAGATTGATCTTCGTTCCGAATATCATCAGTTGAAGATTAAAACTAATGACATTCCAAAGACTGCTTTCAGAACTCGGTACATGCATTATGAATTCCTAGTCATGTCTTTTGGATTGACTAATGCTCTTGCTGCCTTCATGGACATGATGAACCGAGTATTCAAGGAATATTTGGATCACTTTGTAGTGGTCTTTATTGATGACATCCTTATATACTCCAAAACCCGTGAAGACCATGAGCAACACTTGAGGCTGATACTCCAAAAGCTTTGTGAAAACAAGCTTTATGCCAAGTTAAAGAAATGTGAGTTCTGGGTTGAGGAAGTTGCATTCCTTGGGCACGTGATATCAAATCATGGAATATCTGTTGACCCAGCGAAGATTGAAGCAATTCAAAGTTGGGAGCAACAAAAGTTAGTGACAGAAGTACGTAGCTTTCTCGGCTTAGCTGGTTATTATCGAAGATTCGTGGAAGGATTTTCTCGAATCGCTACTCCATTAACTCAGCTGACTCAAAAAAATACAAAGTTCGGTTGGAGTGAAGAATGTGAGAAGAGTTTTCAAGAACTCAAGAGAAGACTCATTTCAGCACCTGTTCTGACAATACCATCTGGCTCGGAGGGATTTATCATCTACAGTGATGCTTCAGGAAGAGGGTTAGGACGTGTTCTCATGCAACATGGGAAAGTCATAGCCTATGCCTCACGACAACTCAAAGAATATGAGAGGAATTATCCTACTCATGATCTAGAGTTGGCAGCAGTTGTTTTTACGCTTAAGATTTGGAGGCATTATGTGACGCCCCCAAAATAGGTATACAACACCCATTCTGAGTCGCCAAATACATGGTACAGATAGCAAATTACAACACATACTGTGAGTTTAAATAAAAATATTATCTTCTGGACAATATCCACACCCAAATAAAGTCCTCATTACAATTAATGATGCACTATTTTACAAAAATAGTGAGGACTGCTAAAACAACTGTCTAGGACCATCACTCTATACCCGAATCGTTCTCGCTATGTTCTCGCTACGAGAAGAAAAATGGAACAAAAGGAAAAGGGTGAGCTCAACTAGCCCAAGAAAGAATATTATGACTAAGATAATATACAACAAATTATCCTTAGTCTTCAACAGGGAAAAATCTGATAGAATATAATCGACAACAAGTTTTAGATCAACAACTGCAGTGGAAACATCAATTCATTAGAAGAGTTAAGTAGAGAAAGAAATCTACTATCATCTATGAATTTAAAGGTCCATCATCAATATTTTATCCTTGTAACATCAATCAATATACATCTTTGCACTACGGGCCAATGATATTCATTTGTATCACCAGTTGGTCATGTTCATCTCAACACCTGTTCATCTTTGCACTACGGGGCAAAGATATTCATCAGGTAATCATTCATCTTTGCCTTACAGGCCAAAGATATTCATCAAGAATCACCATTAAGGACTGAGGATGATGAAAAACATTTTAGAGAACGAATCCAGTGAGACAGTAGGACAAATATTAGGGATTTGTATTTCGGTTTATCCAAATTCAATAATACTCCATAATAACCAAGTGTGAAGTAGAATTTAAAAATAAAGATAAAAACATGGATACAATCAAAGATAGTAACCATAAAAGATATCTGGAAGAAAAAGAGAAAATTTTATTTTTCGGTGAATAGTGTTGTATTTGTGAATAGTGCTGTACACGTGAATAGTGTTGTATACGTGAATAGTAACCCCGGCACAAAAAGTTCCAAATTTGATTAAAAGTTCAGATCAATACTTCGACATAATGATATTGAAAAAAATAATATCATATATGAAGACAATAACATCCCTTACCTCAAAATAACCGTACTTCTGACTGGAATACTGGATATAGTGCTGAAGGAACTTGCACCGTATAGCAACACTCAAGTATAAAAATACTCACAAGAATACGCTCGATAATATAGAGAGAGAAAGAGAGAAAACTTTGTTTCTGGTGTGATTTTCAATTCTAACTTAGCCTTCAATTTATAGGAAAATGTTAGCACGCCGAAGCAGACTTGACCTATTACCTGATGGCTTTACCTGCTACTATTGCCACCCACCACATTTGAAATTCAATTGAGCACATTTCTCACCAACCAATTCTAGAATTTTCCAAAATGCTTTATCATTTAAACAATAATCAGAAACTTTAATAATTCATAGAAAATAGCCCGTTTATCAGAAAATATGAATTTTATGTCCATTCCACATGAAATCGAATTCTCTACAACTTTGCAGAAGAAAGTTTTTCCAAATTTCAAACCGAAAATATCCGAAATCCACAAACGGATGATTTTTAATACCTCCAATCTGACAAAATACTGATAAAACATCTCAGCGTTAATTCCTTCATTTAGAACCACATAAATAAATAAATCCATCATTTATATCCATATCAAATAAATATTTTCTTATCATATAAATCAATAATTAATTATTCCAAAATAATATTACAGAATCACAATTATGACAACCAGGCCATTCCCAGGAAAGAGGGGGCTTTCCGATAAGGATTTCTCCTTACTGGCGCGCAATTAGATGACCAAACCTCTCCTTGATAGAACTTTCTAGACATTGCCAATAATGCTATCTAATAATATTATTCAAATAATATGAATTATTGATCTGATAATGGGAAATACTATGCAGTGACAATTATTGAAACAACAATAATATAACCTATCAATGCAACAATTATTGAATCAATAAAATAAAATATTGAACAGTAACTACTGTAACAATTATTGAGTAGTGCCTTTTTACATAAGAATCAATAATTCAACAATCTGCGTGCAATACCGTGCTTCATCGCAACCACGCCAGACATCGTATTTTAACCACCGTGTATTCCAACAAAGGTTAACGGTAACCATTACTGTAGATTAATTATAAAAATTAATACATTGTCGTTTTCTTCATCCGACAATTATCTTGTTATGGGGCCCATGAATGACTGCGCCGTTGTACGGATATTCCCGACAAAAAGAATATTCCATGACCAAACGAATATTCCCCGACAAAAGGAATATTTTATAACCACTTGTTTATTTTGTAAAATTTGCACATTTCACCCATAACCAAAGCAGTATATCTAATTAACTCCTTACAATTATATCAAATTAACCAAAGCATTATATTCAATTTTATTTATAATAAGTTGGGGCCTTACAACCTCCCCTCCTTATGAAATTTTGTCCTCAAAATTGACATATGTACCTGGTGTTTTGAACAGATGAGGGTACCTCACTTTCATTTTCGATTCTAACTCCCAGGTCATTTCTTCAATAGCATGGTTTTTCCACAAAACCTTAACTTGTGGTATAACCTTGGTACGTAGGACATGATCTTTCCTATCCAAGATCTTAACATGTACCTCCTCGTATGTTAAATCTTCGGCTATATCGTCTGGTTCTAACTCAATAATGTGGTTCGGGTCTTTCACATATTTACGAAGCATAGATATGTGAAAAATATTATGAACACGAGACATGTTCGGAGGTAATGCGAGTCTATAGGCCACATTTCCTATTCGGTTAAGAATCTCAAATGGACCAACAAATCTTGGATTGAGTTTTCCTCTCTTTCCAAATCTTGTAACTCCCTTCCATGGAGCAATACGTAACAGTACATGTTCTCTAATATTAAACTCCACGTCCTTTCTATGAAGATCAACATAACTCTTTTGTCGATCTTGGGAAGTATTTATACGTTACCGGATCATTTGAATCTTTTCTGTAGTCATGCGTACTAACTCTGGTCCCTGCAACGTTGCTTCTCCCACCTCGTCCCAGCATATTGGAGAACGACACTTTCGTCCATACAACGCCTCAAATGGAGACATGCCTATACTTGCTTGATAACTGTTGTTGTAGGAGAATTCCACCAATGGTAAATACTTATCCCAACTCCCTTTGAAGTCTAGGACACAAAGTCTTAATAGATCTTCAAGAGTTTGAATAGTCCTCTCTGATTGTCCGTCTGTTTGAGGATGGTATGCCGAATTGAATCAGAACTGCGCCCATAGCTTCTACGCAAGCTAACCCAAAATTGTGAAGTGAATCTTGGGTCATGATCCGAAACTATGGATACTGGCATTCCATGCAATCTCACAATCTCATCCAAGTACATATGAGCAAGACGTTCAAGGGAATAAGTCTCACGTATAGGCAAGAAATGAGCAGACTTGGTTAATCTATCAACAATAACCCAAATCGCATCTATACCTTGAGAAACTTTGGGAAGACCCATAACGAAATCAATGGTAATGTGTTCCCACTTCTATTCCAGAATCTCAAGTGGTTGCAATGGATCTTTTGGCATTTGATGCTCCATCTTTACACGTTGACAAGTTAAACACCTCGAGATAAACTCTGCGATCTCTCTCTTCATATTGTTCCACCAAAATGTATGTCGAATATCATGATACATTTTGGTACTCCCAGGATGGATTGCAAACGAGGTGTTATGTGCCTCCATCATGATTCTATGCATCAAGTCAGAATCGTTAGGAATGCAAAGTCTAGAGTTGACTCAAAGTATTCCTTCTTCATCGATTCTTGCTTTTTGAATAGCTCCTTCTTGCACTTTTTTCTTCATACGCGTCAGCCCCAGGTCCGTAGCTTGAGCAACTTCAACTTTAACAATTAAAGTCGGTTCTACTTGTATATTCGCCATCATCATGTGGGTCCCTGGAGTCTTTAATTCTACCTCCATCCTTTGCAAGTCATACAGAATGGGCCTTTGCATTGACAATATCGCACTTCAGATCAAGATATGATCTTCTACTCAATGCGTCAGCTATTACGTTCGCTTTTCCAGGATGATATTGAATAGTGTGATCGTAATCTTTCAATAGCTTAAGCCAACGTCGTTTCCGCATGTTGAGTTCTTTTCGGGTGAAGAAATATTTGAGGCTTTTATGGTCCGTATAAATCTCCACTTTCTCCCCATACAAGTAGTGCCTCCAAATTTTTAACGTGAATACGACTGCTGCAAACTCCAGATCATGAGTAGGATAATTCCTCTCATATTCTTTGAGTTGTCGTGAGGCATAGGCTATGACTTCCTCATGTTGAATGAGAACACATCCTAACCCTTTGCCTGAAGCATCACTGTAGATAACAAATCCATCCAAACCAGATGGTATTGCTAGAACAGGTGCTGAAATGAGTCTCCTCTTAAGCTCTTGGAAACACCTCTCACATTACTCACTCCATACGAATTTTATATCTTTCCGAGTCAGCTGAGTTAACAGAGTAGCGATTCTTGAAAATCCTTCCACGAATCTCCGATAATAACCAGCTAAGCCCAGAAAGCTACGTACTTCGGTCACCGACTTCGGTTTCTCCCAACTTTGTATTGCTTCAATCTTCACCGGGTCAACAGAAACTCCATTTTTTGACACCATGTGCCCAAGGAATACTACTTCCTCAAGCCAGAACTCGCATTTCTTCAGCTTGGCATAAAGCTTGTTTTCACGAAGCCTTTCAATTATCAGCATCAAAAGGTGCTCATGATCTTCACGGCTTTTGGAATAGATGAGGATGTCATCAATAAAGACAACAACGAACTGATCCAAATATTCCTTGAATACACAGTTCATCATATCCATGAAAGCAGTAGGAGGATTAGTCAATCCAAAGATGACTAAGAATTCATAATGCCCGCATCTCTAGTTCTCAAGGCGTCTATTGAATATCCTCAATTTTAATCTTCAGCTGATGATATCCAGAACGAAGATCGATCTTTGAAAAGAATTGTGCTCCTTGCAACTGGTCTAACAGGTCATCAATGCGAGGTAACGAATACCTATTCTTGATGGTGACATGGTTTAATTCTCGGTAGTCAATACAAAGTCGCATACTCCCGTCTTTCTTTTTTACGAATAAAACAGGAGCACCCCAAGGAGATGTACTAGGACAAATGAAACCGATGTCTAACAATTCCTGTAGTTGGACTTTTAACTCCTGAAGTTCAATATGAGCCATTCGTTATGGGTTTTTAGAAATGGGTTTTGTACCCGGTTCAAGGTCAATAAAGAATTTAACATCACGTTCTGGGGGTAGACCGGGAAGTTCTTCAGGAAATACATCAGGAAATTCTCTAACAACAGAAATATTATTCAAATCTAACTTGTCACTGTTCAAATCCATAACATGAGCTAAGAAAGCTTGACATCCGTTTTTCAATAAACGAATAGCTTTGTGGCTTGATATGACAGTGACTGATTTTAGTGGTTTAGTTGTTTGAATTTGTATGATAGGTTGGTTAGGAATATGAAAACTAACAACCTTATAAAAACAATCAATTTTGGCATGATGAGTGGTTAACGAATCCATTCCTAAAATCAAATCAAAAACAAGTATCTTTAAAGAGATAAGATCAACAGGTAATGTGATAGTGCCAACTTGGATCATGCAAGATTTATAAACTGTAGATGTAACGAAGGTTTCACCCAACGGAGTTTCAACAGATAAGTCAAAGTCCAATTTCTCCGGAGTCAAGTTTAAACGTTGAGCACAAGCAGGAGAGATAAAAGAATGGGTAGAACCGGTATCTAGTAAGGTATAAACTTCGTAAGAGTTTAATATTAGCTTACCCGTAATCACCTCATTCGGGTTCCTCATGTTTTGGCCAGTCACGACAAACGCTCTTCTAGGAACCGCTGATTTTGACTTATCCGGGACAGCCTTTGGAGGAACCATCCCCGCTGAACTTTGTTTTGCTACAGAACAATCCCGAGCTATGTGACCTTCCTTTCCACAGTTATAACATACCTTGGATTGTTTTGGACAGTTTGGGTTAATATGTCCCTCTTTCCCGCATTTGTAACATCTAACTGGCGGTCGTTCTCCTCCCCTAGAATTTGTGGTTAGTGCTGGTGCTGCTGCTGATGTCTTACCGTCATTGTTGAATCTCCTCTTTCTGAAATTTCCACCTGACTCACCTCTCCTATTATCATTGCCACGATTACTACCCGAGTGGTTACCGCCTTTGTCCGTATTTTTCCCTCCTCGTTGGTTATCATCGCTCTGATGACTGCTGTCACCGGTATGACCCTAGTTGTGGTCCCTCGATTGAGTATACTCATTATCTCGCTCTAATAATTGAGCCCTGTTGACAACATCTGAATACAGAGAAAATTTATGAGAGATAAGGTATTGACGAATCTCGGGATTTAAACCTCTCAGAAACATCCACGTCATACGTTCCTCATTTTCTACCAAATGAGGTGCAAACCTGGATAACTCCGCGAAATTGGCCTCGTATTGAGACACCGTCATATTGTTCTATTCCAGTCTAATAAACTCTACCTCCTTTATATGACGAATACTTTCTGGAAAGTACTTGTCATTGAAAAGTTTCAAATCTTTCCCAAGACATGTTAAGAGCGGTGGTGAGTACGCTTCATGATTCCCACCAAGAATCGCCTCACCCACGGAACATAAAGGTGGCAAATGGAACCTTCGTTCTCTCCGCATCCCAAGACATCGAATATCTTGGTAATTTGCTTGACCCATGTTTTCGCTTTAATCGATTTCGGGCTTCCCCGGATATCCGGTGGTCCTAACTCCTTGAACGGCTTGGGTTGTGATGCATCGCACGTTGCTATCACTTCCACCGTATTTTGTACACGACGAGTCTCCTCGTCCCGATTTTGCATGAAACGCAAAAGATCCTAAACATTCCATCATTCACCGCTTGCTCAGTAGTGTTGTTTATAGGAGGAATATTGCCTTCCTATTGCACGTTCTCCTGGTTTGTGACTAAAGGTTGTTCCACAGTCTCATACACTCCATTGTTAACGTTCTCAGCAGCCATTCTTAAATACTTCCATAAAACAAAGGTTAATTAAACAAATTAACACATCACATAATATCCCTATATTATGACCGACCAACAAATAAGCTTAGATAGGACACACTAGCGAAGTTTCTCCCCTCCTAGTTCTATTCCCCGATATCCGCCACAGACCATATCCCTAAGCTCTGATACCAATTGTGACGACCCCAAAATAGGTATACAACACCCATTCTGAGTCGCCAAATACATGGTACAGATAGCAAACTACAACCTCAATAATACAAATGTCGTGTAAAATATGACAACACATACTGTGAGTTTAAATACAAATATTGTCTTCTAGACAATATCCACACCCAAATAAAGTCCTCATTATAATTATTGATGCACTATTTTACAAAATAGTGAGGACTACTAAAACAACTGTCTAGGACCATTACTCTATACCCCGACTGGTTCCTGCTATGTTCTCGCTTCCTGAGAAGAAAAATGGAACAAAAAGGAAAATGGTGAGCTCAACTAGCCCAGTAAAGAATATTATAACTAAGATAATATACAACAAATTATCCTTAGCCTTCAATAGGGAAAAATCTGATAGAATATAATCGACAACAAGTATTAGATCAACAACTGTAGCGGAAACATCAATTCATTAGAATAGTTAAGTAGAGAATAAAATCTACTATCATCTATGAATTTAAAAGTCCATCATCAATATTTTATCCCTGTAACATCAATCAATATACATCGTTGCACTACGAGCCAAAGATATTCATTTGTATCACAAGTTGGTCATGTTCATCTCAACACCTGTTCATCTTTGAACTAAAGGCCAAAGATATTCATCAGTTGGACTGAGGATGATGAAAAAAAATTTAGAGAACGAATCCAGTGAGATAGAAGGACAAATATTAGGGATTCGTATTTCGGTTTATCCACATTTAATAATACTCCATAATAACCAAGTGTGAAGTAGAATTTAAAAATAAAGATCAAAACATGGATACAATCAAAGATAGTAACCATAAAAGACATCTGGAAGAAAAAGAGAAAATTTCATTTTTTGGTGAATAGTGCCGTATTTGTGAATAGTGTCGTATACGTGAATAGTAACCTTGACACAAAAAGTTCTAAATTTGATTAAAAGTTCAGATCAATACTTCGGCATAATGATATTGAAAGAAATAATATCATATATGAAGACAATAACATCCCTTACCTCAAAATAATCGTACTTATGACTGGAATACTGGATATAGTGCGGAAGGAACTTGTACCGTATATCAACACTCAAGTATCAAAATACTCACAAGAATACGCTCGATAATATAGAGAGAGAAAGAGAGAAAACTTTGTTTCTGGTGTGATTTTCAATTCTAACTTAGTCCTCTATTTATAGGAAAATGTTAGCACGCCGAAGCAGACTTGACCTGCTACCTGATGGCTTTACCTGCTACTATTGCCACCCTCCACATTTGAAATTCAATTGAGCAAATTTCTCACCAACCAATTCTAGAATTTTCCAAAATGTTTTATCATTTAAACAATAATCAGAAACTTTAATAATTCATAGAAAATAGCCCGTTTATCAGAAAAATACGATTTTATGTCCATTCCACACGAAATCAAATTCTCTACAAATTTACAGAAGAAAGTTTTTCCAAATTCCAAACAAAAAATATCCGAAATCCACAAACGGATAATTTTTAATACCTCCAATCTGACAAAATACTGATAAAACATCTCAGCGTAATTCCTTCATTTATAACCACATAAATAAATAAATCCATCATTTATATCCATATCAAATAAATATTTCCTTATCATATAAATCAATAATTAATTATTCCCAAATAATATTACAGAATCACAATTATGACAACCAGGCCGTTCCCAGGAAAGCGGGGGCTTTCTGATAAGGATTTCTCATTACTGGCGCGCAATTAGATGACCAAACCTCTCCTTAACAGAACTTTCTAGACATTGCCAATAATGCTATCTAATAATATTATTCAAATAATATGAATTATTGATCTGATAATGGGAAATATCGTGCGGTGACAATTATTGAAACAACAATAATATAACCTATCAATATGAGCAATTATTGAATCAATAAAATAAAATATTGAGCAATAACTCATCGTAACAATTATTGAGTAGTGCCTTCTTACGTAAGAATCAATAATTCAACAATACTGTGCAATTCCGCGTGCTACTGTGCAACCACGCGTATTATTGTATTTTAACCACCAGGTATTCCAACAGTGTTAACGGTAACCATTACGTCATTAATTATAAAAACTCATACTTTGTCGTTTTCTTCATCCGATAATTATCCTGTTATGGGGCCCACGAATGACTGCGCCGTCGTATAGATATTCCCGACAAAAAGAATATTTCACGACCAAACGAATATTCCCCGACAAAAGGAATATTTTATAACCACTTGCTTATTTTTTAAAATTTGCACATTTCACCCATAACCAAAGCATTATATCAAATTAACTCCTTACTATTTCAAGATAATAAATAGAGAAAATTTAATTTTATTTATAATAAGTTGGGGTCTTACACATTACCTGTATGGAGAGAAGGTGGAGATCTATACGGATCATAAAAGCCTCAAATATTTCTTCACTCAAAAGGAAATCAACATGCGGCAACGCCGATGACTTGAGCTGTTGAAAGATTATGATCATACCATCCAATATCATCGTAGAAGAGCGAACGTGGTAGCTGACGCCTTGAGTAGAAGATCGTATGCCGTTACGAGTGTCACGTTGTTAACACAAAAACCCATTTCGTATAACTTACAAAGGAATGAGATAGAGTTAAAGACTCTAGGGGCCCACGTGAAGATAACTAATATACGAGTAGAATCAACTTTAGTTGATAATGTTAAAGCCGCCCAAGATACAGACCTGGAGCTGATGAATATGAAAAAGAAGGTTTAAGAAGGCGTTATTCTAGAAGCAAGAGTTGCTGAAGAGAGGAAATCTCAACCCTCGATTTTATTGGTCTATTTGAAATCCTCGATGGAGTAGGAATTGTGGCCTATAGACTCATTTTACCGCCAAGTATATCTCGTGTTCATAACGTTTTTCATGTATCAATGTTAGGTAAATATGTGGACGACCCGAACCACATTATTGAATTAGAACTAGACGAGATAGCAGAAGATTTAACGTATAAGGAGATACGTATTAAAATCTTGGATAAGAAGGATCGTATTCAATACTCAAAGGTTATACCTCAAGAGTTAGAATCTAAAATGAAGTCAAGGTATCCTCATCTCTTCGACATACTAGGTACGTACG
Organism: Panax ginseng; assembly: GCA_020205605.1. Taxonomy (NCBI): domain Eukaryota; kingdom Viridiplantae; phylum Streptophyta; class Magnoliopsida; order Apiales; family Araliaceae; genus Panax; species Panax ginseng. Next base: position 24,759,465 of record CM035133.1, on the reverse strand, counting down.
TAAATTTCGAGGGCGAAATTTCATAAGGAGGGGAGATTGTGAGACCCCAAATTTTATGAATAAAGATTTAAATTTCTCAAAATATTTTTTTTAATATTATGGTATGGATTTGATATAATGTTATAGTTGTGGGTAATATTTATAAATTTTGCAAAGTAAGCAAGTTGTTATATAATATTCGATTGGTCGGGAAATATTCTTTTTAACAAGGAATATTCGTACGACGGCACAATCATTGGTGAACCCCACAACGGAAGTATTGTCGTAGTAAGAAAACGACAAAATTATCTTCTTATAAAAATAACGGCGAAAGTGTTACTGTTAAAACTGTTGAACTACCCGGTAGTAAAAGTATAGTAATGTCTGGCGGTCAGTTGTATAGTAGCTACGATATTGATTATTGATGCTTGTAAGAAGTCACTCGATTATACTCAATTATTGCTCATGAGAATTGCTGCAACATATCTCTCATATTATTGATTCAATTATTGTCACAGTATCATCTGCATAATATGATATATTATTAAATCAATAATTGAGACGACAAAGTTATTCATATTATTATTTACAATATTGACAATGTCTAGAAGTTCTGTCAAGGAGAGGTTATATAATCTAATTACGCGCCAATAGGGAGAAATCCTTATCGGAAAGCCCCCTCTTTCCTGGAAATGACCGGGTTGTTAAATATTGAGAGTTATAATATTAATGATGAATAAGTTCGTGTTGATTAAAGATGAAATTGATAATTCTATTGTGTGGGAATTATTAGTGTTAGTGGAAATTGACATTTATTTTGATAATAATTGATGTCTGGAGGTTATATTGACCCATCGGGTAATTCATCGGATAAATGAGTAATTAATTGCTATTAATTCACATGCTTATAACTATGTGTTCACATGTGTGTACTATTGATTCACATGATTTACTATTAGGGGAATTGGTGCAAGATTGATAATACTTGCATGACTAAATTAAACATGGAGGTATAGATGAAGGTACTATACTATAATTAATTTTTTCACATGTTTAGAACTATTGGGTCACATGATTTACTATTGATTCACATGATTTACTATTAGGGGAGGTGGTGCAAGATTGATAATACTTGCAGGACTAGATTAAAAATGAAGAAAAAGAGGAAGGTTTTTTACTGTAATATTTCGAGCCCCAAAACGTGCAATTATCGAAACTATATTTTCATATAAATAGAAGTTCATTCCTTCATTATTTTTCACCAATTCACTAAAGCTATAGAGCAATTATTATAGAGAGAAAGAAGAAGAGAAGTCTGTTACCTCACTATTCCAGTATCCAATTTTCTTCTGAGGTAAGGGGTATTATTTCTTTCAATACTTATAAGGTTTGTTATTATATTCTTTAATATTCTGTTGGAATAACTCATCTGCATTTACGGACTCATGCATCACTGGTGAATTCTTCTCATTATTCCATTCTTTATTGTTCGTTAGAATAACTTTTCGCATGCGGATTACGACGCTGGTGAATTCTTCATTATTCCATTCTTTATTATTACATTGGAATAACTCGTTTATGCATGTAGGTATATCGCATGCCTGGTGAATTCTTCTATTATTCCATTCTTTATTATTCTGTTAGAATAACCTATCTACGCAGACTACCACATGCATGGTGAATTCTTATGTTATTCCATTCTTTATTATTATTTTAGAATAACCTGTCTACGCGGACTACCGCATGCATTGTGAATGACCCTTCGTATTCATTCCTTATTAAATTGTGGAAATAATCTATTTACGTGAATTACCGCATGGCGGGTGAAAATCCATTTGCAGTTTTATATATTCTATTATACTCAGTTGATTAAAGTTTTGGCTTATATACTCCATGAAATTAGTAGAATATCCTGGATATTTGCGCTTCATCCAGTATCTTTTCATGGAAATATTCTTCTGAGCATTCTTGAATTTTACTCCACAAAGCAGTATCATGTTGACAAATTGGACGTTATTGATTCCTGGATAAATTAAATTATAAATCTTTAAAATTTATCCTTGAACTTGTTTTATTGAATTATTATGTCATTGTCATCATCCTCATGCTTATATTGTGATGAAAGTCATCTTTGGCTTACGTGCATAGATGGACTTGGTATGATTATGACCAGGGATTATTCGGTATAATCATGACTGTAATGTGACGAATGATGTGGTGAAAGTTCTCATTGGCCTCTAGTTCATTGATGGACAATTGTTGGTATGATTATGACCAGGGATTATTCGATATAATCATGACCATTGATGATTATATGAATATCCTTGGCCATGATGTAGGGATGATTCGATTTTATTTATTAAGCTGAGTCTCAGCAATAAAGTTGATGAAAAACTTTTTAAATCATAGAAGATAGTAGATTTTATGCTCTACTTGACTCTTCTAATGGATTGCTTATTCGCTGCAAGTTTTTAATCTAAAACTTGTTGTCTATTATATTCTATCAGTTGTTATACTGTTGAAGGCTAAGGATAATTTATTCTGCATTATCTTAGTCATAATATTTCTTATTGGGCTAGTTGAGCTCACCCTGTTCTTTCATGGTTCTCTTCAGGAAATGAGAACGTAGCTGGGACTAGTCGGGGAACAGAGTGACGGTCTAGATGGTTATTTTAGTAGTCCTCACTATTCTATAAAATAGTATGACAATAGATGTAATGAGGACTCCATTGAGTGTGGATATTTTCTAGATGACAATATTCTTATTAAAACTCTTAGATTATGTTTTGTCGTATTTTACACAACTATTGTATAATTAAGTTGTATTTGAATTTTGTACCATGTATCTGGCGACCCAAGATGGGTGATGTATACCTATTTTGGGGGCATCACATAACCTGTCTGTGCGGACTACGCACACTTGGTGAATTCTTCTGTTATTCCATTCTTTACTATTACATTGGAATAACTCGTCTATCAACTGAACTCTGGCGTGCATGGTGAATTCTTCTGTTATTCCATTCTTTATTATTCTGTTGGAATAACCTGTCTACATGGACTACCGCATGCATGGTGAATGACCTTTCGTATTAATTCTTTATTAAATTATGGAAATGATCTGTCTACGTGGATTACCGCATGGCGGGTGAAAATCCATTTGCAGTTTTGTATATTCTATTATACTCGTATGAGATATCATTTCTTTTGTACTCGTCATGGAATATAATTTTTTTTGGTATTTTTCTTTTACAAGTTACTATTCATATTTACTATTCACCTGGTTACTATTCACTTTAGTTTTGTTCACTTGGGTATTCGGGGCACGTTTCGTGCCGGAGTACTATTCATGGGTTACTATTCACTCTATTACTATTCACTCTAGTATTATTCACTTGGATATTTGGGACACTTTTCGTGTCGGGGTACTATTCACGGGGTACTATTCCCGAAGTACTATTCACAGGGTACTATTCACCCGAAAAATATATTTCTTTTCGGTCCAAATCATTTTTGGGTACAATATTATTCTTGAATTTTATTCCACAAAGCAGTATCATGTTGAAAATTTGAACGTTATTGAATTCTGGATAAATTAAATTATGAATCCTTAAAATTTATCCTTGAACTTGTTTTATTAAATTATTTTGTCATTGTCATCATCCTCAAGCTTATATTGTGATGAAAGTCATCTTTGGCTTACGTGCATAGATGGACTTGGTATGATTATGACCAGGGATTAGTTGGTATAATCATGACTGTAATGTAACGAATGAGGTGGTAAAAGTCCTCATTGGCCTGTAGTTCATTGATGGATAGTTATTGGTATGATTATGACTAGGGATTATTCGGTATAATCATGACCATTGATGATTACACGAATATCCTTGGCCGTGGTGCAGGGATGATTCAATGATATGAATTATTTATTAAGCTGAGTCTCAGCGATAAAATTGATGATAAACTTTTTAAATCATAAAAGATAGTAGATTTTATGCTCTACTTGACTCTTCTAATGGATTGCTTATTCCACTGCAGTTGTTGATTTAAAACTTGTTGTCCATTATATTATATCTGTTGTTATACTGTTGAAGGCTAAGGATAATTTATTCTGCATTATCTTAGTCATAATATTTCTTACTGGGCAAGTTGAGCTCACCCTTTCTTTCACTGTTCTCTTCAGGAAATGAGAACGTAGCTGGGACTAGTAGGGGAACAGAGTGACGGTTCAGATGTTTGCATTGTAATGATGACTCCATTGAGTGTGGATATTGTCTAGATGACAATATTCTTATTAAAACTCTCAGCTATATTTTGTCGTATTTTACACGACTGTTGTATAATTAAGTTGTATTTAGATTTATGTACCATGTATCTGGCGACTCAAGATGGGTGATGTATACCTGTTTTGGGGGCGTCACAGTTGGTATCAAAACTTAGGGATATGATCCCTGGCTGAGATGTGGGACAAGAACTAGGAGGGGAGAGACGAGGAATTCCTTCGCTAGTATGACCTACCTAAGTTTATTTGGTATTTAATTGGTTGGTCAGAGTATAGGGATAATATGTGACATGTTAATTAACCCTTGTTTTGTGACAGTGTTTGAGAATGACATCTGAAAATGTTGAGATTAGCAATGAAGCATATGAGACTGTTGAGTCATCAACGATCAATACCCAGGATAATGTGCATCAGGAAGATAATAATCCTCAGGTAAACAATAACACCGATCAGATGATGAACGATGGGATGTTCAGAGGCTTTATGCAGTTCATACAACATCAGGCGAGAGAGACTCCTATTTAAAATGCAGGTGGAAACACTGACAACTCTCAGATAGTCACTGCTAAACAGTTCAAGGAGCTGGAACCACCGGAGTTTTTGGGAGAGCCAGAACCACTTAATGCGGAGACATAGATAAAGCAAATCACTAAGATATGTGATGTCTTGGGATGCTCCGAGGAGCAAAAGGTTCCCTTTGCCACCTTCATGTTGCGAGGAGAGGCAGATTACTGGTGGAAATCAGTAAAACGTACTCAACCTGTCGTACTCAAAATGTCTTGGGAGAAGTTCCAAGAGTTGTTCAACGACAAGTACTTTTCCGAAAGTATTCGTCACATGAAGGAGGTGGAGTTTATCAAGCTGGAGCAAAACAATATGACCGTGTCGCAATACGAGGCTAAATTTGAGGAGCTATCCCAATTTGCATCCCATTTGGTCGATAATGAGGAGCGAATGACGCGAATGTTTCTGCGAGGTTTGAGACCCGAATACGTTAATACCTCATTTCTCACAAATTGTGTTTGTATTTAGATGTTGTGAATAGGGCTCAGTTATTGGAGCGCGATAATGAGTCAACACAACCAAAAGGCAACGACCAACAACACGATAATAATTGTACTGGTGGCAATGGCCATCGGAACAATGATAACCATCGTGGGGGAAATTATCATGCCAAGAATGGTAACCAATTCGGTGGTAATCATAGCCAAGATAATAGAAGTGGAAATTTCAAGAAGAGAAGGTTCAATAATGATGGAAAGACAGCAGCACCAACACCAGCAACAAATTCTAGGGGAGGAGAACGACCGCCAGTTAGATGCTACAGATGCGGAGAGGAGGGACACATAAGTCCAAACTATCCACAGCCTTCCAAGGTATGTTTTAGATGTGGAAAAGACGGTCACATAGCTTGATTTTGTGCTTGAGCAAAATTAAGTCCAGCTGGGACGGTGGCACCAAAGGCTGATATGAACAAAACAAAGTCGATGGTTTCAGGAAGAGCATTTTTTGTGACTTCTCAAAAAGTGAGTGACCCGAACGAAGTTAGCATGGGTTAGTTAATTATAAATTTTTGCGAAGTCTATACCTTATTAGATACCAGTTCTACCCATTCTTTTATCTCTATTGCTTACGCTCAACATTTAAATTTGACTCCGGAGAGTTAGACTTTGACTTATTGTTTGAAACTTCGTTAGTAGAAACCTTCGTTACATCCACTGTTTATAAATCTTATTTGATTCAAATCGATACCCTCACATTACCTGTCGATCTTATCTCTTTGAAAATACTTGCCATTGATGTGATTTAAGGAATCGATTGGTTAACTACTCATCATGCTTTTCGTAAGGTTGTTAGCTTTCATATTCCTAACCAACCTGTTATGCGAATTCAAGAAACCAAACAACTAAAGTCAATCACTGTCATATCAAGCCATAAGTAAAGAGCCCCAAGCCTTTCGCTGGTGACTTCCTTGTGTGGAATGCACTGAAGCCAGACTTTCTGTAGGGGAAGCCATGAATAACGGTGGCAAGTTGATAGGTATCAATGTGACATACTATCTAGGACTTGGGATGAGAGTCACAGTTTATTTATATTGTTAATAAATTTCCTTACGTATTCTTGAAGACTTCCTGGCCTACCCCTAGAGTGTGAAATCAAATTTTGTATTGTCCCCAGTACAAAACCCATTTCTAAAACCTCTAATATTTTCTTCACCCAAAACGAACGTAACATGCGCCAAAGATGTTGGCTCGAGCTGTTGAAGATTACGACTATACCATTCAATATCATTGTGGAAGAGCGAACGTGGTAGCTGACGCGTTGAGTAGAAGATCGTATGCGTTTATGAGTGCGATGTTGTTAACACAAAAACCTATTTTGTATAACTTACAATTGATGAAGATAGAGTTAAAGACTCTAAGGACCCATGTGATGATGTCAAATAATACGAGTAGAATTGACGTTAACCGATGAAGTTAAAATCACTCAAGCTACATACTCAGAGCTGGTGATTGTGAAGAAGAAGGTTGAAGAGGGTGTTATTCTAGAAGCAAGAATCGACGAAGAAAGGAAATCTCAACTCTCGATTTAATTGGCCCATTTGAAATCCTTGATCGAGTAGGAACTGTGGCCTATAGACTCGCCTTACCGCTAAGTATGTCGCGTGTTCATAACGTTTTTTTTACGTATCAATGTTACGTAAATATAAGGACGATCCGAATCACATTATTGAATTAAAACTAGACGAGATAGTAGAAGATTTAACGTATGAGGAGATACGTGTTAAAATCTTGGATAAGAAGGATCGTATTCAACACTCAAAGGTTATAACTCAAGAGTTAGAATATGAAATGAAGTCAAGGTATCCTCATCTCTTCGGCATACCAGGTACGTACGTAAATTTTGATGGCAAAATTTCATAAGGAGGGGAGATTGTGAGACCCCAAATTTTATGAATAAAGATTTAAATTTCTCGAAATATTTTTTTTGAATATTACGGTGTGGATTTGATATAATGTTATAGTTGTGGGTAATATTTATAAATTTTGCAAAGTAAGCAAGTTGTTATATAATATTCGTTTGGTCGGAGAATATTCTTTTTGTCAGGGAACATCCGTACGATGGCACAATCATTGGTGGACCCCACAATGGAAGAATTGTCGTAGTTAGAAAATGATAGAATTATCATTTTATAAAAATAACGACGAAAGTGTTACCGTTAAAACTGTTGAACTATCCGGTAGTAAAGAAAGTGCGATGTCTGGCATTGGTTGCATAGTAGCAGCACCGGTATTGATTATTGATGCTTATGTAAGAAGTCACTCGTTATACTCAATTATTACTACTGATAATTAACGCATCATATCTCTCATATTATTGATTCAATTATTGTCACAGTATCATCTGCATAATATGATATATTATTAAATCAATAATTGAGACGACAAAGTTATTCAAATTATTATTTGTAATATTGACAATGTCTAGAAGTTCTGTCAAGGAGAGTTTATGTGACGCCCCCAAAATAGGTATACATCACCTATTCTGAGTCGCCAAATACATGGTACAGAATACAAATTCAATCTTTAATATACAACAAGAGAGTTGTGAGTTTTAATACAAATATTATCTTCAATTATTATCGAAATAAATGTCGATGTTCACTAACACAAATAATTCCAACACAATGAAACTATTTTTATCAACAATATAAATTTTTAAATTTCGAAATTTGACTTTTCCCAAAAAAGTCAACTATTAACTTTTTGACCAAAAAGTTAATCCCAGAAAATTTTGTGTTTATAGACTATTTCTACTAATTTCATCGTTCTGGACTCAAATATCACATCCGCGTCTCCAAATTCAACTCCGAACACAACTTCAATTTTAATAACATTCATCATTAATATTATAACTCAAAATATTTATCAACCGTGTTCGTTCCCGAGAAAGAGGGGCTTTCAATAAGGATTTCTCCTATTGGCGCGCAATTAGGTGACCAAACCTCTCCTTGATGAACTTCTAGACATTGTAAATATTGAAATTTAATAATATGAATAACTTTGTCGTCTCAATTATTGATTTAATAAAATAACATATTATGCGAGATGATCTTGTGACAATAATCGAATCAATAATATGAGAGATATGATCGATAATTATTGTATCAATAATTGAGTATAATGAAAGTGACTTCTCACGTAAGCATCAATAATCAATACCGTGTGCTACCATGCAACCACGCGTAGACATCGTACTTTTACTACCGAGTAGTTCAACAAAGATTAATGGTAAAACTTCCACCGTTATTTTCATAAATATATTTTTGTCGTTTTCTCAATCCGATAATAATTACATTTTGTAGGGTCCACCAATGATTCTTGGCAGATTATCACGAATATTCCCCGCTAAAACGAATATTCTCTGACCAATCGAATATAATATAAAAACTTGCATACTTTACAGAATTTATAAATACTATCCACAACTATAACATTATAACAAATTCATTCCCTAATATTCAAAAATGATAATTATAGAAAAATCATCTTTATTCATAAAAAGTTGGGGTCTTACAACCTCCCCTTCTTATGAAATTTCTCCCTTGAAATTAGGGTACGTACCTAGTATGTCGAATAGGTGACGATATCTTGACTTCATCTCAGATTCTAACTCCTAAGTCATTTCTTCCACGTCGTGGTTTCTCCACAAAACTTTGACTTGAGGTATAACCTTGGAGCGTAGAATATGATCCTTCTTATCCAAGATTTTAACAGGTAACTCTTCATACGTTAAATCTTCCTCTATTACGTCCGATTCTAATTCAATAATGTGGTTTGGGTCTTCCACATATTTACGTAACATGGATATGTGAAAAATGTTATGAACACGAGACATACTTGGTTGTAAAGCGAGTCTATATGCCACAGTTCCTACTCGATCGAGGATTAAAAATGGGCCAATGAATCAAGGATTGAGCTTTCCTCTCTTTCCAAATCTCGTAATTCCTTTCCATGGAGCAACACGTAACAACACATGATCTCCAATATCGAATTCCATGTCCTTTCGATGAAGATCAACATAACTCTTTTGTCGATCTTGTGAGATTTTTATACGTTGTCGGATTGTTTGAATCTTTTCCGTAGTCATACGTACCAAATCTGGTCCCAACAACGTTGCTTCACCCACCTCATCCCAACATACTGGAGAATGACACTTTCTTCCATACAACGCCTCGAATGGAGCCATGCCAATACTTGTTTGATAACTGTTGTTGTAGGAAAACTCCACCAATGGTAAGAACTTGTCCCAACTTCCCTTGAAGTCAAGGACACAGAGTCTTAATAAATCTTCAAGAGTTTGAATAGTCCTCTCTGATTGTCCGTTCGTCTGAGGAAGATATGCTGAACTAATTCGTAAATCTGTGCCCATAGATTTTTGCAAACTAACCCAAAATCTTAAAGTGAATCTTCGGTCTTGATCAGAAACTATGGATACTGGCATACCATGCAATCTTACAATCTCGTTTATATACATACTAGCAAGACGTTTAAGTGTATAAGTTTCTTGTATCGGTAAGAAATGAGCAGACTTGGTTAATCTAACAACAATGACCCAAATCGCATCTATGCCTTGAGAAACCTTGGGAAGACCAGTAACGAAATCCATGGTAATGTGCTCCCACTTCCATTCTGGAATTTCAAGTGGTTGCAATGGACCTTTTGGCACTTGATGCTCCGCCTTGACTCGTTGACAAGTTAGACACCTTGAGATAAACCCCGCTATCTCTCTCTTCATATTTCTCCACCAAAATGTATGACGAAGATCACGATACATTTTGGTACTCCCAGGATGGATTGCAAATGGTGTGTTATGCGCCTCCATCATGATTTTATACTTCAAATCAGGGTCGTTAGGAACACAAAGTCTGGAATTGACTCGAAGTATTCCTTCTTCATCGATTCTTGCTTCCGGCATAGCACCTTCTTGCACTTTCTTCCTCATACGCATCAGCTCCAGGTCTGTAGTTTGAGCAGCTTTAACTTTATCGATTAAAGTCGGTTCTACTCATATATTCGCCATCATCACATGGGTCCCTGGAGTCTTTAACTCTATCTCCATCCTTTGCAAGTAACACAAAATGGGCCTTTGTGTTGACAATAGCGCACTCGTACCCACATATGATCTTCTACTCAATGCGTCAGCTACCACGTTCGCTTTTCTAAGATGGTATTGGATGGTATGATCATAATCTTTTAATAGTTCAAGCCAATGTCGTTGTCGCATATTGAGTTTCTTTTGAGTGAAGAAATATTTGAGGCTTTTATGATCCGTAAAGATCTCCACTTTCTCCACATACAAGTAATGCCTCCAAATTTTAAGTGCGAAAACAACAGCTGCTAACTCTAGATCATGAGTAGGATAATTCCTCTCATATTCTTTGAGTTGTCATGAGGCATAGGCTATGACTTTCCCATGTTGCATGAGAACACATCCCAACCCTTTGCCCGAAGCATCACTGTAGATGACAAATCCCTCCGAGCCAGATGGTATTGTTAGAACAGGTGCTGAAATGAGTCTCCTCTTGAGTTCTTGAAAACTCTTCTCACATTCTTTGCTCTAATCGAATTTTGTATCTTTTCGAGTCAGCTGAGTTAATGGAGTAGCGATTCGAGAAAACCCTTCTACGAATCTCCGATAATAACTAGCTAAGCCGAGAAAGCTACATACTTCGGTCACTGATTTAGATTGCTCCCAGCTTTGAATAGCTTTAAACTTTTCCGGGTCAACAAATATTCCATGACTTGATACCACGTGCCCAAGGAATGCTACTTCCTCAAGCCAGAACTCACATTTCTTTAACCTGGCATAAAGCTTGTTTTCCCGAAGCTTTTGGAGTATTAGCCTCAAGTGTTGTTCATGGTTTTCATGGGTTTTGGAATAAATGAGGATGTCATCAATAAAGACGACCACAAAGTGATCTAAATATTCCTTGAATACTTGGTTTATCATATCCATGAAGGCAGCAGGTGCATTAGTCAATCCAAAAGACATGACTATGAATTCATAATGCCCGTACCAAGTTCTGAAAGCCGTCTTTGGAATGTCATCGGTTCTAATCTTCAATTGGTGATATCCGGAACGAAGATCAATCTTTGAAAAGAATTTAGCTCCTTGCAACTGGTCAAACAGGTCATCAATACGTGGCAATGGGTACCTATTTTTGATGGTGACATGATTAAACTCCTGATAATCAATACAAAGTCGCATACTCCCATCTTTCTTCTTCACGAATAGAACAGGAGCACCTCAAGGAGAAGTACTAGGATGAATAAAGCCAATGTCTAACAATTCCTGCAGTTGGGTCTTTAACTCCACGAAGTTTAATAGAGCCATTTGATATGGGGCTTTGGAAATGGGTTTTGTACCGGGTTCAAGGTCGATACAAAATTTAATTTCACGTTCTGGGGGTAGGCCAGGAAGTTCTTCAGGGAATACATCAGGAAATTTATTAACAATAGAAATATCATTCAAAACTGACATATTTTTGTTTAGATCCGTGACATGAGCTAAGAAAGCTTGACATCCGTTTTTTAATAAATGAATAGCTTTATGGCTTGAGATAACAGTGATTGATTTTAATGGTTTGGTTGCTTGAATTCGCATAATAGGTTGGTTAGGAATATGAAAGCTAACAACCTTACGAAAATAATCAATTTTTGCATGATGAGTAGTTAACCAATCAATCCCTAGAATCACATCAAATGCAAGTATTTTCAAAGAAATAAGATCGACAGGTAATGCACGGGTGCCGATTTGAAATAAACAAGACTTATAAATAGTGGATGTAATGAAGGTTCTCCCAATGGAGTTTTAACAGATAAGTCAAAGTCTAATTTCTCCGGAGTCAAATTTAAACGTTGAGCGCAAGTAGGAGAAATAAAAGAATGGGTATAACCGGTATCAAATAAGGTATAAACTTCGCTAGAGTTTATGATAAGCTTACCCGTGATGACCTCATTCGGGTTCCTTACTTTCTGGGAGGTCACAACAAACGCTCTCCCTTGCACTACCGGCTTTGACTTTTCTGGGACGGCCTTTGGTGCCTCCATCCTAGCTGAACTTGTCTTCGGTGAATGACAAAATCGAGCTAGGTGACCTTCTCTTCCATAATTATAACATGCTTTGGACGGCATCGCGCAGTTTGGACTGATGTGTCCCTCCCTTCCAAATTTGAAACATATAATAGGTGGTCGTTCTCCTTCCTTAACAATGGGTGCTGGTGCTGACGTCTTTCCATCATTGTTGAATCTCCTCTTCTTGAAATGTCCATTCTTATTGTTTTGGCCCTGATTACTACCGAAGTGGTTACCATTTCTGGCCTGTTGATTCCCTCCACGCTTGTTGTCACCGCTTCGATGACTGCTCTCACTAGTATTATCATTTTGCCGGTTGCTATCTTTTGGTTGGGTTGACTCATTATCACACTCCAATAACTGAGCCCTATTAACAACATCTGAATACAAACATAGTTTATGATAGAAAAGATATTGACGTATCTCAGGTTTCAAACCTCTTAAAAACATTCGCGTCATTCTCTCCTCATTATCAACCAAATGGGACGCAAACCGGGACAACTCGGCAAACTTGGCCCGTCTTTGCGATACGGTCATGTTGTTTTGTTTCGGTTTGATGAACTCTACCTCTTTCATGTGACGAATACTTTCGGAAAGTACTTGTCGTTGAACAATTCTTGGAACTTCTCCCAAGTCATCTTGAGCGGCGGAGTTGAGTACGCTTTTTCTGATTTCCACCCGATGAATCGCCTCTACACGTAATATGAAGGTGGAAAAGGAACCTTTTGCTCCTCGAGCATCCCAAGACATCAAATATCTTGTAGATCTGCTTTATCCACGTCTCTGCCTTAAGTGGTTTTGGCTCTCCAAAAAACTCTGGTGGTCCCAGTTCCTTAAACTTCTCAGCGGTGACCATCCGAGAGTTGCCAGTATTTCCACCTGCATTTTGGACAGGAGCCGCTCTTGCCTGATGTTGCATTAATTTCATAAAGCCTCTGAACATTCCATTGTTTATCATTTGGTCAGTGTTATTGTTTACTTGAGGAATGTCGCCTTCCTAATGCACATTATCCTGATTATTGATCTGTGGAGACTCAACGGTCTCCTGTGCTCCATTGATATTCTCAACATTCTCGGATGTCATTTTTAAATACTGCCACAAAACAAGGGTCAAATAATATATCACATATTATCCCTATACTCTGACCGACCAATTAAATATCAAATAAACTTAGGTAGGTCATACTAGCGAAAGAATTCCCCGTCTCTCCCGTCCTAGTTCTAGTCTCACATCTCAGCTAGGGATCATATCCCTAAGCTTTGATACTAATTGTGGCGCCCCCAAAATAGGTATACATCACCTATTACGAAGTCGCCAAATATATATGAATGAGAATACAAATACAATCTTAAATATACAACATAAGCTGTGAGTTTTAATACAAACATTGTCTTCTAGACAGTATTAAAACTCAAAATAAGTCCTCAATACATTTATTAACATACTATTTCACAGAATAGTGAGGACTACTAATGTTATCCTCTGAACCATCACCCCGTTCCCTACTCGTCCCAGCTATATTCTCACTTCCTGAAGAGAACAGTGAAAGAAAGGTTGAGCTCAACTAGCCCAGTAAGAAATATTATGACTAAGATAATGCATAATAAATTATCATTAGCCTTAAGCAGTGTCAAACTGATATAATATAACAAACATCAAGTTTAACTGCAGCTGAACAGGCAATCCATTAAAAGAGTCAAGTAGAGAATAAAATCTACTATCTTTTATGATTTAAAAGATTTTTCATCACTTTTATCGCTGAGACTCAGCTTAATAATTAATCCACATCATCGAATCACCCCTACACTACAGCCAAGGATATTCTTTAGTATCACGACCACAAATTTTCCATGAACTACGGGCCAAGGATATTCGTGTATTCATTAATGGTTATGATCATGCCAACAATTGTCCATCAATGCACTACGGGCCAATGAGGACTTTTATCACATCATTTGTAACATTACGGTCATGATTATATCGAATAATCCCTGCTCATAATCATACCAAGTCAATCTATGCACTACAGGCCACGGATGACTTTCAACATAATATAAACATGAGGATGGTGACAATGACATAAGAATTCAATAAAACAAGTTCAAGAATTAATTTATCCAGGAACCTATAATGTCCAAATTGTCAATAAGATACTTCTTTGTAGAGTAAAATTCAATAATGCTCAGAAGAATATTTCCATGAAAAGATACTGGATGAAGCGCAAATATCAAGGATATTCCACTAATTTCATGGAGTATAGAAGTCAAAACTTTAACCAACTGAGTATAATAAAGAATATATGAAACTACAAATGGATTTTCGTCTGCCATGCGTTAATCAACTTAGACAGATCATTTCCATAATTTAATAAGGAAGGAATACAAAGGATCAGTCACCATGCATGCGATATTTCACATAGACAGGTTATTCCAACAGAATAATAAAGAATGCAATAACTGAAGAAATCACCATGCATGCGATAGATCGCACCGACAGGTTATTCCCAACAGAATAATTAATATTGGAACCAGGTCATGCGTAATGCACAGACATGATATTCCAACAAAATAATAAAGAATGGAACCAGGTCCAACGTAAACGCACAGACAGGATATTTCGACAGAATAATAAAGAATGGAACCAGGTCCGGCGTAAACGCACAGACAAGGTATTTCGACAGAATAATAAAGAATGGAACTAGGTCCGACGTAAACACACAGACAGGATATTCTGACAGAATAATAAAGAACGGAATAATAAAAGAATTTCACCATGTATGCGGTACTTTGCATAAATAGGTTATTCCAACATAATAACAAAGAATGGAATAACAGAAGAATTTCACCAAGTATAGGGTAGTCCACGTATACAGGTTATTCCAACAGAATAATAAAGAATGGAATAATAGAAGTTCTCTTCATGAATACAAAAGAAATAATACCCCTTACCTTAAGAAGAAGAGTAATGGATGTAGGAGTAGTGAAGTAGCAGAATACTTTTCTTATTTCTCTCTATAATTTCTCTCTCTAGAGTTTCAGTGAATTCGTCAGAATTAATGAAGGAATGAGCTTCTATTTATAGAAGAATGGACTGCATAGTAACTAATTCATGAACGGTCCAGATTGATTTACTTTTAATCAGACGATCCATATTTAAAGCAAAATCTTTTAAATAAAATATAATATATTCTATTTATAATCTAATAAAACGAATAACTTTATAAAAGTATTATGTTTTATATAAAAAGATTTTACTATACAAAAACACTATCTGAGGCACTATGCAATACTATGCATAATAAAATATAATATATTCTATTTATAGAATAACTTTATAAAAGTATTCTATTTTATATAAAAAGATTTTACTATGCAAAAACACTATGCATAATAGAATATAATATATTCTATTTATAGAATAACTTTATAAAAGTATTATGTTTTATATAAAAAGATTTTACTATGCAAAACACTATGCATAATAGAATATAATATATTCTATTTATAGAATAACTTTATAAAAATATTTTGTTTTATATAAAAAGCTTTTCTGTTTTATTACATTAATAATACCAATAAAACAAAACTAAGTGACTTATCACATAAGCATCAATAATCAATCTCGTGTGCTACTATGCAACCAATGCCAGACATATTCTTTGTACTTTACTACTAGAGTAGTTCAACGGTATTAATGGTAAAACTTCCATGTTATTTTCATAAAATATTTTTGTCGTTTTCTATCGGACAATAATTCCGCTATGGGTCCACTAATGATTGTGCCGTTGTACGAATATTCCCTGTTAAAACGAATATTCCCCGACCAATCGAATATTATATAACAACTTGCATACTTTGCAAAATTTATAAATATTACCCACAACTATAACATTATATCAATTTCACTCCATAATATTCAAAAATGATATTTATAGAAAATTCATCTTTATTCAAAAAGTTGGGGTCTTACATCTTAGTCATAATATTTCTTACTAGGCTAGTTGAGCTCACCCTTTTGCTTTCATTGTTCTCTTCAGAAAATGGGAAGGTAGCCAGGACTAGTCGGGGAACGGAGTGACGGTCCAGATGATAGTATTAGTAGTCCTCACTATTCTATAAAATAGTGTGATAATAAATGTAATGAGGACTCCTTTGAGTGTGGATATTGTCTAGATGACAATATTTGTATTAAAACTCATAGCATATGTTTTGTCGTACTTAACACGACAATTATATAATTATGTTTTGAATTATATTTTGTACCATGTATTTGGCGACTCAAAAAGGATGATGTATACCTGTTTTGGGGGCGTCACAAGAACAATCTCATTTCAATCGATGTATTAGAACAATATGTGCTTTGAATAATAATTAGGAAAGTAAAACTCGCTCGATGTAACAAATTAGGTTACGAAAACTTGCACAAACATACTCAAGATAACTAGGCTTGCTCAATTTTAAGAACTTGAATAATAATAATATATGAATGGAAACTTGCATTCAATATGAAAAGAATGAAGTTAGAAATCTTGATCAATTATAGAGAGATAAGGTTTAGAAACTTGCCTCGATTGTAAGCTACACAAACGCAAAATAATCTCCAATTACCCTACACATATCATTGAAATCGCAACAATAATTAATTGTATGAGTAGGTTTATGGGTTTTAACCCATCATTTAGGTCATAACCTTAACTTAGCATCTAACCATGTTAGTTAACATACTTAACGAATCTGAAATCTCATTACGAGCCAACATAGCCTAACCGTTCATCTCTAACCTTTGAAAACATCACATTTGGTTTCATTAAATAATTATTTCAAATCTTTACACTTCACATTACAACACATGACAATCTATTATTGTAATTCACTTAATGTTTTAGTATCCCTTACATGTATGTTAAACTAACCCAAGCCCGTTACATGACCGCAATTAAGCTGCACTTCACATGCTCAGAATAGCTACTCGTCTTGTGCACATGAGTAATATATTAGGCTATCATACCACGCCTAAAAGCTATGCGCCACATGACAATGCTGTAGCATGCATGTGATGCACTGCACTCGATTTTACAGACGCGAACTAATACACTGCTAAAGGCCAAAAATCCCAATTCAACAGAATTTCTCCCAAATTCAACATCTAAAACTTTGACATATTGTAGTTATACATACTAAGCACCATTCTATATACAAAACATTACATATACACCATTTTGAGGAATCAAAACTATAGTTTTTCCAAATTTTCTTTATTTTTACACTTTTAACGAATTCGATTGCTACACACTCGTTTCTTAGTCAATTGTCATGATTCAAACTACATTGTTTTCGTTTCTTAACATATTATCACAATCCAACTTCATTTCGCAGATTACAACTCATATAAGGCATGAAATTTGGTACTTTCTAAGGCTATTTTTCAAATATGAACACTGTTAGTTATATTTCCTTCTTATAATTCAATTTCACGTGTTTGATATCTACCCCTTTTATATATATATATGCCAATAACAGACTCTACAATACTATCACACACCCACAATCAACAATTAACAAAACCCAATTCCAGAAAATGAAAATTATAAAACTGAGAGTTAGAGTTAGAAATAGATTATACCTTAATCCTCTTGATTATAAGCTAGCACATGAATCTCTTCTTTCTCTTGGCAAACTCACAAAGATTACTCTCTCAAATCTTACTCACAAAACTCTGCAATTCTCTCTTGCAACCCTCTGTAATTCTTCTTCTCACCCAACTCACCACTAGCCTTAGGAAAAATAAAATGCGTAGATAATATAAACTGGCCACTCACCCACACACACTTCAGTTATAAAAATAAAAATACGTCAGTTGGAATAAGCCAAAGGCCACAAGGCCTTGTTTGGTTACCACACAAATCCCATAAACTAATTTATTTTTATATTATTCTTCTTATATAGTTTTTAAGTCACACCATTAATTTAGTTAATTTAAATAACTTTAGTTTAGTTAATTTAAATAACTTATAATAATAATAAAATTCTTATTATCATCATACTTATAATTAATAAATAACTATATATCTAATTTAATTAATAAATTAGACACATCACTTTATTTAATTTATTTATTTCCATTAAATTAAACACTTTATTTAGCTTAATTATTTTCTTAAATATTAAGCAATTGATTTAATTTAATTATTTTCTTAAATTAAATCCTTTAAATAAAATTATCATTACTCAATTTAATTAACACTAATCAATTTAGTTACTAAATCAATTCACCACAATTTATCAATTATTTATTTTTCTCAATAAATAAATTATTTAAAATATTTATTTAATTCAGTAAATATTTAAATTAAATTACAAATTTCTCGATCGTTACATCAACTGCTTGCAAAAATGCCTAAAAGAGATACCACTTAGCTTTGAATTTTGAATTTTGAGTTTTGAGAGCAAGATTTAATGACCTGAGGAATGCTAGTATCAAATTGAACAATAGTGTGTCATAATATTTTTCGGCAGACTTAATATAACTTTGAAACTTTTTTCTATTGGGACAATGTTGCTTTATACTCTAAAGTTTAGGCATTGCATCAGCATTAAGGGATAAAAATTTATGCTTAAGTGACAAAGCCAAAGTTTGAAAATTTCAATAAAAAACTAATTTATCATTACTAAACTGATCAAAATTTAAATGTCACAACACTCTTACATGTCTTCTTATCATATTCTACTTCACCAAAAGAAATGTTTTTTAGACTTGAAAAGAACGAGGCTTTTTAACATGGCTATATATCAGGACTCAAAAAGAAATCAACCCAAGTGTGTCTTGGGGAGAAAAGAATCTTGTACCGACAAGAAACAAAGGACAAACACAGAGCTGGAAGGCTTTGGATAGAAGGCGACGACGGTGAAAGGGAGGAGTAAAAGAGGGTTTGGTAATCGACACTCGGTGGAGAAGAAGAGAAACAAAAAATGAATTAACTTTAGGTTAGTGTTTGGTTACATCTAATTGTCTCTGAAAACCTTTGTATCTTTTTCGCATGAGACCAGTTATTGTTGTTTGTGTTGGTAAAAAAACTGATTGCCTCTATTTTGAAAAGACATGAAATTCAAAAAATCCTAACGAACACAATTCTTCTCCCACCAATTTTAACAAGCTTGAAATTAAACACATAAAACTTAAAATCGGTGACGGATGATCTTTCTGAGAGAGCGGATAGAGAGAGAGAGAGAGTAGAGATCGAGTGGTAGCAGAACAAAGACCTAGAGTATGACAACTGGAAAGAGCCGCTTTTATGCGTTAGGAAGAATTTGAAGTTTTTAGGTTTAAAGGGTAAAAAGTTGGCACTTAAAAAATAATGGACGGGTCAAAGTTGCTTATATAAAATGACTTATAAGTCATTTTTTCATAACTTAGAATTTGTGACTTGTGGAAAAATGGAAATTGACTTATAAGTCAAAAAATAAATTCTTTCCGAACACCTTAACAATGAAAAATAACTTATAAGTACTTGTTCCCGAACACCCTCAAAAATTATAGAGAGGAACATCTGAATACCTTGTTACACGAGTACCCTTATCCGTAATTGATTTCTTCTTCTCCAATTTTAAACAGAAAGACCATCAACGTCATTCTTCTTTTCTATTCCGATGAAATTTCCGGCGAGATCTCCTTCTATAAGCATAAAGTTTGTTAAGGATAAAGATCAAATTTCCCTTTCTTGATTCCCATAAGTTAATTATAGCATAAATTGATTCTTCTAAATCAGCTTATTCTTAATTTACATATATAGTAACACAAACGTGGTTTGGGTCTCGGTTCTATTGGGTCTTTATAGATGAATAGTTATACTATATGTGTGGTAAGGAAAATATGTTATATAAATCATATGTATAGAATACCATCTATTAAAGTAGAATCTATTTTATCATTTGAATATAATTATTTTTAAAGTTTGTATATAGTTCATTTAGTTATAAAATTTGAGTGATTAAACTCAACTCATTTGCAAGTAACTCAAACTCGATGCATTTAATATTTTCTTCCATACTCTGGCATGTTATTTTTGTTCAATATTCGTATGAAATAATATTTTCAAACTCAAACTCCGGCATGTTATTTTTGTTCAATATTCGTATGAAATAATATTTTCTTTCATACTCTGTAGTATGTAAGTAATATTATTTCATTTCAGATTTCGAATTCTATACTCATTTTGTTAAAGTTTTGGCTTCTACACTCCATGAAATTAGTAGAATATCCTTGAAATTTGCGTTTCATGCAGTATCTTTTTTATGGAAAAATTATTCTGAGTATTCTTGATAAATTTTAACTTTTTCATGCCGGAGTACTATTCACAGGTTACTATTCACGAGGTACTATTCACAGGATACTATTCACTCGAGTACTATTCACCTGGGGTACTATTCATGATAAAAATTAATTAATTTTTTCGATCCAAATTATTTTTGGTACAATATTATTCTTGAATTTTACTCCACAAAGAAATATCATGTTTACAATTTGGACATTATTGAATTTTGGATAAATTAAGTTATAAATCTTTAAAAAATTATCCTTTTCTTTCATTTAATTGAATTCTTATATCATTGTCATCATCCTCATGTTTATATTATGATGAAAGTCATATATGACCATAGTGCATAGATGGACTTGGTATGATTATAACCAGGGATTATTCGGTATAATCATAACTGTAATGTTACAAAAGATGTGGTAAAAGTCCTTATTGGCCCGTAGTGCATTGATGGACAATTGTTGGCATGATCATGACCATTGGTGTAAACACGAATATCTTTGGCCCGAAGTGCATGGATAATTTGTGGTCGTGAACTAAAGAATATCTTTGGTTCGTAGTGCATGGATAATTCAGTGATGTGGATTATTTATTAAGCTGAGTCTCAGCGATAAAATTGATGACAAACCTTTTAAATCATAGAAGATAGTAGATTTTATGCTCTATTTAACTCTTCTAATGGACTGCTTATTCCACTGCAGCTGTTGATCTAAAACTTGTTTTCTATTATATTTTATCAGTGTAACACTATTGAAGACTAACGATAAATTATTCTTCATTATCTTAGTCATAATATTTCTCACTGGGCTAGTTGAGCTCACCCTTTTTTTCATTGTTTTCTTCAGGAAATGAGAATATAGCTGGGACTTGTCGGGGAACGGAGTGATGGTCTAGTTGGTTGCATTAGTAGTCCTCAATATTCTGTGAAATAGTGTGATAATAAATGTAATGAGGACTCCATTTGAGTGTGGATATTGTCTAGATGACAATATTCATATTAAAACTCTCAGATTACGTTTTGTCGTATTTTACACGACAGTTGTATAATTAAGTTATAGTTGTATTCTGTACCATGTATCTAGCGACTTAGAATAAGTGATGTATACCTATTTTGGGGGCATCACAAGTATGAGTCAATTCCAATATACAATGATAAAACAATACTGAATGGACTGAAACCAAACCACTGCTTTATGTTACATCTTTCTCTTTTATTTTTTGAATGTGGTTGAGATTTTAGGGGATAGAAAGATGGTTAAGATTCTCATATATATATATATATATATATATAATACTCCCAAAAAGGGACAATTTTAAAATATGTTCAATTGATGGTATGTTTATTCAGATTTGGCACTAGATTGGTGTGACTTCTTCTTATTTTCACTTAATTAAATACAATAATATTTTTTATTATTTATTTTGAAATCAGAATCTCATTTTAAACATCCTAAAATGGAAAGATAATAATGTGACTCCCCCAAAATAAGTATACAACACTCGTTCTGAGTCACCAAATACATGGTACAGAAAGAAAACTACAACTTCATTATTACAATTATCGTGCAATATACGACAACACATATTGTGAGTTTAAATAAAAATATTATCTTCTAGACAATATTCACACTCAAATAAGTCCTCATTATAATTATTGATACATTATTTTACAAAAATAGTGAGGACTACTAAAACAACTTTCTAGAACCATCATTCCATACCCCGACTAGTTCCTGCTAAATTCTCACCTCCTGAGAAGAAAAATAGAACAACAAGGAAAATGGTGAGCTCAACTAGCTCAGTAAAGAATATTATGTCTAAGATAATATACAAAAATTTATCATTTGTCCTCAACAGGGAAAAATCTGATAGAATATAATAGACAACAAGTTTTAGATCAACAAATGCAGCAGAAACAACAATCCATTAGAAGAGTCAAGTAGAGAAGAAATTCTACTATCGTCTAAGATTTAAAAGTCCATCATCAATATTTTATCCCTGTAACATCAATCAATATACATCTTGAATCAAATATTTATCTTTGCACCACAGGCCAAAGATATTCATTTTTATCACCATTTGGTCATGTTCATCTCAACACCTGTTCATCTTTGCACTACAGGCCAAAGATATTCATCAGTTAATTATTTATCTTTGCACTATAGGCCAAAGATATTCAGTAATATCATCATTTAGGACTGAGGATGATGAAAAATATTTTAAAGGAACGAATCAAGTGAGATAAAAGGCCAAATATTAGAGTTTTGTACTTTAGATAATTCAGGTTCAAAATCACTTCATAGTGGCATAAAATTCAAGAATGAAGATCAAAACATGGATACAATCAAAGATAGTAACCATAATAGACATCCTGGACAAAGAAGAGAAAATTTCATTTGTTTGGTGAATAATGTCGTATTTGTGAATAGTGTCGTATACGTGAATAGTGTCATATACGTGAATAGTAACCCCGACACAAAGAGGTAGAAATTCCACAATAAAATTCATACCAATATTTCGGCATAATGATATTGAAAGAAATAATATCATTTACGAAAAAAATAACATCCCTTACCTCAAAATAATAGTACTTCTGATCGAAATATCGAATGTAAAGCCAAAGGAAACTTGCACTGAATAACAACTCTCAAAGTATCTAAATACTTACAAAAATACGCTCGATAATATAGAGAGAGAAAACTTATGTTTCTGGTGTGATTTTCAATTCTAACCTAAGCGCCTATTTATAGGAAAATGCTAGAACGCCATAGGAGACTAAATAATAAAATAATATTATAATTTTTTTTACGCACACATTTTGACCCAATTTCAGCCACCACCATTGGGGCCCACCAAAATCAAATTTTTCCACACCAACTAAAAGTGGGGCCTACCCATGTTTTTAATAAAAAAATATTTAATTTTCGAAACATCAATAATTCATAATAAATAGCCCTTTTATCAGAAAAATACGAATTTATATCCATTCCATAGGAAATCAAATTCTCTACAACTTTGTAGCTTTAAGTTTTTCTAAATTCCAAAGAGAAAATGTCTGAAATCCACATACGGATGATTTTTAATACCTCTATTCGGACAAAATACCTCAACATTAATTCCTTCATTTATATCCACATAAAAATAAATATTTCCTTCATTTATATCCACATAAAATAAATATTTCTTTATCATATAAATCAATAATTAATTATTCATAAATAATATTACAGAATCACAATAATGACAACCAGGTCATTTCCAGGAAAGAGGGGGCTTTCTGATAAGGATTTCTCCTTATTGGCGTGCAATTAGATGACCTAACCTCTCCTTGAAAGAACTTTTTAGACATTGCCAATAATGTTATCTAATAATATTATTCAAATAATATGAATTATTGATCTGATAATGAAAAATACTGTGCAGTGACAATTATTGAAACAACAATCAACGCAGCAATTATTGAATCAATCAAATAAAATATTAAACAATAATTACTGTAATAATTATTGAGTAGTGCCTTCTTACGTAAGAATCAATAATTCAAAAATATCATGCAATACTGGTATGCTCTTTGTGCAACCATGCGACATCGTATTTTAACCACCGTGAATTCCAACAAAGTGTTAATAAAGAATAATTACGTCGTTATTTATAAAAACTCATACTTGTCGTTTTCCTTCATTCGAGCATTTTTCGTTATGGGGCCCATAAATGGCTGCGCCGTCGTACGAATATTCCCCGACAATAAGAATATTCCACGACCAAATGAATATTCCCCGACAATAATGAATATTTTATAACCACTTGCTTATTTTTCAAAATTTGCACATTTCACCCATAACCAAAGCATTATATCAAATTAACACCTTATTTAATTCAAAATAATGAATTGAGAAAATTTAATTTTATTTATAAAAAGTTAGGGTCTTACAACCTCCCCTCCTTATAAAATTTTGTCCTCAAAATTGACGTACGTACTTGGTGATTCGAAAAGGTGAGGATACCTTGTTTTCATTTCTGATTCCAACTCCCAGGCCATTTCCTCAATAGCATGGTTCCTCCACAAAACCTTGACTTGTGGTATAACCTTTGTGCATAGGACATGCTCTTTCCTATCCAAGATCTTAATAGGTACCTCCTCGTACGTTAAATCTTCGGCTATCTCGTCTGGTTCTAACTCAATAATATGGTTTGGGTCTTTTACATATTTACGAAGCATAGATATGTAAAAAATATTATGAACACGAGACATGCTTGGAGATAATGCGAGTCTATAGGCCACATTTCCTATTCGGTCAAGAATCTCAAATGGACCAATAAATCGTGGATTGAGCTTTCCTCTCTTCCCAAATCTTGTAACTCCCTTCCATGGAGCAATATGTAACAATACATGATCCCCAATATTAAATTCCACTTCCTTTCAATGAAGATCCACATCACTCTTTTGTCGATCTTGTGAGGTTTGAATACGTTGCCGAATCATTTGGATCTTTTCTATAGTCATGTATACCAATTCTGGTCCCAACAACGTTTCTTCTCCCACCTCGTCTCAGCATACTGGAGAACGACATTTTTGTCCATACAATGCCTCAAATGGAGCCATGCCTATACTTGTTTGATAACTGTTGTTGTAGGAGAATTCCACCAATGGCAAGTACTTATCCCAACTTCCTTTGAAAACAAGGACACAGAGTCTTAATAGATATTCAAGAGTTTGAATAGTCCTTTTCGATTACCCGTCCGTTTGAGGATGGTATGCCGAACTGAATCTTAAATCTGTGCCCATAGCTTTCTACAAGCTAACCCAAAATCGTGAAGTGAATCTTGGGTCACGATCCGAAACTATGGATACTAGCATGTCATGCAATCTCATAATCTCATTCACGTACATACGAGCAAGACGTTCAAAGGAATAAGTCTCCCTTACCGGCAACAATAACCCAAATCGCATTTATGTTTTGAGAAACCTTGGGAAGACCCATAACGAAATCCATGGTAATGTGTTCCCACTTAAATTTTGGAATCTCAAGTGGTTGCAATGGACCCTTTGGCACTTGATGCTCCGCCTTTACTTGTTGACAAGTTAAACACCTCGAGATAAACTCCGCGATCTCTCTCTTCATATTATTCCACCAAAATGTATGTCGAAGATCATGATACATTTTGGTACTACCAGGATGGATTGCAAACAGTGTGTTATGTGCCTCCATCATGATTCTATGTTTCAAGTCAGAATCATTAGGAACACAAAGTCTGGGGTTAACTCGAAGTATTCCTTCTTCATCAATTCTTGCTTCTGGAATAGCACCTTCTTGCACTTTCTTCTTTATATGCATCAGCTCCAGGTCTGTAGCTTGAGCAGCTTTAACTTTATCGATTAAAGTCGGTTCTACTCGTATATTCGCCATCATCACGTGGGTACTTGGAGCCTTTAACTCTATTTCCATCCTTTGTAAGTCGTACAAAATGGGTCTTTGTGTTAACAACATCGCACTCGTACTCGCATACAATCTTCTACTCAATGCGTCAGCTACTACGTTTGTTTTTCCAGGATGGTATTGAATGGTATGATCGTAATCTTTCAACAGCTCAAGCCATCATCGTTGCCGTATGTTGAGTTCCTTTTGGGTGAAGAAATATTTGAGGCTTTTATGATCCGTATAGATCTCCACTTTCTCCCTATACAGGTAGTTTCTCCATATTTTTAACACGAAAATGACTGCTGCCAACTCAGATCATGAGTAGGATAATTTCTCTCATATTCTTTGAGTTGTCGTGAGGCATAGGCTATGAATTTCCCATGTTGTATGAGAACACATTCTAACCCTTTGCCTGAAGCATCGTTGTAGATAACAAATTCATCTGAACCAGATGGTATTTCCAGAATAGTTGCTGAAATGAGTCTCCTCTTAATCTCTTGGAAACTCTTCTCGCATTCCTCACTCCATATGAATTTTGTTTCTTTTCGAGTTAGCTGAGTTAACAGAGTAGAGATTCGAGAAAATCCTTCCATGAATCTCCGATAATAACCAGCTAAGCCCAGAAAGCTACGTACTTCGGTCACCGACTTTGGTTGTTCCTAACTTTGTATTGCTTCAATCTTTTCTGGCTCAACAGATACTCCATGTTTTGACACTATGTGCCCAAGGAATGCTACTTTCTCAAGCCTGAACTCGCATTTCTTCAGCTTGGCATAAAGCTTGTTTTCACGAAGCATTTCAAGTATCAGCTTCAAATGGTGCTCATGATCTTCACGACTTTTGGAATAGATGAGGATGTCATCAATAAAGACAACAACGAACTGATCAAAATATTCCTTGAATACTCGGTTCATCATATCCATGAAAGCAGTAGGAGCATTAATCAATCCAAAAGACATGACTAAGAATTCATAATGCCCATACTGAGTTCTGAAGGCAGTCTTCGAAATATCCTCAGTTTTAATCCTCAACTGATGATATCCAGAACGAAGATCAATCTTTGAAAAGAATTGTGCTCCTTGCAACTAGTCTAACAGGTCATCAATGTGAAGTAGCGGATACCTATTCTTGATGATGATGTGAGACCCCAAATTTTATGAAATGAAAGTATTCAATTTTCTTATAATTATTATTTTATTTCGTAAATGGTTAAATTGATAAAAGGTTAAAGTTAAGGGTGATATTTGAAAATTTTTCAAAGTAAGCAAGTTGTCATATAATAATCGGTGATAAAAGTATAGTAATACGCGTGGTTGCATAGTAGCACACGATATTGATTATTGATGTTTACGTAAGAAGTTACTCAGTTGTACTCAATTATTGCTACAGTAATTGTTGTATCATATCTCTCATATTATTGATTCAATTATTGTCACAGTATCATCTGCATAATATTTATTATTATTAAATCAAAAATTAAAACGACAAAGTTATTCATATTATTATTTATAATTTTGACAATGTCTAGAAGTTCTATCAAGGAGAGGTTAGATAATCTACTTGCGAGCCAATAGGGAGAAATCCTTATCGAAAAGCCCCCTATTTCCTGGAAACGACCTGGTTGTTAAATATTGAGAGTTATAATATTAATGATGAATAAGTTCGTGTTGATTAAAGATGAAATTGATAGTTCCATTGTGTTGGGATTGTTAGTGTTAGTGGAAATCGACATTTATTTCGATAAAAATTGATGTCTGGAAGTTATATTGACCAATCGGGTAATTAACCGGATAAATGAGCAATTATTGCTCTTAATTCACATGCTTATAACTATGTGTTCACATGTGTATACTATTGATTCACATGCATGTACTATTAGGGGAGTTGGTGCAAGATTGATAATACATGCATGACTAAATTAAAAATGGAGGTATAGATGAATGTATTATACTGTAATCAGTTTTTTCACATGATTTTACTATTGAGTCACATGAATAAACTATTAATTCACATGATTTACTATTAGGGGAGGTGGTACAAGTTTGATAATACTTGCAGGACTAAATTAAAAATAAAGAAAAAGAGGAAGGTATTATATTGTAGTATTTCGAGTCCTAAAATGTGCAATTATCGAAACTATATTTTCCTATAAATATAAGCTCATTCTTTCTTCATTCTCACCAATTCATTAAGTCTCAAATGAGCAATTATAGAGAGAGAAGCTATAGCGAGAGAAGCTATAGAGAGAAGTTATAGAGAGAAAGAAGTAGCGAAGTCTGCTACTATTCCAGTATCCAGTCTTCTTCTAAGGTAAGGGATATCATTATTGTGGTAAAGAGTATTATTTCTTTCGTATTCATGAAGCGAGTTATTTTCTTTTAATACTCGTAAGGGTTGTTATTCCATTCTTTATTATTCTGTTGGAATAACCTATATACGCGGATTACCGTATGTGTGGTGAAATTCTTCTGTTATTATATTCTTTATTATTCTGTTGAAATAACTGTATATGCTGGATTCTGGTATGCGTGGTAAAATTCTTCTATTATTCCATTCTTTATTATTACGTTGGAATAACTCAGATATGCTGATGATTCTAGTATGCATGGTGAAATTCTACGTTATTCCATTCTTTATTATTCTATTGGAATAACTTGCTCACTACGCGGACTACCACATGCATGGTGAAATTCTTACGTTATTCTATTCTTTATTATATACGTTGGAATAACTCGCTCTACTGTGGACTACCGCATGCATGGTGAATGACCTTTCGTATTCATTCTTTATTAAATTGTGGAAATGATCTGTCTACGTGGATTACCACATGGCGGGTGAAAATCCATTTGTAGTTTCGTATATTCTATTATACTCGTATGAGATATCATTTCTTTTGTTCTCGTCATGGGATATCATTTTTTTTGTATTTTCTTGTACGAGTTACTATTCACGGGTTACTATTCACCCAATTACTATTCACTCTAGTATTATTCACTCGGGTATTCGGGGTACTTTTCGTGCCGGAGTACTATTTATGAGTTACTATTCACCCAATTACTATTCACTCTAGTATTATTCATTCGGGTATTCGGGACACTTTTCATGTCGGGGTATTATTTACGAGATACTATTCCCGAAGTACTATTCACGGGGTACTATTTACCCAAAAAATATATTTCTTTTCTGTCCAAGTTATTTTTGATACATGAATATTATTCTTGAATTTTACACCACAAAGCAGTATCATGTTGACAATTTGGATATTTTTAAACTTTGGATATATTTAAAGTCTTTAATATTTATCCTTGATTTCGCTTGATTAATGCTTATATCATTATCATCATCCTCATGCTTATATTGTGATGAAAGTCATCTTTGGCTTACGTGTATAAATGGACTGTTAGTTGGTATGATTATGACCAGGGATCATTCGGTATAATCATGACCCATAATGTTAAAGATGATGTGGTAAAAGTCCTCATTGACCTGTAGTGCATTGATGGACAATTGTTGGTATGATTATGACCAGGGATTATTCGGTATAATCATGACCATTAGTGAAAACACGAATATCCTTGGCCGGTAGTGCATAGATAATTTGTGGTCGTGTACTAAATAATATCCTCGACCGTAGTGCAGGGGTGATTCGGTGGTGTGGATTATTTATTGTCCTGAGTCTCAGCGATAAAATATTGATAATAAACTTTTAATTTGTAGAAGATAGTAGATATCATGCTCTACTTGACTCTTCTGTAATACAGTTGCATGTCTTTGGCCTGTAATGCAAAGATGACCTGTTAGTGAATATCTTTGGCCCGTAGTGCAAAGATGAATTTATTAGTATGATTATGAATAGGAACTGTGATTTGGTATAAACATGATCTTTAATGTTTCAGGTAAAGACAGATGATGAAAATTATCTTCGTTTTGGGTACGAAGAGGAATTTAGAACCATAATTATGATTATGTGTTGTTCACATGATTGTGGACAGGAATTGTTGATTAATGTTACAGGGATAAAACATTGTTGGTGGATTTTTAACATGGAGAAGATAATAGACTTTATGGTCTATTTGACTCTTCTAATGGATTGTTCGTTCCGCCGCAACTATGGTTGAAAAGTTTTATCATCTACCATATGTTCTAAATCTTTGATTTATTACTAATGAAGGCTATTGATAATTTAATTATCTTTATTCATGATATTCTTTACTGGGCTAGTTGTGCTCACCCTTTTGCTTCACAATTCCTTTCAGGTAATAAGAGTGTAGCTGGGTCGAGTGGAGGTAACAGGGGATTAGAACGGTGGTCTATAGCTGTTGAGGTTCTCCTTAAACAATATGGAAATAATTTCATTGAGAACTTTAGATAAGTGTGTTGTATTTTATACGACATTTAATAGTTATATTTGGTGAATCAAATAGGGTGAGGCGAACCCAACTTTGGAAGAGTGTTTTTTCCACTATCAGGTAAGATGTCTAATGACATATGACTAAGTGTTATTATAAGACAAGGTTATGCACATCCACTTGCTGAGTATATCTACGAGCACTACCTATATAATCTTGGAGTTTGGTTGAAGTATAATTCTCAATTAGAGACAATGGAGATAATTATATGTCAAGAGAAGACACATCATTGGAAAGAACATGATAATAATCTTCTCATTTTTCTTTGGGGTCTATTGGGTCAACCAAGGATAATTCTCAAGTCATATGATATCTATCATAACTTAGATGCATGGCCTCCGATGTACGAAGGTTTCCTTGAGTATTTTCCAAAGATTTTAATATCTAAAACAGTTATTGATTGTACTTTTATGTAAAGTACCATTGTAAGGTGTTGTGGTCGAGGCACCAGGAGAGTTACATATATTTGTATTAAAACTCACAACTTATGTGTGGTCATACTCTGCACGACAGTTCAACAGTTGTATAAATGAAGTTTGTATTTGATTTTTATAGTGTGATATCTGGCAACTTAAAATGGGTTGTGTGGACCTATTTTGGGGGCATCACAGATGATATGGTTCAATTCTCGGTAGTCAATACAAAGTCACATACTCCCGTCTTTTTTCTTTACGAATAACACAGGAGCACCCTAAGGAGATGTACTAGGACGAATGAAACCGATGTCTAACAACTCCTATAGTTGGACCTTTAATTCCTGAAGTTCAATAGGAGCCATTCGATATGGGGTTTTAGAAATAGGTTTTGTACACGGTTCAAGGTCAATAAAGAATTCAACTTCACATTTTGGGGGTAGATCGAGAAGTTCTTCAGGAAATACGTCAGGAAATTCATTAACAACATAAATATTATTCAAATCTGACGTATCTTTGTTCAAATTCGTAATATGGGCTAAGAAAGGTTGACATCCATTTTTCAATAAATGAATAGCTTTATGGCTTGATATGACAGTGACTAATTTTAGTGGTTTAGTTGCTTGAATTCGCATAACAGGTTGGTTAGGAATATGAAAAATAATAACCTTACGAAAACAATCAATTTGGGCATGATGAGTGGTTAACCAATCAATCCCTAAAATCACATCAAATGCATGTATCTTTAAAAAGATAAGATCAACAGGTAATGTGATAGTGTCCACTTGGATCAAGCAAGATTTATAAATAGTGGATGTAATGAAAGTTTCTCTTAACGGAGTCTCAACAGATAAGTCAAAATCTAATTTCTCCGGAGTTAAGTTCAAACGTTGAGCACAAGCAGGAGAGATAAAAGAATGGGTAGAACCAGTATCTAGTAAGTGTTTCGACACATAAAACGCAGCAGAAATAGAACAATTCAAAGCAATTTTTGAAACTCAAAAACAGGATCCATGCGAAATAGAAATTAATTCAGTAGTTTAGAAATTATACCGATTATTTTGGTTGAATCGATGCGGTCGAATCTCCAAGCATAATTCAAGCGGATTTGCGACTCTACGGTATCACACACGAACGCCTCCGCAATAATCGCCCTACGATCTGCAGAAGAAGGAATTGCGGTACTAGCCACCAAAAGGAATGGATTTTCTATTTTTTCTCTAGTCTCTCTCTAAGAGCGGCTAGGGTTTTGTTTTGATTAACCTCCCTAATATGCTGATATATCATATATATAGCAATAAAATGGAATTAATCAAAACCCTAATATAATTAAAATAAAATCCGAATTTATATATATATTATATCTTAATTAAGTCTTACTTAATTAATATATATATATATATATAATTATAAATAGTGAGCGGCATCTAGTAATGCATCACTGCTACCCAAGTAATAATAAGATCGATGATTCGATGCAACCTTTTCGTGACCAATGTTTCAATGTAATTTAATCCTTTTAACCTTAATATCCTAGATTAAACTCGAGTCATGGAATGTGTCATACTCTTCATAATTTAATCTGAGTTTTCATGATCAATGAGTAGAGTATATGAAACAAATTACTATTTGAGCATGGCCATGCATTTCATAGTCCTACTCAATCAAGAGGCCTATGGATATCATCCCTAATATATAGGAAGGTTAAATTACATCTAGATCACTCATATTCCTCACACGATTCATGATGTACCCAATAATCTCCTTTATAGTCCACCCTATTAAAGGTGACATTTGATGATATCATAGTACATAAATTCTCGTGTAGTAATATAGTGATTTCAGGTTAGAGGACCATTACATCATTGTCACTATGAGAATTGCTAATGACACTTCGCATAATGCTCCACATAGAATTCTCATGGTGGGTCTGTCCAGTACATTGTTCTCTAACATGTACCTATGCATTGACTTAATATCTCATATATTTATGACCAATGAGATTTGGTCATCAGTCAATCCACATACTAGTCACAATGCATCATTGTTGTCCCATCAATAATGATACTCGACTAGGGACATTTAAGAACAATGATACTAATTATAATTATATAATCTCATGTTCAAGTCACATACTTGAAACTATATAATTTGTATCACTATTCTAAGAATTTTTATTATGTTAACATTTATATAACGCAGTAAATAAAACCATAATAAAATCATTCATTTATTCAATCAAATATAATATCAAAACGTTAAGCAATTATATCAAATAATTGGCCTCTAGGGCATAAACTCTAACAGTAAGGTATAAACTTCGCAAGATTTTATGATTAGATTACCCGTGATCACCTCATTCGGGTTCCTCACGTTTTGGCCAGTCACGACAAACGCTCTTCCAGGAACCGCTGATTTTGACTTGTTCGGGACAGCCTTTGGAGTCACCATCCCCGCTGAACTTGGATTCGTTACAGAACAATCTCAAGCTATATGACCTTCCTTTCCACAGTTATAACATACCTTGGATTGTTGTGGGCAGTTTGGGCTGATATGTCCCTCTTTCCTGCATTTATAATATACGACCGGTGGTCATTCTCCTCCCCTAGAAACAATTGATGTTGGTACTGACGTCTTCACGTTGTCATTGTTGTACCTTCCCTTTTTGAAATCTCCTCCCGACTCGCTTCTTCTATTATCATGGCCACGATTACCACCAGAGTGGTTACCGCTTTTGTCTGTATTCTTTCCTCCCCGCTGGTTATCATTACTCCGATAGCTGCTGCCACCAATATGACGCTGGTTGTGGTCCCTCGGTTGAACATACTCATTATCTCGCTCTAATAATTGAGCCCTGTTGACAACTTCTGAATATAGAAAAAATTTGTGAGAAATAAGATATTGCCAAATCTCGGGTTTCAGACCTCTCAGAAATATCTGCGTCATACGTTCCTCATTCTCTACCAAATGAGGTGCAAACCTGGATAACTCCGCGAACTTAGCCTCGTACTAGGACATCGTCATGTTGTTCTGCTCCAGTCTAATAAACTCTACCTCTTTCAAATGACGAATACTGTAAGACCCCGAATTTTATGAAATAAAAGTATTCAATTTTTCTATTTAGTAAATAGTTAAATTGATAAAAGTTTAAAGTTAAGGGTGATATATAAAATTTTCAAAATACGCAAGTTGTTATAAAACACTCATTTCTGTTGGGGAATATTCGTTTGGTCGTGGAATATTCTTGTTTTTGGGAATATTCGCATAACCAGTAGCGCATGACCATTTATGGGCCCTAATAAAAAAATAAATCGGATGAAGAAAATGACAAGTTTGAGTTTTTATAACGACGTAGTTGTTACCGTTAAAAACTGTTGGAATACCCAGTGGGTAAAGTAAAGTAATACGCGTTGTTGTACAGTAGCACACGGTATTGTACAGTATTTTTGAATGATTGATTCTTACATAAGAAGACATTACTCAATAATTGTTACATCAATTACTGTTCAATATTTTATTTTATTGGTTAAATAATTGCTGCGTTGATATTTTATATTATTGTTGTTCAATAATTGACACTGCATAGTACTTCTCATTATCAGATCAACAATTCATATTATTTGAATAATATTATTAGATAGAATTATTGGCAATGTCTAGAAATTTCTGTCAAGGAGAGGTTAGGTCAATCTAATTGCGAACTAGTAAGGAGAAATCCTTATCGAAAAGCCCTCTCTTTCCTGGGAACAACCTAGTTGTCATTATTGTGATTCTGTAATATTATTTGTGAATAATTAATTATTGATTTATATGATAAGGAAATATTTATTTTATGTGGATATAAATAATGAATTAATGCTAAGGTGTTTTATATTTTGTCGGAATTGAGGAATTCTTAGAAAAGTGACAATTATTGAAAATTGATATTTTGTCTTTTCTGATAAAATAATTCATTCAAATATATTATTATATTACCTTATAAATGTATAATATGATAATATAATAATATAATAATGGTGATATTTTTACACTAAATTCACGGTGCATGAATCAAATGAGAGAAATCTAGAAATAAAAAAAAAGAACAAAATGTGGGATTTTCAGAAAAATTAGTTTATTACTAGATTTTGTAAAATCCATAATTCTTTGTATATAATGAGTTAGGAGATGAGCCATATATCAAAAGAAATCTCTGGAAGTAAGCTAACCGTAGAAATTGGAATCACCGAAAAATTCATTGTGGATTTTTTGTAGTGACTGTTTGAATGAAACTGGTCTGAAGGACTCAAAATCCGAAAAAACAGTGTTCTTGAGATATATTGTGTGAGTTATAAATTTTAATTTGACCGTTGGATAATTGTGATTTTTGGATATGTTATACATATATAAGTTAAGTATATGTCCACAAATTTTGAACCGTTAAAAATTAACGTATGATTTGTTATGAATTTTAAGAGGTGACTGATTCAGAAATTGTTGAAGTTTCTGAATTTAACTCATTTTGGACATTTCTAGAATGAGTGGGCCCCACCTTTGGTTGGTGAGAAATGTGCTAAAATTTTATTTTAAAAGTGGTGGGTAGGAATAGTAGCAGGTAAAGCCATCAGGTCGCAGGTCAGGTCTACTTTGGCGTTCTAGCATTTTTCTATAAATAGGGTGCTGAGTTAGAATTGAAAATCACACCAAAAACATAAGTTTTCTCTCCGTATATTATCAAGCGTATTTTTGTGAGTATTTTGATACTTTGAGAGTTGCTAATCAGTGCAAGTTTCCTTCAGCGTCATATCCGATAATCCAGTCAGAAGTACTATTCTTTTGAGGTAAGGGGTAGTAAAGGATTTTAAGGGATTGTAAGGGATGTTATTTTCTTCGTAATGATGTTATTTTCTTCAATATCATTATGCCAAAATATTGGTATGGATTTTATTGTGGAATTTCTACCTTTTTCATGTCGGGGTTACTATTCACGTATACGACACTATTCGCGTATATGTCACTATTCATGTACATGGCACTATTTATGTATACGACATTATTTATGTATACGGTACAATGTACGAATATGGATTACTATTCATGAGTTACTATTTGCAAGTTACTATTCACGAGTTACTATTCATGAGTACTATTCACGACAAAATTGGTTTCTTTTTCTGACCAAATTATAGTTAATTTATGAATCTTACTCTTGAAATTAAATCCATGTTTTGATCATATTGTTTTTATTATCATATATAACATTTTTATAATCCCGGTGATGAAATTTCCCTTTTACTTAAGTATAAAGATGGGTAGATTATTGGTATGATCGTGACTATAGGTTTTCTTTGGCTAGTAGTGCAAAGATGAATTGTTGACTGGTATAATCATGACCATTGAATTTATAATTGAATATCTTTAGCTTAAGTGCAAAGGTGAATTGATCAATATGATTATGATTATTGTTTATATAAATTCTGAAATGATTATATATTTCTTTGAGATGTTAATATCCTTGGCCTGTAGTGCAAAGATGACCTGTTGTTGAATATCGATGGTCTGTAATGCAAAGATGATCTATTGTTGAATAGTTTTTGTGACGCCCCCAAAACAAGTATACATCACCCATCTTGAGTCGCCAGATACATGGTACATAAATCCAAATACAACTTAATTATAAAACAGTCGTGTAAAATACGACAAAACATAGTTGAGAGTTTTAATAAGAATATTGTCATCTAGATAATATTCACACTCAATGGAGTACTCATTACATTTATTATCACACTATTTCACAGAATAATGAGGACTACTAATGCGAACATCTGGACCGTCACTCTGTTCCCCGACTAGTCCCATCTACGTTCTCATTTCCTGAAGAGAACAGTGAAAGAAAGGGTGAACTCAACTAGCCCAGTAAGAAATATTATGACTAAGATAATGCAGAATAAATTATACTTAGCTTCAACAGTATAACAACTGATAGAATATAATAGACAACAAGTTTTAGATCAACAACTGCAGCGGAATAAGCAATCCATTAGAAGAGTCAAGTAGAGCATAAAATCTACTATCTTCTATGATTTAAAAAGTTTTTCATCAACTTTATCGCTGAGACTCGGTCTAATAAATAAAATTGAATCATCCCTGCATCACGGCAAAGGATATTCATGTAATCATCAATGGTCATGATTATACCGAATAATCCTTGGTCATAATCATACCAACAACTGTCCATCAATGAACTAGAGGCCAATGAGGATTTCCACCACATCATTCGTCACATTATGGTCATGATTATACCGAATAATCCCTGGTCATAATCATACCAAGTCCATCTATGCACATAAGCCAAAGATGACTTTCATCACAATATAAGCATGAGGATGATGACAATGACATAATAATTCAATAAAACAAGTTCAAGGATAAATTTTAAAGATTTATAATTTAATTTATCCATAATTCAATAACGTTAAAATTGTCAACATGATACTGCTTTGTGGAGTAAAATTCAGGAATAATATTGTACCCAAAAATGATTTGGACCGAAAATAAATATATTTTTTGGGTGAATAGTAACCCGTGAATAGTACTTCGGGAATAGTACCCCGACACGAAAAGTGTCCCAAATACCCGAGTGAATAATACTAGAGTGAATAGTAATCGGCTAAATAGTAACCCATGAATAGTACTCCGGCACGAAAAGTGCCCCGAATACCCGAGTGAACAATACTAGAGTGAATAGTAATCAGGTGAATAGTAACCCGTGAATAGTAACTCGTAAAAGAAAAATACCAAAGAAAATGATATTCCATGACGAGTACAAAAGAAATGATATCTCATACGTGTATAATAGAATATACGAAATTGCAAATGGATTTTCACCCGCCATGCGGTAATCCATGTAGACAGATAATTTCCACAATTTAATAAAGAATTAATACGAAGGGTTATTCACCA
Source organism: Panax ginseng (assembly GCA_020205605.1). Classification (NCBI taxonomy): domain Eukaryota; kingdom Viridiplantae; phylum Streptophyta; class Magnoliopsida; order Apiales; family Araliaceae; genus Panax; species Panax ginseng. The sequence continues at coordinate 24,721,570 of CM035133.1, read as the reverse complement.
TACATGTGGTAGTCCGCGTAGACAGGTTATTCCAACAAAATAATAAAGAATGGAATAACATAAGAATTCACTATGCACGCGGTAGTTCGCATACACGGGTTATTCCAACAGAATAGTAAAGAATGGAATAACAGAAGAATTCACCAGGCGTGCGTAGTCCGCACAGACAGGTTATTCCAACAAAACAATAAAGAATGGAATAACAGAAGAATTCACTATGCATGCGGTAGTCCGCATAGACAGGTTATTCTAATAGAATTATAAAGAATGGAATAACAAAATAATTCACCAGGCATGCGATAGACCACATAGACAGGTTATTCCAACAGAATAATAAAGAATGGAATAACAGAAGAATTCACCAAGCATGCGATAGACCGCATAGACAGGTTATTCCGACAGAATAATAAAGAATGGTATAACAACCCTTACGAATATTGAATGAAATAACTCTCTTCATGAATACGAAAGAAATAATACCCCTTACCTTAGAAGAAAACTGGATACTAGAATAGTGAGGTAGCAAACTTCTCTTCTTCTTTCTCTCTATAATTTCTCAATAATAATTGCTCTTGTGAGACTTAGTGAATTGGTGAGAAATGAAGGAAGAATAAGCTTCTATTTATAGAAAAATATAGTTTCAATAATTGCACGTTTTGGGGCTTGAAATATTATAGTATAATACCTTCTTCTTTTTCTTCAATTTTAAATTAGTCCTGCAAGTATTATCAATCTTGCACCACCTCCCCTAATTGTAAATTATGTGAATTAATAGTTCATTCGTGTGACTCAATAGTAAAATCCTGTGAAAAAACTAATTACAATATAGTACCTTCATCTATACCTCTATTTTTAATTTAGTCATGCAAGTATTATCAATCTTGCACCAACTCCCTTAATAGTACATGTATATGAATCAATAGTACACACATGTGAACACATAGTTATAAGCATGTGAATTAATAGCAATTAATTGCTCATTTATCTGGTGAATTACCCGATTGGTCAATATAACCTCCAGACATCAATTATTATCGAAATAAATGTCGATTTCACCAACACTAATAATTCCCACACAATAAAATTATAAATTTCATCTTAAATCAATACGAACTTATTCATCATTAATATTATAACTCACAATATTTAACAACCAGGTCGTTCCCAAGAAAGAGGGGGCTTTCCGATAAGGATTTCTCCCTATTGGCGCGCAATTAAATTATCTAAACTGTAAGACCCCAACTTTTATGAATAAAGATGATTTTTCTATAATTATCATTTTTGAATATTAGGGAATGAATTTGTTATAATGTTATAGTTGTGGATAGTATTTATAAATTCTGCAAAGTATGCAAGTTGTTATATTATATTCGATTGGTCGGAGAATATTCATTTTAGCAGGGAATATTCATACAACGGCGCAATCATTGGTGGACCCCACAACAGAATTATTATCGGATTGAGAAAACGACAAAAATATATTTATGAAAATAACGGCGGAAGTTTTACCATTAACACTGTTGAACTACTCGGTAGTAAAAGTATAGTAATACGCGTGGTTGCATAGTAGCACACATTATTGATTATTGATGCTTACATGAGAAGTCACTCAGTTATACTCAATTATTGATACAGTAATTGCTGCATCATATCTCTCATATTATTGATTTGATTATTGTCACAGTATCATCTGCATAATATGTTATTTTATTAAATCAATAATTGAGACGACAAAGTTATTCATATTATTAAATTGCAATATTTACAATGTCTAGAAGTTCTGTCAAGGAGAGGTTTGGTCATCTAATTGCGCGCCAATAGGGAGAAATCCTTATTAGAAAGCCCCCTCTTTCTTGGGAACGACCTGGTTGATAAATATTTTGAGTTATAATATTAATGATGAATGTTATTAAAATTGAAGTTGTGTTCAGAGTTGAATTTGGAGACGCAGACGTGATATTTGAGTCCAGAACGATGAAATTAGTAAAAATAGCCTATAAACACAAAATTTTCTGGGATTAACTTTTTGGTCAAAAAGTCAACAGTTGACTTTTTTGGGAAAAGTCAAATTTCGAAATTTCAAAATTTATATTGTTGATAAAAATAGTTTCATTGTGTTGGAATTATTTGTGTTAGTGAAAATCGACATTTATTTCAATAATAATTGATGCTTGGTGGTTATCTTGACCAATCGAGTATTTAACCGGATAAATGAGCAATTGATTGCTATTATTTCACACGATTATAAATATTTGTTCACATGTGTATACTATTGTTTCACATTCTTATTTACTATTAGGGGAGGTGGTGCAAGTTTGATAATACTTGCATGACTAAATTAAAAATAAAAGAAAAGTTAGAGATATTGTACTGTAATTTTTTGAGCCCCAAAACGTGCAATTATTGAAACTATATTTTTCTATAAATAGAAGCTCATTCTTCCTTCATTTCTCACCATTTCACTAAAGCTATAGAGCAAGTATTATAGAGAGAAATTGTAGAGAGAAAATCTATAGAAGAAGAGAAGCATGCTACCTCACTATTCGAGTATCCAGTTTCTTCTGAGGTAAGGGGTATTATTTCTTTTATATTCATGAAGAGAACTTCTGTTATTCCATTCTTTATTATTATATTAGAATAACCTGTCTAAGTGAAGTACCGCATACATGGTGAAATTCTTCTGTTATTTCATTCTTTACCATTCTGTTGGAACATCCCATGCGTGCTTTTTACGCATGACTTTGGTTTCGTCTTTATTATTCTCGTTGAATATCTCATGCTGCAAGGCTTTATTTGGACCGGGTTAAATCTTTATTATTACATTGGAATATCACGCATGCTTTACTGGCGGACTGGTTCTATCTTTATTATTCTGTTGGAATAACCTGCCTGTGCGGTCTACCGCATGCTTGGTGACTTTTTTTGTTATTCCATTCCTTATTAAACTCAGTTGGTTAAAGTTTTGACTTCTATACTCCATGAAATTAGTGGAATATCCTTGATATTTGCGCTTCATCCAGTATCTTTTCATGGAAATATTCTTCTGAGCATTCTTGAATTTTACTCTATAAAGAAGTATCATGTTGACAATTTGGACGTTATTAGTTACTGGATAAATTAATTCGTGAACTTGTTTTATTGAATTCTTATATCTTTGTCATCATCCTCATGTTTATATTTTTTGAAAGTCATATGTGGCCTGTAGTGCATAGATGGACTTGGTATGATTATGACCAGGGATTATTCGGTATAATCATGACCGTAATGTTACAAATGATGTAATAAAAGTCCTCATTTGCCCGTAGTGTATTGATGGACAGTTGTTGGCATGATCATGACCATTGATGAATACACGAATGTCCTTGGCCCGTAGTGCATGGATAATTTGTGGTCCTGATACTAAAGAATATCCTTGGCAGAAAGTGCGGGGTGATTCGATGATGTGGATTATTTATTGTCGAGTCTCAAATTGATAAAAGTGATGAAAAACCTTTTAAATCATAAAAGATAGTAGATTTTATTCTCTACTTGACTCTTTTAATGGATTTCTTATCCCGCTGCAGTTAAACTTGATGTTTATTGTATTTTATCAGTTTAACATTGTTGTAGATTAATGATAATTTATTCTCGCATTATCTTAGTCATAATATCTCTCTCACCGGGCTAGTTGAGCTCACCTTTCTTTTCACCGTTCTATTCGTGAAATGAGAATATAGCCGTGATTTGTTTGGGAAGCAGAGTGATGGACCGGATGATAGTATTAGTACTCCTCACTATTCTGTTAAATAGTGTGACAATAAATGTAATGAGGACTTATTCTGAGAGTGGATATTGTCTTGAAGAAAGTATTTGTATTAAAACTCACAACTCTCTTGTTGTATATTAAAGATTGTATTTGTATTCTGTACCATGTATTTGGTGACTCAGAATAGGTGATGTATACCTATTTTGGGGGCGTCACAGTTGGTATCAAATCTTGGGGATATGATCCCTGGCTAAGATGTGAGACAAAAACTAGGAGGGGATAAACGGAGAATTCCTTCGCTAGTATGACCTACCTAAGTTTATTTGGTATTTAATTGGTCGGTCTGAGTATAGGGATAATATGTGATATGTTAATTAACCCTTGTTTAAGTGGCAAGATTTAAAAATGGCATCGAGAATGTTGAGAACATCAATGGAGCATGTAAGACCGTTGAGTCTCAGCGGATCAATAACCGTGACAATGTGCATCAGAAGGCGACAATCCTCATGCAAACAACAACACCGACCAAATGATGAACGATGGAATGTTTCGAGGATTCATGCAATTCATGTAACATCAAAGTAGAGCGGCTCCTCATCCAAAATGCGGTGGAAACATCTGCAACTCTTTGACGGTCACCGCCAAACAGTTCAAAAAAGTGGGACCACCGGAGTTTTTGGAGAGCCAAAACCACTTAAGGCGAGAGACGTGGATAAAGCAGATCAACAAGATATTTGATGTCTTGGGTTGCTCTGAGGAGCAAAAGATTCCCTTCGCCACCTTCATGTTGCGGGAAGAGGCAGATCACTGGTGGGAATCTGTAAAGCATACCCAACTCTCCGCCGCATCAAGATGTCTTGGGAGAAGTTTCAAGAACTGTTCAACGACACGTACTTTCCTGAAAGTATTCGTCACAAGAAAAAGGCAGAGTTCATTAAACTGGAGCAAAACAACATGACTGTGTCGCAGTATGAAGCCAAGTTTGCCGAGCTGTCCCTGTTTGAGTCCCATTTGGTTGATAATGAGGAGAGAATGACGCGAATGTTTCTAAGAGGTTTAAAACCTGAAATACGTCAATATTTTATCTCTCATAAACTGTGTTTGTATTCAGATGTTGTTAATAGGGCTCAGTTTTTGGAACGCGATAACAAGTCAACCCAACCAAAAGAGAGCAGCCGACAAAATGATAATACCAGTGATAGCAGTCATCAAAGCGGTGACAATAAGCGTGGAGGGAATCAACATTCCAGAAATGGTAACCACTTCGGTGGTAATCATGGCCAAAACAATAAGAATGGACATTTCAAGAAGAGGAGATTCAACAATGATGGAAAGACGTCAGCACCATCACCCGTTGTTAAGGAAGGAGAACGACCACCTATTATATGCTTCAAATTAGGAGGGGAGGGATATATCAGTCCAAACTGCGTGATGCCATCCAAAGCGTGTTATAATTATGGAAGAGAAGGTCACCTAGCCCGTTTTTGTCATTCACCGAAGACAAGTCCAGCTGGGAAGGAGGCACCAAAGGTCGTCCCAGAAAAGACAAAACTAGTAGTTCAAGGGAGAGCGTTTGTCGTGACCTCCCAGAAAGAAAGGAACCCAAATGAGGTCATCACGGGTAAGCTTATCATAAACTCTAGCGAAGTATATACCTTATTTGATACCGGTTCTACCCATTCTTTTATTTCTCCTACTTGCGCTCAACGTTTAAATTTGACTCCGGAGAAATTGGACTTTGACTTATCTGTTGAAACTCCATTGGGAGAAACCTTCATTACATCCAATGTTTATAAGTCTTGTTTAGTTCAAATCGGTACCCTCACATTACCTGTCGATCTTATTTCATTGAAAATACTTGCATTTGACGTAATTCTAGGGATTGATTGGTTAACTACTCATCATGCAAAAATTGATTGTTTTCGTAAGGTTGTTAGCTTTCATATTCCTAACCAACCTATTATGCGAATTCAAGCAACCAAACAATTAAAGTCAATCACTATCATCTCAAGCCATAAAGCTATTCGTTTATTGAAAAATGGATGTCAAGCTTTCTTAGCTCATGTCACGATCTAAATAAAAATAATCGATTTTGAATGATATTTCTATTGTTAATGAATTTCCGACGTATTCCACGAAGAACTTCTCGGCCTACCCCCAGGCGTGAAATTGAATTTTGTATTGACCTTGAACGGGTAAAAACCCATTTCTAAAGCCCTATATCGAATGGCTCCTATTGAACTTCAGGAGTTAAAGACCCAACTGCAGGAATTGTTAGACATTGGCTGTATTCATCCTAGTACTTCTCCTTGGGGTGCTCTTGTTCTATTCGTGAAGAAGAAAGATGGGAGTATGCAACTTTGTATTGATTATCGGGAGTTAAATCATGTCACCATCAAAAATAGGTACCCATTGCCACGTATTGATGACCTGTTTGACCAGTTGCAAGGTACCAAATTCTTTTCAAAGATTGATCTTCATTCTGGATATCACCAATTGAAGATTAGAACCGATGACATTCCAAAGACGGCTTTCAGAACTCGATACGGGCATTATAAATTCCTAGTCATGTCTTTTGGATTGACTAATGCTCATGCTGCCTTCATGGATATGATGAACCGAGTATTCAAGGAATATTTGGATCACTTTGTGGTCGTCTTTATTGATGACATCCTTATTTATTCCAAAAGCCGTGAAGATCATGAGCAACACTTGAGACTAATACTCCAAAAGCTTCGTGAATATAAGCTTTATGGCAAGTTGAAGAAATGCGAGTTCTGGCTTGAGGAAGTAGCATTCCTTGGGCACGTAGTATCAAGTTATGGAATATCTGTTGACCTAGCAAAGATTGAAGCTATTCAAAGCTGGGAGCAACCCAAATCAGTGACCGAAGTACGTAGCTTTCTCGGCTTAGCTGGTTATTATCGGAGATTCGTGGAAGGATTTTCTCGAATCGCTACTCTATTAACTCAGTTGACTCGGAAAGATAAAAATTCGGTTGGAGTGAGGAATGTGAGAAGAGTTTTCAAGAACTCAAGAGGAGACTCATTTCAGCACCTATTCTGACAATACCATCTGGATTGGAGGGATTTGTCATCTACAGTGATGCTTCGGGCAAAGGGTTAGGTTGTGTTCTCATGCAACATGGGAAAGTCATAGCCTATGCCTCACGACAACTCAAAGAATATGAGAGGAATTATCCTACTCATGATCTAGAGTTGGCAGCAGTCGTTTTTGCACTAAAGGTTTGGAGGCTTTACTTATATGGGGAGAAAGTGGAGATCTTTACGGATCATAAAAGCCTCAAATATTTCTTCACTCAAACAGAACTCAACATGCGACAACAACGTTGGCTTGAATTATTGAAAGATTATGATCATACCATCCAATACCATCCTAAAAAAGCGAACGTGGTAGCTGACGCATTGAGTTGAAGATCATATGCGGGCACGAGTGCGATATTGTCAAGACAAAGGCCCATTTGGTATGACTTGCAAAGGATGGAGATAGATTTAAAGACTTCAGGGACCCATGTGATGATGGAAAATATACGAGTAGAACCGATTTTAATCGATAAAGTTAAAGCTGCTCAAGCTACAGACCTGGAGCTGATGCGTATGAGGAAGAAAGTGCAAGAAGGTGTTATTTCGGAAGCAAGAATCGATGAAGAAGGAATACTTCGAGTCAACTCCAGACTTTGTGTTCCTAAAGATTCTGATTTGAAGTATAAAATCATGATGGAAGCACACAACACACCGTTTGCAATCCATCTTTGGAGTACCAAATGGTATCGTGATCTTCGACATATATTTTGGTGGAGCAATATGAAGAGAGAGATAATGGGGTTTATCTCAAGGTGTCTAACTTGTCAATGAGTCAAGGCAGAGCATCAAGTGCCAAAATGTCCGTTGCAACCACTTGAAATTCCAGAATGGAAGTGGGAGCACATTATCATGGATTTCGTTACTGGTCTTCCCAAGGTTTCTCAAGGCATAGATGCAATTTGGGTCATTGTTGATAGATTGACCAAGTCTGCTCATTTCTTACCAATACGAGAAACTTATACACTTGAACGTCTTGCTCGTATGTACATAAACGAGATTGTAAGACTGCATGGTATGCTAGTATCCATAGTTTCTGATCGAGACCCAAGATTCACTTCACGATTTTGGGTTAGTTTGCAAAAAGCTATGGGCACGAATTTACGATTTAGTTCGGCATATCATCCTCAGACGGATGGACAATCAGAGAGGACTATTCAAACTCCGGAAGATTTATTAAGACTTTGTGTCCTTGACTTCAAAGGAAGTTGGGATAAGGTCTTACCATTGGTGGAGTTTTCTTACAACAATAGTTATCAAACAAGTATTGGCATGGCTCCATTCGAGGCATTGTATGGAAGAAAGTGTCGTTCTCCAGTATGTTGGGATGAGGTGGGTGAAGCAACGTTGTTGGGATCGGAGTTGGTACGTATGACTACGAAAAAGATTCAAACGATCCGACAACGTATAAAAACCTCACAAGATCGACAAAAGAGTTATGCTGATCTTCATCGAAAGGACGTGGAATTCGATATAGGAGATCATGTGTTGTTACGTGTTGCTCCATGGAAAGGAGTTACGAGATTTGGAAAGAGAGGAAAGCTCAATTCTCAATTCATTGGCCCATTTTTAATCCTCGATCGAGTAGGAACTGTGGCCTATAGACTCGCTTTACCGCCAAGTATGTCTCGTGTTCATAACGTTTTTCATATATCCATGTTACGTAAATATGTGGAAGACCCGAACCACATTATTGAGTTAGAACCAGACAAAATAGCGGAAGATTTAACGTATGAAGAGGTTCCTGTTCAAATCTTGGATAAGAAGGAACATATTTTACGCTCCAAGGTTATACCTCAAGTCAAAGTTTTGTGGAGAAACCACGATGTTGAGGAAATGACACGGGAGTTAGAATCAAATGAAGTCAAGGTATCCTTACCTCTTCGATATACGGTGCACGTACCCTAATTTCGAGGGAGAAATTTCATAAGAAGGGGAGGTTGTAAGACCCCAACTTTTTGAATAAAGATGAATTTTCTATAAATATCATTTTTGAATTTTATGGAGTGAAATTGATATAATGTTATAGTTGTGGGTAATATTTATAAATTTTGCAAAGTATGCAAGTTGTTATATAATATTCGATTGGTCGGAAAATATTCGTTTTAATAGTGAATATTCGTATAACGACACAATCATTGGTGGACCCCGCAATGGAATTATTGTCGGATTGAGAAAACGACAAAAATATTTTATGAAAATAACGGCGGAAGTTTTACCGTTAATACTGTTGAACTACTCGGTAGTAAAAGTACAGTAATATGCGTGGTTGTATAGTAGCACACGGTATTGATTATTGATGCTTATGTTCTAAGTTACTCAGTTTTGTTTTATTGGTATTATTAATGGTAAAACAGAAAAGTTTTTTATATAAAACAAAATACTTTTATAAAGTTATTTTATAAATAGAATATATTATATTCTATTATGCATAGTGTTTTGTATACTAAAATCTTTTTATATAAAACAGAATACTTTTATAAAGTTATTCTTTAAATAGAATATATTATATTTTATTATGCATAGTATTTTACATAGTAAAATCTTTTATATAAAATGTAATACTTTTATAAAGTTATTATATAAATAGAATATATTATATTTTATTATGCATAGTATTGCATAGTGCCTGCATAGTATTTTTCATAGTGTTTTGCATAGTAAAATCTTTTTATATAAAACAAAATACTGTTATTATTTCTTTTGTATTCATGAAGAGAACTTCTGTTATTCCATTCTTTATTATTCTGTTGGAATAACCTGTATACGCGGACTACCATATACTTGGTGAAATTCTTTTGTTATTCCATTCTTTGTTATTATGTTGGAATAACCTGTCTATGAGAAGTACCGCATACATGATGAAATTCTTCTATTATTCTGTCGGAATATCCTATCTGTGCGTTTACGCCAGACCTGGTTCCATTTTTTATTATTCTATCGAAATATCCTATCTGTGCGTTTACACCGGACATGGTTCCATTCTTTATTATTTTGTCAGAATATCCTATCTGTGCGTTTACGCCGGACCTGGTTTCATTCTTTATTATTCTGATGGAATATCCTATCTGTGCGTTACGCATGACCTGGTTCCATTATTTATTATTCTGTTGGGAATAACCTGTCGATGCGATCTATCGCATGCATGGTGATTTCTTCTGTTATTCCATTCTTTATTATTCTGTTGGAATAACCTGTCTATGTGAAATATCGCATGCATGGTGACTGATCCTTTGTATTCCTTCCTTATTAAATTGTGGAAATGATCTGTCTAAGTGGATTACCGCATAGCGGACGAAAATCCATATGCAGTTTCATATATTCTTTATTATACTCACTTGGTTAAAGTTTTAACTTCTATACTCCATGAAATTAGTGGAATATCCTTGATATTTGTGCTTCATCCAGTATCTTTTCATGGAAATATTCTTCTGAGCATTCTTGAATTTTACTCTACAAAGAAGTATCTTGTTGACAATTTGGACGTTATTGGTTCCTGGATAAATTAATTCTTGAAATTATTTATTGAATTTTTATGTCATTGTCATCATCCTCATGTTTATATTATGTTGAAAGTCATCTATGGCCTGTAGTACATAGATGGAATTGGTATGATTATGACCAGGGATTATTCGGTATAATCATGACCGTAATGTTACAAATGATGTGGTAAAAGTCCTCATTGGCCCATAGTGCATTGATGGACAGTTGTTGGCATGATCATGACCATTAATGAATACCCGAATATCCTTGACCCGTAGTGCATAGAAAATTTATGGTCGTGATACTAAAGAATATCCTTGGCCGTAGTTCAGGGGTGATTTGATTATGTGGATTAATTATTAAGCTGAGTCTCAGCGATAAAAGTGATGAAAAACCTTTTAAATCATAAAAGATAGTAAATTGTATTCTCTACTTGACTCTTTTAATGGATTGCTTGTTCAGCTGCAGTTAAACTTGATGTTTGTTATATTATATCAGTTGAACACTGTTTAAGGCTAATTATAATTTATTCTGCATTATCTTAGTCATAATATTTCTGACTGGGCTAGTTAAGCTCACCCTTTTTTTCACTTTTCTTCGTGAAGTGAGAATATATATTTGGGACGAGTCTGGGAAGCGGAGTGATGGTCCGGAGGATAGCATTATTAGTCCTCACTATTCGTGAAATAGTGTGTTAATAAATGTATTGAGGACTTATTTTGAGTTTTAATAATTGCTCAGAAGAAAATGTTTATATTAAAACTCACGACTTATGTTGTATATTTAAGATTGTATTTGTATTTCGTACCATGTATTTGGCGACTCGCAGAATAGGTGATGTATACCTATTTTAAAAGGCCACATAAGATAATGCGAATAAATTATCGTTAGCCTACAACAAAGGTGTTAAACCGATACAATATAACAAACATCAAGTTTAAGCTGCATAATTGAACAAGGAATCCATTAGAAGAGTCAAGTAGAGAATAAAATCTACTATCTTCTATGATTTAAAAGGTTTTTCATCACTTTTATCGTGAGACTCAAATTTTAATAAATAATCCACATCATCGAATCCCCCCCGCGACTACTGACCAAGGATATTCTTTAGTATCACGAACACAAATTATCCATGCACTACGGGCCAAGGATATTCATGTATTCATTAATGGTCATGATCATGCCAACAACTATCCATCAATGCACTATGGGCCAATGATGACTTTTACCACATCATTTGTAACATTATGGTCATAATTATACCAAATGATCCCTGGTCATAATCATACCAAGTCCATCTATGCACTATAGGCCACAGATGACTTTCAACAGAATATAAACATGAGGATGATGATAATGATATAGGAATTCAATAAAACAAGTTCAAGAATTAATTTATCCAGGAACCAAGAACGTCCAAATTGTCAACATGATACTGCTTTGTGGGGTAAAATTCAAGAATGCTCAGAAGAATATTTCCATGAAAAGATACTAGATGAAGCGCAAATATCAAGGATATTCCACTAATTTCATGGAGTATAGAAGTCAAAGTTTTAACCAACTGAGTATAAGAGAATATATGAAACTGCAAATGGATTTTCGCCCGCCATGCGGTAATCCACTTAAACAGATCATTTCCAAAATTTAATAAGGAATGAAAACAAAGGATCATTCATCATGCATGTGATAATCCACATAGACAGGTTATTCCAATAGAATAATAAAGAATGGAATAACAGAAGAATTCACCATGCATGTGATGTAATCGCATGCATAAAAGTTATTCCAACAAAATAATAAAGAACGGAATCCAGTCATGCGTAAACGCATGTATATATGATGTTCCAATGAATAATAAAGAAACGAAACTGTGTCATGCGTAAACGCACATACAGGATATTCCAACAAAATAATAAATAATGGAATAATAGAAGAATTTTACCATGTATGTAGTACTTCGCATAGACAGGTTATTCCAACATAATAATAAAGAATGGAATAACACAAGAATTTCACCAAGTATAGGGTAGTCCGCGTATACAGGTTATTCTAACAGAATAATAAAGAATGGAATAACAGAAGTTCTCTTCATGAATACGAAAGAAATAATACCTCTTACCTTAGAAAGAACTGGATATTGGAATAGTGAGGTAACAGTCTTCTCTTCTTCTTTCTCTCTATAATTTCTCTCTATAGTAATTGATCTATAGCTTGAGTGAATCGGTGAAGAATACTGAAGAAATAAGCTTCTATTTATAGGAAAATATAGTTTCGATAATTGCACATTTTGGGGCTCAGAATATTACAGTATAATACCTTCCGCTTTTTCTTTATTTTTAATTTAGTCATGCAAGTATTATCAAACTTGCACCACCTTCCCTAATAGTAAATCATGTGATTCAATAGTAAATCATATGAACCAATAGTTCTAGACATGTGAAAATACGAATTACAATATAGTACCTCCATCTATGCCTCCATTTTTAACTTAGTCATGCAAGTATTATCAATCTTGCACCAACTCCCCTAATAGTAGCAAGAATGTGAATCAATTGTACACACATGTGAAGAAATAGTTATAATCATGTGAATTAATAGCAATTAATTTCTCATTTATCCGATTAATTACCCGACTGGTCAGTATAACTTCCAGACATCAATTAATACCGAATTAAATGTCGAATTCCACTAACACTAATAATTCCAACACAATGGAACTATCAATTTCATCTTTAATCAACACGAACTTATTCATCATTAATATTATAACTCACAATATTTAACAACCAGGTCATTCCTAGGAAAGAGGGGGATTTCCGATAAGGATTTCTCCTTATTGGCGCGCAATTAGATGACCAAACCTCTCCTTGACAGAACTTCTAGACATTGTAAATATTGCAATTTAATAATATGAATAACTTTGTCGTCTCAATTATTGATTTAAAAACATAAAATGCAGATGATACTGTGACAATAATTGAATCAATAATATGAGAGATATGATGCAACAATTAATGTAGCAATAATTGAGTATAACTGAGTGACTTCTCACGTAAGCATCAATAACCAATACCGTGTGCTATTATGCAACCACGCGTATTACTGTACTTATACTACTAGGTAGTTCAACAGTTTTAACGGTACTTCCAACGTTATTTTTATAAAAAGATAATTCTTTCGTTTTCTAACTACGACAATACTTCTGTTGTGGGGTCCACCAATGATTGTGCCATCGCATTTAATATTCCTGTTAAAAGCGAATATTCCCAGAACCAATTGAATATTACATAACCACTTGCTTACTTTTGCAAAATTTGTAAATATTACCCACAACTATAATATTATATCAAATCCACACAATAATATTCAAAAATATATTTCGAGAAAATATTCTTTATTCATAAAAGTTGGGGTCTTACAGTTCTAACTCCTTTGAATTTAGCACTTTGCATGTATATCATGTTATTCAGTTATATATATTGTTGATATTCGATCTTTGACTTTGATAGCCTTGTACAGTTACACATTCTTGTGTTAAACCTTTATTGATGAAAGTTGAATAGTGTTCTAAAATTATAGAAACACTGATAAGTTAGTTCCGAGCTAAACTTTCTTTAGTGCGGAAATTCTAAATCCAAACTGAGACGAACAACCCTAATATAGGGGCTTTTTATACGTGTAATGTTTAGATGTTTGTGCACAATACATGGTACAAAGGGCTGATCCCCCTAAACGCTTAAGAAGGGTGCATGACGGTCTAATGATTTCATTAAGGTTAAGGTAATAATACCTATATACCTGAGACATAGTTCGTGGTCTTAAGACCCTCAGACATTGATTTCAAACTTGTGTTCTATTCTTAATTCTCAGAACAAGTTCATTATTGCTAGCATTTGTTGTTCATTCTCATGTTGTTATTATTACTACTTCCTATATCAGTGAGCAATTGTTTGCTCACTCTTGCAATTAACACTGCAGCTAAGGTTGAAAGAGTCGATGACCCATCTACCAATAAAGGGAAGGGCAAGACGCCTAAGAGCTGAAGAATTAATGAAGTTAATTTAAATGTTTCATGTTATAAGACTTGTTTAATTATATGATGTATTCCATAAAATTATGTAATAATTTTAAGGTTAGATTACCTGGGATTGCTTTGAGATGATGATGTAACCATTTAATGGGAAAGATTATTGTTTAAGTTAATTAAATTATGTCTTTATCCTTTATTGATGGGTAGTTAGATGTAATAGTTTTGATAAGTGAGCACTAAATCCTGTGGGAATGAAGTACTTGGATTTGGGGGCGTCACAGGTTGGTATCAAAGCTTTAGGTTATGAACCTTAGGTGGGGAAACCTTAGGAAGTAACCTTTAAGGAAATAGAAAACATAGAGGTGTTTAACTCTTATCGAGTTTTAAGGAATGGATTAGGGTATCCATTGAAGTTTAAATAATAAAAGACATTATGTGCTATGTGTTAATTGTGATACCCCCAAATCCGGACACCTCAATCCCACAGATTTGGTGTTCACTGTCCAATTAAATCATAACTAATACCCATACACAAAGGATGTAATTAAACTCAAGAGCTTAAACAATCAATCTCCCATTAAAGGGTTACATAATCTAAAATAAATCCCAGGTCATCTAACCATTATTACAATCATCAGTGGAAAATTAAAACATAATCTTAATTAAAGTTACTACATAAGCTTCATAAACAAAAGATAAATTAAACGTTGTCGTCTAATCAAGCACTTTGTCCTTGCCCTTGCTTGTAGAAAGCTTTTTAAACTTCGTAACTTCATCTGCATTATTTTGTGCAAGAGTGAGCAAACAATTGCCCACAAGAAGGATAATATACAATAACGTTTTATGAATGACAATTAACTAAGCTTTTAATGGTAAAATATTCTTACCGGAACAAGAAACTTTAATTCAACAGCTATGAGTTCAAAGGAATAATGAACATTTAAGTTAACAATAGATAACAACATCAAAGAATACACTGAGGATCACCAGACCACGAACTCTATTATAGGTTTCTAAGTATTTCTACTTTAACCTTTAATAGTCTAAAAGACTATAATCATCATCTATGTCCTAGGTTGACATGTGTTTCTACTGTAACCTTTAACAGTCTAAACGATTATATGGAGCATCATTTCGTACTCCAGGTGATCAGCCCTTTGTACTATGTATTGCCCAAACATTTTAACACTTATTGCATAGCTCTAAAATAATCCCCTGATATAGGGTTGTTCATCTCAGCTTAGATTATCAGGTTCTGAACCAAAGGAAGTTTGGTTGGGAATTAGCTTCAAATGAACTCTAGATTTTTAGAACGCTTATCAACCAAGTACTGGTTGAATCCGATAGGAATCAATAACTATTCAAGGGTTTGATTATAATGTCTTCATGAACAAGATATATCGATGAATCAATAAGAGCTAGAGTATTAACAATTTCTAAGTTGAACAAATCTTATCATCGGCAACATGCTTTCAAAGGTGTGTGAGTACATAAACAAATCGAAGGAAGTTTGGTTTGGGTTGACTTCATGGGTAATTTAGAGTTTAGAACATTCATCAATTAAGGTTTAATTGAATTGGTAAGGAATTGCTAAGCAACTTAGGGTTCGGTACAATAACGTAAAATAGTACAATGATATTGACAAACGAAGATCAAACAACATTTATTAGTAGCTGAATAAACACACTTCTTAAAATAAAATTATAGACTTTGAATAACCAAGGTAATCTCAATTGGATTGAAGAAACAACGATTAACTAACTTGCTCAACAATAAATGATGGTTATAGAACTTGCATGACAATAAATCGTTAAACAAGAGATTAGAGATAGAGAATTTGCATATGTGTAACATAACAGTGAAAGGTAACCTTGCTGAATAATAAAGTGACAAAGGTTAGGGAACTTGCCTCTTGCGTAAGCTATAATATTAAAATTCATTCCCACCTACACATTATAGTGCAATCACAATATCTGTTAGACATGCTAACATACCAAAACATGTACACTTCTATATAAGCTTATCATTTTAGCACAAGTCTTATGCTATTATATAAATATCAGAAATTCCAAGTGTTAACCTTCACAACAGTTATTTACTAATCATTATATACACTAAGTCCTAACATAACGCTTTCACAACTTACTAATCATTTCCAACTTTGAAACTTACTAACCACAATTCACTATGTTATGTTATCCTTAACATTACACATTTAACATGCTAACATAATTTTAGACCATGTTATGATGCTAACCCAAGTCTACAGCAGCAGCAGAAAATCAGAATCTCAAACCAGGGTATGGTAGCGATTTGCATATATAAAAACTTAGGAACCAAGCAGCATGTTGTGTGCCTTGGCAACGCCAAGAATTGTCTTTCTTGCAGAGAGACAGAGGCAAAAGCAGCATCACAAGATGGTTTATTTTAGCCCCAACTAACACGAATTTCACCCACCAAACAGTGAAATTAACACAAACAAATGATATAAAACTATTATAAACATGTTTCCTCACATATATATCAATATAGAACAATTTAACAACAACTTAAACTAGTTTAATTTCTCAAATTCCTCATTTTCATATAAAAACTCAATTTTTGATATTTTTCACAAAAATTAACACTGTGATCTCTATACTTGGCCAACTTGCTTCGTTCCAATTATGTTTTCTTCGTTTCTTAATAAACTAACATAAACAAGACTTAATTTACAGTTCATCATACGATTTGACCACCAAAATTGGTACTTACATAAGCCATATGAGAAATATTCACTGTAATTAGTTTTCTTCCTTTTAAACGAAATTAGCTTAACAATTCTTATCTAAACACTAGTTCTAATCATCACAAACATATACAATAACAAGTAATCAATTGTATATCAACAATTCCAAAAAGATGAATTCACAGAACTTAAAGTTATATGCCGAAAAATTCATATATATACATATATATAAATATAATCAAAGTTATGGAAATACCTTCTATTGTTCGGTAATTTTTGCTAGAACACCATGAATTTCTTTGAACTTCTCCAAAAATCTTCCTCTCAACTCTCCCTATTCTCTATAACCTTTCTCCCCTTCTTCCTCAGTAGACTTAGGCCAAATGATTTTTACTCATAATAAAACTTAACCCAACGCACACACCCAAACGTCTGAAAAACCGACGTTATAATAATTAGAATAATAAGTTATCAGTTATAATATATTATTTATTATTTATTTTATTTGTTATAGTAAAATTCATAATTAAAAAGAGAAAATCCAAGAGCCATAAGGCTTTGTTTGGCAAATCATTTAAAATTAAAGAGTTCATATCCTTAAGCATTGTTTGGTTAAAACTAGATTAAAACAACTTTAATTTATTTTTAATAACTCCTTATACTATAGTTATTTGTCACACTTTATTTAATCAAGACATCATATTTAATTTAATTAATTCAAATAATAATTAAATAAATCATTTAATCACATAACTCAATACAAATAATTAACCATCAAATTGAAATATCAACATAATAATAATTTCCTTAACTCATTATTTATTTATTTAACAAATAAATAACCAAATAAAAATCAAATCAATTAAACAGATATTTATTCAATGATAAACACATCCATTAAATATTTATATAACTCAATAAATATCTAATATAATAATTAAAATTCGGGAATGTTACATTAATAACTTACGTGCTCGCGAATATCAAAAAATGTTAAGTAAAACTTCAAATATTTTGTTGTTAGGATGTCTAACGAAGGAGGATCCAGTCCAGCTAGAGAGGTGATACCTCAGGTACCTAGAAAGGATGAACCCCGGGATATACATATAGTGCGGGAGCAGTTGATCCAGGAGGATGAGCCTGTAACCAATCCCGAAGAGAATAGTTCTGAGGAAGTAGAAGAGGATGATGAGGAAGAGGATCCTGAGGAGTTTCCACCAAACTCCATATCAGCGGAGATGTATGACGCTTTGTACGACCGTAATGTAGAATTACAGGACGAGGTTGAGGAGCTAAAGGAGATGGTTGAGATGCATCACGCTTCAATGGAGCAAAAGGATGCGGAGATTCAGGAACTTGATTCGAAACTTGGAAACAAGGAGTGGGACTTAGTTCATACCAAGGGTCAGCATGAAGACCTGTTGGAAGTACACGAGATGATAAAGTCTGACATGGAGAAATTAAAAGATGATTTCAAGGAGGAGTCAGCCAAGCGTGCAAGAGCGGAGGATGCTTGGATGAAGGCGACTCAACGTGCAGACCGTGCTGAGGCTAAGATCCAAGTGAAGAAAGCCAAGATGAAAGAGATGGATTATGCTTTTAATTCGGCGATTGATAGGGCCCAGGATCGAGTCTATTATTACCCACCTCAGTTCGAGAATTCGTCGTGGTTCGTGATGGATCGCAAGACAGCATAACGTATCATGGAGGAGGAACGTCGGGAAGCCTTACGACGCCTTAATATGTCTAGATAGAATAAGAGTGATAATATTATGAGGTTAATTATGTGAATAAATAAATTGTGAATCCCTTATTTTGAGATAAATAAAGGGATGGTATGAATATGTAATCCTGGAACTTGTTTAGTTCAGGAAAGTGAATGTTGATAGGGATTATGCTATCCTTATTATGTTTTAAAACGTTATGAATGAATAAAATATTAAAGTTTATTTGAAATGTTATGTGTTAAAGCTTTAATCTTAGAATGTTTAAGTTAAACTTTAAATACACAAGAAGTTGAGTAAGGAACTAATAAGCGTATCTTTTAACAGAAAATGTCTCCTAGAAGAAGACAACCACGTCAGCAAACACCTCCTGAGGGGTCTACTAATAATAACAATGAGACTAATACTGATCCGGTTCAGCAGTTGGTAGCTTTGTTGACGGGTGCACTTCCGAATCAACCGCAAGCTCAAGTCACAACTTTCAAGGAATTCAAAGCGGTTGGACCGCCAGAATTTTAAGGGTCTATGAATCCAGTGGAAGCCCAAACTTGGATCATGGAAATGGAGAAGGTGTTCGACGTTGCTAGAGTTAACGAAGATCAAAAGACTACGTTTGCAATGTTTATGCTGAAGTCTAAAGCTAGCTACTGGTGGCAAGAAAATAAGGTTCGTGGAGGACAAGGAGTGATAGCGTGGGATAGATTTAAGGACATATTATTTGAAATGTACTTCCCAGCGAGTTCTCAAAATAAGCTGGAAGTGCAATTTCTGGAACTAAAATAAGGAACTATGACGGTGCCGAAATATGCTGCAAAATTTAATGAGTTTTAAAGGTTTGCCACATATCAAGTCAATACTGACGAGCATAAAGTAAGAAGGTTTGAACAAGTATTGAAGCCTTGGCTTTACAGCAAGGTTTCAATGTTCCATTTAAACACATTTGTTGCTGTACTGGAGAAGGCAATTATCGCGGAAAGTGAAAGCGATGCCTTGACCAAGTACAATCAAGAACAAAAGAAGAAGAAGAATGAGAATGAGAATAAGGCTGGTGGTTGTGACGCCCCCAAAATAGGTATACATCACCCATTCTGAGTCACCAAATACATGGTACAAAGAACAACTACAATTTTATTATTACAATTGTCGTACAAAATATGACAACACATGCTGTGAGTTTGAATACAAATATTATCTTCTAGACAATATCCACACCCAAATAAAGTCCTCATTACAATTATTGATGACTCCATACTCCGGTTAGTCCCTGCTAAATTCTCACCTCCTTTGAAGACAAATGGAACAAAAAGGAAAAGGGTGAGCTCAACTAGCCCAATAAAGAACATTATGACTAAGATAATATACAACAAATTATCATTAGTCTTCAACAGGGAAAAATCTGATAGAATATAATAGACAACAAATTTTAGATCAACAACTGCAGTGGAAACAGCAATCCATTAGAAGAGTCAAGAAGAGAATGAGTTCTACTATCTTCTAAGATTTAAAAGTCTATCATCAATATTTTATCCCTGTAAAAACAATCAATATACATCTTTAATCAAATAATCATCTTTGCAATACAGGCCAAAGATATTCATTGGTATCACCAGTCGGTCATGTTCATCTCAACACCTGTTCATCTTTGCACTACGGGCCAAAGATATTCATCAGTTAATCATTCATCTTTGCACTACAGGCCAAAGATATTCAGTAATATCATCATTTAGGACTGAGGATGATGAATAATATCTTAAAGAAAATTAATCTAGTGAGACAGAATGACAAATATTAAGGATTCGTATAACAGTTTATCCAAGATCAATAATACTCCATAATAACCAATTGTGAAGTGGAATTTAAAAATAAAGATCAAAACATGGATACAATCAAAGATAGTAACCATAATAGACATCTTGGACAAAAAGGAAAAATATCATTTTTTGATGAATAGTGTCGTATTCGTGAATAGTGTCGTATACGTGAATAGTGCCGTATACATGAATAGTAACCTCGACACAAAAAGGTAGAAATTTCACAATAAAATCCATACCAATATTTTGGTATAATGATATTAAAAGAATAACATCATTACGAAAAAAATAACATCCCTTACCTCAAAATGATAGTGCTTTTGTTCGGAATATCAGATATAAAGCTGAAGGAAACTTGTACTGAATAGCAACTCTCAAAATATCAAAATACTCACAAAAATACGCTCGACAATATAGAGAGAAAGAAAACTTGTTTCTGGTGTGATTTTTAATTCTAACCTAAGCGCCTATTTATAGGAAAATGCTAGAACGCCATAGGAGACTAAAATAATATATTTTCTTTTCTTTTCTTCTACGCATGCTAGGTTGAAAATCAATACCAGACATCTTTGAACAAAAATTAGCACCCCACATGTTTTCAAACAAAAGTAGGTCCCACACATAATTTTAATAAAAATCATTTTATTTTCCAAAACTTCATTAATTCATAGAAAATAGCCCGTTTATCAGAAAAATACGAATCTTATGTCTATTCCACACGAAATCGAATTCTCTACAACTTTGTAGCTTTAAGTTTTTCCAAATTCCAAACAGAAAATATCTGAAACCCACAAACGGATGATTTTCAACACCTCTTAAAATTCACAACAAATCATACGTTAATTTTTAACGTTTCAAAATTTGTGGATATATACTCAACTTATATATGTATAACATATCCAAAAATCACAACGATCCAATGACCGGATTAAAATTATAACTCACGCAATAGAGCTTTAAGAACACCGATTTGATCTTTTAATACCTCCAATCCGACAAAATACTGATAAAACGCCTCAACATCAATTCTTTCACTTATAACCACATAAATAAATCCATCATTTATATTTGCATCAAATAAATATTTCCTTATCATATAAATCTATAATTAATTATTCACAAATAATATTACAGAATCACAATAATGACAACTAGGCAGTTCCCAGGAAAGAGGGGGCTTTCCAATAAGGATTTCTCCTTACTGGTGCGCAATTAGGTGACCAAACCTCTCCTTGACAGAATTTTCTAGACATTGCCAATAATGTTATCTAATAATATTATTCAAATAATATGAATTATTGATCTGATAATGGGAAATACTGTGCAATGACAATTATTGAAATAACAATAATATAAACTATCAACGCAGCAATTATTGAATCAATAAAATAAAATATTAAACAGTTACTACTGTAACAATTATTGAGTAGTGCCTTCTTATGTAAAAATAAATAATTCCAAAAATATTGTGCAATACTGGTAATATCGCATGCAACCACGCCAGACATCGTATTTTAACCACCAGGTATTCTAACAGTGTTAACGGTAAAAATTTCGCCATTATTTATAAAAACTCATACTTTGTCGTTTTTCTTCATCCAACCGTTTTCCGTTATGGGGCCCACAAATGGTTGTCCCATCGTACGAATATTCCCCGGCAACAAGAATATTCCACGACCAAACGAATATTCCCCGACAGAAATGAATATTTTATAACCACTTGCTTATTTTGTAAAATTTGCACATTTCACCCATAACCAAAGTATTATATCAAATTAACACCTTATTAATTTAGAATAATGAATAGAGAAAAATTCAATTTTATTTATAATAAGTTGGGGTCTTACAGTGGTAGTAATGTTGGAAGTAACAATCAAAAGAGGAAATGGAGCGAGAATTTGACTGCAGGAGGACAGCATGGAAACCAACAGAAGAAAAAGTTTAAAGCTTGTGCGACGTGTGGAAAGAATCATATTGGGGTATGTTTGAAGGGAAAGCGGGTGTGTTTCAACTGTGGTCAGGAGGGACACATTGCACCAAACTATTTTAGTCCAAAGAAAGGAGCATGTTTTACCTGCGGTTCAAAAGATCACATGGCTCATGATTGCCCTAAGAAGCCAGCGGGAAGTACAAGTGGTGGAAAAGGAAACAACAACGGTTGTGGTGCATTGACTATTTGGACCAAAGACGATCAATGACCCATCGTAAGGACTTTCAATATGACCGCAGGGATCTTCGTATGATCTAAGGATGTGGTGTCAGGTATCATTTCGATTAATGGTATTAATGCTTATGTACTATTTGATTTGGGTGCTACTTGTTCATTTATATCCGATGAATTTGCTCAGAACTTAGATATGCCTCAGGAAGAATTAGAATTTCCCTTAAGTATAGAGATTGCGAATAAGGAAGTGATTCCTGTCAGATATATATATATATATATATATATATATTATATATATAGGAATTGTAGACTGGATATAAAAGGTCACGAGTTGATGGTAGATTTAATACCAATTAGACTTGGTGAGTTTGATGTTATTCTGGGAATGGATTGGTTATTTAATTACAGAGCAGTAATTGATTGCCAAAGGAAGTGTGTTAACCTTATGACTCTATCAAAGGTTATGTTCTTTGGTAGCAAGTCACCTTGACAAGCAAGTTGTCTGACGATGATGCAAGCCAAGAAGTTGTTGAGACAAGGATGTATAGGATATTTAGCCTACATCGTCGATACATAGAAGAAGAGTGCGAAGCTAGAAGAGATACCGATTATAAGAGATTTTGCAGACGTATTTCCAGAAGATTTGCCGGGTCTTCCGCCGGATCGACAAATCGAGTTCGTGATTGATTTACTACCAGGAATGACCCCGATATCTAAGGCACCATATAGAATGGCACCGGTAGAGATGAAGGATTAGATGGTGTAATTGCAAGAATTGCTTGATAAGAAATATATTCAGCCGAGTGTTTCGCCACGGGGAGCACCGGTGTTGTTTGTTAAGAAGAAAGACGGATTGATGCGGCTCTGCATTGATTACCGAGAATTGAATAAGGTCACGATTAAAAATAAGTATCCATTACCTAGAATCGATGACCTGTTCGATCAGTTGAAAGGAGCAAGGTATTTCTCGAAGATAGAATTGAGAAGTGGTTATCATCAGTTGAAAGTGAGACCGGAGGATGTACCGAAGACAGCGTTCAGAACTCGGTATGGTCATTACGAGTTTCTGGTTATGTCTTTTGGTTTAACCAACGCACCTGCAGCGTTCATGGATTTGATGAACAGGGTGTTTAAACCATTCTTAGAAAAATTTGTGGTGGTGTTTATTGATTATATATTGGTGTATTCTAAGACCAAGGAGGAACATGTGGAACACTTGAGATTGACGTTGGAGACGTTGAGAAAAGAAAAGTTATACGCTATGTTCTCAAAATATGAATTTTGGTTGGAACGTGTACAGTTTCTCAGACACGTTATTGATAAGGATGACATTTTAGTAGATCCATTGAAGGTTGAAGCTGTAATAAACTGGGATCAGCCGAAGACACCGTCAAAAGTGAGGAGTTTCTTAGGATTGGCAGGTTACTACAGGCGTTTTATTCAAGACTTTTCCAAGATCGCGACTCCATTGACGAATTTAACTAGGAAAGCGGTTAAGTTTGTTTGGACAGAGAAGTGTGAGGAAAGTTTTCGAGAATTAAAGAAGAGGTTGAGCTCTGCTTCTGTGTTGTCATTGCCTGATGATACAGGAAATTTTGTGGTATATAGTGACGCATCGCATAAAGGACTAGGTTGTGTGCTTATGCAAAATGGCAAAGTTATTGCGTATGCATCACGTCAGTTGAAAGATTATGAGAAAGGGTATCTGACTCATGATTTAGAGTTGGCGGTAGTGGTATTTTCCCTAAAAATATGGAGACATTATCTTTATGGAGAGAGGTGTGAGATATATACCGACCATAAAAGTTTGAAGTATATCTTTACATAAAAAGATTTAAACATGCGACAAGAAGATGGTCGGAACTGATCAAAGATTATGACTGCGAGATTTCCTATCATCCTGAAAAAGCGAATGTTGTTGCTGATACCTTAAGTAGGAAGGCAAGGGAGAAGTTAATGATATTAACTGATCAAGAGAAGCTAGTGTCGAAAATGGCTAAGATGGAGTTGGAAATTAAACATCCGACAGAATCCAATGAAAAGTTATTCTAGATGGGAAATAGTTCAATGTTGGTGGATAAAGTGAAAAATGCGCAAATTCAGAATGAAGACTGCGAAAAGATAAAACAGAAAATATCTGTAGGTGAGGAAAACAAATTCAAAATCGATTCGGAAGGGTTACTTCGATTCGAAGGGAGAATTTGGGTTCCGCCAGTATCAGAGGTTAAAGAGGAAATTCTGAAAGAAGCTCACAACTCAAGATATTCGATTCACCTTGGGAGTACAAAGATGTGCCAGGATCTTAGACATCATTTTTGGTGGCCGAATATAAAGAGGGATGTGGCTGAATGCATGGAAAAATGCTTAACGTGTCAGAAAGTCAAAGTTGAACATCAAAGGCCAAGTGAATTATTACAACCGTTGGAGATACCAGAGTGGAAATGGGAGCATATCACAATGGATTTTATGGTAGGTCTTCCAACAACCCAACAATGTTACAACGCCATTTGGGTGATTGTTGATCGACTGACGAAGTCAACACACTTTTTGCCAATCAAGATTCAATTTACCCTAGATCGGTTAGCAAAACTGTACGTAAAGGAAATTGTGTCAAGACACGGTGTACCAGTGTCCATTGTATCAGACAGAGAGCCACGTTTCACATCTAATTTCTGGAAACGATTACAAGAGTGTTTGGGAACACAGCTGAGAATGAGCACATCGTACCATCCTCAGACCGACGGACAAAGTGAGAGAACCATCCAAACACTAGAGGATAAGCTCAGAGCATGTATTATAGATTTCAAGGGAAATTGGGATGACCATTTACCATTAGTGGAATTTTCTTATAATAATATTTATCACGCGAGTATTGGTATGTCGCCTTACGAATCGTTATACGACAGAAAATGCAGAACTCCATTATGTTGGGACGAGGTAGGTGAACGTCAGCTATTGGGTCTAGAATTGGTACAACAGACTGTCGAGATCATCAAAGTGATTCGAGCGAGATTAATAGCCACACAAGATAGACAGAAGAAATATGCCGATCAGCATCGACAAAATCGAGAATTCGATGTTGGTAGTTATGTTTTCTTGAAAGTGTCTCCTTGGAAGGGGAAAATCCAATTTGGCAAGAAAGGAAAATTGGGCCCTAGATATATAGGACCTTTTAAAGTGCTTCGACGAATTGGTGAAGTGGCGTATGAGATAGCTTTACCTCCAGAGTTGGAGCATATTCATAATGTTTTCCATGTATCGGTATTAAGGCCATATAAGCCTGACTATAAACATGTTATCGAATATGAGCCCTTACAGTTTGAGAAAGATTTGTCATATGAAGAAGTCCCTGTTCAAATTGTTGACAGAAAAGAGCAAGTGCTGAGGAATAAAGTGATACCTTCTGTTAAGGTAGTATGGAGGAACCACAATGCTGAAGAAGATACGTGGTAACTTGAAAGTATTATGATGAAGAATTATCCTCAGTTGTTTACTTAATTTTGTATAGCGATTCTAGGGACAAAATCTTGTTAAGGAGGGAAGAATGTAATGGATAAATTTTTCGAGTTGTGATTCTGGGGACAGAATCCTTTTAAGGAGGGAAGGATGTAACGATCGAGAAATTTATAATTTAATTTAAATATTTATTAAATTAAATAAATATTTTAAATAATTTATTTATTGAGGAAAATAAATAATTGATAAATTGTGGTGAATTGATTTAGTAACTAAATTGATTAGTGTTAATTAAATTGAGTAATGATAATTTTATTTGAAGGATTTAATTTAAGAAAATAATTAAATTAAATCAATTATTTAATATTTAAGAAAATAATTAAGCTAAATAAAGTGTTTAATTTAATGGAAATAAATAAATTAAATAAAGTGATGTGTCTAATTTATTAATTAAATTAGATATGTAGTTATTTATTAATTATAAGTATAATGATAATAAGAATTTTATTATTATTATAAGTTATTTAAATTAACTAAACTAAAGTTATTTAAATTAACTAAATTAATGGTGTGACATAAAAACTATATAATAAGAATAATATAAAAATAAATTAGTTTATGAGATTTGTGTGGTAGCCAAACAAGGCCTTGTGGCCTTTGGCTTATTTCAACTGACGTCTTTTTATTTTTATAACTGAAATGTGCGTGGGTGAGTGGCCAGTTTATATTATCTACGCATTTTATTTTGCCTAAGGCTAGTGGTGAGTTGGGTGAGAAGAAGAATTACAGAGGGTTGCAAGAGAGAATTGCAGAGTTTTGTGAGTAAGAATTGAGAGAGTAATCTCTGTGAGTTTGCCAAGAGAAAGAAGAGATTCACGTGCTAGCTTATAATCAAGAAGATTAAGGTATAATCTATTTCTAACTCTAACTCTCAGTTTTATAATTTTCATTTTCTGGAATTGGGTTTTGTTACTTGTTGATTGTGGGTGTGTGATAGTATTGTAGAGTCTGTTATTGGCATGTATATATAAAAGGGGTAGCAATCAAACACGTAAAATTGAATTATAAGAAGGAAATATAACTAACGGTGTTCATATTTAAAAAATAGCCTTAGAAAGTACCAAATTTCATGCCTTATATGAGTTGTAATCTGCGAATTGAAGTTGGATTGTGATAATATGTTAAGAAACGAAAACAATGTAGTTCGAATCATGACAATTGATTAAGAAACGAGTGCATAGCAATCGAATTCGTTAAAAGTGTAAAAATGAAGAAAATTTGGAAAAATTATGATTTTGATTCCTCAAAATGGTGTATATGTAATGTTTTGTATATAGAATGGTGTTTAGCATGTATAACTACAATATGTCAAAGTTTTAGATGTTAAATTTGGGAGAAATTCTATTGAATTGGGATTTTTGGACTTTAGCAATGTATTAGTTCGCGTCAGATAAAAAGCAGTGCGGTGTATAAATGCATACGGTGGTTATCATTTGTCATCTGATAGCTGATAAGATATATTACTCATGGCATGTGAGTAGTTACCTAATTATAAAGAAGTGAAGTACATTTAATTGCATGTTATGTGTAACGGGCTTGGGTTAGTTTAACATGCATGTAAGGGATACTAAAACATTAAGTGAATTACAATAACAGATTGTCATGTGTTGTAATGCGAAGTGTAAAGATTTGAAATAATTATTTAATGAAACCAAATGTGATGTTTTCAAAGGTTAGAGATGAACGGTTAGGCTATGTTAGCTCGTAATGAGATTTCAGATTCGTTAAGTATGTTAACTAACATGGTTAGATGCTAAGTTAAGGTTATGACCTAAATGATGGGTTAAAACCCATAAAGCTAATATTCATACAATTAATTGTTGTTGCGATTTCAATGATATGTGTAGGGTAATTGGAGATTATTTTACGTTTGTGTAGCTTACAATCGAGGCAAGTTTCTAAACCTTATCTCTCTACAATTGAGCAAGCTTTCTAACTTCATTCTTTTCATATTGAATGCAAGTTTCCATTCCTATATTATTATTGTTCAAGTTCTTAAAATTGAGCAAGCCTAGTTATCTTGAGTATGTTTGTTCAAGCTTTTGTAGCCTAATTCGTTACATCGAGCGAGTTTTACTTTCCTAATTATTATTCAAAGCACATATTATTCTAATACATCGATTCAAATGAGATTGTTCTAACTCCTTTGAATTTAGCACTTTGCATGTATATCATGTTATTCAGTTATATATATTGTTGATATCTGATCTTTGACTTTGATAGCCTTGTACAGTTATACATTCTTGTGTTAAACCTTTATTGATGAAAGTTGAATAGTGTTCTAAAATTCTAGAAACACTGATAAGTTAGTTCCGAGCTAAACTTTCTTTAGTGCAGAAATTCTAAATCCAAACTGAGACGAACAACCCTACGTGTAACATTTAGATGTTTGTGCACAATACATGGTACAAATGGTTGATCCCCCTAAGTACGCTAAGAAGGGTCTGTACAGTCTAATGACTGTTAAGGTTAAGGTAATAATACCTATATATCGGAGACATAGTTCGTGGTCTTATGACCCTCAGACATTGATTTCAAACTTGTGTTCTATTCTTAATTCTCAGAACAAGTTCATTATTGCTAGCATTTGTCGTTCATTCTCATGTTATTATTATTACTACTTCCTATATCAGTGTGCAATTGTTTGCTCACTCTTGCAATTAACACTGCAGCTAAGGTTGAAAGAGTCGATGACCCATCTACCAGCAAAGGGAAGGGCAAGACGCCTAAGAGCTGAAGAATTAATGAAGTTAATTTAAATGTTTCATGTTATAAGACTTGTTTAATTATATGATGTATTCCGCAAACTTATGTAATAATTTTAAGGTTAGATTACCTGGGATTGCTTTGAGATGATGATGTAACCCTTTAATGGGAAAGGTTATTGTTTAAGTTATTTAAATTATGTCTTTCTCCTTTATTGATGGGTAGTTAGATGTAATAGTTTTGATAAGTGAGCACCAAATCCTGTGGAAATGAAGTACCTGGATTTGGGGGCGTCACAGTTGATAGCCTACATAAGCTCACTCCCTTTCTCATTCATGGTTTAACAATGATGGCCAACAAACTCTTTCGAACTCCAACGTTATTGTTTCCTGAAGTAAACAAAGATGCAATCACTTATATTTCAGATTCTTCCGATATAAATCATCACATACAATCTTTACTATGTCGATCAATGAACTTTAGATTTTACTTGAGTTACTTATTAAATGCATCGAGTTTGAGTTACTTGCTAAATGAGTTGAGTTTAATCACTCAAATTTTATAACTAAATGAAACTTTATACAAACTTAAAAAATAATTATATTCATGTGATAAAATAGATTCTACTTTAATAGATGGTATTCTATACATATGATTTATATAATATATTTTCCTTACCACACGTATAGTATAACTATTCATCTATAAAGACCCAATAGAACCAAGACCCAAACCACGTTTGTGTTACTATATATGTAAATTAAGAATAAGCGGATTTAGAAGAATCAATTTATGCTATAATTAACTTATGGGAATCAAGAAAGGGAAATCTGATCTTTATCCTCAACAAACTTTATGCTTATAGAAGGAGATCTTGCCGAAAATTTCATCGGAACAGAAAAGAAGAATGACGTTGATTGTGACGCCCCCAAAACAAGTATACATCACCCATCTTGAGTCACCAGATACATGGTACAAAATTCAAATACAACTTAATTATACAACTGTCGTGTAAGATACGACAAAACATATGCTATGAGTTTTAATACAAATATTGTCATCTAGACAATATCCACACTCAATGGAGTCCTCATTACAATTATAGTCACACTATTTTATAGAATAGTGAGGACTACTAAAACAAGCATCTGGACCGTCAATCCGTTCTCGAATTCGTCCCAGCTACATTCTCATTTCCTGAAGAGAACAGTGAAAGAAAGGGTGAGCTCAACTAGCCCAGTAAGAAATATTATGACTAAGATAATGTAGAATAAATTATCCTTACCCTTCAATAGTATAACAACTGATAGAATATAATAGACAACAAGTTTTAGATCAGCAACTGCAGCGGAATAAGCAATCCATTAGAAGAGTTAAGTAGAGCATAAAATCTACTATCTTCTATGATTTAAAAAGTTTATCATCAATTTTATCGCTGAGACTCAGATTAATAAATAATCCACATCATCGAATCATCCCTGCACCATGGCCAAGGATATTCATGTAATCATCAATGGTCATGATTATACCGAATAATCCATGGTCATAATCATACCAATAACTGTCCATCAATGAACTACAGGCCAATGAGGACTTTTACCACCTCATTCGTTACATTAGGGTCATGATTATGCCGAATAATCCCTGGTCATAATCATACCAAGTCCATCTATGCACGTACGCCAAAGATGACTTTCATCACAATATAAGCATGAGGATGATAACAATGACATAATAATTTAATAATACAAGTTCAAGGATAAATTTTAAAGATTTATAATTTAATTTATCCAGAATTCAATAACGTTCAAATTGTCAACATGATACTGCTATGTGGAGTAAAATTCAAGAATAATATTGTACCCAAAAGTAATTTGGACCGAAAAGAAATATATTTTTTGGGTGAATAGTATCTCGTGAATATTACTTCGGGAATAGTACCCCGTGAATAGTACCCCGACACGAAAAGTGTCCCAAATACTCGAGTGAATAATACTAGAGTGAATAGTAATCAGGTGAATAGTAACCCGTGAATAGTAACCCGGCACGAAAAGTGCCCCAAATACCCGAGTTAACAATATTAGAGTGAATAGTAACCAGGTGAATAGTAACCCATGAATAGTAACTCGTAAAAGAAAAATACTAAAGAAAATGATATTTCATGACGATTACAAAAGAAATGATATCTCATACGAGTATAATAGAATATACAAAACTGCAAATAGATTTTCACCCGCCATGCGGTAATCCACGTAGACAAATCATTTCCACAATTTAATAAAGAATGAATATGAAGGGTCATTCACCATGCTTACGGTAGTCCGCGTAGACAGGTTATTCCAACAGAATAATAAAGAATGGAATAATAGAAGAATTCACCATGCATGCGATAGTCCGCGTATACAGGTTATTCCAACAGAATAATAAAGAATGGAATAACAGAAGAATTCACCATGCACGCGGTAGTTCGCATAGACAGGTTATTCCAACAGAATAGTAAAGAATGGAATAACAAAAGAATTCACTCAGCGCATGAGTACGCACGCATGCACGTGTTATTCCAACGTAATAATAAAGAATTGAATAATAAAAGAATTCACCCGGTGTGCGTATTCGCATGCATATGTTATTTCAATGTAATAATAAAGAATGGAATAAATGGAAGAATTCACCATGCACTTGTAGTTCGTGATAGATAGGTTATTCAAATAGAATAGTAAAGAATGGAATAACAGAAGAATTCACCAGGCGTACGTAGTTCGCACAGACAGGTTATTCCAACAGAATAATAAAGAATGAAATAATGAAAGAATTCACCAGGCGTGCGTAGTCCGCACAGACAGGTTATTCCAACATAATAATAAAGAATGGAATAACAACCCTTACGAGTATTGAAAGAAATAGCTCTCTTCATGAATACGAAAGAAATAATACCCCTTACCTTAGAAGAAACTAGATACTGGAATAGTGAGGTAACAGACTTCTCTTCTTTTTTCTCTCTATAATTTCTCTCTATAATAATTGCTCTTGTGAGACTTAGTGAATTGGTGAGAAATGAAGGAAGAATGAACTTCTATTTATAGGAAAATATAGTTTCAATAATTGCATATTTTGGGGCTCAAAATATTACAGTATAATACCTTCCTCTTTTTCTTCATTTTTAATTTAGTCCTGCAAGTATTATCAAACTTGCACCACCTCCCCCAATAGTAAATCATGTGATTCAATAGTTCTAAACATGTGAAAAAATTAATTATAGTATAGTACCTCCATCTATACCTCTATTTTTAATTTAGTCATGCAAGTATTATCAATCTTGTAACAACTCCCCTAATAGTAAATCATGTGAATCAATAGTACACACATGTGAACACATAGTTATAAGCATGTGAATTAATAGCAATTAATTGCTCATTTATCTGGTGAATTACCCGATTGGTCAATATAACCTCTAGACATTAATTATTATTGAAATAAATGTCGATTTCCACTAACACTAATAATTTCCACACAATGGAACTATCAATTTCATCTTTAATCAACACGAACTTATTCATCATTAATATTATAACTCACAATATTTAACAACCAGATCGTTCCCAGGAATGAGGGGGCTTTCCGATAAGGATTTCTCCTTATTGGTGCGCAATTAGATTATCTAACCTCTCCTTGACAGAACTTCTAGACATTGTCAATATTGTAAATAATAATATGAATAAATTTATCGTCTCAATTATTGATTTAATAATATATCATATTATGCAGATGATACTGTGACAATAATTGAATCAATAATATGAGAGATATGATATAGCAATTACTGTAGCAATAATTGAGTATAACTGAGTGACTTCTTACGTAAGCGTCAATAATCAATACCATGTGCTACTACGCAACCACGCCAGACATCGCATTTTTTTACTATGGGTAGTTCAACGCTTTTAACGGTAACACTTTACCGTTATTTTTATAAAAAGATAATTTTGTCGTTTTCTTACTACGAAAATACTTCTATTGTGGGGTCCACCAATGATTGTGTCGTCGTACAGATATTCCCCGACAAAAAGAATATTCCCCGACCAAACGAATATTATATAACATTATATCAAATCCACATCATAATATTCAAAAAAAAATATTTTGAGAAATTTAAATCTTTATTCATAAAATTTGGGGTCTCACAAACTCCCCTCCTTATGAAATTTTGCCCTCGAAATTTACGTACGTACCTGGTATGCCGAAGAGATGAGGATACCTTGACTTCATTTCAGATTCTAACTCTTGAGGTATAACCTTTGAGTGTTGAATACAATCCTTCTTATCCAAGATTTTAAAACGTATCTCCTCGTACGTTAAATCTTCTGCTATCTCGTCTAGTTTTAATTCAATAATGTTGTTCGGATCATCCACATATTTACGTAACATCGATACGTAAAAAAAATGTTATGAACACGCGACATACTTAGCGGTAAGGCGAGTCTATAGGCCATAGTTCCTACTCAATCGAGGATTTCAAATGGGCCAATTAAATCGAGGGTTGAGATAACGTCTTCTTGAACCTTCTTCTTCACATTCATCAGATTCGGGTGTGTAGCTTGAGCGGCTTAACTTTATCGGTTAACATCTATTCTACTCATATTATTTGACATCATCACCTGGGTCCTTAGAGTCTTTAACTCTATCTTCATCATTTATAAGTTATACAAAATGGGTTTTTGTACTAACAACATCGCACTCGTAAACGCATACAATCTTCTACTCAACACGTCAGCTACCACGTTCGCTCTTGAGCCAACGTGTGACGCCCCCAAAACAGGTATACATCACCCATCTTGAGTCGCCAAATATATGGTACAAAATACAATTCAAAACTTAATTATTCAACTGTCGTGTTAAATATGAAAAAACATATGCTGTGAGTTTTAATACAAATATTGTCATCTGGACAATATCCACACTCAAAGGAGTCCTCATTAAATTTATTATCACACTATTTTATAGAATAGTGAGGACTACTAATACTATCATCTGGATCGTCACTCCGTTCCCCAACTAGTCCCTGCTACGTTCTCATTTCCTGAAGAGAACAATGAAAGCAAAAGGGTGAGCTCAACTAGCCCAGTAAGAAATATTATGACTAAGATAATGCAGAATAAATTATCGTTAGCCTACAATAGTGGTAAACTGATACAATATAACAAACATCAAGTTTAACTACAGCGGAACAAGCAATCCATTAAAAGAGTCAAGTAGAGAATAAAATCTACTATCTTCTATGATTTAAAAGGTTTTTCATCACTTTTATCGTTGAGACTAAGCTTAATAAATAATCCACATTATCAAATCACCCCTGCACTACGGCCAAGGATATTCTTTAGTATCACGAACACAAATTATCCATGCACTACGGGCCAAGGATATTCGTGTATTCATTAATGGTCATGATCATGCCAACAACTGTCCACCAATGCACTACAGGCCAATGAGGACTTTTACCACATCATTTGTAACATTACGGTCATGATTATACCGAATGATCCCTGGTCATAATCATACCAAGTCCATCTATGTACTACAGGCCATAGATGACTTTCAACAGAATATAAACATGAGGATGATGACAATGATATAGGAATTCAATAAAACAAGTTCAAGAATTAATTTATCCAGGAACCAAGAACGTCCAAATTGTCAACATGATACTGCTTTATGGGGTAAAATTCAAGAATGCTCAGAAGAATATTTCCATGAAAAGATACTGGATGAAGCGCAAATATCAAGGATATTCCACTAATTTCATGGAGTATAGAAGTCAAAGCTTTAACCAATTGAGTATAAGAGAATATATGAAGCTACAAATGAATTTTCGCCTACCATGCGATAATCCACTTAGACAGATCATTTCCACAATTTAATAAGGAATGAATACAAAGGATCATTCACCATGCGTGTGATAATCCACATAGACAGGTTATTCCAACAGAATAATAAAGAATGGAATAACAAAAGAATTCACCATGTATGCGATAGACCGCACAGACAGGTTATTCCAACAGAATAATAAAGAACGAAACCAGGTCATGCGTAAATGCATGCATGGATGTTCCAAATGTAATAATAAAGAAACGAGAACTCAGTCATGCGTAAACGCATTGCATGCAGGATATTATTCTAATAGAATAATAAAGAACGGAACCAGGTCATGCGTAAACGCACAGACAGGATATTCCAACAAAATAATAAATAATGGAATAATAGAAAAATTTCACCATGTATGCAAAGATTAAGATGTATGAAAAGTTATTCCAACATAATAATAAAGAATGGAATAACATAAGAATTTCACCAAGTATAGGGTAGTCCGCGTATACAGGTTATTCTAATAGAATAATAAAGAATAGAATAACAGAAGTTCTCTTCATGAATACGAAAGAAATAATTCCATTTACATTAGAAAGAACTGGATATTGGAATAGTGAGGTAGCAGACTTCTCTTCTTCTTTCTCTCTATAATTTCTCTTTATAATAATTGCTTTATAGCTTGAGTGAATTGGTGAAGAATAATGAAGAAATGAGCTTCTATTTATAGAAAAATATAGTTTCGATAATTGCACGTTTTGGGGCTCATAATATTATAGTATAATACCTTCCTCTTTTTCTTTATTTTTAATTTAGTCCTGCAAGTATTATCAAACTTGCACCACCTCCTCTAATAGTAAATCACGTGAATCAATAGTAAATCATGTGAACCAATAGTTCTAGACATGTGAAAATACGAATTACAGTATAGTACCTCCATCTATACCTCCATTTTTAACTTAGTCATTCAAGTATTATCAATCTTGGACCAACTCCCCTAATACTAGCAAGAATGTGAAACAATATTACACACATATCAACAAATAGTTATAATCATGTGAATTAATAGCAATTAATTGCTCATTTATCCAATTAATTACCCGACTGGTCAGTATAACTTCCAGACATCAATTAATACCGAATTAAATGTCGAATTCCACCAACACTAATAATTCCAACACAATGGAACTATCAATTTCATCTTTAATCAACACGAACTTATTCATCATTAATATTATAACTCACAATATTTAACAACCAGGTCGTTCCCAGGAAAGAGGGGGCTTTCCGATAAGAATTTCTCCTTATTGGCTCGTAATTAGATGACCAAATCTCTCCTTGACAGAACTTATAGACATTGTAAATATTATAATTTAATAATATAAATAACTTTGTGTCACGACCCCAAAATTCATACAATTTAATTCTCGACTTCGGTTTTTAATACTACATTCAACCTCTAATTTTTACATCATTAAACCATAATACGTTGACCATTGAAATTAATTAAAATTTAATTACAATTAAAATTTTCTATTACAAACTATTCTCGTTCCTTAACTTTCAACCTTTACATCTAAATATCTCGTAATCATTTTAATACTACATTAGTTTACATTGCAAAACAATATTATAATTCAACATTAATACATTATTCGGAACCTTAAACATGGTTCAAATAATAATAACACAACCAAAGTGTATAAATCTTCAAGTATCACATCCGATCATATCTTCGGGTAACACATAACTTTACCTTGAATCTTGAACCTGCAAAAGTGGTTATTTGCAAGGTTGAGCTCGACAGCCCAGAAAAATCTTACAGTTTTCATGTATCACATAGCACATAATAGCATGCTCAACATATATCTCATAAACATTGAACTAACATAACATACATGTTACATTTCATATAACAAGTATAAAGATTGAGTTCCGTACTCAATCAACATGCTTTACTCAATCAACGTAGTCATAAGTTGACTTTAACATTTCATACATTCAACATATATATAACACATCATGCTCTTTACAATAAAGATTTAAAACAATCAAATTCATATAGCAAATAGGAACTGAAAGACTTGCCTTGATCGTTGTTTACCAATAACAGTTTAACATCTTACGGTTATACATCTTTGACGCGCCTACATAATTATATAATCATTCACATCAACTATTAGTCACATAGCAACGCATAGTAGTTGTAATGTAAACTTTAATCTACATCCTATAAACTCTTTCTATTAATCAATACACAATGTTCAATTTGATTGTGTTAACTTTAAACTTATAACTCATTATATTTCTTCTTAGTCAAACTCGAAGTTCATTCAAGTGCTGAAGTTTTGCTAGGAATCATTATTGGTTTTATATTAACCCTATTCCATATCTTATAATATTCATTTCAATTAAATTGAAACACTTTTTAACTTCATTAACACTTGGCACGACGTTTTGACGTTCATTCGTCACACGCCCGATTCGTCTCTCTTGTGTGTGCTTAGCATGCTTATACAACTTATCTAATACATCATTTATTAATGTTAAGCATCATTATATTTCATAATATTCATGTTCTATAACTTAGAATAACATGTTTTATCGTTAAGAGCACTACACTTGCATACGTGCATGCCCGACGCCCTCCGATTGTCCCCGAAAACACAACAGTCCTACAAATGACCATTTTGACCCTTCCTAAAAACCTCAAATTGAAACACCTAAAGAATGAAAGTTGTAGGTCTATTCGTCCTCGTTCCGGATCATCCTGAATCACCTCAATCGGAGTTCGTATAAAAAAGTTATGTCCATTTTACTGAGAGGTCAAAGCGTCAAGCATGGACCACAAACCAGCGAATTCCAACAATTCCGGTATTTGAAGTATGAACTTCTAGCCTATTTTTTGGTATTTGAGGCATGAATTTTCATTGGGCGTGAAATTTGGCGCTGAGGCTCAAAATTCTGTAACACCCAAAACCAGAAACAAAACCAAGCTACTGTGTCTTAATTTCTAACACCAATTAACACGTTTAATCCATGTAAAGCACACATAAATAATACCAAGAATATATTTACCAATTTAAACAACTTAAACAAAAAATTTAGAAAACTAAAATCCTTGAAACCATAGTTTAAAACCCAAAACACATATTCATACTCTATTTTCATGTTTTAAATACATTTAGCGAATTCAATCGCCACGACTTCGTTTCTTAACCAAATTAACATACTAACATTTCGTTTCTAACATCAATTTATTCTAACATCAAATTATCACATATATTAAATATGGAATTTTGTACTTTCTAAAGCCAATTTCATATAACATACACTGCTATTTATTTTTCTCCCTATAAACCCAAATTCCATGTATTTAACAAGCAAGTAACAATCATATATGATGATTAACTGATTTTGCAAACCTATATAAACATATATATACATATATACCACAATTCACGTGATTTCCAAATCATATAGAATATATATACACCAAAACTAAAAGTTAGAATAGAGATAGTTTATACCTTGATTAGCAAAAAACATTTAGCAAACCCTTCTCTTTCACTTGATAATCACAGAAAATTCTCTCAAGCTCTCACTCTCAATCTCCTATGTGTTTATCTTCTTCTCTCAAACCTTCTCTCGATTTTCTATATTGTCTAGCCCTAAGGAAAAATAAGACGCCAGAGGAAAAATTTAAGCTAGCCATAATCCCACGTACTTGATTAAATAAAAAAAAGGCTTGATTAGAAACAAGTCAAAGGCCACAAGGCCTTGTTTGGCTAAACACATAATTCCCATACTAATTTATTTTTATATTATTATATTATATAGTTCTCATGTCACACCATTAATTTAGTTGATTAAATAACTTTAGCTTTAGCTAATTTAAATAACTTACAATAATAATAAAATTCTTATTATCATTATACCTTATAATTAAAAATAATTATATATCTAATTTAATTAATAAATTAGACACATCACTTTGTTTAATTTTATTTATTTCTTTTAAATTAAATAATTCATTTAATTTAATTATCTTCTTAAATATTAAGCAATTGATTTAATTTAATTATTTTCTTAAATTAAATCCATCGAGATAAAATTATCAATACTTAATTTAATTAACATTAATTAATTTAGTTACTAAATTAATTCACCACAACTCATCAATTATTTATTTTCCTCAATAAATAAATTATTTAAAATATTTATTTAATTCAATAAATATTTAAA
This sequence comes from Panax ginseng, assembly GCA_020205605.1. Classification (NCBI taxonomy): domain Eukaryota; kingdom Viridiplantae; phylum Streptophyta; class Magnoliopsida; order Apiales; family Araliaceae; genus Panax; species Panax ginseng. Next base: position 24,682,458 of record CM035133.1, on the reverse strand, counting down.
ATAATTACCAAATTCAATTAATTTCTTCAATAGTTAACTTAACTATTAAACCTCACTTTCCCAATACATGAATATATATTTTCCTTCACACTATATCATATATTTCAACATATAAAGCACGTATATATATATATACTCAAACTCAAAACATCTCATAATAAGAATTTTAATTATTAAATTCTTATTTTAATAATATAAAAATTCAGGATTGTTACATCTTTCCCCCTTATAAGGATTCCGTCCTCGGAATCAACGAAACCTCCCTTACTCAGTTTTCACCAAATCTCTTTTTAAAATTTATCGTTGAATAACTTCATCACATTATCTTAATATAGATTTTATATTTCTTACTCCCACCATTATTCATAATATATTCTTGTAAGTTTTATTTCATAACATTTACTTAGACTCAATTATGATTGAGTATTACATATTCTTTGACTCGTTCATTATCTTTCTCTAAGGATCATTATCATATACTATATTCTCAAACTCTCGGGACACTACATTCACCCCTTCTTCTAAGAATTTCGTCCTCAAAATTTTTAACTTACTAATACTCGTTCATTTCATTTATCAAAATAGATTTTATGTCAATATCTATTTATTCATTAGGTTTTGCATCCAAATTCTTTCTCGAAGGATCTTTCTAAGATGACCATATTCCTCACCTCTTCCTCTTCTAAGAGTTTCACATTCCTCTTCTTTCTGGAATTTTATTTCTTTCTTGGAATTATTATGTTTTGCTTAATTTTCTCATCCTTTCCACTTTCACCTTTCATAATAATAAGAATCTTCCATAATTGCTCAATAATTGGGAAGCAATATGAATAACAAGAATTTAAAAGATTCCAAATCATGCTGAGGGTAAGACCTTGAACTTCGTCCCTAGGTTATCAAGTATCTCGACTTGAACCTTTAACAGTCATAAGACTATACGGACCTTGAACTCTTCTCCAGGTTTAATAGTGTATCACCACTGTAAACCATCTTTAACAGAATGTTTAGCAATCACACAGACTAAAAACACTCTCTGCAAGTACTCTAGGTGATCAACCTATCGTACCCCTATGTTTGTGCACAACGTATTACATCTTAACATCGTAACGACTATATGCGTTACTTTCGGAACCATTGTCTCCGATAACATGTCCCCTTTTACAGGGTTGTTCACCTCAGCTTTTCAACATCTGAATCCACACCAAAAAAATTTGGTTTGGCATAACTTCTAAAGAAACGCTTGAATTTCATGAACATCTTTCAATATTCGTCTAGCTGAACCAAATAACATAGACTTCTACAACAATCCGGACATCAATCAAAATATACATATACATATATATATTCTAATATCTTAAAGAAATCTCAAAAATATTTTATGACATTATGATATCGCACTGTATTTACAGTCCGTTTGAGGATTCCGTCATTTGGTGATTTTATCATACTACATCATACCATAGTGGGCTAACGATCCTTAGATCACATCCAACACTAAGTAATACTGCATTGATGACTCCATCATTTTTATTATCTCTGCACCAAATTCCATGATGCATTGATGATATATAAAAAAATACATTTTGATATATTTCAAATCATTTTTGTCTAGCCGAAGTAATTAGCATAGACATACGAATAACTACACTGTTTAAAAAAATTATTTGGTTCACTAGTGTGACCCAACATTTTTCAAAAATCAAAAGTATAACCATTGGCACGAAGTCAATAAATTTTGAAAGTCTAGCATAGCTAGTAGATTTAGAATATCCAAGTATCCATCAATTTCAATCTTTACTTCCTTACTTAACCATTCTATCAATCTTCAACTTCATCAATTCTCTCTATACTATAACCGTTTTCTACCCAATATAGTTCATCAAACTTACCGCACATTGGAAGTTCATGAACTTGCGACAATAATATGAGTTTAAGAACTTATCATAGTCAAACCATAGGCGTCCATTCGCTGAGGAGTTCAAAACATACCATATTATTATGAGTCATGAACTTACCATATGCATTAGTTTTTAAGAACCGCACCTAATCCTAATAATATCTGACTAGACTTAATAGTTTCTAACTATCAAATATACACATGAGAAAAGAATCACCTTTTCGCCACATATACATTGATAGCGCGACACCAACATTCCAATGATTATCAATGTGATAAATTGAGTGCAAGCACAAAACCCTCGCCCATACAAAGATTTGTAGAACTCAGCCATCACATGAGTCCTCAATTGAAATCCCACCTAACTTTATCTTACTCTTAACTTGCTCTTTGCTCAATACGAATTCCTCGTATCACATTATCTATAACTCCTCGTGAGTTTATCTCGTATTATATCATAGTACATTATCTTCATAACATCAAGCTATACTTATTCAAACATTACAAAACATCTTTCTCTTATAACATAAATAGATCGCGTCGTGATCTTATTCTATAATCATCTCCCTTAAAATTCTTTTCTTAACTCATGATCGTTTTGTTTTAAGATCCTCTTTCTTTCCCTTTTTCATCATGTACGATTTCATTTATGCTTTTAATCTTACAGACTTTGTCTATTTATCATTATTCGTTATCTTGGCTATTGGAGTTAGACAACTCCCATTTCTTATCTTTATATCTCTTCAAGATTCTTCTTTTAATTCTCTTAATTATATAACAATTCTTCCTTTAAGAATATCTAACTTCATTTATATTACTCAACATTTCATTCGAGGTTCACATTTTCATTATATGTATCCACTTTCTATACTTGGTACACATTGAGTCTCTAACAGTTTCAATATGGTACGCTGATTGGTTTCCCACAAACAACCAACAAACTAGGTTCCGAGTTGCTAGTTCGTATATACCTCTGCTCTATAAAGGAATCGTTTAGCCCAGCTACCATACATCAACCATTAAAGAGTACAATTGTACCATACTTAAATATAACTTTTTGATTCTTAACTTCTTTATCATTCTCTTCTTATAGACATTGTTTATTTATTATCACCTTACATCCTTATTATTGGAGTTGGGTAACCCTACATTCATATTCCTTATAACTCAACGAGATTCTTCTTTGAATCCTCTCACGCATGTTTTAATCCTTTCTTTATAAATTTCTTAAATTACTTCTTATTATTCAAACTCTACTTGAGCTTATTCTTTCATTATCTTCACATATCTTCTCTAAGGTTATAGCTTATGGAACTCCTACCTAAGGTTTATAACCTACATCTTTGATACCAACTGTAACGACCCCAAAATTCATACAATTTAATTCTCAACTTCGGTCATTAATAATACATTCAACCTCTAATTTTACATCATTAAACGATAATACAACCATTGAAATTTTCGGAATAATTAAAATTTTCTATTACAATTAAAATTTTCTATTACAAACTATTCTCGTTCCCAGAACTTTCAACCTTTACATCTAAATATCTCAGAATCATTTTTAATACTACTATAGTTTACATTGCAAAACAACATTACAATTCAACATTAATACATTATTCGGAACCTTAAACATGGTTCAAATAATAATAACACAACTAAAGTGTATAAATCTTCAAGTATCAATTCTGATTCATGTCTTTCAGGTAACACATAACTTTACCTTGAATCTTGAACCTGCAAAAGTGGTTATTTGCAAGGTTGAGCTCGATAGCCCAGCAAAATCTAACAGTTTTCATGCATCACATAGCACATAATAGTATGCTCAACATATATCTCATAAACATTGAACTAATATAACATACATGTTACATTTCATATAACAAGTATAAAGATTGAGTTCCGTACTCAATCAGCATGCTTTACTCAATCAACGTAGTCATAAGTTGACTTTAACATTTCATACATTCAACATATATATAACACATCATGCTCTTTGCAATAAAGATTTAAAAAAATCAAATTCACATAGCAAATAGGAATTGAAAGACTTGCCTTGATCGTTGTTTACCAATAACAGTTTATCAGCTTACGGTTATCTCGTATCAGACGTGCCCCCTACATAATTATATAATCATTCACATCAACTATTAGTCACATAGCAACGCATAGTAGTTGTAATGTAAACTTTAATCTACATCCTATAACTCTTCCTATTACTCAATACACAATGTTCAATTTGATTGTGTTAACTTTAAACTTATAACTCATCATATTTCTTCATAGTCAAACTCGAAGTTCATTCAAGTTCTTAAGTCTTGCTAGGGATCATTATTGGTTTTATATTAACCCCATTCCATATCTTATAATATTCATTTCAATTAAATTGAAACACTTTTTAAGTTCATTAACACTTGGCACGACGTTTCGACGTTCATTCGTCACACGCCCGATTCGTCTCTCTTGTGTGTGCTTAGTATGCTTATACAACTTATCTAATACATCATTTATTAATGTTAAGCATCATTATATTTCATAATATTCATGTTCTATAACTTAGAACAACATCTTTTATCGTTAAGAGCACTACACTTGCATACGTGCATGCCCGACGCCTCTCGATTGTCCCCAAAAAACACAAAAGTCCTTCAAATAACCATTTTGACCCTTCCTAAAGACCTCAAATTGAACAACTTAAAGAACAAAAGTTTTAGGTCTATTCGTCCTCGTTCCGGATCATCTTAAATCACCTCAATCGGAGTTCGTATGAAAACGTTATGGCCATTTTACTATAGGAGGTCAAAACTGTCCAACCCAGACCACAATTCCAGTCTTTGAGGTAGAGAGACGATGATGTGTTGGAAGCGAATTCGATCTTTGGTAGCACGAATTTTGGCCTATTTTTGGACTCGAACTGAATTATTTTTTTTGGTATGATGAATTTGGTATTTGGGTCTCCAATTCTGAACACCCAAAACTAGAAACAAAAACCAAGCTACTGTGTCTTAATTTCTAACACCAATTAACATGTGTAATCCATGTAAAGCACACATAAATAATACCAAGCATATATGTACCAATTTAAACAACTTAAAAAAAATTTAGAAAACTAAAATCCTTGAAACCATAGTTTAAAACCCAAAACACATGTTCATACTCTATTTTCATGTTTTAAACACATTTAGCGAATTCAATCGCCACGACTTCCTTTCTTAACCAAATTGATTCATTCAATTTCCGCCGCTTTTGTTTCTTAACATACTAACATATTCTAACATCAATTTACAGATTATCACATATATTAAACATGGAATTTTGTACTTTCTAAAGCCAATTTCATATAACATACACTGCTATTTACTTTTCTCCCTATAAACCCAAATTCCATGTATTTAACAAGCAAGTAACAATCATATATGATGATTAACAGATTTTGCAAACCTATATAAACTTATATATACATATACCACAATTCACGTGATTTCCAAATCACATAGAATATATATACACCAAAACTAAAAGTTAGAATAGAGATAGTTTATACCTTGATTAGCAAAACAATTAGCAAACTCTTCTCTTTCACTTGATAATCATAGAAAATTCTCTCAAGCTCTCACTCTCAATCTCCTCTGTGTTTATCTTCTTCTCTCAAACCTTCTCTGTATTTTCTATTTTTGTCTAGCCCTAGGGAAAAATAAAACGCGTAGAAAAAATTTAAGCTAGCCACAATCCCACGTACTTCATTAAAAAAATCAAAAAGGCTTCAGTTAGAAACAAGTCAAAGGCCACAAGGCCTTGTTTGGTTAAACACATAATTCTCATACTAATTTATTTTTATATTATTATATTATATAGTTCTCATGTCACACCATTAATTTAGTTAATTAAATAACTTTAGCTTTAGCTAATTTAAATAACTTACAATAATAATAAAATTCTTATTATAATTATACCTTATAATTAACAAATAATTATATATCTAATTTAATTAATAAATTAGACACATCATTTTATTTTAATTTATTTATTTCTTTTAAATTAAACAATTCATTTAATTTAATTATCTTTTTAAATATTAAGCAATTGATTTAATTTAATTATTTCTTTAAATTAAATCCATCGAGATAAAATTATCAATACTCAATTTAATTAACATTAATTAATTTAGTTACTAAATTAATTTCACAACTCATCAATTATTTCATCAATTATTTATTTTTCCTCAATAAAATAAAATAATTATTTAAAATATTTATAGTTAAATTCAACTATAAATATTTAAAATAATTATTTCTCTTCAAATTCATAATTTAATATTCTTATATACATAGTTAACATCTCATAATAAGAATTTTAATTATTAAACCTCATTTTAATAAATACATGAATATATATTTCTCAATTATTGATTTAAAAACATAAAATGCTATATCATATATTTCAATAATATGAAATATGATGCGATATATACATAGTAATAAAACTTCAAAACATCAATCATAATAAAATTTTAATTATTAAATTCTTATTTTAATAATATAAAATTTTTTGTGGGGTCCACCAATGATTGTTCAAATCGCATTTAATATTCCCTATTAAAACGAATATTCCCCGACCAATCAAATATTATATAACCACTTGCTTACTTTGCAAAATTTGTAAATATTACCCATAACTATAACATTATATCAAATCCGCACAATAATATTCAAAAATATATTTCGAGAAAATATTCTTTATTCATAAAAGTTGGGGTCTTACAACCTCCCCTTCTTATGAAATTTTTCCTCGAAATTAGGGTACGTACCTGGTATATTGAAGAGGTGAGGATATATTGATTTCATCTCATATTCTAACTCCCAGGTCATTTCCTCCACATCGTGGTTTCTCCACAAAACCTTGACTTGAGGTATAACTTCAGAGCGTAGAATATGATCCTTCTTATCTAAGATTTTAACATGAATCTCTTCATACGTTAAATCTTCCGCTATTTCGTCCGGTTCTAACTCAATAATGTGGTTCAGATCTTTCATATATTTACGTAACATAGATATGTGAAAAACATTATGAACACACGATATACTTGGCGGTAAAGCTAGTCTATAGGCCACAGTTCCTACTCGTTCGAGGATTAAAAATGGGTCAATGAATCGAGGATTGAGCTTTCCTCTCTTTCCAAATCTCGTAACTCCTTTCCATGGAGTAACACGTAACAACACATGATCTCCAATATCGAATTCCACGTCCTTTCGATGAAGATCAGCATAACTCTTTTGTCGACCTTGTGAGATTTTTATACGTTGTCGGATCGTTTGAATCTTTTCCGTAGTCATACGTACCAAATTCGGTCCCAACAACGTTGCTTCACCCACCTCATCCCAGCATACTGGAGAACGACACTTTCTTCCAAACAACGCCTCAAATGGAGCCATGCCAATACTTGCTTGATAACTATTGTTGTAGGAAAACCCCACCAATGGTAAGAACTTGTCCCAACTTCCCTTGAAGTCAAGGACACAAAGTCTTAATAATTTTTCAAGAGTTTAAATAGTCCTTTACGACTGCCCATCCGTTTAAGGATGATATGCCGAACTAAATCGTAAATCTGTGCCCATAGCTTTTTACAAACTAACCCAAAATTATTAAGTGAATCTTGGGTCTCGATCAGAAACTATGGATACTGGCATACCATGCAATCTTATAATCTTGTATATGTAAGACCCTGAATTTTATGAAATAAAAGTATTCATTTTTTCTATTTAGTAAATGGTTAAATTGATAAAAAGTTAAAGTTAAGGGTGATATATATAAATTTTTTAAAATACGCAAGTGGTTATAAAATATTCATTGTTGTCGGGGAATATTCATTTGGTAGTGGAATATTCTTTTTTTTGGGAATATTCATACGACAGCGCAGCCATTCGTGGGCCCCATAACAGAATAACTGTCGGATGAGGAAAATGACAAGTTTGAGTTTTTATAAATAACGGCGTAGTTGTTACAATTAACTTTGTTAGAATACTAAATTGGTTAAAATACAATAATACGCGTGGTTGCATAAAGAGTATTACCAGTATTGCATGATATTTTGAATTATTGATTCTTACGTAAGAAGGCACTTTACTCAATAAATGTTACGATGAGTTACTTATTTAATATTTTATTTTATTGATTCAATACTTGCTGCGTTGATATTTTATATTATTGTTGTTTCAATAATTGTCACGCATAAAGATTTACCATTATCAGATCAATAATTCATATTATTTGAATAATATTATTAGATAACATTATTGGCAATATCTAGAAAGTTCTGTCGATGAGAGGTTAGATAATCTAATTCTTGGCGCCTTGAAGAAGGAGAAATCCTTTTCTAAAGCTCCCCTCTTTCCTGTGAACCTACTGGTTGTCATAATTGTGATTCTGTAATATTATTTATGAATAATTAATTATTGATTTATATGATAAGGAAATATTTATTTGATGTGGATATAAATGATGGATTTATTTATGTTGTTATAATTGAAGGAATTAATGTTGAGCTGTTTTATCAGTATTTTATCGGATTGGAGGTATTAAAAGATCAAACCAATTTTCTTGAGATATATTGCGTGAGTTATAATTTTTAATTCGACCGTTGGATCGTTGTGATTTTTGGATATGTTATACATATATAAGTTGAGTATATGTCCACAAATTTTGAACCGTTAAAAATGAACGTATTATTTGTTATGAATTTTAAGAGGTGACTGGTTCAGAAATTGTTGAAGTTCCCGAATTTATCATTTTGGTGGAAAATTCTAGAATTGGTGGACCCCACTTTTGGTTGGTAAGAAATGTGCTCAAATTGAATTTCAAATGTAGTGGGTGACAATAGTAGCAGGTAAAGCCATCAAGTAGCAGGTCAAGTCTGCTTCGACGTGCTAACATTTTCCTATAAATAGAGGGCTAAGTTAGAATTAAAAATCACACCAAAAACATATATTTTCTCTCTTTCTCTCTCTATATTACTGAGCATATTTTATGAGTATTTAGATACTTTGAGAGTTGCTATTCAGTGCAAGGTTCCTTCGGCTTTACATTTCGGTCAGAAATACTGCTCTTTTGAGGTAAGGAATTTTAAGGGTTATTATGTTTTTCAGTTTCGTAATTTTTCCGACCTTCAAAAATTTTGGAAAAATTTGAATTGATAATTTGATGAGTTTTCTTGATTGTGTCCAAAAATGGTGATTTTTGGATGTATAGATTAAGTGTTATAAATTTTATGGGAAAAGACTATTTTAAAAGAAAACCCTTATAACTCCTTGGGGTTAACTCCAAAATTGGTGAAATTTTTATTAGGAGTACATGTATATAATAGCAGTATACTCTATAAATTTTGAAATTTTTGGACAAAAGTACAATTTATGATAAATGTCTAAATATTCGGCAGTTTTGGCCATTTGAAAAATAGTAAATGAATTTTAAAAATTCTGAGAAAAATATATGTTCAATATGGGACTATATTATGCTAAATCCTAGAAAAGAAAATTTGTTGGTACTGATCTGGCATTTTTCATGAAAATGTTCTAGTTATGAGTAAATGAATTAAATATGTTATGTGAAGTAAGAAAATTGCAAAATAGGATTTTATGGCTTGAGAATCCTATATGAGGTATATGCAGGTTTTTGATGAGGATTTTGGTTATTGATGATGAAATCTTATGAGTTTGGCATTTTAGGATGATTAAATGCATTAATTATTAAAGTGTAAATAATTGGATTAAATTTTTATAAGTTTAAGAAAAGATTAAAATATTGTTGTAATATTAATAATATTAGATTATAAGTTTTCTAAGTGATTTATAACATTTGGATTAAGGTGTTATAAATATTGATATGGATTTTATTGTGAAACTTTATCTTTTCGTGTCGGGGTTACTATGCACGTATACGGTACTATGTACGAATACGAGGTACTATTCATTAAAAATTGGTTTCTTTTGTTGACCCAATTATCGTTGATTTATGAATCTTACTCTTGAAATTAAACTCATGTTTTGATTATATTGTTTATATAACATTTTTTATAATCCTAGTGAAGAAATTTCTCTTTGACTTGAGTGTAAAGATGGGTAGATTATTTGTATGATCGTGATTGTGGGTTCTCTTTGGCCAGTAGTACAAAGTTGAATCGTTGACTAGTATGATCATGACCATTGAATTTACAATTGAATATTTTTAGCTTAAGTGCAAAGGTGAATTGATCAACATGGTTATAATTATGGTTTATATAAATTCTGAAATGATTATGTATTTCTTTGAGATATGAATATCTTTGGCCTGTAGTGCAAAGATGACCTGTTGCTGAATATCTTTGGCATGTAGTGCAAAGATGAACTGTTAATGAATATCTTGGCTCGTAGTGCAAAGATGAACTTATTAGTATGATTATGAACATGAACTGTGATTTGGTATAACCATGATCTTTGATGTTTCAGGTAAAGACATGTGATGTAAATTATCTTTGTCCTGGATGAGAAGAGGAATTTATAATACAATTATGATTATGAGTTATTCATATGATTGTGGAAAGGAATTGTTGATTGAAGTTACAGGGATAAAACATTGTTGGTGGACTTCAAATGAGGAGAAGATAATAGACTTTATGGTCTATTTGACTCTTTTAATGGATTGCTCGTTCTGCTGCAACTATAGTTGAAAAGTTTTATCATCTACCATATGTTCTAAATCTCTGATTTATTACTGATGAAGGCTATTGATAATTTAATTATCTTTAGTCATGATATTCTTTACTGAGCTAGTTGTGCTCACCCTTTTGTTTCATAATTCCTTTTAGGTAATAAGAGTGTTGCCGGGTCGAGCAGGGATAACGGGGGAATAGAACGGTGGTCTATAGTTGTTGAGGTTCTCCCTAAATAGTATAGAAATAATTTTATTGTGAACTTTAGATAAGTGTGTCGTATTGTATACGTCATTTGATATTTAATTTTGGTGAACCGAATAGGGTGAGGTGAACCCAACTTTGGAAGGGTGTTTTGCCACTATCATACAAGATGTCTAATGACATACAACCTCAAGTTATCATAAAGGCAGGTTGTGCACATCCACTTCTTTGAGTATATCTACGAGCACTACCTATATGATCTTGGAGTTTGGTTGAAATTTAATTCTCAATTGCAGACAGTGGAGATAGTTATATGTCAAGAGAAGACTCACCATTGGAAGGAACATGATAGTAATCTTCTTTTTTTTCTTTGTGGTCTATTGGGTCAACCAAGGATAATTCTGTGGGCATATGATATCTATCATAACCTAGATGCATGGCCTCCCATGTACGAAGGTTTCCTTGAGCACTTCCCAAAGATTTTAATTTCTAAAACAGTTATTGACTATACCTTTATGTAAGGTATCACTATGAGGTGTTGTTCACGGTTGGGACATGAGTCATAGTTGGTATATATTTGTATCCAAACTCACAGCATTTGTGTTGTTGTATTTTGCACGACAATTCTAGTAATAAAGTTGTAGTTGTTTTTTGTACCATGTACTTGGCGACTCAGAATAGGTTGGATGGATTGGACCTATTTTGGGGGCGTCACAATTGGTATCAGAGCTTAGGGATATGGTCTCTAGCAGAGATCCGACAATAGAACTAGGAGAGGAGAGATGAGTAAATCCTTCGCTAGTGTGTCCTACCTAAGCTGATTTTTGTTACTTGATTAGTTAACAAATTAGGATGTGTTAGTTAACCTTTGTTTTGAAGCTGTATTCTAGAATGATGTCTGAAATACAGGAGATGAGCAATGGAGAAATCATGATGACAAGGAAGATGGAATCTGAGATGAAAGCAAGGTATTCTCAAATCTTTGAAATATCAGGTACGCAAATTTTGGGGACGCAATTTCATAAAAAGGGGAGATTGTAAGACCCCGAATTTTATGAAATAAAAGTATTCATTTTTTCTATTTAGTAAACGGTTAAATTGATAAAAAGTTAAAGTTAAAGGTGATATATATAAATTTTTCAAAATACGCAAGTGGTTATAAAATATTCATTGTTGTCGGGGAATATTCGTTTGGTCGTGGAATATTCTTTTTGTAGGGAATATTTGTACGACGGCGTAGCCATTCGTGGGCCCCATAACAGAATAACTATCGGATGAAGAAAATGACAAGTTTGAGTTTTTATAAATAACGGCGTAGTTGTTACCAATTAACAATTGTTGGAATACCCAATGGTTAAAATATATAATGTCTGGCGTGTTTGCATAAAGAGCATACGATATTCGCGATAAAGATTTGAATTATTGATTCTTACGTAAGAAGGCACTACTCAATAATTGTTACAGTAGTTACTATTTAATATTTTATTTTATTGATTCAATAATTGTTGCGTTGATATTTTATATTATTGTTGTTTCAATAATTGTCACTGCAGAGTATTTCCCATTATCAGATCAATAATTCATATTATTTGAATAATATTATTAGATAACATTATTGGCAATGTCTAGAAAGTTCTGTCGATGAGAGGTTAGATAATCTAATTGTGCGCCAGTAAGGAGAAATTCTTATCGGAAAGCCCCCTCTTTCCTGGGAACTGCCTGGTTGTCATAATTGTGATTCTGTAATATTATTTGTGAATAATTAATTATTGATTTATATGATAAAGAAATATTTATTTGATATGGATATAAATGATGAATTTATTTATGTGGTTATAATTGAAGGAATTAATGTTGAGCTGTTTTATCAGTATTTTGTCAGATTGGAGGTATTAAAAGATCAAACCAGTGTTCTTGAGATATATTGCGTGAGTTATAATTTTTAATCCGACCGTTGGATCGTTGTGATTTTTGGATATGTTATACATATATAAGTTGAGTATATGTCCACAAATTTTGAACCGTTAAAAATGAACGTATAATTTATTATGAATTTTAAGAGGTGACTGGTTCAGAAATTGTTGAAGTTCCCGAATTTATCATTTTGGTGGAAAATTCTAGAATTGGTGGACTCCACTTTTGGTTGGTAAGAAATGTGCTCAAATTGAATTTCAAATGTGGTGGGTGGCAATAGTAGCATGTAAAGCCATCAGGTAGCAGGTCAAGTCTGCTTCGGCGTGCTAACATTTTTCTATAAATAGATGGCTAAGTTAGAATTAAAAATCACACCAAAAATATATGTTTTCTCTCTTTCTCTCTCTATATTATCGAGCGTATTTTATGAGTATTTAGATACTTTGAGAGTTGCTATTCAGTGAAAGGTTCCTTCGGCTTTACATTTCGGTCAAAAATACTACTCTTTTGAGGTAAGGGATTTTAAAGGTTATTATGTTTTTCAGTTTCGTAATTTTTCCTACCTTCAAAAATTCTGGAAAAATTTGAAATGATAATTTGATGAGTTTTCTTGATTGTGTCCAACAATGGTGATTTTTGGATGTATAGATTAAGAGTTATGAATTTTATGGGAAAAGACTATTTTAAAAGAAAACCCTTATAACTCCTTGTGGTTAACTCCAAAATTAGTGAAATTTTTATTGGGAGTACATGTATATAATTGCAGTACACTCTGTAAATTTCGGAATTTTTGGACAAAAGTACAATTTATGATAAATGTCTAAATATTCGACAGTTTTGGCCATTTAAAAAATAGTAAATGAATTTTAAAAATTCTGAGAAAAATATATGTTCAATATGGTACTATATTATACTAAATCCCAGAAAAGAAAATTTATTGGTACTGATTTGGTATTTTTCATGAAAATGTTCTAGTTATGAGTAAATGAATTAAATATGTTACGTGAAGTAAGAAAATTGCAAAATAGGATATGGCTTGAGAATCTTATATGAGGTATATGCAGATTTTTGATGAGGATTTTGGTTATTGATGATGAAATCTTATGAATTTGGCATTTTAGGATGATTAAATGCATTAATTATTAAAGTGTAAATAATTGGATTAAATTGTTTATAAGTTTAAGAAATGATTAAAATATTGTTGTAATATTAATAATATTAGATTATGAGTTTTTTAAGTGATTTATAACATTTGGATTAAGGTGTTATAAATATTGATATGGATTTTATTGTGAAACTTTATCTTTTCGTGTCGGGGTTACTATCCACGTATACGGTACTCTGTACGAATACGGGGTACTATTCATGACAAAATTAGTTTCTTTTACTGACCAAATTATCGTTAATTTATGAATCTTACTCTTGAAATTAAACTCATGTTTTGATTATATTGTTTATATAACATTTTTTATAATCCTGGTGAAGAAATTTCTCCTTGACTTGAGTGTAAAGATGGGTAGATTATTGGTATGATCGGGTTCTCATTGGCCAGTAGTGCAAAGTTGAATAGTTGACTGGTATGATCATGACCATTGAATTTACAATTGAATATTTTTAGCTTAAGTGCAAAGGTGAATTGATCAACATGGTTATAATTATGGTTTATATAAATTCTGAAATGATTATGTATTTCTTTGAGATATGAATATCTTTGGCCTGTAGTGCAAAGATGACCTGTTGCTGAATATCTTTGGCATGTAGTGCAAAGATGAACTGTTAATGAATATCTTTGGCTCAGAGTGCAAAGATGAACTTATTAGTATGATTATGAGCGAGGGCGTGATTTGGTATAACCATGATCTTTGATGTTTCAGGTAAAGACATGTGATGTAAATTATCTTCGTCCTGGATGAGAAGAGGAATTTAGAATCACAATTATGATTATGAGTTATTCATATGATTGTGGAAATAAATTGTTGATTGAAGTTACAGGGATAAAACATTGTTGGTGGACTTTTAATAAGGAGAAGATAATAAACATTATGGTCTATTTGACTCTTTTAATGGATTGCTCGTTCTGCTGCAACTATAGTTGAAAAGTTTTATCATCTACCATATGTTCTAAATCTCTGATTTATTACTGATGAAGGCTATTGATAATTTAATTATCTTTAGTCGTGATATTCTTTACTGAGCTAGTTGTGCTCACCCTTTTGTTTCACAATTCCTTTCAGGTAATAAGAGTGTTGCTGGGTCGAGCGGGGATAACGGGGGAATAGAACGGTGGTCTATAGCTGTTGAGATTCTCCCTAAATAGTATAGAAATAATTTTATTGAGAACTTTAGATAAGTGTGTCGTATTGTATACGTCATTTGATATTTAATTTTGGTGAACCGAATAGGGTGAGCTGAACCCAACTTTAGAAGGGTGTTTTGCCACTATCATACAAGATGTCTAATGACATACAACCTCGGGTTATCATAAGACAGGGTTGTGCACATCCACTTGCTAAGTATATCTACGAGCACTACCTATATGATCTTGGAGTTTGGTTGAAATGTAATTCTCAATTGCAGACAGTGGAGATAGTTATATGTCAAGAGAAGACTCACCATTGGAAGGAACATGATAGTAATCTTTTTTTTGTGGTCTATTGGGTCAACCAGGGATAATTCTGTGGGCATATGATATCTATCATAACCTAGATGCATGGCCTCCCATGTACGAAGGTTTCCTTGAGCACTTCCCAAAGATTTTAATTTCTAAAACAGTTATTGACTATACCTTTATGTAAGGTATCTCTACGAGGTGTTGTTCACGGTTGGGACATGAGTCATAGTTGGTATATATTTGTATCCAAACTTACAGCATTTGTGTTGTTGTATTTTTCACGACAATTCTAGTAATAAAGTTGTAGTTGTTTTCTGTACTATGTATTTGGCGACTCAGAATAGGTTGGATGGATTGTACCTATTTTGGGGGCGTCACAATTTATGTACATACTAGCAAGACGTTTAAGTGTATAAGTTTCTCTTATCGGTAAGAAATGAGCAGACTTAGTCAATCTATCAACAATGACCCAAATCGCATCTATTCCTTAAGAAACTTTGGGAAGACCAGTAACGAAATCCATGGTAATGTGCTCCCACTTCCATTCTGGAATTTCAAGTGGTTGCAATGGACCTTTTAGCACTTGATGCTCCCCCTTGACTCATTGACAAGTTAGACACCTTAAGATAAACTCCGCTATCTCTCTCTTCATATTGCTCCACCAAAATGTATGTCGAAGATTACGATACATTTTGGTGCTCCCAGGATGGATTGCAAACGATGTGTTGTGCGCCTCCATCATGATTTTATACTTCAAGTCAGACGTTAGGAACACTAAGTCTGGAGTTGACTCGAAGTATTCCTTCTTCATCGATTCTTGCTTCTGGAATAACACCTTCTTGCACTTTCTTTCTTATACGCATCAGCTCCAGGTCTGTAGCTTGAGCAGCTTTAACTTTGTCGATTAAAGTCGGTTCCACTCATATATTCGCCATCATCACATAGGTCCCTGGAGTCTTTAACTCTATTTCTATCCTTTTCGAGTCATACACAATGGGCCTTTGCGTTGACAATAATGCACTCGTGCTCACATATGATCTTCTGCTCAATGCGTCAGCTACTATATTCGCTTTTCTAGGATGGTATTGGATGGTATGATCATAATCTTTCAATAACTCAAGCCATTGTCATTGCCGTATGTTGAGTTCCTTTTGAGTGAACAAATATTTGAGGCTTTTATGATCCGTATAGATCTCAACCTTCTCTCCTCCATGGTGTAATGCCTCCAAATCTTAAGCATAAAAATGATGGCCGCTAACTCTAGATCATGAGTAGGATAATTCCTCTCATATTCTTTGAGTTTTCATGTGGCATAGGCTATGAATTTCCCATGTTGCATGAGAACACATCCTAACCCTTTGCCTGAAGCATCACTGTAGATGACAAATCCTCTCGAGCGGATGGTATTGTCGAGCAGTTTGAAATGAGTCTTCTCTTGAGTTCTTGAAAACTCTTCTCACATTCATCGCTCCAACCGAACTTTGTATCTTTTTGAGTCAGCTGAGTTAATGGAGTAGCGATTCGAGAAAATCCTTCCACGAATCTCCAATAATAACCAAATGCTAAGCAGAAAGCTACGATTTCTTGATTCTTGATTTTAGTTGCTCGACTTTGAATTACTTCAATCTTTGCTGGGTCAACAGATATTCCATGATTTGATATCACGTGCCCAAGGAATGAAACTTTCTCAAGCCAGAACTCGCATTTCTTTAACTTGGCATATAGCTTGTTTTCACAAAGCTTTTGGAGTACCAGCCTCAAGTGTTGCTCATGGTCTTCACGGCTTTTGGAGTATATGAGGATATCATCAATAAAGATGACCACAAAGTGACCAAATATTCTTTAAATACTCGGTTCATCATGTCCATGAAGGCAGCAGGAGCATTAGTCAATCCAAAAGACATGACTAGAAATTCATAATGCCTCGTACTCTAGAAGTTCAAAGCAGTCTTTGGAATGTCATCAGTTTTAATCTTCAACTGATGATATCTGGAACGAAGATCAATCTTTGAAAAGAATTTGCCTCCTTGCAACTGGTCAAACAGGTCATCAATGCGAGGTAATGGGTACCTATTTTTGATGGTGACATGATTCAACTCCCGATAATCAATACAAAGTCGCATACTTCCATCTTTCTTCTTCACGAATAGAACAGGAGCACCCCAAGGAGACGTACTAGGACAAATGAAACCGATGTCTAACAATTCCTGCAATTGGGTCTTTAACTCATGAAGTTCAATAGGAGCCATTTGATATGCGGCTTTGGAAAGAGGTTTTATACCAGGTTCAAGGTCGATACAAAATTTAATTTCTCGCTTTAGGGGTAGGCCAGGAAGTTCTTCAAGGAATACGTAAGGAAATTCATTAACAATAGAAATATCATTCAAAATTGACATATTTTTGTTTAAATCCGTAACATAAGCTAAGAAAGCTTGACATCCTTTTTTTAATAAACGAATAGCTTTATGGCTTGAGATGACAATGATTGATTTTATTGGTTTGGTTGCTTGAATTTGCATAATAGGTTTGTTAGGAATATGAAAGCTAACAACCTTACGAAAAAAAATAATTTTTACATGATGAGTAGTTAACCAATCAATCCCTAGAATTACGTCAAATGCAAGTATTTTTAATGAAATAAGATCGACATGTAATGTGATGGTATCGATTTGAACTAAACAAGACTTATAAACAGTGGATGTAATGAAGGTTTCTCCCAACGGAGTTTCAATAGATAAGTTAAAGTCTAATTTCTCCGGAGTCAAATTTAAACGTTGAGCGCAAGTAGGAGAAATAAAAGAATGGGTAGAACCGGTATCAAATAAGGTATAGACTTCGCTAGAGTTTATGATAAGCTTACCCGTGACAACTCAGTAAACTTGGCTTCGTACTGCGACACGGTCATGTTGTTTTGCTCCAGCTTGATGAACTCTACCTCTTTCATGTGACGAATACTTTTGGGAAAGTACTTGTCGTTGAACAATTCTTGGAACTTCTCCCAAGTCATCTTGGTCGGCGGGTTGAGCACGCTTTACTGATTCCCACGATGTCACGCCTCTGCTTCACAACATGAAGGTGGCAAAGGGAACCTTTTTCTCCTCGGAGCATCCCAAGACATCAAATATCTTGCAGATCTGCTTTATCCACGTCTCCGCCTTAAGTGGTTTTGGCTCTCCAAAAAACTCCGGTGGTCCCAGTTCCTTGAACTGCTTAGCGGTGACCGTCTGAGAGTTACCAGTGTTTCCACCTGCATTTTGGACAAGAATCGTTCTCGCCTGATGTTGCATGAATTGCTTAAAGCCTCTGAACACTCCATCGTTCATCATTTGGTTAGTGTTGTTGTTTGCATGAGGTTTGTCACCTTCCTGATGCACATTATCCTGATTATTGATCCATTGTGACTCAACGGTCTCCTGTTCTTCATTGCTATTCTCAACATTCTCGGATGTCATTTTCAAATACTACCACAAAACAAGGGTTAATTAACATATCACATATTATCCCTATACTCAGACAGACCAATTAAATACCAAATAAACTTAGGTAGGTCATACTAGCAAAAGAATTCCATGTCTCTCCCCTCCTAGTTCTTATCTCACATCACAGCCAGGGATCATATCCCTAAGCTTTGATACCAATTGTGACGCCCCTAAAATAGGTATACATCACCCATCTTGAGTCGCCAAATACATGGTACAAAATACAATTCAAAACTTAATTATACAACTGTCGTGTTAAATACGACAAAACATATGTTGTGAGTTTTAATACAAATATTATCATCTAGACAATATCCACACTCAAAGGAGTCCTCATTACATTTATTATCACACTATTTTATAGAATAGTGAAGACTACTAATACTATCATCTGGACCGTCAGTCCGTTCACCGACTAGTCCCGACTATGTTCTCAAAAGCAAAAGGGTGAGCTCAACTAGCCCAGTAAGAAATATTATAACTAAGATAATGCAGAATAAATTATCATTAGCTTTATAATGATGTTAAAAGCGATACAATATAACAAACATCAAGTTTAAGCTGCAATGAACAAGCAATCCATTAGAAGAGTAAAGTAGAGAATAAAATCTACTATCTTTCTATGATTTAAAAGGTTTTTCATCACTTTTATCATTTGAGACTCGACAATAAATAATCCACATCATCGAATCACCCATACACTATGGCCAAAGATATTCTTTAGTATCACAAACACAAATTATATCCATGCACTACGGATAAGGACGTGATACTAAAGAATATCATCGTCATCAAAATAGCGAGGTGAATCGATGATAATGATGAAAACCTTTAAATCATGAAGATAGTAGATTTCTGCCTTCTATTTGATTCTTCTAATGGATTGCTTGTTAGTTAAACTTGATGTTTATTATCAGATCGATTTAACATCTCTAACGATAAACTGCATTATCTTACTTGATAGTAGCTCACCCTTTGCTTCATTTACTCTTCAGAAATGAGGCGTGGCGGGACTAGTCGAGAAACAAGTGATGGTTCAGATGATAGTATTAGTAGTCCTCACTATTCTATAAAATATTGTGATCATAAATGTAATGAGGACTCCTTTGAGTGTGGATATTGTCTAGATGACAATATTTGTATTAAAACTCACAGCATATGTTTTGTCGTATTTAACACGATAGTTGTATAATTAAGTTTTGAATTGTATTTTGTACCATATATTTGGCGACTCAAGATGGGTGATGTATACCTGTTTTGGGGGCGTCACACAACGTCTTTGGCGCATGTTTCGTTCTTTTTAGGTGAAAAAATATTTGAGTGTTTTAGAAATGGGTTTTGTACTGGGGTCAATACAAAATTTGATTTCACGCTCTGGGGGTAGGCTAGGAAGTCTTCAAGAATACGCCAGGAAATTTATTAACAATAGAAATATCATTTAAAAATTGTGACTCTCATTCAAGACTTGGATAGCATGTCACATTGATACCTATCAACTTGCCACCATTATTCACGACTTCCCCAACAGAAAGTCTGGCTTTGGTGTATTCCACACAAGGAAGTCAACAACGAAAGGATCAGGGCTCTTTACTTATGGCTTGATATGACAATGATTGACTTTAGTGGTTTGGTTGCTTGAATTCGCATAACAGGTTGGTTAGGAATATGAAAGCTAACAACCTTACGAAAAGCATGATGAGTAGTTAACCAATCGATTCCTAAAATCACATCAAAGGCAAGTATTTTCAAACAGATAAGATCGACATATAACGTGAAAGTGTCGATTTGAATCAAACAAGATTTATAAACAGTGGAGGTAACGAAGGTTTCTCCTAACAATGTTTCAACCGATAAGTCAAAGTCTAATTTCTCCTGAGTTAAATTTAAACGTTGAGCGCAAGCAAGAGAGATAAAAGAATGGGTAGAACCGGTATCTAAAAAGGTATAGACTTCGCAAGAATTTATAATCAACTAACCCGTGCTAACTTCGTTCGGGTTACTCGCTTTTTGAGAAGTCACAAAAAATGCTCTTCCTAAAACCACCTGTGACGCCCCCAAAATAGGTATACATCACCCATCTTGAGTCGCCAAATACATGGTTCAGAATACAAATACAATCATTAATATACAACAAGAGAGCTGTGAGTTTTAATACAAATACTGTCTTCTAGACAATATCCACTCTTAGAATAAGTTCTCAATACATTTATTGTCACACTATTTAACAGAATAGTGAGGACTACTAGTACTATCATCTGGACCGTCACTCCGTTCCCCGACTAGTCACCGCCACGTTCTCATTTCCTCGAAGAGAATAATCTTTGAAAAAGAGGGGTGAGCTCAACTAGCCCAGTAAGAAATATCATGACTAAGATAATACAAAATAAATTATCATTAGTCTTCAACAATGTTAAACTGATAAAATACAATAGACATCAAGTTTAACTGCAGCGAAATAAGCAATCCATTAAAAGAGTCAAGTAGAGATAAAATCTACTATCTTTAATGATTTAAAAGGTTTTCATCACTTTTATCATTTGGGACTCACTTAATAATTAATCCACATCATCGAATCACCCGCACTACTGACGAGGATATTCTTTAGTATCCGACCACAAATTATCCATGCACTACGGGCCAAGGACATTCGTGTATTCATCAATGGTCATGATCATGCCAACAACTATCCATCAATGCACTACGGGCCAATGAAGACTTTTATCACATCATTTGTAACATTACGGTCATGATTATACCGAATAATCCCTGGTCATAATCATACCAAGTCCATCTATGCACTACAGGCCACAAATGACTTTCAAAAAATATAAACATGAGGATGATGACAATGATATAAGAATTCAATAAAACAAGTTCACGAATTAATTTATCCAGGAACTAATAATGTCCAAATTGTTAACATGATACTTCTTTGTAGAGTAAAATTCAAGAATGCTCAGAAGAATATTTTCATGAAAAGATCTTTGGATGAAGCTTAAATATGAAGGATATTCCACTAATTTCATGGAGTATAGAAGTCAAAACTTTAACCGGTGAGTATAATAAGGAATGGAATAACAAAAGAAATCACCAAGCATGCGGTAGACCCGACAGTGGAGTTATTCCAACGAGAATAATAAAAGACGGAACCGACTCAACGTAAAACGCATGTGAACAGAATATTCCAATTAATAATAAAGATGTAACTAGGTCCTACAGAAAACGCATGCAGATGAGGATATTCCAATGAGAATAATAAAGACGGAACTAGGTCCGGCGTAAAATGCACAGACAAGATATTCTAACAGAATAATAAAGATGGAACCAGGTCATGCGTAAAGCACATACAGGATGTTCCAACGGAATGGTAAAGAATGAAATAACAGAAGAATTTCACCATGTATGTGGTACTTCGCATAGACAGGTTATTCCAACATAATAATAAAGAATGGAATAAAAGAAGTTCTCTTCATGAATACAAAAGAAATAATACCCCTTACCTCAGAAGATACTGGATACTGGAATAGTGAAGTTCTATAAATTTTCTCTCTACAATTTCTCTCTATAATAATTGCTCTATAGCTTTAGTGAATTGGTAAGAAATGAAGGAAGAATGAGCTTCTATTTATAGAAAAATATATTTTCAATAATGGCACATTTTGGGGCTCAAAAAATTACAGTACGATACCTCCAACTTTTCCTTTATTTTTAATTTAGTCATGCAAGTATTATCAAACTTGCACCACCTCCCCTAATAATAAATAATGTGATTCAATAGTAAATCATGTGAATCAATAGTTCTAGACATGTGAAAATATGAATTACAGTATAGTACCTCCATCTATACCTCCATTTTTAACTTAGTCATGCAAGTATTATCAATCTTGCACCAACTCCCCTAATAGTAACAAGAATGTGAAACAATAGTATACACATGTGAACAAATATTTATAATCATGTGAAATAATAGCAATCAATTGCTCATTTATCCGGTTAAATACCCGATTGGTCAATATATCCTCCAGACATCAATTATTATCGAAATAAATGTAGATTTTCACTAACACAAATAATTCCAACACAATGAAACTATTTTTATATAAATTTTGAAATTTCACAGTTTGACTTTTCCCAAAAAAGTCAATTGTTGAATTTTTTGACCAAAAAGTTAATCCCGAAAAATTTTGTGTTTATAGACTATTTTTACTAATTTCATCGTTTCGGACTCAAATATCACGTCTACGACTCTAAATCAACTCCGAACACAACTTAATTTTTTAATAACATTCATCATTAATATTATAACTCACAATATTTATCAACCAGGTCGTTCCCAGGAAAGAAGGGGCTTTCCAATAAGGATTTCTCCCTATTGGCGCGCAATTAGGTGACCAAACCTCTCCTTGACAGAACTTCTAGACATTGTAAATATTGTAATTTAATAATATGAATAACTTTGTCGTCCCAATTATTGATTTAATAAAATAACATATTATGCAGATGATACTATGCCAATAATCGAATCAATAATATGAGAGATATCTTTGCAGCAATTCTGTAGCAATAATTGAGTATAACCGAGTGACTTCTCACGTAAGCATCAATAATCAATATCAATCTGGTATTGCAACTTATCCGACCACAGCGTATTCTTTACTTACTCTTGAGTAGTTCAACAAAGATTAATGGTAAAACTTCCATTTGTTATTTTCATAAATATATTTTTTGTCATTTTCTCAATCCGACAATAATTCTATTGTGGGGTCCACCAATGATTGTACCGTTGTACGAATATTCCCTACTAAAATGAATATTCTCCGACCAATCGAATATAATATAACAACTTGCATACTTTGCAGAATTTATAAATACTACCCGCAACTATAACATTATAACAAATTCATTCCATAATATTCAAAAATGATAATTATAGAAAAATCATCTTTATTCATAAAAGTTGGGGTCTTACACTTTGCATTGACAATAATGCACTCGTGCCCGCATAGGATCTTTTACTCAATGCGTCAGCTACTACGTTCGCTTTTCCAAGATGGTATTGGATGGTATGATCATAATCTTTCAACAATTCAAGCCAACGTCGTTGTCGCATGTTGAGTTCCTTTTGAGTGAAGAAATATTTGAGGCTTTTATGATCCGTAAAGATCTCCACTTTCTCCCCATACAAGTAATGCCTCCAAATTTTAAGTGCGAAAACAACAGCTGCCAACTCTATATCATGAGTAGGATAATTCCTCTCATATTCTTTGAGTTGTCGAGAGGCATAGGCTATGACTTTCCCATATTGCATGAGAACACATCCTAACCTTTTGCCCGAAGCATCACTGTAGATGAAAAATCCCTCCGAGCCAGATGGTATTGTCAGAACAGGTGCTGAAATGAGTCTCCTCTTGAGTTCTTGAAAACTCTTCTCACATTCCTCGTTCCAACCGAATTTTGTATCTTTTCGAGTCAGCTGAGTTAATGGAGTAGCGATTCAAGAAAACCCTTCTACGAATCTCTGATAATAACCAGCTAAGCCGAGAAAGCTACATACTTCGATCACTGATTTAGGTTTCTCCCAGCTATGAATAGCTTCAATCTTTGTTGGGTCAATAGATATTCCATGACTTGATACTACGTGCCCAAGGAATACTACTTCCTTAAGCCAGAACTCGCATTTCTTCAACTTGGTATAAAGCTTATATTCACGAAGCTTTTGGAGTATCAGCCTCAAGTGTTGCTCATGATCTTCACGGCTTTTAGAATAAATAAGAATTTCATCAATAAAGACAACCACAAAGTGATCCAAATATTCCTTAAATACTCGGTTCATCATATCCATGAAGGCAACAGGAGCATTAGTCAATCTAAAAGACATGACTAGGAATTCATAATACTCGTACTGAGTTCTGAAAGCAGTCTTTGGAATGTCATCAATTTTAATCTTCAACTGATGATATCCGGAATGAAGATCAATCTTTGAAAAGAATTTGGCTCCTTGCAAATGGTCAAACAGGTCATCAATGCGAGGCAATAGGTACCTATTTTTTATGGTGACATGATTCAACTCCTGATAATCAATACAAAGTCGCATACTTCCATCTTTCTTCTTCAGGAATAGAACAGGAGCACCCCAAGGAGACATACTAGGATGAATGAAACCGATGTCTAACAATTCCTGCAATTGGATCTTTAACTCCTGAAGTTCAATAGGAGTCATTCGATATGCAGCTTTGGAAAGAGGTTTTGTACCAGGTTCAAGGTCGATACAAAATTCAATTTCTCACTCTGGGGGTAGGCCAGGAAGTTCTTCAGGGAATACGTCAGGAAATTCATTAACAATAGAAATATCATTCAAAATTGACGTATTTTTGTTTAAATCCGTAACATGAGCTAAGAAAACTTAACATCCTTTTTTCAATGAATAGCTTTATGGCTTGAGATGACAGTGATTGATTCTAATGGTTTGGTTGCTTGAATTAGCATAATAGGTTTGTTAGGAATATGAAAGCTAACAACCTTACGAAAAACAATCAATTTTTACATGATGAGTAGTTAACCAATCAATCCCCAGAATTACGTCAAATGCAAGTATTTTTAATGAAATAAGATCGACAGGTAATGTGAGGGTATCGATTTGAACCAAACAAGACTTATAAACAGTGGATGTAATAAAGGTTTCTCCCAACGGAGTTTCAACAGATAAGTTAAAGTCTAATTTCCCCGGAGTCAAATTTAAACGTTGAGCGCAAGTAAGAGAAATAAAAGAATGGGTAGAACCGGTATCAAATAAGGTATAGACTTCGCTAGAGTTTATGATAAGCTTACCCGTGATGACCTCGCTCGGGTTCATTGCTTACTGGGAGGTCACGACAAATGCTCTCCCTTGCACTACCGGCTTTGACTTTTCTGGGATGACTTTTGGTGCCTCCTTCCCAGCTGGACTTGTCTTCGGTGAACCAACAAAATCGGGCTAGCTGACCTTCTCTTCCCCAATTGTAACACGCTTTGGATGGCATCGCGCAGTTTGGACTGATATGTCCCTCCCCTCCGCATTTGAAGCATATAATATGTGGTCGTTTTCCTTCCTTAACAACGGGTGATGGTGCTGACGTCTTTCCATCATTGTTGAATCTCCTCTTCCTGAAATGTCCATTCTTATTGTTTTGGCCATGATTACCACCGAAGTGGTTACCATTTTTGGCATGTTGATTCCCTCCACGCTTATTGTCACCGCTTCGATGACTGCTATCACTGGTATTATCATTTTTCTGGATGCTCTCTTTTAGTTGGGTTGACTCATTATCGCGTTCAAATAACTGAGCCCTATTAACAACATCTGAATACAAACACAGTATATGAGAGATAAGATATTGACGTATCTCCGATTTAAAACCTCTTAGAAACATTCGCGTCATTCTCTCCTCATTATCAACCAAATGGGACGTAAACCGGAACAACTCGTAAAACTTGGCTTCGTACTGCGACACGGTCATGTTGTTTTGCTCCAGCTTGATGAACTCTACCTCTTTCATGTGACGAATACTTTCGGGAAAGTACTTGTCGTTGAACAGTTCTTGGAACTTCTCCCAAGACATCTTCATGCGCGCAGTTGAGTATGCTTTCTGATTCCCACCAAGAATCGCCTCGCCGCTCATGACATGAAGGTCATAAAGGAACCTTTTGCTCCTCGGAGCATCCCAAGACATCAAATATCTTGTGATCTACTTAATCCACGTCTCGCGCTTTAAGTAGTTTTGGCTCTCCAAAAAACTCGGTGGTCTCGGTTCTTGAATCGCTTAAGGTGACCGTCCGAGAGTTGCCAGTGTTTCCACCTGCATTTTGTATAGGAGCCGCCCTTGCCTGATGTTGCATGAATTGCATAAAGCCTCTGAACATTCCATCGTTTATCATCTGGTCAGTGTTGTTGTTTGCCTGAGGATTATCGCCTTCTTGATGCACATTATCCTTATTATTGATCTGTGGAGACTCAACGGTCTCTTGTGCTCCATTGATGTTCTTAACATTCTCGGATGTCATTTTCAAATACTGATACAAAACAATGGTTAATTAACATATCACATATTATACCTATACTCTGACCGACCAATTAAATATCAAATAAACTTAGGTAGATCATACTAGTGAAAGAATTCCCCGTCTCTCCCCAGGGATTATGTCCCTAAGCTTTGATAGCAACTGTGACGCCCCCAAAATAGGTATACATCACCCATCTTGAGTCGCCAAATATATGGTACAGAATACAAATATAATCTTTAATATACAACAAGAGAGCTGTGAATTTTAATACAAATAGTGTCTTCTAGACAATATCCACTCTCAGAATAAGTCCTCATTACATTTATTGTCACACTATTTAACAGAATAGTGAGAAATACTAATACTATCATCTAGACCGCCACTCCGCTCCCCGACTAGTCCCCGCCACGCGTTCTCATTTCAAGAGAGCGAAAGATCGAAAGAAGGGGTGAGCTCAACTAGCCCGAAGAAGAAATATTATTACTAAGATAATGCAAAATAAATTATCATTAGTCTTCAACAATGTTAAACCGATAAAATACAATAGACATCAAGTTTAATCTGCAATGAACAAGCAATCCATTAAAAGAGTCAAGTAGAGAATAAAATCTACTATCTTTTATGATTTAAAAGGTTTTTCATCACTTTTATCGCTGGGACTCAGCTTAATAATTAATCCATGTCATCCCTTCACAATGGCCAAGGATATTCATTAGTATCACAACCACAAATTATCCATGCACTACGGGCCAAGGATATTCGTGTATTCATCAATGGTCATGATCATGCCAACCACTGTCCATCAATGCACTATGGCCAATGAGGATTTTTACCACATCATTTGTAACATTACGGTCATGATTACACCGAATAATCCCTAGTCATAATCATACCAAGTCCATCTATGCTCTACAAGCCACAGATGACTTTCAACAAAAATATAAACATGAGGATGATGACAATGATATAAGAATTCAATAAAACAAGTTCAAGAATTAATTATCCAGGAACTAATAACGTCCAAATTGTCAACATGATACTTCTTTGTAGAGTAAAATTTAAGAATGCTCAGAAGAATATTTCCATGAAAAGATACTGGATGAAGCGCAAATATCAAGGATATTCCACTAATTTCATGGAGTATAGAAGTTAAAATTTTAACCAACTGAGTATATTAAAGAATGGAATAACAAAAGAAATCACCAGGCATGCGATAGACCGCACAGACAGGTTATTCCAACAAAATAATAAAATGGAACCAGGTCCAGCGTTAAACGCACAGACAGGATATTCCAACAGAATAATAAAGACGGAACCAGGTCTGGCGTAAAATGCACACACATGATGTTCCAACAGAATAATAAATAACGGAACCAGGTCAGGCAAAATTCCCACCGACAGGATGTTCCAACAAAATAATATAGAAGGGAATAACAGAAGAATTTCACCATGTATGCGGTACTTCGCATAGATAGGTTATTCCAAAATAATAATAAAGAATGGAACAACAGAAGAATTTCACCAAGTATGCAGTACTTCGCATAGATAGGTTATTCCAATATAATAATAAAGAATGGAATAACAGAAGTTCTCTTCATGAAGACGAAAGAAAAAATAATACCCCTTACCTTAGAAAGAAACTGGATACTGGAGTAGACAGGTAGCAGACTTCTATTCTTCTTTCTCTCTAAAATTTCTCTATAATAATTGCTCAATAGCTTGAGCGAATTGGTGAAGAATGATGAAGAAATGAGCTTCTATTTATAGGAAAATATAGTTTCGATAATTGCACGTTTTGGGGCTCAGAATATTACAGTATAATACCTTCCTCTTTTCTTTTATTTTTAATTTAGTCATGCAATTATTATCAAACTTGCACCACCTCCCCTAATAGTAAATAATGTGATTCAATAGTAAATCATGTGAATCAATAGTTCTAGACATGTGAAAATACGAATTACAGTATAGTACCTCCATCTATACCTCCAATTTTAACTTAGTCATGCAAGTATTATCAATCTTGCACCAACTCCCCTAATAGTAACAAGAATGTGAATCAATAGTACACACATGTGAACAAATAGTTATAATCATGTGAATTAATAGCAGTCAATTGCTCATTTATCCGGTTAATTACCCGATTGGTAAATATAATCTCAGACATCAATTATTATCGAAATAAATGTCGATTTCCACTAACATTAATAATCCCGACACAATGGAACTATTTTTATCAACAATATAAATTTTAAAATTTTGAAGTTTGACTTTTCCTGAAAAAGTCAACTATTGACTTTTTGACCAAATAGTTAACCCTGGAAATTTTTGTGTTTATAGATTATTTTTACTAATTTCATCATTCCGGACTCAAATATCACGCCCGCATCTCCAAATTCAACTCTGAACTCAACTTCAATTTTTAATAACATTCATCATTAATATTATAACTCACAATATTTAACAATCAGGTCGTTCCCAGGAAAGAGAGGACTTTCCAATAAGGATTTCTCCCTATTGGCGCGCAATTAGGTGACAAAACCTCTCCTTGATAGAACTTCTAGACATTGTAAATATTGCAATTTAATAATATGAATAACTTTGCCATCTCAATTATTGATTTAATAATATAACATATTATGCAGATGATACTGTGACAATAATTGAATCAATAATATGAGAGATATAATGCAGCAATTACTGTAGCAATAATTGAGTATAACTGAGTGACTTCTTACGTAAGCATCAATAATCAATACTGTGTGATACTATGCAACCATGCGTAATACTGTACTTTTACTACCGAGTAGTTCAACCGTTTTAACTGTAAAACTTCCGCCGTTATTTTCATAAAAATATTTTTGTCGTTTTCTCAATCCGAAAATAATTTCGTTATAGGGTCCACCAATGATTGTGCCATCGTACGAATATTTCCTGTTAAAACAAATATTCCCCAACTAATCGAATCTTATAAAATAACTTGGTACTTTGCAAAATTTATAAATACAACCCACAACTATAACATTATATCAAATTCATTCTATAATATTCAAAAATGATATTTATAGAAAAATCATCTTTATTAAAAAGTTGGGGTCTTACACCACCGACTTTGTTTTGTCCGTATCCGTCTTTGGTGCCACCGTCCCAACTGGACTTGACTTTGGTGCACGATAAAATCGGGCTAGGTGACCTTCTTTTCGTAATTGTAACATGCTTTTGATCGCATCATGATTTGGTGATATGTCCTCCCTTCGCATTTGAAGCATCTAACTGGCAGTCGTTTTCATTCCTTAACAGGTGTTGGTGCTGCTGTCTTTCCATTATTATTGAACCTTCTCTTCTTGAAATTTCCACTTATTATCTTGGCCATGATTACCACCAAGTGGTTACCATTCTTGGCATGATAATTTCCACGATGGTTATCATTGTTCGATGGCCATTGCCTGCAGTATGATTATTATCGTGTTGTTGGTCGTTACCTTTTGGTTGTGCTGACTCATTATCGCGCTCTAATAACTGAGCCATATTCACAACATCAGAATAAACAAAGTTTGTGAGAAATGAGGTATTGACGTATTTCGGGTTTTAAACCTCTTAGAAACATTCGCGTCATTCGCTCCTCATTATCAACCAAATGGGATGCAAACCAGGATAACTCCTCAAATTTAGCCTCGTATTGTGACACGGTCATATTATTTTGATCCAACTAGATAAACTCCACCTCATTCATGTGACAAATACTTTTGGGAAAGTACTTGTCATTGAATAGCTCTTGGAACTTCTCCCAAGACATCTTGAAGGTGGCAAAGTCGAGTACGCTTTTTCTTGATTCCCACCAAGAGAATCGCCTCTCCTCGCAATATGAAGGTGGAAAAGGGAACCTTTTACTCCTCTGAGCATTCTAAGACATCAAATATCTTGGTGATCTGTTTTATCCACGTCTTCGCCTTAAGTGATTTTGGCTCTCCCAAAAATTCTGGTGGTCCCAGCTCCTTGAACTGCTTAGCAGTGACCAACTGTGAGATCCCGAATTTTAGGAAATAAAAGTATTCAATTTTTCTATTTTGGTAAATAGTTAAATTGATAAAAGTTTAAAGTTAAGGGTGATATTTGAAATTTTTTTCAAAGTAAGCAAGTTGTTATAAAATAATCGATAAAAAGTTATTCAGTATATATATAATGGTACCCACTATGATGGTGACATGTTGGTGGGAGGGGAACATGTGGGGCCCATATGTTGGAAGAAGAAATTGGGAGGGCACTCCCTTATTGGTTGTCTCAGTTTTGTTTTATTATTAGTAATAAAACAGGAAACTTCTATTTCCTAAGAAGGGTCTGGTTGTCTAAGTTTTTGTTTTATTATTAATAATAAATCAGGAAAGCTTTTTATATAAAACATAATACTTTTATAAAGTTATTCGTTTTATTAGACTATAAATAGAATATATTATATTCTATTATGCATAATATTTTGCATAGTAATATCTTTTTATATAAAATAGAATATTTTTATAAAGTTATTTGTTTTATTAGACAATAATTAGAATATATTATATTTTATTATGCATAGTGTTGCATAGTGCCTGCATAGTATTTTGCATAGTAATATCTTTTTATATAAAACAGAATACTTTTATAAAGTTATTTGTTTTATTAGACAATAATTAGAATATATTATATTTTATTATACATAGTGTTGCATAGTGCCTGCATAGTGTTTTGCATAGTAAAATCTTTTTATATAAAATAGAATACTTCTATAAAGTTATTCGTTTTTTATTAGATTATAAATAGAATATATTATATTTTATTTAAAATATTTTGTTTTCAATCTAGACCGTCCGTTTAAAAGTAAATCAATCTGGATCGTTCATGAATTAGTTATTATGCAGTCTATTCTTCT
The DNA here is from genome assembly GCA_020205605.1 of Panax ginseng. NCBI lineage: Eukaryota > Viridiplantae > Streptophyta > Magnoliopsida > Apiales > Araliaceae > Panax > Panax ginseng. Next base: position 24,650,724 of record CM035133.1, on the reverse strand, counting down.
ATAAATAGAAGCTCATTCCTTCATTATTTCTTACGAATTCACTAAAACTCTAGAGAGAGAAACTATAGAGAGAGTTCTTCTTCTATAATCTTGAGCGTATTTCTTTAGAGTTTAAGAAAGCTTTGAGCATAGTGCAAGTTTTCATCGAGCATATCCTCGCCCTACCAGTCGGAGTACTCTTCTTTCAAAGGTAAGGGGTATTATTTCTTTTGTATTCATGAAGAGAACTTCTGTTATTCCATTCTTTATTATTATTATGTTGGAATAACCTGTTTATGCGAAGTACTGCATACATGGTAAAATTCTTCTATTATTCCATTCTTTATTATTATGTTGGAATAACCTATTTATGCGAAGTACCGCATACATGGTGAAATTCTTCTATTATTCCATTATTTATTATTATGTTGGAATAACTTTGTTTATCTAAATCTGCATATATGGTGAAATTCTTCTATTATTCCATTCTTTATTATTATGTTGGAATAACTTTTGTTTATCAAGTATCGCATACATGGTGAAATTCTTCTATTATTAGTTCTTTATTATTACATTGAATATCTCACAGGTGCGTATTACGCCTGACCTAGTTCCATTATTTATTATTCCGTTCTTTATTATTCTGTCGGAATATCACATGCGTGCTTACGTTCTGGGACACTGGTTCCATTATTTATTATTACATTTGGGAATAACACATGCATGTGCGATCTATCGCGAGCATGGTGAATCTTACGTTATTCCATTCTTTATTATTCTGTTGGAATAACCTATGCATGATGAATGATCCTTTGTATTCATTCCTTATTAAATTATGGAAATAACCTGTATACGTGGATTACCGCGTGGCGGACGAAAATCCATTTGCAGTTTCATATATTCTCTTATACTCAGTTGGTTAACGCTTTGGCTTCTATACTCCATTAAATTAGTGGAATATCCTTGATATTTACGTTTCATCCAGTATCTTTTCATGAAAATATTCTTCTGAGCATTCTTAAATTTTACTCTACAAAGAAGTATCCAGTTGACAATTTGGACGTTATTGGTTCTTGGATAAATTAATTCTTGAACTTGTTTTACTGAATTATTATGTCATTGTCATCATCCTCATGTTTATATTATGTTGAAAGTCATATGTGGCTTACGTGCATAGATGGACTTGGTATGATTATGACCAGGGATTATTCGGTATAATCATGACCGTAATGTTACAAATGATGTGGTAAAAGTCATCTTTGGCCCGTAGTGTATAGATGGACTTGGTGTGATTATGACCAGGGATTATTTGGTATAATCATGACCGTAATGTGACGAATGATGTGGTAAAAATCCTCATTGGCCGTAGTGCATTGATGGACAATTTTTGGTATGATTATGGCTATGGATTCTCTTCGGCCAAGGGTGCAAAGATGAATTGTTTTATGGCATGATCAGGACCGTTGATGAAAACACGATTATCTTTGGCCTGTTGTGCATGGATAATTCTTCTTCGTGATACTAAAGAATATCCTTGGCCTGTAGTGCAGGAATGATTCGATGATGTGGATTAATTATTGAGCTGAGTCTCAGCAATGAAATATTAATTCATGGATGTGATAATAATGAATATCCTTGGCCTGTAGTACATGGATAATTCATGGATGTGATATTAACGAGTATCTTTGGCCGTAGTGCATGGGTGATTCGATGATGTAAATTATTTATTAAGCTGAGTCTCAACGATAAAAGTGATGATAAACTTTTTAAATCATAGGAGATAGTAGATTTTATTCTCTACTTGACTCTTCTAATGGATTGCTTGTTCCGCTGTAGTTAAACTTGATGTTTGTTATATTGTATCAGTTTAACACTGTTGAAGGCTAACGATAATTTATTCTGCATTATCTTAGTCATAATATTTCTTACTTGGGCTAGTTGAGCTCACCCTTTCTTTCACTGTTCTCTTCAGGAAATGAGAATATAGCTGGGACTAGTCGGGGAATGGAGTGATGGTCCAGATGATAGCAATAGTAGTCCTCACTATTCTGTAAAATAGTGTGATAATAAATGTAATGAGGACTCCATTGAGAGTGGATATTGTCTAGAAGGCAATATTATTGTTTAAACTCTCAGCTATGTTTCGTTGTATTTTACACGACTGTTGTATAATTAGTTTGTATTTGAATTTATGTACCATGTATCTGGCGACAGTAGATGGGTGATGTATACCTAATTTTGGGGGCGTCACACCAACCGTGGGTTGCCATTGTTTCCACCTGCATTTTGAATAGGAGTCTCTCTCGCCTTATGTTGCATGAATTTCATAAAGCCTCTGAACATCTCATCATTCATCATCTGATCGGTGTTTTTATTTATGTGACGCCCCCAAAATTGGTATACATCACCTATCTTGGGTCGCCAGATACATGGTACTTAAATCAACTACAAACTAACTTATACAACTATCGTGTACAATACGACAAAATATAGCTGAGAGTTTTAAATATGTATATTATCATCTAGATAGTATACAAACTCAATGAAGTTCTCATTATATTTATTATCACATTATTTAACAGAATAGTGAGGACTACTAATGCTATCATCTGGGACCGTCACTCTGTTCTCCGACTAGTCCCAGCTACGTTCTAATTTCTTGAAGAGAACAATGAAAGAAAGGGTGAGCTCAACTAGCCCAGTAAGAAATATTATGACTAACATAATGTAGAATAAATTATCGTTAGCCTTCAACAGTGTTAAACTGATACAATATAACAAACATCAAGTTTAACTGCAACAGAACAAGCAATCCATTAGAAGAGTCAAGTAGAGAATAAAATATACTATCTTCTATGATTTAAAAGGTTTTTCATCACTTTTATCGCTGAGACTCAGCTCAATAAATAATTCAAATCATCAAATCATCCCTGCACTACAGGCCAAGGATATTCTTTAGTATCACGACCACGAATTATCAATGCACTATGGGCCAAAGATAATCGTCATCAATGGTCCTGATCATGCCATAAAAAAATTCATCTCTGCACCCTTGTCCGAAGAGAATCCATAGCCATAATCATACCAAAAACTGTCTATCAATGCATTACGGGAAAATGAGGACTTTTTCCACATCACTTGTAACATTACTGTCATGATTATACCGAATAATCCCTGGTCATAATCATACGAAGTCCATCTATGCACTACATGCCACAGATGACTTTCAACATAATATAAACATGAGGATGATGACAATGACATAATAATTCAATAAAACAATTTCAAGAATTTATTTATCCAGGAACCAATAACGTCCAAATTGTCAACATGATACTTCTTTGTAGAGTAAAATTCAAGAATGCTCAGAAGAATATTTCCATGAAAAGAAACTGGATGAAGCGCAAATATCAAGGATATTCCACTTATTTCATGGAGTATATAAGTCAAAACTTTAACCAGCTGAGTATAACATAATATATGTCATGCGGTAATCCACGTATACAGGTCATTTCCACAATTTAATAAGGAAAGAATACAAAGGATCATTCACCATACATGTGGTAATCCACATAGACAGGTTATTCCAACAGAATAATAAAGAATGGAATAAAGAAGAATTCACCATACGCATGCGATAGATCGCATGCATACATGTTATTCCCAATGTAATAATAAATAATGAAACCAGTGCAGCGAACGCCTTGCATACGATATATCTGACGAGAATAATAAATAATGAAACCAGTCCCACAGAAACGCACGTACATGACATGATATTTCGGACGTAATAATAAAGAACGGAATAATAAATAATGGAACCGGTCGGGAAAAATTAGACCGATAGGATATTCCAAATGTAATAATAAAGAATGGAATAACAACAAAAATCACCATGCATGCGATAGGCCGCATGCAGATGAGGTTATTCCAATGAATAATAATTAATAGAACCGAAGTCAAAGCGTAATACGACCGACGGGGATACGACGAATAATAAAGAACGGAATAATAGAATAATTTCACCATGTATGTGGTACTTTGCATAAGCAGTTATTCCAATGTAATAATAAAGAATGGAATAATAGAAGAATTTCACCAAAGATAGGTAGTAGTCGCAGTATACAAAAGTTATTCCAATGTAATAATAAAGAATGGAATAACAGAAGTTCTCTTCATGAATACAAAAGAAATAATACCCCTTATCTTTGAAAGAAAAGTATTCCGACTGGTAGGGCGAGAATATACTTGAAGAAAACTTGCACTATCTTCTACGCTCAAAGATTTCTTAAACTCTAAAAAAATACTCTCGAGATTACAGAAGAAGAACTCTCTCTATAGTTTTTCTCTTTAGAGTTTCAATGAATTCGTAAGAAATAATGAAGGAATAAGCTTCTATTTATAGAAGAATGGACTGAATAGTAACTAATTCATGAACGGTCCAGATTGATTTATTTTTAAACGGACGATCCAGATTTAAAGCAAAATCTTTTAAATAAAATATAATATATTCTATTTATAATCTAATAAAACGAATAACTTTATAAAAGTATTCTATTTTATATAAAAAGATTTTACTATGCAAAACACTATACAAGCACTATGCAACACTATGCATAATAAAATATAATATATTCTAATTATTGTCTAATAAAACAAATAACTTTATAAAAGTATTTGCATTTTATATAAAAGATATTACTATGTAAAACACTATACAGCATTATACAACACTATGCATAATAAAATATAATATATTCTAATTATTGTCTAATAAAATAAATAACTTTATAAAAGTATTCTATTTTATATAAAAAGATATTACTATGCAAAACACTACGCAGCACTATGCAACACCGTGCATAATAAAATATAATATATTCTAATTATTATCTAATAAAACAAATAACTTTATAAAAGTATTCTGTTTTATATAAAAAGATATTACTATGCAAAACACTATGCATAATAGAATATAATATATTCTATTTATAGTCTAATAAAACGAATAACTTTATAAAAGTATTCTGTTTTATATAAAAGGTTTTTCTGTTTTATTACTAATAATAAAACAAAAACTTAGACAACCAAACCCTTCTTAGGAAAGAGAAGATTTTCTATTTTATTAGATTAATAATACTAATAAAACAAAACTGAGTGACTTATCACGTAAGCATCAATAATCAATACCGTGTGCTACTATGCAACCACACGTATTACTGTACTTTTACTACCGAGTAGTTCAATAGTATTAACGGTAAAACTTCCGCCGTTATTTTTTTATAAAATATTTTTGTCATTTTCACAATCCGATAATAATTCCGTTGCGGGGTCCACCAATGATTGTACCGTTGTACGAATATTTCCTGATAAAATGAATATTCCCCGACCAATCGAATATTATATAACAACTTGCATACTTCGCAAAATTTATAAATACTACCCACAACTATAACATTATATCAAATCCACACCATAATATTAAAAAAAATATTTCGAGAAAATTAAATATTTATTCATAAAATTTGGGTTCTCATAATCTCACCTCCTTATGGAATTTCGCCCTCGAAATTTACGTATGTACCCGGTATGCTGAAGAGGTGAGGGTACCTTGACTTCATTTCAGATTCTAACTCTTGAGGTATAACCTTTGAGGTGAGGGTACCATGACTTCCTTTCAGACTCTTATCCAAGATTTTAACACGCATCTCCTCATACGTTAAATCTTCTGCTATCTCGTCCGGTTCTAAATCAATAATGTGGTTTGGGTCATCCACATATTTACGTAACATCGATACGTTAAAAATGTTATGAACACGCAACATACTTGGCGGTAAAACGAGTCTATAAGCCACATTTCTTACTCGATCGAGGATTTCAAATGGTCTAATTAAATCGAGGGTTGAGATTCCCTCTCTTCGTTGATTCTTGCTTCTAGAATAATGCCCTCTTGAACCTTCTTCTTCACATTCATCATCTCTGAGTATGTAGCTTGAGCGGCTTTAACTTTATCGAGTAAAGTCGATTCTAATCGTATATTCGTTATATTCATGTGGGTTCGTATATTTGTACTTGTAAACGCATATGATCTTCTACTCAATACGTCAGCTACCACGTTCACTTTCCCACGATGGTATTGAAAGGTACGATCGTAATCTTCAACATCTCGAGCCAACGTCTTTGGCACATTATACGATCGTTTTAGGTGAAGAAAATATTTGAGGGTTTAAGAAATGTGTTTTGTACTGGGGTCAATACAAAATACAATTTCACGCTCTAGGGGTAAGCTAAGAAGTCTTCAAGAATACGTCAGGAAATTTATTAACGATAGAAATATCATTTAAAAACTGTGACTCTCATCCAAGATTTGGATAACACATGAAATGAAGGTTTCTCCTAACGGAGTTTGTTGGGTAAAATCTATATACGCACAACACGCAAGTATACGTGGTCAACAAGTAATAGAGTGATGAGTAGAGTATCGTTCCCACAAAGACTAATTAGCAATAACCTTAACTTACAATCACCAATCTTCTATTAATCCTAATTTTATTAAACAAATCAAACTCAATAATTTAAATTAACGAAACTAAAATTAAGAATAATTAAACTAACATAAAACAACCACGAATACCAAAATCTAAAATTTCAAACAATTAATGGAGAATTAGGCTTATGATTTCACCCTAAGCTTCACTTTGATTTCAACACCTTTATCCCAATTTAACGCACTATCCCAGTTTATTAATCAAGAACACGAACGTAGTATTAACCACCTCTCGATGCACTAATACCCTATTAACTTCAATCCACAATTAAGATAGAAATCCGTTAAACACCTTAATCAACTAACCCACTATATCTCTATGTGAATTACAATTGAAGAAGGTTGAAGAATAAGTTCTCTATCTGATTACATGCGGAGTCAAGCATATCTCTACCTTAACACTCATCAAGTTTAAGCTACTAACAAAATCCTGAACACATGCTATATCAACTAGGTTTAGATTTGAATATCCTCTCTCGATTCCTTCCAACTCCACGAAGAATTGTTGATCAGGCAATTCATAGATTCAAGCACAAATTAATATAGATAAACTGGATATAGCTTATTAAATTGGGAATCAAAGCTTACAAAACCATCAATTCACTTAAGGATCCATCACAAGCCTAAAAAGTGAATTAGTTCATAATAAATGAAATAAACACTGAATAAATCATAGAAATCATTCTTCCAATTACAAATAATAATCTAACACAAAGAATATTAAAAAACACCCTTCACGTAGACTAGAGTTGCAATCGTCTTGAAAAACTCCTCAAAATACTCCTGCACACTTGCTATCAAAAACTAAACTTAGATCTTCGTTATGCTCCTTTTTTTAATCTCTCTAGTTGTATTTGATAGAGTAATAGATATCTAGCATAAAACTCTCACCAAACTCTCTATCAAATAGAGTTATATTACCATGCAAATAGCCCAAATTCGTGCCCAAGAAGAGTTGCAAACATAACATAACACTCAAGTTTTTCTACCCCAAACCCATGGGTTCATATATTAAGTATGTACACTTCCCGGCTATGCTCCTGACTTGCTCGAATGAAGACCCCCCACCCCGGCGGGGGTATATAGCTTAACAATGCCCGCCCCGGCGGGCCATGTCAATGTTAACTAGTTTGTAAGACCCCCCCCCCTACCGCATCGGCGGGGGTTTGTAAGCTATTCATGCCCACCCCGACGGGCATACCTTCTGTGAACTGACTTTGCAGCTCTGATGACTTGCTTCCAATTATGCTCCATTTGATTCCAAATCACACCGAATCTCTTCAAATGTACGTTAAATGCCACAACCACCAATCTACACATGAAATAACATAAAACAAGTAAAGTCGAACATGATCATAAGAATTTAGCAATAAATAAGCATGAATTGGATATTAAATCGCGTATATAAAATACACTTATCAAAATCCCCCAAACTTAAATCGTGCTAGTCCTCGAGCACAAATCAACTACATGCAATGCAATAATACGAATATAAATTTACATATATGCTATCAAATTCAACAATAACGCGAAATCAAAATGATCTGAATGGCCTCAGCGAAAATAAACAACTATACAATATCAACCATCAAAAACCAATCTATAATTACGCCTTAATTCTCAAATCTCAAGCCATCATCACTGGTATAGTGTGTGTGTGCAACATCCATGATAACCGATACAGACTCAAATTCAATACATAACCAATCTCTTAGAAGGAATCACGCAGTACAAACTTAAAAATTTCAAAAAATAGATAGTTCCAACTAAAATCAAGCAATCATAAATCTCAAGGGTTCACGCGGGGTACTTATGCTTTATTCATACAATTATTTTATATGGGGGCTTTTTGCTCTTATTTCCCGTTTTATTTTTATCCACATAGTAATGCAGTGTCTTATTCCCTTAGGCTTTTCAATGCTACCTTAACGAGCTTTCGACCAACGACTCCCAGACCATTAAGACCTTAGGGCGCTAGGTGTAAAGACAATCCCCTTGGGCTTACTTGCTCAAGTAATAAAGGCCACAAAACTAGACAAGCACGCTACGGTGTTTATTTATGTATTTTTTTTTAGATAAAGCTTATATACCCTACATATCATCCCCCAAACTTAGGTTCTTGCCTAACTTCAGCCTTTATCGTCCATCCTTGTAATTTTATCATTCACTCTAGCATTATCCTTTAGAGATCATTTAGGTACCAGTTTGAACTTAACCAATCAACATAGATGTTTGTTAAACGTGCTAACTTTTTATACCAGCTTCAAACAAACTCAAGATTCGATTCATAAACGATGATTGTGTCACAGTTCTAATACTCAATACTGGATTTGCTACTTATTGACAATCACATCATAGGCCCACAACAACATGAAACACAACATTGATGGACTTAAACAACACAATAATTACTAATTAACATATATTTTTTTTATTAATTTTTTTTATATATAGATGGATAACAAAATGCATTACACTATTATCTACTATGCAAACCTAAGCTACCATGAATGCCCTAAGCTATCATGCAATACTAAAAATAAAATGCAATATAGAAATTTACTAAAATTAAAAATGCAACCTAAGCTAAAATGCATGCCAAACATGTATTAAAATCCCCCAAACTTAAGTTAGACAATGTCCTCATTGTATGATAAGGCAAAATAAGTGCGTGAGGACTTCCCTGCTGGTCCTTAAGTCTGAGGAGGTGGTTGTTGTTCTTCTTCATCGAAATCACTCGGTGGGAACCTTGGCATTGGACCGGGCTGGTGATACGGAAATTGTGTCGTCGGGTTAAAACTTTGAAGAGTTGTGTTTAACGAGGAAAAAGATGTGTGCATAGCGTTGAAAATATGCTCTTGCCTCATTCCCAATCGGCGCATTTCCCGACGAGTTGCCTTGGTGTTTGCATTCATTTGATTTTGGAAATCAAGGAATTGAGATCTAGATATAGCCTCGGCCTGCGTTACCTGCTCATCCCCCGATACCTCCGTAGCATCCACATCTTCTTCCGATGATGACGAAAAAATGAACCCCACACCACGCGGATGTGACTCACCCCCTGCCCATACAAAATACCGCGCTATCATTCTCGAATCAAGCAATGCGAAAGGCATTTGAGTGGGCTCGTCATCAGACCATCGTACACCTGCTTAACGACACGACCCACATATGAATGATGGGTGTGGCAAACCTCTAGAAAAATTCCTACGTAGGCACCGACGGATGGAGAAGCAAATGATAGCGCCGATGTCCATAATAAAATCTTGCACAATGGCGTACAACAGTAACGCCTTCTCTTTGGTGACGTCTGAAGTGTGTTGGGATGGAAGCAATTTCGCGCAATTCCAAATTTTTCCATACCGACTAAGGTTCTTGCTGTGGAACACGGTGCCTCCCTTCCGACCTTTCATCCATGGCGTTCCTGGCTTTGTCATCTCCATGATAATTTCATCAAAATTTGGGTCAGAATCACGGAGGTGCGCATACTGGAAATGACGTGGCACCCGCAGTTGGTAGTATGTGTTAATGGCGTCCGCACTGAATGGAACCAACCGTCCTCGCACAAAAGCGCGGAATGGTTCTTTGTCATCAACATTTGCGTAAAACTCCTTGACAATGTTTACAACGGCTGGTTCCGGCTCCTTGGTGAATTTTACCCATCCCTTTTGGTAAATTTGGGTCATGAGCTCCCCGTCGTTAGAATCTGGTGCCAACCCGCGCTCCGGTGTAAGGGCTTTTGTGAGCATGTAGTCATACCAGTCGGTGGCGGCGACACTTGCAAATTTTCGACGATCGAACGTGCGGATAGGTTGGGATGGTCATGAACTCTCCCCCATCGGCGTTTACACGATGATTGTGAAGCCATTTTTCCCTATTCCTAATTTTTTTCTAACTCTCCCCCAATCTTTTCAATAGTATCTCTCTAGCTCACAACTATGCTCTCTTTTTACCTTATATGAAGTGTGGTGGAGGAGTTTTGATGAGATGTTTTGGTATTTATAGATGGAAAGGGAAGGCTAGCATTGGTGGAGTGAGGAGGTGGAGAGGTGGAGAAGAGTAATGGAGTGTTGGGAATGTTGGGAAAGTGGGTGGTGGTTATGGAGTAATGAGGTAGTGGGGAAGTGTCAAAGTGGGGGGTTATTGGGAAGGATAGAAGACCAACCAACTACCCACGTCTGTCAAAATTCCAGGACCCCACCCCGGCGGGGGCTAATGAACTAGGAATGCCCGCCCCGACGGGCTAGGCCACTGATTTCTGATGTTGAGGACCCCCGCCCCGGCGAGGGTTGTAGTGATTTTAGGGCCCACCCCGGTGGGCTAGGTTACTGTCTGGTTTTCTTGTTTTGCTTCAATTTAGCTTACTTTTATTGCAATATACTCGCTTGATGATCCTTTTTCCATCCTGCATGACATAAAACATGAAGAGTAGTGAGTTGTTGATGACATGTTCTGATGTGGAGAGATTACAAGATTTTATTTTATTCTTCTACGTAGTACTTTAATAAAAACTATGATTAAGCAAATATGAATGGAAAATACGATAAAGAACTAAAAAATTTTGCCTCCCAATTAGCGCTTGATTTTAAGTCGTTCAGCCTGACTACTTCCTGCTTAACTTGTGTCAGCCAACGTGATGGCGATCATGTCAGTGTTGGCTTCTCCACCCCAGTAATGCTTTAACCAGTGTCCATTGACTTTGAATGTTTCGAGAGGATTGCAACTGTAAATTTCAACTGCACCGTGAGGGAATACTTGCTTGACCGTGAATGGTCCCGACCATCTTGATTTAAGCTTTCCGGGGAACAACCACAACCTTGAGTTGAATAATAGTACTGATTGGCCTGGCTCGAATGTTCGACGCAAAATTTTCTGGTCATGCCATCTTTTGACTTTTTCTTTGTATAGTTTGGCATTCTCATAGGCATGAAGGCAAAACTCGTCGAGTTCGTTCAATTGAAGTAATCTCTTCTCTCCTACATCTTTTTGATCAAAATTGAGTTTTTTCACCGCCCAATATGCCTTATGCTATAGTTCCACCGGTAAATGGCATGCCTTCCTGTACAACAGTTGATATGGTGACATCCCGATTGGCATCTTGTATGCAGTTCAGTAAGCCCATAAAGCATCATCCAATCTAAGTGACCAATCTTTCCGACTCGGATTCACCACTTTCTCCAATATCTTTTTGACTTCTCTGTTTGATACCTCAACTTGGCCACTGGTTTGAGGGTGATATGTTGTAGCTATCTTGTGGTTCACCCCATACTTGGCCAACAGAGTAGTAAATGATTTATTGCAAAAGTGACTACCTTCATCACTTATAATTGCTCTTGGTGTGCCAAACCTCGTGAAGATGTTCTTTTGAAGGAATTTGAGGACTACCTTGGCATCATTTGTTGGTAGAGCTGCAGCTTCAACCCACTTTGACACATAGTCCACTACGAGTAGAATGTATTGATTGTTCAAGGATGGGGGGAAATGGTCCCATGAAATCGATACCCCATACGTCAAAAATTTCCACTTCCAGAATCGTTTGTAAAGGCATCTCATTACGTTTCAAAATTTTTCCCACCCTTTGACTCCTATCGCATTATTTGACAAACTGGTGGGCATCTTTGAATAATGTGGGCCAATAAAAACCACATTGCACCACCTTCGCTGCTATCCTCTCACTCCCATAATGCCCGCCATACGCCGACGAGTGACACTCATGCAGAATATTCTTCACTTCGCTATATGGGACGTACCTTCGAATCACCTTGTCGGCGCACTGCTTGAACAAATATGGATCATCCCACATGTACCATTTCACATCGTGAAGAAATTTCTTTTTCTGTTGCCTTGTGAGGTCAGGTGGTAAAATTATGCTCACAACAAAATTTGCATAGTCGTCATACCACGGAATCTCCGTTGATATCCCAAACAGTTGCTCATCTGGGAATGATTCATTGATTTCACATTTGTCGTCTCTTGCTTTCCCGTGGTTTTCCAACCTTGACTGGTGATCGGCTACTTGGTTCTCCGTCCGCTTCCTATCCTTTATTTCTAAATCAAATTCTTGTAGTAGAAGAATCCACCGGATAAGGTGTGGTTTAGCATCCTTTTTCGCTATCAAGTACCGAATCGCTGCATGGTCTGTATAGACTATCACCTTAGTCCCGATCAAATAAGCCCGAAATTTGTCAAACGCATATACCACGACAAGCAACTCATTTTCTGTGGTTGTGTAGTTCATTTGAGTTTCTGTAAGTGTTTTGCTTGCGTAGTATATAGCGTGAAACACCTTGTCTCTATGCTGACCCAAAACAGCCCCAACCACAAAATCGCTTGCATCACACATAAGCTCGAATGGCATGCTCCAATCTGGTGCAACTATAACGGGGGCTATAGTCAATTTCCTCTTTAATAAATCAAACGTTGTCTTGCATTCTTTATCAAAGCTGAACATCATATCCTTCTCTAAAAGACTGCATAGGGGTTTCACAATTTTAGAGAAGTCCTTCATAATCCTCCTGTAGAACCCAGCGTGTCCCAAGAAACTCCTAATACCCTTCACTGAGGTTGGTGGAGGCAATTTTTCAATAGTTTCCAGCTTTACCTTGTCAACTTCCAATCCTTGAGCTGATACCTTATGGCCCAAAATTATGCCCTCTTCAACCATGAAGTGGCATTTTTCCCAATTTAGAACAAGATTCGTGTCCTTGCATCTTTGCAGCACCATAACCAGATTCTTCAAGCAATTATCAAAGTCATTCCCCATAAACCTGAAAAGTCATCCATGAAGACCTCAACATTTTTCTCCACCATATCTGAAAAAATTGCCATCATACACCTTTGGAAAGTTGTCGGTGCGTTGCATAGCCTGAATGACTTCCTCCTGAATGCAAATGTGCCTTAAGGGCACGTAAATGTGGTCTTTTCTTGATCCCCTAGAGCGATGACTATTTGGTTGTAGCCCGAATACCCATCCAACAAACAGTAAATCGGGTAGATGATGCCGGCGTCTAATCATTTTGGGAAATGGTCTTTTCGGGTTGCCTTGTTCAATTTTCTGTAATCCATGCAAACCCGCCAACCCATCACTGTTCTGGTTGGGATTAACTCGTTGTTGTCATTCTGCACCACCGTCATTCCTCCTTTTTTCGATACGCACTGGACTGGACTAACCCATTTGCTGTCGGAAATCGGGTAGATGATGCCGGCGTCTAACCATTTCAAAATTTCCTTCTTCACCACTTCCTTCATAATTGGATTGATCCGCCGCTGTTGTTCCACCGTTGGTTTTGCTTCATCTTCCATTAGGATCTTATGCATGCAAAATGAAGGGCTGATTCCCTTTATGTCAGTAATTGTCCATCCAATAGCTGATTTGTGTTCCCGAAGCACCCTCAACAACTTTTCTTCCTGCAATTCGTTAAGTGCAACTGAAATAATAATAGGTAAAGAATTTAAATTGCCTAAATACGCATACATGAGGTGCTTAGGAAGTGGTTTAAGTTCTAGCTTTGGTGGCTCTTCCAATGATGGTTTCAATTTTTCTGTAGTTACCTCCTCCGTTTGTAGTGGTTCAAACGGTGTTCTAAATCTTGGTACTCGTGGCAATGAGTCTAGCAATTGAAGGTAATCCACCAATTCCTGATCGTCGATCTCTTCATCTCCCAATAATGTTGTTTCTAACGGATCGTTCAACAAACTTTTACTCATGTCATCACTAATGATTTGCTCAGCTAGATCCATTCGAAAACATTCTTCCTCGTCCGTAGGGAATTTCATGGCCTTAAAAACATTGAATTTCACTTCTTGATCTTGGACCCTCATAGTGAGTTCTCCCTTTTGTACATCTATGAGTGTTCTCTCTGTAGCCAAGAATGGTCTCCCTAGGATAATTGGGATGTTCTTGTCCTCCTCAAAATCCAAAATGATAAAGTCCGCGGGGAATATAAACGTATCCACTCTCACTAAGATGTCCTCTACTATGCCTCTCGGATATGTGACTGACCTATCCGCCAACTGTAAGGAGATGTTCGTAGGCCTTGGCACTGGCAACCCCAATTCTAAGTATCCTGATAATGGCATAAGGTTTACACTCGCCCCCAAATCACATAGACACTTGCTGAAATGCATCTCACCGATCGTGCATGGAATAGTAAAGCTCCCTGGGTCCTTGAGTTTTGGTGGTAATTTCTGCTGTAATACCGCACTACACTCTTCTGTTAAAGCCACCGTCTCAAAATCTTCCCATTTCTTTTTCCTTGATAGAATCCCTTTCATAAATTTTGCGTAACTCGGCATTTGTTCAAGGGCCTCTGCAAATGGTATGTTAATTTGAAGTTTCTTGAAAACTTCCAACAATTTTGAAAATTGCTTGTCTAACTTTTGTTTTTGAACTCTTTGCTGGAATGGTGGGGGAGGATAAACAGCTGGTTCTTTTCCATTTGTTTTTTGTTCCCTTGCTTTACCTCACCCACTGTATTTTCTGACTCTGATTCAACCTCCTTTGTAGCCGAAATTTCTGGCTCTTGACCAACAAGCTGTTTTCCACTTCTCAGCATAATGGCTTGACACTGCTCGTGATTACCCTTAGGATTTTTCTCGGTGTCACTTGGTAATGTCCCTTGTGGTCTAATATTCAATGTCAACGCCATCTGACCCATCTGATTCTCTAGATTCTTGATCGACATCTCTTGTGCTTTCAAAATCAAGGTGTGATTGTTTATAGCCAACTCGGTGGTAGTCATAAATTTTTCCAACTTTTCCTCCAGATTGGGTTTCCTTTCTTGATATTGAACTGGTTATTGCTGATTCTGGAAACCTGGAGGATGTGCTTGTCGTGGAGCTTGATTTTGCTGGTTGTTGCTCCATGAGAAATTCTGATGATTCCTATTTCCTTGATTATATGTGTTTTGATATGTGTTTTGAGGAATTCTATTGTAACTGCCGATGAACTACACAGCTGCTGGATTAATTACACATTGCTCCGTTGGGTGTTCTCCTGCGCACAACTCACATACTATTGCCACTTGCGGTGCTTGCTGTGTTTGTTGTGTTTGTGCTGCTGCCACTTGCTCCAACTTCTTTGACATTGCAGATATATGTGCTTGCATCGCTGTCATACCATCTACTTCTAATACCCTAGCTGCCTTTGCTTGTGTTATTCTTGCTGTGGGCCACTGGTAATTATTAGCCGCCATGGTTTCAATCAACTCACAGGCTTCCTCGTAACTCTTAGCCATGAATGCTCCGCCCGATGCTTCATCGATACTTTTCCTGAGATTCCCATGTAGTCCGTTGTAAAAGGTGTTCATTTGTAGCCACTGGGGCAATCCATGATGTGGGCATTTTCTGAGCAGTTCTTTGTATCTTTCCCAGGCCTCATATAATGACTCCCCATGTTGCTGTTTAAACATTATAATCTCGTTCCTCATCTTCGCAGTTTTCGCCGGTGGAAAGAATTTTGCGAGGAATTTCTAAGCTAAATCCTCCCATGTAGTTATCGAACCGGACGGTAAAGAATGCAACCAACTCTTTGCCTTGTCCCATAAAGAGAATGGGAACAATCGAAGTCTCACCGCCTCATCCGAAACCCCATTAAACCTAAAAGTGTCGCACATTTCCAGAAAACTGACAAGGTGCTCGTTCAGATCGTCATTTTCCAATCCCCCAAACTGAACTGAATTTTGAATCATTTGTATCATCCCAGGCTTAATTTCGAACGTGTTCGCTGCTATTGCTGGTCTGGTGATGCTTGAATGCAGTTCCGTTACCTTGGGCATTGCGAAATCCCTCAACACTTTCCAATCTTCGGCTGCCATTACTATTTCCTCTTCTTTTTCAGATGTTTCGAATTCTTGCCTCGTTTCTTTGATCACTTACTCAACCTCTGAAACCTTTTCTCAATGTCGTCCTCAAAAGGCAGCAAGTTTGGATTTTGGGACCGAGTTTGCATAAACTAGTCTAACACCTGAAATAAGAAGCACAATGCAAAAATAAAAATGTCTAAGTAAAACTGGATTAATTAAACTAATATTGTAAAAATATTAAGAATTATCTATGAATAATCCCAAGAATGGCGCCAAAAAACTTGTTGGGTAAAATCTATACATGACAACACGCAAGTATACGTGGTCAACAAGTAATAGAGTGATGAGTAGAGTATCATTCCCACAAAGACTAATTAGCAATAACCTTAACTTACAATCACCAATCTTCTATTAATCCTAATTTTATTAAACAAATCAAACTCAATAATTTAAATTAACGAAACTAAAATTAAGAATAATTAAACTAACATAAAACAACCACGAATACCAAAATCTGAAATTTCAAACAATTAATGGAGAATTAGGCTTATGATTTCACCCTATGCTTCACTTTGATTTCAACACCTTTATCCCAATTTAACGCACTATCCCAGTTTATTAATCAAGAACACGAACGTAGTATTAACCATCTCTCGATACACTAATACCCTATTAACTTCAATCCACAATTAAGATAGAAATCCGTTAAACAACTTAATCAACTAACCCTCTATATCTCTATGTGAATTACAATTGAAGAAGGTTGAAGAATAAGTTCTCTATCCGATTACCTGCGGTTTCAAGCATATCTCTACCTTAACACTCATCAAGTTTAAGCTACTAACAAAATCCTGAACACATGCTATATCAACTAGGTCTAGATTTGAATATCCTCTCTCGATTCCATCCAACTCCACGAAGAATTGTTGATCAGGCAATTCATAGATTCAAGCACAAATTAATATAGATAAACTGGATATAGCTTATTAAATTGGGAATCAAAGCTTACAAAACCATTGATTCACTTAAGGATCCATCACAAGCCTAAAAAGTGAATTAGTTCATAATAAACGAAATAAACACTAAATAAATCATAGAAATCATTCTTTCGATTACAAATAATAATCTAACACAAAGAATATTAGAAAACACCCTTCACGTAGACTAGAGTTGCAATCGTCTTGAAAAACTCCTCAAAATACTCCTACACACTTGCTATCAAAAACTGAACTTAGATCTTCCTTATGCTCCTTTTTTATAATCTCTCTAGTTGTATTTGATAGAGTAATAGATATCTAGCATAAAACTCTCACCAAACTCTCTATTAAATAGAGTTATATTACCATGCAAATAGCCCAAATTCATGCCCAAGAAGAGTTGCAAACATAACAGGACACTAAAGTTTTCCACCCCCTCAAGCAAGCTATGCTCTCGACTTGCTCGAATGAAGACCCCGCCTTAACGGGCCATGTCACCGTTAATCGGTTTGTAAGAACCCCCCATACTCAAGTGGGTTTATAAGATATTCATGCCTTGGCGGTATATACTTCTAATGAATGACTTTCTTTGCTCTTATGACTTGCTTCCAATTATGCTCTATTTGATTCCAAATCACACCGAATCTCTTCAAATGTATGTTAAATGCCACAACCACCAATCTACACATGAAATAACATAAAACAAGTAAAATCGAACATGATCACAAGAATTTAGCAACAAATAAGCATGAATTGGATATTAAATCGCGTATATAAAATATACTTATCAGACTTTTAACCGATAAGTCAAAGTCTAATCTCTTCAGAGTTAAATTTAAACGTTGAGCGCAAGCAAGAGAGATAAAAGAATGGGTAGAACTGGTATCTAATAAGGTATAGACTTCGTAAGGATTTATAATTAACTAACTCGTGTTAACTTCGTTTGGGTTACTCGCTTTTTGAGAAGTCACGAAAAACGCTCTTCCTGAAAATCACCGACTTTGTTTTGTCTGTATCCGCCTTTGGTGCCACCGTCCCAGCTGGACTTGACTTCACTATACGACAAAATCGAGCTAAATGACCTTCTCTTCTTGAAATTTCTACTTCTTTTATCTTGGTCATGATTACCACCGAAGTGGTTACCATTCTTGGCATGATAATTTCCCCCACGATGGTTATCATTGTTCCGATGGTCGTTGCCACCGGTACGATTATTATCGTGTTATTTGTCGTTACCTTTTGGTTATGCTAACTCATTATCGCGCTCCAATAATTGATCTCTATTCACAACATTCTAATATAAACAAAGTTTATGAGAAATGAGGTATTGACGTATATCAGGTTTCAGACCCCTTAGAAACATTCGCGTCATTCGCTCCTCATTATCGACCAAATGGGATGCAAACCGGGATAACTCCGCAAATTTAGCCTCGTACTGCAATACGATCATATTATTTTGCTCCATTGCTTATCTCAACATTTTCAGATGCCATTCTCAACACTGTCACAAAACAAGGGTTAATTAACATATCACATATTATCCCTATACTCTGACCGACCAATTAAATACCAAATAAACTTAGGTAGGTCATACTAGCGAAGGAATTCTCCATCTCTCCCCTCCTAGTTCGTGTCTCATATCTCAGCCAAAGATCATATCCCTAAGCTTTGATACCAACTATGACGCCCCCAAAATTGGTATACATCACCCATCTTGGGTCGCCAGATACATGGTACATAAATCAACTACAAACTAACTTATACAACAGTCGTGTATAATACGACAAACATAGCTGAGAGTTTTAAATATGTATATTGT
Organism: Panax ginseng; assembly: GCA_020205605.1. NCBI lineage: Eukaryota > Viridiplantae > Streptophyta > Magnoliopsida > Apiales > Araliaceae > Panax > Panax ginseng. Next base: position 24,631,599 of record CM035133.1, on the reverse strand, counting down.
CATCTAGATAGTATACAAACTCAATGAAGTTCTCATTATATTTATTATCACACTATTTAACAGAATAGTGAGGACTACTAATGCTATCATCTGGGACCGTCACTCTTTTCCCTGACTAGTCCCAGCTACGTTCTCATTTCCTGAAGAGAACAATAAAAGAAAGGGTGAGCTCAACTAGCCCAATAAGAAATATTATGACTAAGATAATGTAGAATAAATTATCGTTAGCCTTCAACAGTGTTAAATTGATACAATATAACAAACATCAAGTTTAACTGCAGCGGAACAAGCAATCCATTAGAAGAGTCAAGTAGAGAATAAAATCTACTATCTTCTATGATTTAAAAGGTTTTTCATCACTTTTATCACGAGACTCAAATTTCAAAAATAATCCACATCATCAAATCATCCCCGCACTCTGTGCCAAGGATATTCTTTAATATCACGACCACGAATTATCCATGCACTACGGGCCAAAGATAATCGTGTTTTCATCAACGGTCCTGATCATGCCATAAAATAATTCATCTTTGCACCCTTGGCCGAAGAGAATCCATAGCCATAATCATACCAAAAACTGTTCATCAATGCATTACGGGCCAATGAGGACTTTTTCCACATCACTTGTCACATTACGGTCATGATTATACCAAATAATCCCTGATCATAATCATACCAAGTCCATCGATGCACTATAGGCCACAAATGACTTTCAACATAATATAAACATGAGAATGATGACAATGACATAATAATTCAATAAAACAAGTTCAAGAATTAATTTATCCAGGGACCAATAACGTCTAAATTGTCAACATGATACTTCTTTGTAGAGTAAAATTCAAGAATGCTCAAAAGAATATTTTCATGAAAAGAAACTGGATGAAGCGTAAATATCAAGGATATTCCACTTATTTCATGGAGTATAGAAGTCAAAACTTTAACCAGTTGAGTATAATAGAATATATGAAACTGCAAATGGATTTTTACCCGCCATGCAGTAATCCACGTATACAGATCATTTCCACAATTTAATAAGGAATGAATGCAAAGGATCATTCACCATGCATGTGGTAATCCACATAGACAGGTTATTCCAACAGAATAATAAAGAATGGAATAATAGAAGGATTCACCATGCGTGCGATAGACTGCGTATACAGAAGGATGGTGGAAGGATTCATTGCTGATCTCAACATTTTCAGATGCCATTTTCAAACACTGTCACAAAACAAGGGTTAATTGACATATCACATATTATCCCTATACTATGACCGACCAATTAAATACCAAATAAACTTAGGTAGGTCATACTAGGGAAGGAATTCCCCGTCTCTCCCCTCCTAGTTCTTGTCTCACATCTCAGCCAAGGATCATATCCCTAAGTTTTGATACCAACTGTGATTGTAACGCCCCCAAAACAGGTATACATCACCCATCTTGACTCGCCAGATACATTGTGAGACCCCGAATTTTATGAAATGAAAGTATTCAATTTTCTTATAATTATTCTATTTAGTAAATGGTTAAATTGATAAAAGGTTAAAGTTAAGGGTGATATTTGAATTTTTTTCAAAGTAAACAAGTTGTTATAAATAATTGGTGATAAAAGTATAGTAATACGCGTTGTTACATAGTAGCACACGGTATTGTACAATATCTTTGATTATTGATGCTTATGTGAGAAGTCACTTAGTTTTATTCAATTATTGTCACAATATGTTATATTATTAAATCAATAATTGAGACGGCAAAGTTATTCATATTATTTTTTACAATATTGACAATGTCTAGAAGTTCTGTCAAGGAGAGGTTTGGTCACCTAATTGCGCGCCAATAAGAAGAAATCCTTATCTAAAGCCCCCTTTCACGGGGAGCGACACAGGTTGTTAAATATTGCGAATTATAATAATAATGAATAAATGTTATTAAAAAATGAATTTGAGTTCAGAGTTAAATTTGGAGACGCGGACGTGATATTTGAGTCTGGAACGATGAAATTGGTAAAAATAGAATATAAACACAAAATTTTCTGGAGTTGACTTTTTGGTCAAAAAGTCAACAGTTGACTTTTTCAGAAAAAGTCAAACTTTAAAATTTCAAAAATAAATTTTTTGATAAAAAAAATAGTTCCATTGTGTTGAGATTATTAGTGTTAGTGGAAATCGACATTTATTTCGATATTAATTGATGTCTGGAAGTTATATTGACCAATTGGGTAATTAACCGGATAAATGAGCATTTAATTGCTATTAATTCACATTATTATAAATATTTGTTCACATGTGTGTACTATTGTTTCACATTCTTGTACTATTAGGGGAGGTGGTGCAAGATTGATAATACTTGCATGACTAAGTTAAAAATGGAGGTATAGATGGAGGTACTATACTGTAATTCGTATTTTCACATGATTATAAATATTGATTCACATGATTGAACTATTGATTCACATTATTTACTATTAGGGGAGGTGGTACAAGTTTGATAATACTTGCAGGACTAAATTAAAAATGAAGAAAAAGAGGGAGCTATTATACTGTAATATTTCGAGCCCCAAAACGTGCAATTATTGAAACTATATTTTTCTATAAATAGAAGCTCATTCTTCCTTCATTTCTCACCAATTCACTAAAGCTATAGAGCAATTATTATAGAGAGAAATTATAGAGAGAAAGAAGAAGAAAAGTTTGCTACCTCACTATTCCAGTATCCAGTTTTCTTCTAAGGTAAGGGGTATTATTTCTTTCATTCATGAAGAGAGTTATTTTCTTTTAATACTCGTAAGAGTTGTTATTTCATTCTTTATTATTATGTTGGAATAACATGTCTATGCGAAGTACCACATACATGGTGAAATTCTTCTATTATTCAATTCTTTATTATTATGTTAGAATAACTGTCTATGCAAAGTATCGTATACATGGTGAAATTCTTCTGTTATTCCGTTCTTTATTATTCTGTTGGAATATCATGTCTGTGCGGATTACACATGACCTGGTTCCATTCTTTATTATTCTGTTGGAATAACCTGTATACGCGGACTACCGTATACATGGTGAAATTCTTCTATTATTCCATTCTTTATTATTATGTTGGAATAACTTGTCTATGTGAAGTACTGCATACATGGTGAAATTCTTCTGTTATTCCATTCTTTATTATTACATTGGAATATCCTCGTCATGCATGCGGATTACGCATGACACGGGTTTCATTCTTTATTATTCATTGGAATAACTTTTCTGGCATGCGATCTATCGCAGGCCTGGTGAATTCTGTTGTTATTCCATTCATTATTATTCTGTTGGAATAACCCGTCCGTGCGGTCTATCGCATACCTCGTGAATTCTTCTGTTATTCCATTCTTTATTATTCTATTGGAATAACCTGTCTATGCGGACTACCGCATGCATGGTGAATTCTTCTGTTATTCCATTCTTTATTATTCTGTTGGAATAACCTATCTATGTGGATTACCACATGCATGGTGAATGATCCTTCGTATTTATTCTTTATTAAATTGTGGAAATGATCTGTCTACATGGATTACCGCATGGCGGGCAAAAATCCATTTGCAGTTTCGTAATTTTTCTGACCCTTAAAAATTCTGGAAAAATTTGAAATGATAATTTGATGAGTTTCTAGATTGTGTCCAAAAATGGTTATTTTTGGATGTATAGATTATAAGTTATGAATTTTACGGGAAAAGACTATTTTAAAAGTAAACCCTTATAACTCCTTGTGGTTTACTCTAAAATTGGTGAAATTTTTATTGGGAGTACATATATATAACAGGAGTATACCCTTTAAATTTTGGAATTTTTGGACAAAAGTACAATTTATGATAAATGTTTAAATATTCGGCAGTTTTGGCCATATGAAAAATAGTAAAAGAATTTAAAAATTCCGAGAAAAATATATGTTCAATACGGGACTATATTCTGCTAAATCCCATAAATGAATAATTTTTGGGACTGATTTGGTATTTTTCATGAAAATGATTTAGTTACGAACATATGAATTAAATATGTTATGTGAAGTTAAAAAATTGGTAAATAGGAGTTTATGGCTTGGAAATCCTATATAAGGTATATGCAGATTTTTGATGAGTGATTTGATCATTGGTGATGAAATCTTATGAGTATAGCATTTTTGAATGATTAAATGCATTATTTAGTAAAGCGTAAACAATTAAAATAAATTGTTTATAAGTTTAAGAAGTGATTAAAATATTGTTATAATATTAATAATATTAGATTATGAGTTTATTAAATGATTTATAATATTTGGATAAATTTAAAGTCTTTAATATTTATCCTTGATTTCGTTTGATTAATGCTTATATCATTGTCATCATCCTCATGCTTATATTGTGATGAAAGTCATCTTTGGCTTACGTGCATAGATGGACTGTTAATTATTGGTTTTACAGTTGTATATCTTTGGCTTACGTGCAAAGATGGACTATTGATTATTGATTTTATAGTTGTATATCTTTCGCTTACGTGCAAAGATGGACTATGGATTATTGGTTTTACAGTTGTATATCTTTGGCTTACGTGCAAAGATGAACTATTGATTGATGATTATCATTGGCTTATGTGCATAGATGAACTATTTATTGGTATGATTATGACCAGGGATCATTCGGTATAATCATGACCCGTAATGTTATAGATTATGTGGTAAAAGTCCTCATTGGCCCGTAGTGCATTGATGGACAGTTATTGGTATGATTATAACCAGGGATTATTCGGTATAATCATGACCATTGATGATTACATGAATATCCTTGGTAGTAGTGCGTGGATGATTCGATGATGTGGATTAATTATTGTCGAGTCTCAAAGAATAAAATATTGATTATACACTTTTAATTCGTAAAAGATAGTAGATATCATGCTCTACTTGACTCTTCTAAAATACAGTTGTATGTCTTTGGCATGTAGTGCAAAAATGAATTGTTAATGAATATCTTTGGCCATAGTGCAAAGATGAATTTATTAGTATGATTATGAGCAGGAATTGTGATTTGGTATAACCATGATTTTTGATGTTTCAGGTGAAGATAGGTGATGAAAATTATCTTCATCCTGGGTGCGAAGAGGAATTTAGAACCACAATTATGATTATGAGTTATTCATATGATTGTGGACAGGAACTGTTGATTGATGTTACAGTGATAAAACATTGTTGGTGGACTTTTAACATGGAGAAGATAAAAGACCTTATGATCTATTTGACTCTTTTAATGGATTGTTCGTTCCGCTACAACTATGGTTGAAAAGTTTTATCATATACCATATATTCTAAATCTCTGATTTATTATTGATGAAAGCTATTGATAATTTAATTATCTTTAGTCATGATATTCTTTACTGGGCTAGTTGTGCTCACCCTTTTGCTTCATAATTCCTTTCAAGTAATAAGAGTGTTGCCGAGTCGAGAGGGGATAACAGGAGAATAGAATGGTGGTCTATAGCTGTTGAGGTTCTCCCTAAATAATATGGAAATAATTTTATTGAGAACTTTAGATAAGTGTGTCGTATTGTATATGTCATTTGATATTTAATTTTGGTGAATCGAATAGGGTGAGGTAAACCCAACTTTGGAAGGGCGTTTTTGCCACTATCATACAAGATGTCTAATGACAGACGACTTTGTGTTATCATAAGACAGGGTTGTGCACATCCACTTGCTGAGTATATCTACGAGCACTACCTATATAATCTTGGGGTTTATTTGAAATATAATTTTCACTTGGAGACAGCGGAGATAATTATATGTCAAGATAAGACTCACCATTGGAAAGAAGATGATAGTAATCTTCTCATTTTTCTTTGGGGTCTATTGGGTCAACCAAGGATAATTCTGTAGACATATTATATCTATCATAACCTAGACGCATGGCCTCCCATGTACGAAGGTTTCCTTGAGCACTTCCCACAGATTTTAATTTCTAAAACAGTTTTTGACTGTACTTTTATGTAAAGTACCATTGTAAGGTTGTGGTCGAGGCACCATGAGAGTTACATACATTTGTATTAAAACTCACAGTTTAACTGTGGTCGTATTCTGGATGACAGTTCAACGGTTGTATAAATGAAGTTTGTATTTGATTTTTATAGTATGATATTTGGGGACTCGGAATGGGTCTTGTGGACCTATTTTGGGGGGGGTCACAAATGGTATCAGAGCTTAGGGATATGGTCGCTGGCGGAGATATGAGTCTAGAACTAGGAGGGGAGAGACGAGTAATATACTTCGCTAGTGTGTGACTTACCTAAGCCGAAATTTTTACTTGATAAGTTGACAATTTGTGATATGTCAATTGACCTTTGTTTTAAAGATATATTCTAGAATTATATCTGAAATACAGGAGATGAGCAATGGAAAAATCACGATACAGAGGATATAACCGGGAAGGTACAATCCGAAAAGAAAGCAAGGTATTCTCATCTCTTCGAACTACAAGGTACGTAAATTTCGAGGGTGAAATTTCATAAGGAGGGGAGATTGTGAGACCCCGAATTTTATGAAATGAAAGTATTCAATTTTCTTATAATTATTCTATTTAATAAATGGTTAAATTGATAAAAGGTTAAAGTTAAGGTTAATATATGAAATTTTTTCAAAGTAAACAAGTTGTTATAAAATAATTGGTGATAAAAGTATAGTAATATGCGTGGTTGCATAGTAGCACACGATATTGTACAGTATCTTTGATTATTGATGCTTATGTGAAAAGTCACTCAGTTTTATTCAATTATTGTCACAATATGTTATATTATTAAATCAATAATTGAGACGGCAAAGTTATTCATATTATTATTTGCAATATTGACAATGTCTAGAAGTTCTGTCAAGGAGAGGTTTGGTCACCTAATTGCACGCCAATAAGGAGAAATCCTTATCGGAAAGCCCCCTTTCCTGGGAACGACCTGGTTGTTAAATATTGCGAATTATAATAATAATGAATAAATGTTATTAAAAATCGAATTTGAGTTCGGAGTTGAATTTGGAGGCGCGGACGAGATATTTGAGTCCGGGATGATGAAATTAGTAAAATTAGACTATAAACACCAAATTTTATGGGGTTGACTTTTTGGTCAAAAAGTCAACAGTTGACTTTTTCAGAAAAAGTCAAACTTCAAAATTTCAAAAATAATTTTTTTGATAAAAATAGTTCCATTGTGTTGAGATTATTAGTGTTAGTGGAGATCGACATTTATTTCGATATTAATTGATGTCTGGAAGTTATATTGACCAATCGGGTAATTAACCGGATAAATGAGCATTTAATTGCTATTAATTCATATGATTATAACTATTTGTTCACATGTGTGTACTATTGATTCACATTCTTGTACTATTAGGGGAGGTGGTGCAAGATTGATAATACTTGGATGACTAAGTTAAAAATGGAGGTATAGATGGAGGTACTATACTGTAATTCGTATTTTCACATGATTATAACTATTGATTCACATGATTGAACTATTGATTCACATTATTTACTATTAGGGGAAGTGGTGCAAGTTTGATAATACTTGTAGGACTAAATTAAAAATGAAGAAAAAGAGGGAGGTATTATACTGTAATATTTCGAGCCCCAAAACGTGCAATTATTGAAACTATATTTTCCTATAAATAGAAGCTCATTCTTCCTTCATTTCTCACCAATTCACTAAAAGATAGTAGATATCATGCTCTACTTGACTCTTCTAAAATACAGTTGTATGTCTTTGGCATGTACTGCAAAGATGAATTGTTAATGAATATCTTTGGTCATAGTGCAAAGATGAGTTTATTAGTATGATTATGAGCAGGAATTATGATTTGGTATAACCATGATTTTTGATGTTTCAGTTGAAGATAGATGATGAAAATTATCTTCGTCCTTGGTGCGAAGAGGAATTTAGAACCACAATTATGATTATGAGTTATTCATATGATTGTGGATAGGAACTGTTGATTGATGATACAGGGATAAAACATTGTTGGTGGGCTTTTAACACGGAGAAGATAAAAGACCTTATGGTCTATTTGACTCTTTTAATGGATTGCTCGTTCCGCTGTAACTATGGTTCAAAAGTTTTATCATCTACCATATGTTCTAAATCTCTGATTTATTATTGACGAAAGCTATTGATAATTTAATTAACTTTAGTCATGATATTCTTTACTAGGCTAGTTGTGCTCACCCTTTTACTTCATAATTTCTTTCAGGTAATAAGAGTGTTGCCGAGTCGAGCGGGGATAACAGGGGAACAGATTGGTGGTCTATAGCTGTTGAGGTTCTCCCTAAATAATATGGAAATAATTTTATTAAGAACTTTAGATAAGTGTGTCGTATTGTATACGTCATTTGATTTTTAATTTTACTGAACCGAATAGGGTGAGGTGAACCCAACTTTGGAAGGGCATTTTTGCCACTATCATACAAGATGTCTAATGACAGACGACTTTGTGTTATCATAAGACAGGGTTGTGCACATCCACTTGCTGAGTATATCTACGAGCACTACCTATATAATCTTGGGGTTTATTTGAAATATAATTTTCACTTGGAGACAACGGAGATAATTATATGTCAAGATAAGACTCACCATTGGAAAGAAGATGATAGTAATCTTCTCGTTTTTCTTTGGGGTCTATTGGGTCAACCAAGGATAATTTTGTGGACATATTATATCTATCATAACCTAGACGCATGGCCTCCCATGTACGTAGGTTTCCTTGAGCATTTCTCAAATATTTTAATTTCTAAAACAGTTTTTGACTGTACTTTTATGTAAAGTACCATTGTAAGGTTGTAGTCGAGGCACCATGAGAGTTACATACATTTGTATTAAAACTCACAGTTTAAATGTGGTCATATTCTGCACGACAGTTCAACAGTTGTATAAATGAAGTTTGTATTTGATTTTTATAGTATGATATCTGGCGACTCGGAATGGGTCGTGTGGACCTATTTTGGGGGCGTCACATACATGGTACAAATTTCAAATACAACTTAATTATACAATTGTCATGTAAGATACGACAAAATATATGCTATGAGTTTTAATACAAATATTATCATCTAGATAATATCCACACTCAATGGAGTCCTCATTATAATTATAGTCACACTATTTTATAGAATAGTTAGGACTACTAAAACAACCATCTAGACCGTCAATCTGCAGCTATATTCTCATTTCCTGAAGAGAATAGTGAAAGAAAGGGTGAGCTCAACTAGGCCAGTAAGAAATATAATGACTAAGATAATGCAGAATAAATTATCCTTAGCCTTCAATAGTATAACAATTGATAGAATATAATAGACAACAAGATTTAGATCAACAACTACAACGGAATAAGCAATCCATTAGAAGAGTCAAGTAGAGCATAAAATCTACTATCTTCTATGATTTAAAAAGTTTATCATCAATTTTATCGCTGAGACTCAGCTTAATAAATAATCCACATCATCGAATCATCCCTACACCACGGCCAAGGATATTTATGTAATCATCAATGGTCATGATTATACCGAATAATCCCTGGTCATAATCATACCAATAACTGTCCATCAATGAACTACATGGCAATGAGGACTTTTACCACCTCATTCGTTACATTACGGTCATGATTATACCGAATAATCCATGGTCATAATCATACCAAGTCCATCTATGCACGTAAGCCAAAGATGACTTTCATCACAATATAAGCATGAGGATGATGACAATGACATAATAATTCAATAAAACAAGTTCAAGGATAAATTTTAAAGATTTATAATTTAATTTATCCAGAATTCAATAACGTTCGAATTGTCAACATGATACTGCTTTGTGGAGTAAAATTTAAGAATAATATTGTACCCAAAAATGATTTGGACCGAAAAGAAATATATTTTTTGGGTAAATAGTACCCCATGAATAGTACTTCAGGGATAGTACCCCGTGAATAGTACCCCGACACGAAAAGTATCCCAAATACCCGAGTGAATAATACTAGAGTGAATAGTAATTGGGGTGAATAGTAACTCGTGAATAGTAACCCGTGAATAGTACTCCGGCACGAAAAGTGCCCCGAATACCCGAGTGAACAATACTAGAGTGAATAGTAACCAGGTGAATAGTAATCTGTGAATAGTAAGTCGTAAAAAAAATACCAAAAAAAATGATATTCCATGACGAGTACAAAAGAAATAATATCTCATACGAGTATAATAGAATATACGAAACTGCAAATGGATTTTCACCCGCCATGCGGTAATCCACGTAGAAAGATTATTTCCACAATTTAATAATGAATGAATACGAAGGGTCATTCACCATGCATGCGGTAGTCCGCGTAGACATGTTATTCCAACAGAATAATAAAAAATGGAATAACAGAAGAATTCACCATGCACGCGGTAGTTCGCATAGATAGGTTATTCCAACAGAATAGTAAAGAATGGAATAACAGAAGAATTCACCAGGCGTGCGTAGTCCGCACAGACAGGTTATTCCAATAGAATAATAAAGAATGGAATAACAGAAGAATTCACCAGGCGTGCGTAGTCCGCACAGACAGGTTATTCCAACAAAATAATAAAGAATGAAATAACAGAAGAATTCACCATGCACGCGATAGTTTGCATAGACAGGTTATTCCAACATAATAGTAAAGAATGGAATAACAGAAGAATTCACCAGGCGTGCATAGTTCGCACAGACAGGTTATTCCAATATAATAATAAAGAATGGAATAACAGAAGAATTCACCAGGCATGCGTAGTCTGCACAGACAGGTTATTCCAACAGAATAAAAAAGAATAGAATAACAACCCTTACGAGTATTGAAAGAAATAACTCTCTTCATGAATACGGAAGAAATAATACCCCTTACCTTAGAAGAAACTGGATACTGGAATAGTGAGGTAGCAGACTTCTCCTCTTCTTTCTCTGTATAACAATTGCTCTTGTGAGACTTAGTGAATTGGTGAGAAATGAAGGAAGAATGAGCTTCTATTTATAAAAAAATATAGTTTTAATAATTGCACATTTTGGGGCTCGAAATATTACAGTATAATACCTTCCTCTTTTTCTTCATTTTTAATTTAGTCCTGCAAGTATTATCAAACTTGCACCACCTCCCCTAATAGTAAATCATGTGAATCAATAGTAAATCATGTGACTCAATAGTTCTAAACATGTAAAAAAATTAATTATAGTATAGTACCTCCATCTATACCTCCATTTTTAATTTAGTCATGCAAGTATTATCAATCTTGTACCAACTCCTCTAATAGTAAATCATGTGAATCAATAGTACACACATGTGAACACATAGTTTTAAGCATGTGAATTAATAGCAATTAATTTCTCATTTATCCGGTGAATTACCCGATTGGTCAATATAACCTCCAGACATTAATTATTATCGAAATAAATGTCGATTTCCACTAACACTAATAATTCCCACACAATGGAACTATCAATTTCATCTTTAATCAACACGAACTTATTCATCATTAATATTATAACTCATAATATTTAACAACCGTGTCGCTTCGTGAAAGAGGGGCTTTCAGGATAAAGATTTCTCCCTATTGGCGCAAGTAATTAGATTATCTAACCTCTCCTTGACAGAACTTCTAGAAATTGTCAATATTGTAAATAATAATCTGAATAACTTTGTCGTCTCAATTATTTATTTAATAATATATCATATTATGCAGATGATACTGTGACAATATTTGAATCAATAATATGATACTTTGATGCAGCAATTACTGTAGCAATAATTGAGTATAACTGAGTGACTTCTTACTTAAGCATCAAAAATCAATACCGTGTACTACTATGCAACCATGCGTATTACTGTATTTTTACTACCGGGTAGTTCAACAGTTTTAACGGTAACACTTTCGCCATTATTTTTATAAAAAGATAATTTTGTCGTTTTCGTACTACGACAATACTTTTGTTGTGGGGTCCACCAATGATTGTGCCATCGTACGGATATTCCCCGACAAAAAGAATATTCCCCGACCAAACGAATATTATATAACAACTTGCTTACTTTGCAAAATGTATATATATTACCTACAACTATAACATTATATCAAATCCACACCGTAATATTCAAAAAAAATATTTTGAGAAATTTAAATTTTTATTCATAAAATTTTGGGTCTCACATTGATGGTCTCTCTGTTTAAAATAAGAGAAGAAGAAATCAATTACGGATAAGGGTACTCATGTAACAATGTATTCAGAAGTTCATCTCTATGATTTTTGAGGGTGTTCGGGAACAAGTACTTATAAGTTGTTTTTCATTGTTAAGGTGTTTGGAAAGAATTTATATTTTGACTTATAAGTCAATTTCCATTTTTTCACAAGTCACAAATTCTAAGTTATGAAAAAATGACTTATAAGTCATTTTATATAAGCAACTTTGACCCGTCCATTATTTTTTAAGTGCTAACTTTTTACCCTTTGAACCTAAAAACTTCAACTCTTCCTAACGTACAAATGGCTCTTTCAAGATTTGCCATACTCTCTGCGCTGTGCTGCGCTCCATTCTATCTCTCTCTCCTCTATCTGCTCTCTCGGTAAAGATCATTTGCTCGCTGATTTTAAGTTTTATGTGTTTAATTTCAAGCTTGTTAAAATTGGTGGGAGAAGAATTGTGTTCGTTAGGATTTTTTGAATTTCATGTCTTTCCGAAATAGAGGCAATCAGTTTTTTAACAAACACAAACAACAATCTGGGTCTGTGCAAAAAAGATACAAAGGTTTTCAGAGACAATTAGATGTAACTAAACACTAACCTAAAGTTAATTCATTTTTTGTTTCTCCTCTTCTCCACCGAGTGCCGATTACCAAACCCTCTTCTACTCCTCCTTTTCACCATCATCGCCTTCTATCCAAAGCCGTCCAGCTCCAAGTTTGTCCTTTGTTTCTTATCGGTGCATTCTTGACAGAACTTTCTAAACATTGCTAATAATGTTATCTAATAATATTATTCAAATAATATGAATTATTGATCTGATAATGGGAAATACTGTGCAGTGACAATTATTGAAACAACAATAATATAAAATATTAACGTAGCAATTCTTGAATCAATAAAATAAAATATTGAACAGTAATTACTGTAACAATTATTGAGTAGTGCCTTCTTACGTAAGAATCAATAATTCAAAAATACATGCAATAATACCGTAAGCATCGTGCATCCATGCGTACATCGTATTTTAACCACGTGTATTCCAACAGTGTTAACGGTAATAATTACGTCGTTATTTATAAAAACTCATACTTGTCGTTTTTTTCATTCGACCGTTTTTTGTTATGGGACCCACAAATGGCAGCGCCGTCGTACAAATATTCCCCGACAGCAAGAATATTCCACGACCAAACGAATATTCCCCGATAAAATGAATATTTTATAACTACTTGCTTATTTTGTAAAATTTTCACATTTCACCCATAACCAAAGCATTATATCAAATTAACACCTTATTATTCACAATAATAATTTAGAGGAAATTTGATTTTATTTATAAAAATTTGGGGTCTTACAACCTCCCCTCCTTATGAAATTTCATCCTCGAAATTGGCATACGTACCTGGTGTTTCAAAAAGGCGAGGATACCTCACTTTCATTTCTGATTCCAACTCCCAGGTCATTTCTTCAATAGCATGGTTCCTCCACAAAACCTTAACTTGTGGTATAACCTTTGTGTGTAAGACATGCTCTTTCCTATCCAAGATCTTGACAGGTACCTCCTCGTACGTTAAATCTTTGGATATTTTGTCTGGTTCTAACCCAATAATGTGGTTCATGTCTTTCACATATTTTTGTAGTATGGATATATGAAACATGTTATGAACACGAGACATACTTGGCGGCCAAGCGAGTTTATAGGCCACAGTTCCTACTCGATCGAGGATTTTAAATGGACTAATAAATTGAAGGTTTGAGCTTTCATCACATCGCCGATTCTCGTTTTTGGAATAACGACTTCTTGCATCTTCTTCTTCATATTCATCAGCTCCAGGTCTGTAGCTTGAGCGTCTTTAAATTTATCGATTAAAGTCGGTTCTACTCGTATATTTGACATCATCACGTGGGTCTCTAGAGTAAGTAGTACGAAATGAGTCTTTGTGTTAAAAACGTCGCACTCGTAACTGCATACGATCTTCTACTCAACGCGTCAGCTACCACGTTCGCTCTTCTACGATGATATTGAATAGTATTGTCGTAATCTTCAACAGCTTGAGCCAACATCTTTGTGGTATGTTACGTTCGTTTTAGGTGAAGAAATATTTGAGGGTTTTGTACCGGGGTTCAAGGTAGATACAAAATTTGATTTCATGCTCTGGGGGTAGGCCAGGAAGTTCTTCAGGAAATACATCGGGAAATTCATTAACAATAGAAATATTATTCAAATCTGACGTGTCTTTATTTAAATTCATAACATGGGTTAAGAAAGCTTGACATCTGTTTTTCAATAAACGAATGGCTTTATGGCTCGATATGACAGTGATTGATTTTAGTGGTTTAGTTGCTTGAATTCGCATGACAGGTTGGTCAGGAATATGAAAAATAACAACCTTACGAAAATAATCAATTTTGGCATGATGAGTGATTAACCAATCAATCCCTAAAATCACATCAAATGAAAGTATCTTTAAAGAGATAAGATCAACATGTAATGTGATGTTACCAACTTGGATCAAGAAAGATATATAAATAGTGGATGTAACGAAAGTTTCTCCTAACGGAGTTTCAACAGATAAGTCAAAGTCTAATTTCTCAGGAGTTAAATTTAAACATTGAGCGCAAAGTAGGAGAAATAAAAGAGCGGGTAGAACTGGTATCAAATAAGGTATAGACTTCACAAGAGTTTATGATTAACTTACCCATGATAACTTCGTTCGGGTCCCTCGACAAACGCTCTCACTTAAACTACTGGCTTTGACTTGTCTGGGACATCCTTTGGCGTCACCATCCCAGTTGGACTTAACTTTGCTATAGAGTACATTCCACCATTAATTGCTTCGTCACATTCCTGATCCATAATTCGAATCATTACTCTTCGATCCATATCGAATTGGGGTTGATCGCTCTGCACAGGGTAATTCCAAACTCGATGTTGGATTCTCCCAATTGTTGTCCAAAAAGCGAAATCCATTTCATCTATTTTGGCCTTATTAGATTGGACATCTTTTTCTACAATATCAACGCATCGTGCGGCTTTTACCCATGCATCATCTATTCTCATTCATTTGGTTTCTTCTTCTTTCATCAGAACTTTGATCATAACATTCTCAGATTCCAGCTCTAATATCTTATACTCTACCAAAGAGTGCTTCTGTTCAAGCATCGCACATCAGGTAACACAATTTTGAATTGTTGCATCTCTTTACTCCACATCGTCGCTGCTAGTTCAAATTTCTCGCTTCTTCTAACTCATGAATACGATTTTGTAATTCTAAATTTCGATCGTAAAAGTCTTCTAATAAATTCTCCTCAGGTTCCTCTTCTTCCTCTTCTTCCTCACTCTCAGCTGCTACCTCTGCGACTATCTCGGGTGCAACTATTAATTCTTCACTCACCACATGGATATCTCTAATTCCTTCTTCGCCTGACATCACATTATCCTGGTTGGTGATTAGAAGTGTCTCCGCCATCTTATTCACTCCATTGTTAACATTTTCAGCTGCCATTCTCAAATACTGCCACAAAACAAGGGTTAATTGACAGGTCACATATTATCCCTGTACTCTGACCGACTAAATAAATACCAAATAAATTTAGGTAGGTCATACTAGCGAAGGAATTCCCGTCTCTCCCCTCCTAGTTCTTATCTCACATCTCATCCAGGGATCATATCCCTAAGCTTTGATACCCCCAAAATAGGTATACATCACACTACAAGAAAAATAGTCATTGCCGACGGGCCTTGCCGTCGCCAATAACCGTAGTGTCGTCGGCATTGAGGTCATTGGCGGCAGATCACACGGTCGACCGATCGCCACACGCCAGTCCCCACAGTCATCACCCCTCTCCTCCGCAAAATTGGCGGTAGTCAAGCATCATTGTCATTACCGACGGGAGTCATTAGCGATGGCAAATTGTCATTACCGACACTACTATCTGATTTTAGGCGGGTCATTTCAAAAAGACCCCATAGCTTTTTTGAGGGTAGAACTTATTACCGACGGCATCGCCGTCAGCAATGCCTAATACGCCGTCGGCAATGACCTTGATCTCATGTCTGTCGCTATATGTCATTGGCGACGGCTATGCCGTTGCCATTACCCCCATCGGCAATGACTACATAAATTTTGAATTTTTTTTTATATTTCAAGATTTCCCTATTCATTTACAAATATACACCTGTTATAAAGTAATAACAACCATCAAATCACAACTATACCTGTTATAAACTAGTAACCAAAATCAAATATATAGATAAAAATATAATGGTCGTCGGTACAACTCAAAAACTGTACAAATACATACATGAAACTCAGAATATAACATAAACTAAACTAATTACAACCCGTCGCCTGTCTCCATGTCATCGAGTCGGCGGTCATCACCCTATACTGAAAGAGGCTGCTCGTCATCAACTTGATGGTCATCGCCTTGTAATGGAGGAGGCTGCTCGTCATCAGCTTGGCAGTCATCACCAGTTCCTCCACCTCCACCTCCACGAGTCTCGTCAACAAGACCCTACAAAATTAAAATATTAATAACAAAATCAAAATGAAAATATATTTATATTATTTTAGTTTGTGTTCTTCAAGTTAGGCAGACGAGACTAGAACTCGGGCTCCGTATAATGGAATCGAGTCCCGTCAGTTGTAACGCGTTTCTATTGCCTATGTACTGCTACGTGTGTGTTTGTATGGCGTTCGGACGACCGAGGCGGGTTTTGACCTATTTTACGGCTTTTTACCTAAGTGTTGGCGAGTTTTGCAAACTGGACGATAACTCGGATTCCATATGTCAGAATTGAGTCCCGTTAGTTGCAACGTGTGTCTATTGCCTATGCGGGGCTACGTGTATGTTTTCGTGGCGTTCAGATGACCGAGCCGGGTTTTGACCTGTTTTTCGGCTTTTTGCCTAAGTGTTGGCGAGTTTTGCAAACTGGGCGATAACTCGGATTCCGTGTATCAGAATCGAGTCCCATCAGTTGTAACGCGTGTCTATTGCCTATGCAGTGCTACGTGTGTGTTAGCGTGTCGTTCGGACGACCGAGGCGAGTTTTGACCTATTTTACGGCTTTTTGCCTAAGTGTTGGCGAGTTTTGCAAACTGGGCGATAACTCGGATTCTGTATATCAGAATCGAGTCCCGTCAATTGTAACACGTGTCTATTGTCTATGCGGTACTACGTCTGTGTTTGCATGGCGTTCGGACGATCGAGGCGGGTTTTGACCTATTTTACGGCTATTTGCCTAAGTGTTAGTGAGTTTTGCAAACTGGTTGATAACTCGGATTTCATATATCGGAATCGAGTCCCGTCAGTTGTAACATGTGTCTATTGCCTATGTGGTGCTACGTGTGTGTTTGTGTGGCGTTCGGACGACCGAGGGGGGTTTTGACCTATTTTTCTGCTTTTTGCCTAAGTGTTGGCGAGTTTTGCAAACTGGGCGATAACTCGGATTCCGTATATTAGAATCGAGTCCCGTTAGTTGTAACGCGTGTCTATTGCTTATGCGGTGCTACGTGTGTGTTTGCGTAGTTTTCAGACGACCGAGGCGGGTTTTGACCTGTTTTATGGCTTTTTGCGTAAGTGTTGGCGAGTTTTGCAAACTGGGTGATAACTCGGATTTCATATATCAGAATTGAGTCCCGTCAGTTGTAACGCGTGTCTATTGCCTATGCGGTGCTACGTGTGTGTTTGCATGGCGTTTGGATGACCGAGGCGGGTTTTGACCTGTTTTACGGCTATTTGCCTAAGTGTTGGCAAGTTTTGCAAACTGGGTGATAACTCGGATTTCGTATATCGAAATCGAGTCCCATCAGTTGTAACATGTGTCTATTGTCTATGCGGTTCTACGTGTGTGTTTGCATGGCGTTCGAACGACCGAGGCGGGTTTTGACCTATTTTTCGACTTTTTGCCTAAGTGTTGGCAAGTTTTGCAAACTGGGCGATAACTCGGATTCCGTATATTAGAATTGAGTCCCATTAGTTGTAACGCGTGTCTATTGCCTATGCGGTGCTACGTGTGTGTTTGCATGGCGTTCGGATTATCGAGGAGGGTTTTGACCTATTATATGACTTTTTGCCTAAGTGTTGGTGAGTTTTACAAACTGGACGATAACTCAGATTTCGTATATCAGAATCGAGTCCCGTCAGTTGTAATGCGTGTCTATTGCCTATGTAGTGCTACGTGTGTGTTTTTGTTGCGTTCGGATGACCGAGGCGGGTTTTGACCTGTTTTACGGCTTTTTGCCTAAGTGTTGACGAGTTTTGCAAACTAGGCGATAACTCGGATTCCGTATATCGGAATCGAGTCCCGTCAGTTCTAGCGCGTGTCTATTTCCTATGCGGTGCTACGTGTGTCTATTGCCTATGCCTAGGCATGTTAACTAGTTATTTGACAATTTATATAAGCAATATAATTACAAATAAAGAAATACATCAATAATAAGTTTTACCTATCGAATATGTGGAGGAAAGATGTTGTCCAAGACAACTGCACATACGGATGGCCTCATCCCGGACTACACCCATGAGGTCTTCAGCGGCAGCTGCAGGATCTATGGAGCCGTGGACAACCTCCTGAGCAACCTGGTAGATCCGCCACAGATGATAGATGCGCTTGATCGCATGACAACGCCGCCATGCACCCCTCTATGATCCGCCTGAAGAAGTCATCAGATAATGAAGGACCAGCGCCTGATCCACTCGCACCACTACCTCTGGTGGGTGGGCGACGTCGAGATCTCGCAACAGGGACTATAGTGTAGGCTGGGACACGAGGGATGCCCACAACTCTACCCTTCTTCGGCCCCCCTGTAGCCTCCAGCCAGTCCTCCATCTCCCCATCCTCACGCTCAGCATCAGCCACTGGAGTGTCACCTCTCTGGGTGCTCCAGACCACAGAAAGGTCCTCAAACCATGTCTGAAAAAACACAGAAATAGGTGAAAAGCAAGTATTACACAAAAAAATTCAAAAGAATTTCAAAGTCATCAAATACATACTAAATAAAATAATTAAATTAATTATCGCAATGCGTTCTGCCTCAGGTGAGATATAACCACCGTCACCTTTCTTCTGGTGAGCGTGACACCAAAACTCGAGGCAGGAAGGTCAGTGCTTTAGACTCGCCTCGAGTATCTCCTTGTAGAGGTCGAAATCGACTCCAGTCAGGTGTGGGAGACGACTCATTGCTGCAAAGGCAATTGTGACGTTGTCTTGACATCTTCTTGAACGCCTCACCCTCCCAAATATCGCACATCTGCCCCTACACCACAGTACCAATGAAATCTGGCCGGACATCTCTAAGTGTCTGTCCATCCGCTATCTTGGTCTGGGCCTTCTTTGTGACGCCCCCAAAATAGGTATACATCACCTATTATTAGTTGCCAAATACATGGTACGGAATACAAATACAATGTTTAATATACAAAAGACAATATCCACTCTCAGAATAAGTCCTCATTACATTTATTGTCACACTATTTAACAGAATAGTGAGGACTACTAATATTATCATCTGGTCCATCACTCCGTTCCCCGACTCGTCCCAGCTATATTCTCATTTTCTGAAGAGAACAGTGAAAGAAATGGTGAGCTCAACTAGCCCAATAAGAGATATTATGACTACGATAATGCAGAAGAAATTATTATTAGTCTTCAACAATGTTAAACTGATAAAATACAATAGACATCAAGTTTAATAGCAGCGGGACAAGCAATCCATTAAAAGAGTCAAGTAGAGAATAAAATCTACTATCTTTTATGATTTAAAAGGTTTTCATCACTTTTATATTTGAGACTCAAATTTTAATAAATAATCCACATCATAGAATTACCCACACTACCAAGAAAGGATATTCTTTAGTATCACGACCACAAATTATCCATGCACTACGGGCCAAGGACATTCATGTATTCATCAATGGTCATGATCATGCCAACAA
Source organism: Panax ginseng (assembly GCA_020205605.1). Taxonomy (NCBI): domain Eukaryota; kingdom Viridiplantae; phylum Streptophyta; class Magnoliopsida; order Apiales; family Araliaceae; genus Panax; species Panax ginseng. The sequence continues at coordinate 24,611,443 of CM035133.1, read as the reverse complement.
CTGTCCATCAATGCACTACGGGCCAATGAGAACTTTTATCACATCATTTGTAACATTATGGTCATGATTATACCGAATAATCCCTGGTCATAATCATACCAAGTCCATCTATGCACTATGTGCCATGAGATGACTTTTCAAAAAAATATAAACATGAGGATGATGACAATGATATAAGAATTCAATCAAACAAGTTCACTTAATTAATTTATCCAGGAACTAATAACGTCCAAATTGTCAACATGATACTTCTTTGTAGAGTAAAATTCAAGAATGCTCAAAAGAATATTTCCATGAAAAGATACTGGATGAAACGCAAATATCAAGGATATTCCACTAATTTCATGGAGTATAGAAGTCAAAACTTTAACCAACTAAGTATAATAAGGAATGGAATAACAAAAGAAATCACCAAGCAAACGGTAGACCGCACAGCCAGGTTATTCCAATAGAATAATAAAGACGGAACCAGGTCCGGCATAAAACGCAGAGACAAGATATTCCAATGTAATAATAAAGAGCGGAACAGTGTCCGGCGAAACGCATGCATGTGATATTCCAATGTAATAATAAAGAGGCGGAACCGTGTCATGTAAAGCATGTATGGGATGTTCCAACGGAATGGTAAAGAATGAAATAACAGAAGAATTTCACCATGTATGCTGTACTTCGCATAGACAAGTTAGTCTAACATAATAATAAAGAATGGAATAACAGAAGTTCTCTTCATGAATACAAAAGAAATAATACCCTTTACCTTTGAAAGAAACTGGATATAGGAGCAGTGAGGTAGTAGGCTTCTCTTCTTCTATATATTTTCTCTCTACAATTACTCTCTATAATAATTGCTCTATAGCTTGAGTGAATTGGTGAGAAATGAAGGAAGAATGAGCTTCTATTTATAGAAAAATATAGTTTCGATAATTGCACGTTTTGGGGCTCGAAAAATTATAGTACAATACCTCCAACTTTTCCTTTATTTTAAATTTAGTCATACAAGTATTATCAAACTTGCACCACCTTCCCTAATAGTAAATAATGTGATTCAATAGTAAATCATGTGAATCAATAGTTCTAGACATGTGAAAATACGAATTTCAGTATAGTACCTCCATTTATACCTCCATTTTTAATTTAGTCATGCAAGTATTATTAATCTTGCACCAACTCCCCTAATAGTAACAAGAATGTGAAACAATAGTACACACATGTGAACAAATAGTTATAATCATGTGAATTAATAGTAATCAATTGCTCATTTATCCTAGGTTAAATATAATTCATTCGTCAATATAACCTCCGGACATCAATTATTATCGAAATAAATGTCAATTTTCACTAACACAAATAATTCCAACATAATGAAACTATTTTTATCAATAATATAAATTTTAAAATTTCAAAGTTTGACTTTTTCCGAAAAAGTCAACTGTGGACTTTTTTGCCAAAAAGTTAATCCTGGAAAATTTTGTGTTTATAGACTATTTTTACTAATTTCATCGTTTCGGACTCAAATATCGTGTCCAAGGTCTCCAAATTCAACTCCGAACACAACTTCAATTTTAATAACATTCATCATTAATATTATAACTCACAATATTTATCAACCAGGTCGTTCCCAGGAAAGAGGGGGCTTTCCAATAAGGATTTCTCCCTCTTGGCGCGCAATTAGGTGACCAAACCTCTCCTTAACAGAACTTCTAGACATTGTAATATTGCAATTTAATAATATGAATAACTTTGTCGTCGCAATTATTGATTTAATAAAATAACATATTATGCAGATGATACTGTGACAATAATTGAATCACTAATACGAGAGATATATGATAAAGCAATTCTTTGTAGCAATAATTGAGTATAACTGAGTGACTTCTCACGTAAGCATCAATAATCAATACCATGTGCTACTATGCAACTACGCGTATTACTGTACTTTTACTACCGATTAGTTCAACAGTATTAACGGTAAAACTTCCGCCGTTATTTTTATAAATATATTTTTTGTCGTTTTCTCAATCCGACAATAATTCTGTTGTGGGGTCCACCAATGATTGCGCCGTTGTAAGAATATTCCCTGCTAAAACGAATATTCTTCGACCAATCGAATATAATATAACAACTTGCATACTTTGCAGAATTTATAAATACTACCCACAACTATAACATTATAACAAATTCATTCCATAATATTCAAAAATGATAATTATAAAAAAATCATCTTTATTCATAAAAGTTGGGGTCTTACAACCTCCCATTCTTATGAAATTTCTCCCTTGAAATTAGGGTACGTACCCGGTATGTTGAATAGGTGAGGATATCTTGACTTCATCTCAGATTCTAACTCCCAAGTCATTTCTTCCACGTCGTGGTTTCTCCACAAAACTTTGACTTGAGGTATAACCTTGGAGCGTAGAATATGATCCTTCTTATCCAAGATTTTAACAGGTAACTCTTCATACATTAAATCTTCCTCTATCACGTCTGATTCTAATTCAATAATGTGGTTCGGGTCTTCCACATATTTACGTAACATTAATATGTGAAAAACGTTATGAACACGAGACATACTTGGCGGTAAAGCGAGTCTATATGCCACAGTTCCTACTCGATCGAGGATTAAAAATGGGCCAATGAATCGAGGATTGAGCTTTCCTCTCTTTCCAAATCTCGTAACTCTTTTCCATGGAGCAACACGTAACAACACATGATCTCCAATATCGAATTCCACGTCTTTCGATGAAGATCAACATAACTCTTTTGTCGATCTTGTGAGGTTTTTATACGTTGTCGGATTGTTTGAATCTTTTTCATAGTCATACGTACCAAATTCGGTCCCAACAACGTTGTTTCACCCACCTCATCCCAACATACTAGAGAACGACACTTTCTTCCATACAACGCCTCAAATGGAGCCATGCCAATACTTTCTTGATAACTTTTGTTGTAGGAAAACTCCACTAATGGTAAGAACTTGTCCCAACTTCCCTTGAAGTCAAGGACATAGAGTCTTAATAAATCTTCAAGAGTTTGAATAGTCCTCTCTAATTGTCCGTCTGTCTGAGGATGATATGCCGAACTAAATCGTAAATCTGTGCCCATAGCTTTTTTCAAACTAACCCAAAATCTTGAAGTGAATCTTGGGTCTCGATCAGAAACTATGGATACTGGCATACCATGCAATCTTACAATGTCGTTTATATACATACTAGCAAGACGTTCAAGTGTATAAGTTTCTCGTATCGATAAGAAATGAGCAGACTTGGTCAATCTATCAACAATGACCTAAATCGCATCTATGCCTTGAGAAACCTTGGGAAGACCAGTAACGAAATCCATGGTAATGTGGTCCCACTTCCATTCTGGAATTTCAAGTGGTTGCAATGGACCTTTTGGCACTTGATGTTCCGCCTTGACTCGTTGACAAGTTAGACACCTTGAGATAAACCCTGCTATCTCTCTCTTCATATTGCTCCACCAAAATGTATATCAAAGATCACGATACATTTTGGTACTCCCAGGATGGATTCGAAACGGTGTATTGTGCGCCTCCATCATGATTTTATACTTTAACTCAAGGTCGTTAGGAACACAAAGTCTGGAGTTGACTCGAAGTATTCCTTCTTCATCGATTCTTTCTTCCGGCATAGCACCTTCTTACACTTTCTTTCTCATACGATCGGCTCCAGTGCATAGCTTGGCGCTTTTTAACCTTATCGATTAAAGTCGGTTCTACTCGTATATTCGCCATCATCACGTGGGTCCCTAGAGTCTTTATCTCTATCTCCATCCTTTGCAAGTCATACAAAATGGGCCTTTGCGTTGACAATATCGCACTCGTACCCACATATGATCTTCTACTTAATGCGTCAGCTACCACGTTCGCTTTTCTAGGATGGTATTAGATGGTATGATCATAATCTTTCAACAGTTCAAGCCAACGTCGCTGTCGCATGTTGAGTTCCTTTTGAGTGAAGAAATATTTGAGGCTTTTATGATCCGTAAAGATCTCCACTTTCTCCCCATACAAATAATGCCTCCAAATCTTTAGTGCAAAAATGATTGTTGCCAACTCTAGGTATGAGTAGGATAATTCCTCTCATATTCTTTGAGTTGTCGTGAGGCATAGGCTATGACTTTCCCATGTTGCATGAGAACACAACCTAACCCTTTGCCCGAAGCATCACTGTAGATAACAAATCCCTCCGATCCAGATGGTATTGTCAAAACAGGTGCTGAAATGAGTCTCTTCTTGAGTTCTTGAAAACTCTTCTCACATTCCTCACTCCAACCGAATTTTGTATCTTTCCGAGTCAGCTGAGTTAATGGAGTAGCGATTCGAGAAAATCCTTCCACGAATCTCCGATAATAACCAGCTAAGCCGAGAAAGCTACGTACTTCGGTCACTGATTTGGGTTGCTCCCAGCTTTGAATAGCTTCAATCTTTGTTGGGTAAATAGATATTCCATGACTTGATACTACGTACCCAAGGAATGCTACTTCCTCAAGCCAGAACTCGCATTTCTTCAACTTGGCATAAAGCTTATATTCACGAAGCTTTTGGAGTATCAGCCTCAAGTGTTGCTCATGATCTTCACGGCTTTTGGAATAAATAAGGATGTCATCAATAAAGATGACCACAAAGTGATCCAAATATTCTTTGAATACTCGATTCATCATATCCATGAAGGCAGCAGGAGCATTATTTAATCCAAAAGACATGACTAAGAATTCATAATGTCCGTACCGTGTTCTGAAAGCCGTCTTTAGAATGTCATTGGTTCTAATCTTCAATTGGTGATAACCGGAACGAAGATCAATCTTTGAAAAGAATTTGGCTCCTTATAACTGGTCAAACAGGTCATCAATACGTGGCAATGGGTACTTATATTTGATGGTGACATGGTTCAACTCTCGATAATCAATACAAAGTCGCATACTCCTATTTTTCTTTTTCACGAATAGAACAGGAGCACCTCAAGGAGACGTACTAGGATGAATGAAACCGATGTCTAACAATTCCTGCAGCTGGGTCTTTAACTCCTGAAGTTTAATAGGAGCAATTCGATATGGGGCTTTGGAAATAGGTTTTGTACCGGGTTCAAGGTCGATACAAAATTCAATTTCACGCTCTGGGGGTAGGCCAGGAAGTTCTTCAGGGAATACGTCAGGAGATTCATTAACAATAGAAATATCATTCAAAACTGACGTATTTTTATTTAGATCCGTGACATGAGCTAAGAAAGCTTGACATCTGTTTTTCAATAAACGAATAGCTTTATGGCTTGAGATGATAGTGATTAATTTTAATGGTTTGGTTGCTTGAATTCGCATAATAGGTTGGTTTGGATTATGAAAGCTAACAACCTTACAAAAATAATCAATTTTTGCATGATGAGTAGTTAACCAATCAATCCCTAAAATTACGTCAAATGCAAGTATTTTCAATGAAATAAGATCGACAGGTAATGTGAGGGTACCGATTTGAACTAAATAAGACTTATAAATAGTGGATGTAATGAAGGTTTCTCCCAATGGAGTTTCAACAGATAAGTCAAAGTCCAATTTCTTCGGAGTCAAATTTAAACGTTGAGTGCAAGTAGGAGAAATAAAAGAATGGGTAGAACCGGTATCAAATAAGGTATAGACTTCGCTAGAGTTTATGATAAGCTTACCCGTGATGACCTCGTTCGGGTTCCTTGCTTTCTGGGAGGTCACAACAAACGCTCTCCCTTGCACTGCCGGCTTTGACTTTTTTGGGACGGCCTTTGGTGCCTCTATCCTAGCTGAACTTGTCTTCGGTGAATGACAAAATTGGGCTAGGTGACCTTCTTTTCCACAATTATAACATGCTTTGGGCTGAGATCGCTGTGAGTTTGGACTAATGTGTCCCTCCCTCCACATTTGAAGCATATAATAGGTGGTCGTTCTCCTTTCTTCACAACGAGTGCTGGTGCTGACGTCTTTCCATCATTGTTGAATCTCTTCTTCTTGAAATGTCCATTCTTATTGTTTTGGCCCTAATTACCATCGAAGTGGTTACCATTTCTGGCATGTTGATTCCCTCCACTCTTGTTGTCACCACTTTGATGACTGCTCTCACTATTATTATCATTTTGCCAGCTGCTCTCTTTTGGTTGGGTTGACTCGTTATCGCGTTCCAATAACTAAGCCCTATTAACAACATCTGAATACAAACACAGTTTATGAGAGATAAGATATTAACGTATCTCGGGTTTCAAACCTCTTAGAAACATTCGTGTCATTCTCTCCTCATTATCAACCAAATGGGACGCAAACCGGGATAACTCGACAAACTTGGCTTCGTACTGCGACACGGTCATGTTGTTTTGCTCCAGTTTAATGAACTCTACCTCTTTCATATGACGAATACTTTCGGGAAAGTACTTGTCGTTGAACAGTTCTTGAAACTTCTCCCAAGACATCTTCAGTGCGGCAGGTTGGGTACGCTTTACAGATTCCCACCAGTAATTTGCCTCTGCCCACAACATGAAGGTGGCGAAGGGAACCTTTTGCTCCTCGGAGCAACCCAAGACATCAAATATCTTGTTGATCTGTTTTATCCACGTCTCCGCCTTAAGTGGTTTTGGCTCTCCAAAAAACTCCGGTGGTCCTAGCTCCTTGAACTGTTTGGCGGTGACCATCCGAGAGTTGCCAGTGTTTCCACCTGCATTTTGGACAAGAGCCGCTCTCGCCTGATGTTGTATGAATTGCATGAAGCCTCAGAACATTCCATCGTTCATCATTTGGTCAGTGTTGTTGTTTGCATGAGGATTGTCGCCTTCCTGATGCACATTGTCCTGGTTATTGATCTGTGGAGACTCAATGGTCTCTTGTGCTCCACTGCTATTCTCAACATTCTCGGATGTCATTTTCAAACACTGCCACAAAACAAGGGTTAATTAACATATCACATATTATCCTTATACTCTAACCGACCAATTAAATACCAAATAAACTTAGGTAGGTCATACTAGCGAAGGAATTCCGTCTCCCCCTCCTAGTTCTTGTCTCACATCTTAGCCAGGATCATATTCCTAAGCTTTGATACCAAATTGTGACGCCCCAAAATAGGTATACATCACCTATTACGAGTCACCAAATACACATGGCATGAATACAAATACAATCTTTAATATACAACAAGAGAGTCGTGAGTTTTAATACAAATCATCTTCAAGACAATATCCACTCTCAGAATAAGTCCTCATTACATTTATTGTCACACTATTTAACAGAATAGTGAAGACTACTAATACTATCATCTAGTCCATCACTCCGTTCCCCGACTCGTCCCAGCTATATTCTCATTTCCTGAAGAGAACAGTGAAAGAAAGGGTGAGCTCAACTAGCCCAGTAAGAAATATTATAACTAAGATAATGCAAAATAAATTATCATTAGTCTTCAACAATGTTAAATTGATAAAATACAATAGACATCAAGTTTAACTGCAGCGAGACAAGCAATCCATTAAAAGAGTCAAGTAGAGAATAAAATCTACTATCTTTTATGATTTAAAAGGTTTTTCATCACTTTTATCACTGAGACTCAGCTGATAAATAATCCACATCATCGAATCACCCCCGCACTACCAGCCAAGGATATTCTTTAGTATCACGACCACAAATTATCCATGCACTACGGGCCAAGGACATTCGTGTATTCATCAATGGTCATGATCATGCCAACAATTGTCCATCAATGCACTACGGGCCAATGAGGACTTTTATCACATCATTTGTAACATCACGATCATGATTATATCGAATAATCCCTGGTCATAATCATACCAAGTCCATCTATGCACTACAGGCCACAGATGACTTTCAAAAAATATAAACATGAGGATGATGGCAATGATATAAGAATTCAATAAAACAAGTTCACGAATTAATTTATCCAGGAACTAATAACGTCCAAATTGTCAACATCATACTTATTTGTAGAGTAAAATTCAAGAATGCTCAAAAGAATATTTCCATGAAAAGATACTGGATGAAGCGCAAATATCAAGGATATTCCACTAATTTCATGCAGTATAGAAGTCAAAACTTTAACCAACTAAGTATAATAAGGAATGGAATAACAAAAGAAATCACCAAGCATGCGAAGAGACCGCACATGCGAGTTATTCCAATGAATAATAAAGATGAGAACCAGTCCGGTAGTAAAAACGCATGCATGGATATTCCAATGAGAATAATAAAGGCGGAACCAGTCCCACGTAAAACGCATGTGAATGAGGATATTCCAATGTAATAATAAAGAGCGGAATTGAGTCCGGCCAGAAACGCATGCATGAACAAGATATTCCAACAGAATAATAAAGACGGAACTAGGTCATACGTAAAACACAGACAGGATGTTCCAATGGAATGGTAAAGAATAAAATAACAGAAGAATTTCATCATGTATGCGGTACTTTGCATAGACAGGTTATTCCAACATAATAATAAATAATGGAATAACATAAGTTCTCTTCATGAATACAAAAGAAATAATACACCTTACCTTTGAAAGAAACTGGATATAGGAGTAGTGAGGTAGCAGGCTTCTCTTCTTCTATAGATTTTCTCTCTACAATTTCTCTCTATAATAATTGCTCTATAGCTTTAGTGAATTGGTGAGAAATGAAGGAAGAATGAGCTTCTATTTATAGAAAAATATAGTTTCGATAATTGCATGTTTTGGGGCTCGAAAAATTATAGTACAATACCTCCAACTTTTCCTTTATTTTTAATTTAGTCATACAAGTATTATCAAACTTGCACCACCTCCCCTAATAGTAAATAATGTGATTCAATAGTAAATTATGTGAATCAATAGTTCTAGACATGTGAAAATACGAATTTCAGTATAGTACCTCCATCTATACCTCTATTTTTAACTTAGTCATGCAAGTAATATCAATCTTGCACCAACTCCCCTAATAGTAACAAGAATGTGAAACAATAGTTCACACATATGAACAAATAGTTATAATCATGTGAATTAATAGCAATTAATTGCTCATTTATCTGGTTAAATACCCGATTGGTTAATATAACCTCCAGACATCAATTATTATCGAAATAAATGTCGATTTTCACTAACACAAATAATTCCAACATAATGAAACTATTTTTTATCAATAATATAAATTTTGAACTTTCGAATTTTGACTTTTCCCGAAAGATTCAACTGTTGACTTTTTGACCAAAAAGTTAATCCCGAAAAATTTTGTGTTTATAGACTATTTTTACTAATTTCATCGTTCCGGACTCAAATATCACGTTTGCGTCTCCAAATTCAACTCCGAACACAACTTCAATTTTAATAACATTCATCATTAATATTATAACTCACAATATTTATCAATCGTGTCGTTCCTGTGAAGAGGGGCTTTCAATAAGGATTTCTCCTATTGGCGCGCAATTAGGTGACCAAACCTCTCCTCGATGTAACTTCAGACATTGTAAATATTGCAATTTAATAATATGAATAACTTTGTCGTCGTAATTATTGATTTAATAAAATAACATATTATGCGATGATGATCTTTGTGACAATAATCGAATCACTAATATAAGAGATATGATGCAGCAATTACTGTAGCAATAATTGAGTAGAACTGAGTGACTTCTCATGTAAGCATCAATAATCAATACCATGTGCTACTATACAACCACGCGTATTACTGTACTTTTACTGCCAAGTAGTTCAACAGTATTAACGGTAAAACTTCCGCCGTTATTTTCATAAATATATTTTTTGTCATTTTCTCAATCCGACAATAATTTTGTTGTGGGGTCCACCAATGATTGCGTCGTTGTACGAATATTCCCTGCTAAAATGAATATTCTCCGACCAATCGAATATAATATAACAACTTGCATACTTTGCAGAATTTATAAATACTACCCACAACTATAACATTATAACAAATTCATTCCATAATATTCAAAAATGATAATTATAAAAAAATCATCTTTATTCATAAAAGTTGGGGTCTTACATTCTTCTTCCAGTCGCACACCCACTTGTGCCAATTCATCTCGAGATACTTCCCGAGAACAGTCATCCCATGGGCCTCCTGCCTGTCCTCGAAACGATAATATCTCTGTAGTACAACATATGAGTATCAGCAGTTACTTAGTAGACAACATAAAGCAAAGCGGCAAATAAATATTCAAAAACACAAATTAAAACTAACATATGAATGAATAACTTCTTACCCTGAACTCAACAATAATAAGTGCACGTGTGCAGTCATCCACATCCGTCCACCTCATCCACGGGCTGGAGAATCGATTGCGGACGATCCCAAGCAATGTGTTCCTTGGCGTCGCGTCAAGGATACTAAAATTGAAATTATTAAATTTGCAAATTACAAAGAATATATAAGAACCAAATAATTAATATAAACATAATGTATATATTACCTAGTAGTCCCGACCCGGCATATAAGCGGCGTCTGGGGGGGGATTCCCTAGCAATCCACGTGCTAGTCCCCGCGGAGGCCTACGTCGATCACCTATATAGTGAAATACAACAATATTTATATAAACGAATATAATGTCAATATTATATAAAATTACAAACAATAAGATGTATAACAACAAAACATGTAATTATACCTGATGATCCGGCCTCATCACCCCCACTACCTCCACGGCCCCCACGGCCTGAACTACTAGCACGCCCACCACGATCGCCATGTGGTGTACGCGCCATATCTGTATATATACTGTCAAATCATCATCAAGAAGATAATATGCGGATACAACTAAAAGGATACAAACACAAATATCAGAATCATCATGCACATACAACTAAAAGGATACAATATATATGCAGATATAACTAAAAGGAAACAACTATGACATTTGAATACAACTAAAAGGATACAACATGCATTTGTTCTTTCATTTTATTTTTATTTTATTTATTTATTATTTTTTATAGGCTTAAATATAAAAAATGGCAACAAAGTCACGATCAAAATCTAAAAATAGTGAGAAAAAAGGGAGATCAAGTAATTCTCTGATGAATTCCTCCTCTTCACAGTTTAGAAGAAGAAGAGGGAGATCAAGAAAATATTCGACAGTTCAATCATCTAATTGACAAAATTGAAAGGTGAATCACCAACTAAAAGCCTAACTACAAAGAAACAATTATGACATTTGAATACAACTAAAAGGATACAACATGTAGATATAACTAAAAGGAGACAACTATTACATTTGAATATAAGTAAAAGGACATAAAGAGTACATACTCCTAATCATTTATATCATCAAAGCCATCAATATCAGAATCATCATCTTCGAGCAGTAGATCTTCACTATCGTTGTCATCACCATCTTCGTCTTCCTCAACGATTTCTACAATTATATCTACCTCCTCAACCACATCGTCTTCACTTTCGACAGCGACAACATCATCCTCTTCTTCACTAGACTAACTAATAATTGTCACATCAGCAGGTGTGACACTGGTAGACTCGACTTGTAAAGGTTCATCGTCTAAACGAGGAGTTGTGCCTTGAAACCCACGGGCTTTGGTGGTTATAACCGCATGCCATAGGCTTGCAGGAGTCTTAACACTCCGCGCATAGTACACCTGTGTTGCTTGACTTGCTAAAATAAAAGGCTCGTCCATACCACTCATCAATCTTAGTTTTGACTTAACGTTAACAGTCACCCGTCCTGATTTTTTATCTACTTTAACTCCATTCTCAACATCAAACCAATGACAATTGAAGCAAACTAATTCTTTATGACCCCAATACTTGAGCACAACAACTTCTAGCAATCGTCCATACCAGTCATCCTAAATGTTATCGTAACAACTACCTTTCACCACAACACCAGAATCAGCAGAAGCGACTTTCCCAATATCACAACACTTAAATCTGTAACCGTTGACAATGCAACATGTATAAGTATCTACAGATCTTTCAGGGCCATCGGCTATAAGCTTTAGCCGATTGTCAGCTAACTCATCTGTGAGGACCTAATACATTAACACAACATTGCACAAATGTTAATTACGCCATAAGAATAAATCCATGATGGTAAATTCATTGAACTTGTAAAGGTTAGACTTACACATCGTAGTCTAAATATGCACCCGAAGAACATCAAGAGATATATACTGACCGAAAATTCAAAAAATATAAAGACGTGCTCAAGTCGTTAACACCCACCTAAGTGAGATCGAAACATACAAGAACAGTCCCAAAACGGGGACTATTTGAGATTCACTCCTACTAAGTGAATCTCAAACGGATTTCTAAGCTTCCTAAACTATATGAAAATATGCACGTATGAACCACACTAAAAGAAATTAATTCATCGATTCTCATGAGTATACAAAATAAAAGACTACATATTAAATAATCCTCTACAACATATTTAGAATAACACAATGCTACCAAGAATTTTAATTAAGCAACAAAATGGAAACAAAGACATAGTAATTTATATTGAGAAAGCATTATATTCGTTTCAAATAGATGTATGTCAACCAAAAGTACACATGCTACATTTTTAACATGAGAATCATTGAGATCTCAACTTAATTAAGCTAGCTTACTAAGTAATGTTTTCGGAAATGGCTACAATGGGTTCAAGAAAAAGTGGATGAAATACACAGATCTGCATATGTGTTGTGTGTTGTGTTTTTTGTGTTGTTTGTTGTGTGAGTATGTTTAGTGTGCATGAAAGCTTGGTAATTGCTATATATAATTCAAAAAAGGTTCGTGGTGGATGATTATAATTAGTTGGTCTTGATAGCAAACCCCTCCTGAGGCCATTTCAAACTAAAGGACTTTTGATCAAGAACAGAAATGACAGTTTCATAACAACATAATTATCACCTTTAAGTGCACTTGCCACAAAATCATCTTACTTGAAGTAAAATAATATATGTACTGAATTCATTCTCAAATTAAATTTCATCTTCAAAACATAGTAATTTGTTTTATCTTAGTTCTTCTAATTGAGATAAGCAAGTGCATATAAAGCTTCACGTACTCTTTCTTATGATAAGAATGTTACCTCTACTATATTTTGTTCATATATAGAATATATACAGTGAAACGAGAAACCCCTGATGATTAAAAATCTTGAAACTACTGACCTCAATTGAATATATGTTTGTCTGTCCTGCAGTGTCCTTGTGACGCCCCTAAAAATAGGTATTCATCACCCATCTTGAGTCGCCAAATACATGGTACAAAATTCAAATACAACTTAATAATACAACTTTCGTGTAAAATACGACAAAACATAATCTAAGAGTTTAAACAAGAATACTGCCTTCTAGACAATATACATTCTCAATGGAGTCCTCATAGACAGTATACAAACTCAAATTCAGTCCTCGTTACATTTATTGTCACACTATTTAACAGAATAGTGAGGACTACTAATGCTATCATCCGGACCGTCCTCGCTTCGACTCGCTCGTCCGGCTATATTCTCATTTCCTGAAAAGAACAGTGAATGAAAGGGTGAGCTCAACTAGCCCAGTAAGAAATATTATGACTAAGATAATGCAGAATAAATTATCATTAGTCTTCAACAATGTTAAACTGATAAAATACAATACACATCAAGTTCAACTGCAGCGGGACAAGTAATCCATTAAAAGAGTCAAGTAGAGAATAAAATCTACTATCTTTTATGATTTAAAAGTTTTTCATCACTTTTTATTTGAGACTCGACAATAAATAATCCACATCATCGAATCACCCCTGCACTACGGCCAAGGATATTCTTTAGTATCACGACCAAAAATTATCCATGCACTATGGGCCAAGGACATTCGTGTATTCATCAATGGTCATGATCATGCCAACAATTGTCCATCAATGCACTACGGGCCAATGAGGACTCTTATCACATCATTTGTAACATTACGGTCATGATTATACCGAATAATCCCTGGTCATAATCATACCAAGTCCATCTATGCACTACAGGCCACAGATGACTTTTAAAAATATAAACATGAGGATGATGACAATGATATAAGAATTCAATAAAACAAGTTCACGAATTAATTTATCCAGGAACTAATAACGTCCAAATTGTCAACATGATACTTCTTTGTAGAGTAAAATTCAAGAATGCTCAGAAGAATATTTCCATGAAAAGATATTGGATGAAGCGCAAATATCAAGGATATTCCACTAATTTCATGGAGTATAGAAGTCAAAACTTTAACCAACTGAGTATAATAAAGAATAGAATAACAAATGAAATCACCAGGCATGTGATAGATAGCACAGACAGGTTATTCCAACAGAATAATAAATACGAAACCAGGTCCGACATAAAACGCACAGACATGATATTCCAATGAATAATAAAGAGCGGAACGGAGTCCCACAGAAAACGCATGCATGGACATTCCAATGAGAATAATAAAGAGCGGAACAGTGTCGGCGTAAAAGCGTATAGACGAGGATATTCCAATGTAATAATAAAGAATGGAACAATGGAAGGATTTCACCATGTATAGGGAGTCCGCGTATACGATTTATTCCAATGTAATAATAAAGGATGGAATGATGAAGTTCTCTTCATGAATACAAAAGAATAACACCCTTACCTTTAGAAAATGCGGATATTGGAAAAGTGAAGTAGCAGAATACTTTTCTTCTTTCTCTCTACAGTTTCTCTCTCAAGAGTTTCAGTGAATTCGTAAGAAATAATGAAGGAATGAGCTTCTATTTATAGAAAAACTGAGAGTGGCTCTTGGTCTTAACGAAGGGTCAAAATAACTCTTGGTAATATTGAAGAGACAACTACTATTTGCGAAGGGGCAATTAACCCTTGGAACGCCGAAGAGACACATAACTCTTGGAAAACTGAAAGGGCAAGTTACTATTAAAACTTTAAATCAACGATCCATATTGATTTACTATTATAATTTCAACCAACGGTCTGAAAAATTAGCACATCTCCTCATGAAATAATATTGTACCCAAAAATGATTTGGACCGAAAATAAATATATTGTTCGGGTGAATAGTACCCAATGAATAGTACTCGTGAATAGTAACTCGTGAATAGTAACTCGTGAATAGTAACTCGTGAATAGTAACTCATGAATAGTACTCCGACACGAAAAGTGCCCCGAATACCCGATTGAACAATATAACTTTCAAACATCAATTATTATCGAAATAAATGTCAATTTTTACTAACACAAATAATTCTAACACAATGAAACTATTTTTATCAAAAATATAAAATTTGAAATTTCAAAGTTTGACTTTTCCCGAAAAAGTCAACTGTTGACTTTTTAACCAAATAGTAAAAACCGGAAAATTTTATGTTTATAGTCTATTTTTACTAATTTCATCGCTCCGGACTCAAATATCACATCCGCGTCTCCAAATTCAACTCCGAGCACAACTTCAATTTTAATAACATTTGTCATTAATATTATAACTCACAATATTTATCAACCAGGTCGTTCTCAGGAAAGAGGGGGCTTTCCAATAAGGATGTCTCCCTATTGGCGCGGAATTAGGTGACCAAACCTCTCCTTGATAGAACTTCTAGACATTGTAAATATTGCAATTTAATAATATGAATAACTTTGTCTTCTCAATTATTGATTTAATAATATAACATATTATGCAGATGATACTGTGACAATAATTGAATCAATAATATGAGAGATATGATGCATCAATTACTGTAGCAATAATTGAGTATAACTGAGTAACTTTTTACGTAAGCATCAATAATCAATACCATGTGCTACTATGCAACCACGCGTATTATTGTACTTTTACTACCGAGTAGTTCAACAGTATTAACGGTAAAACTTCCGCCGTTATTTTCATAAAATATTTTTGTCGATTTCTCAATCCGACAATAATTCTGTTGTGGTGTCCACTAATGATTGTGCCGTCGTACGAATATTCCCCGACACAAAGAATATTCCCCGACCAATCGAATATAATATAATAACTTTCATACTTTGTAAAATTTATAAATATTACCCACAACTATAACATTATATTAAATCCACACCATAATATTGAAAAAATTATTTCGAGAAAATTAAATATTTATTCATAAAATCTGGGGTCTCACATTCTCCCCTCCTTATGGAATTTCGCCCTCGAAATTTATGTACGTACCTGGTATGCTAAAGAGGTGAGGGTACCTTGACTTCATTTCAGATTCTAACTCTTGAGGTATAACCTTTGAGTGTCGAATATAATCCTTCTTATCCAAGATTTTAACACGTATCTCCTCATACGTTAAATCATCCGCTATCTCGTCCGGTTCAAAATTAATAATGTGGTTCAGGTAGTCCACATATTTATGTAACATCGATACGTTAAAAATGTTATGAACACGCGACATACTTGGCGGTAAAACGAGTCTATAAGTCACAGTTCCTACTCAATTGAGGATTTCAAATAGGCCAATAAAATCGAGGGTTAAGACTTCCTCTCTTTGTCGATTATTGCTTCTAGAATAACGCCCTTTTGAACCTTCTTCTTCACATTCATCAGATTCAGGTGTGTAGCTTGAGCGGCTTTAACTTTATCGATTAAAGACGATTCTACTCGTACATTCGCTATCTTCACGTGGGTCCCTAGAGTCTTTAACTCTATCTTCATCATTTGTAAGTTGTACAAAATGGGTTTTTGTGTTAACAACATCACACTCGTAAACGCATACGATCTTCTACCCAATGCGTCAGCTACAACGTTCTCTCTTCCACAATGATATTTAATGGTATGATCGTAATCTTCAACAGCTGGAGCCAACATCTTTGGCGCCTTATACGTTCATTTTGGTTGAAGAAATATTTAAAGGTTGAAGAAATGGGTTTTATACTGGGGTCAATACAAAATTCGATTTCACGCTCTAGGGGTAGGCTAAGAAGTCTTCTAGAATACGTCAAGAAATTTATTAACAATAGGAATATCATTTAAAAACCGTGACTCTTATCCAAGACTTGGGTAGTACGACATATTGATACCTATCAACTTAACATCGTCATTCACGGCGTCGCCTATAAAAAGTCTGGCTTCGGTGTATTCCAAGACTTGGAAGTCACCAGCAAAAGGGTCGGGGCTTTTTACTTATGGCTTGATATGTCAATGATTGACTTTAGCGGTTTGGTTGCTTGAATTCGCATAACAGGTTGGTTAGGAATATGAAAGCTAACAACCTTACGAAAATAATCAATTTTGGCATGATGAGTAGTTAACCAATCGATTCCTAAAATCACATCAAGGGCAAGTATTTTCAAAGAGATAAGATTGACAAGTAACGTGAAAGTGTCGATTTTTATCAAACAAGATTTATAAATAGTGGATGTAACGAAGGTTTTTACTAACGAAATTTCAACCAATAAGTCAAAGTCTAGCTTCTCCGGGGTCAAATTTAAACGTTGAACGCAAGCAAAAGAGATAAAATAATGGGTAGAACCGGTATCTTATAAGGTATAGACTTCGCAAAAATTTATAATTAACTAACCTATGCTAACTTCGTTCGGTTTACTCGCTTTTTGAGAAGTCACGAAAAATGCTCTCCCTTGCACTACCAGTTGTCTTTTCTGGGACGGCCTTTGGTGCCTCCTTCACAGCTGGACTTGTTTTCGGTGAATGACAAAATCGGGCTAGGTGACCTTCTCTTCCACAATTGTAACACGCTTTGGATGGCATCGCTAGCGATTTGGTGATATGTCCTCCCTCCGCATTTGAAACATATGATAGGTGGTCGTTCTCCTTCCTTAACAACGGGTGCTGATGCTGACGTCTTTCCATCATTGTTGAATTTCCTCTTCTTAAAATGTCCATTCTTATTGTTTTGGTCATGATTACCACTGAAGTGGTTACCATTTCTGGAATGTTGATTCCCTTCACGTTTATTGTCACTGTTTCGATGATTGCTATCACTAGTAATATCATTTTGCCAGCTGCTCTCTTTTGGTTGGGTTGGCTCACTATCACGCTCCAATAATTGAGCCATATTAACAACATCCGAATACAAACAAAGTTTATGAGAAATGAGGTATTGACGTATCTCGGGTTTCAAACCTCTTAGAAACATCCGCGTCATTCTCACCTCATTATCAACCAAATGGGACGCAAACTGGGACAACTTGGCAAAATTGGCTTCGTACTGCGACACGGTCATGTTGTTTTGCTCCAGCTTGATGAACTCTACCTCTTTCATGTGACGAATACTTTAGGGAAAGTACTTGTCGTTGAACAGTTCTTGGAACCTCTCCCAAGACATCTTGGTCTGGCGAAGTCGAGTACGCTTTTTCTGATTCTCACCGGTAATCTGCCTCTGCCTGCAACATGAAGGTGGCAAAGGGAACCTTTTGCTCCTCGGAGCAACCCAAGACATCAAATATCTTGTTGATCTATTTTATCCACGTCTCCGCCTTAAGTGGTTTTGGCTCTCCAAAAAACTCCGGTGGTCCCAGGTCCTTGAACTGCTTAGCGGTGACCATCCGAGAGTTGCTAGTGTTTCCACCTGCATTTTGGACAGGAGCCGCTATTGCCTGATGTTGCATGAATTGAATGAAGCCTCGGAACATTCCATCGTTCATCATGTGGTCAGTGTTGTTGTTTGCCTAAGGATTGTCGCCTTCCTGATGCACATTATCCTGATTATTGATCTGTGGAGACTAAACGGTCTCCTGTGCTCCATTGATGTTCTCAACATTGTCGGATGCCATTTTCAAATATTGCCACAAAAAAAGGGTTAATTAACATATCACATATTATCCCTATATTCTGACCGACCAATTAAATACCAAATAAACTTAGGTAGGTCATACTAGCGAAAGAATTCCCCGTCTCTCCCCTCCTAGTTCTTGTCTCACATCTTAGCCAGGGATCATATCACTAAGCTTTGATACCAACTGTGATGCCCCCAAAAATAGGTATTCATCACCCATCTTGAGTCGCCAAATACATGGTACAAAATTCAAATACAACTTAATAATACAACTTTCGTGTAAAATACGACAAAACATAATCTAAGAGTTTAAACAAGAATACTGCCTTCTAGACAATATCCATTCTCAATGGAGTCCTCTCAGAGCGATATACAAACTCAAATTCAGTCCTCATTACATTTATTGTCACACTATTTAACAGAATAGTGAGGACTACTAATGCTATCATCTGGACCATCACTCCGTTCCCCGACTCGTCCCAGCTATATTCTCATTTCCTGAAGAGAAAAGTGAATGAAAGGGTGAACTCAACTAGTCCAGTAAGAAATATTATGACTAAGATAATGCAGAATAAATTATCATTAGTCTTCAACAATGTTAAACTGATAAAATACAATAGACATCAAGTTCAGCTGCGGTAAGGACAAGCAATCCATTAAAAGAGTCAAGTAGAGAATAAAATCTACTATCTTTTATGATTTAAAAGGTTTTTCATCACTTTTATCGCTGAGACTCAGCTTAATAAATAATTCACATCATCGAATCACCCCTGTACTATGGCCAAGGATATTCTTTAGTATCACGACCAAAAATTATCCATGCACTACGGGCCAAGGACATTCGTATATTCATCAATGGTCATGATCATGCCAACAATTGTCCATCAATGCACTACGGGCCAATGAGGACTTTTACCACATCATTTGTAACATTACGGTCATGATTATATCGAATAATCCTTTGTCATAATCATACCAAGTCCATCTATGCACTACAGGCCACAGATGGCTTTCAAAAATATAAACATGAGGATGATGACAATGATATAAGAATTCAATAAAACAAGTTCACGAATTAATTTATCCAGGAACTAATAACGTCCAAATTGTCAACATGATACTTATTTGTAGAGTAAAATTCAAGAATGCTCAGAAGAATATTTCCATGAAAAGATACTGGATGAAGTGCAAATATCAAGGCTATTCCACTAATTTCATTGAGTATAGAAGTCAAAACTTTAACCAACTGAGTATAATAAAGAATGGAATAACAAAAGAAATTACCAGGCATGTGATAGAGATAGACAAAAAAAGTTATTCCAACAGAATAATAAATACCGAACCAGTCCAACAGTAAAATGTGCAGCATGAGGATATTCCAATGAATAATAAAGAGCGGAACCAGTCCGCGTAAAATACCTGAGCATGTGATATTCCAATGAGAATAATAAATATGGAACCGGTCCGGCGTAAAGCGTCTGATAAAGATATTTCAACGAGAATAATAAAAAGGCGGAACCGGTCCGGCGTAAAATGCATGAGACGAGGATATTCCAATGAGAATAATAAAGAATGGAACAATGAAGGATTTCACCAAGTATAGGGAGTCGTACAGATACAAAGTTATTCCAATGAGAATAATAAAGGATGAAATATGAAGTTCTCTTCATGAATACAAAAGAATAACACCCTTACCTTTAGAAAATCGGATATTGGAAAAGCTGAAGTAGCAGAATACTTTTCTTTTTTCTCTCTCAGGTTTCTCTCTCAAGAGTTTCGATGAATTCGTGAGAAATAATGAAGGAATGAGCTTCTATTTATAGAAAAACTGAGAGTGGCTCTTGGTCTTAACGAAGGGTCAAAATAACTCTTGGTAATATTGAAGAGACAACTACTATTTGCGAAGGGGCAATTAACCCTTGGAACACCGAAGAGACACGTAACTCTTGGAAAACTGAAAGGGCAAGTTACTATTAAAACTTTAAATCAACGATCCATATTGATTTACTATTATAATTTCAACTAACGGTCTGAAAAATTAGCACATCTCCTCATGGAATAATATTGTACCCAAAAATGATTTGGACCGAAAATAAATATATTGTTCGGGTGAATAGTACCCCATGAATACTACTCATGAATAGTAACTCGTGAATAGTAACTCATGAATAGTAACTCATGAATAGTAACTCGTGAATAGTAACTAATGAATAGTACTCCGACACGAAAAGTGCCCCGAATACCCGATTGAACAATATAACCTTCAGACATCAATTATTATCGAAATAAATGTCAATTTTTACTAACACAAATAATTCCAACACAATGAAACTATTTTTATCAAAAATATAAATTTTGAAATTTCAAAGTTTGACTTTTCCCGAAAAAGTCAATTGTTGACTTTTTTACCAAATAGTAAAAACCGGAAAATTTTGTGTTTATAGTCTATTTTTACTAATTTCATCGCTCCGGACTCAAATATCACATCCGCGTCTCCAAATTCAACTCCGAGCACAACTTCAATTTTAATAACATTTATCAGTAATATTATAACTCACAATATTTATCAACCAGATCGTTCCCAAGAAAGAGGGGGCTTTCCAAAAAGGATTTCTCCCTATTGGCGCGCAATTAGGTGACCAAACCTCTCCTTGACAGAACTTCTAGACATTGAAAATATTGCAATTTAATAATATGAATAACTTCGTCGTCTCAATTATTGATTTAATAATATAACATATTATGCGGATGATCTTTGTGATAATAATTGAATCGATAATAATATGAGAGATATGATGCGACAATTCATGTAGCAATAATTGAGTATAATCTGAGTGACTTCTTACGTAAGCATCAATAATCAATACCGTGTGCTACTATGCAACCACGCGTATTATTGTACTTTTACTACCGAGTAGTTCAACAGTATTAACGGTAAAACTTATGCCCTTATTTTCATAAAATATTTTTATCAATTTCTCAATCCGACAATAATTCCGTTGTGGGGTCCACCAATAATTGTGCCGTCGTACGAATATTCCCCGACACAAAGAATATTCTCCGACCAATCGAATATAATATAACAACTTGCATACTTTGCAAAATTTATAAATATTACCCACAACTATAACATTATATTAAATCCACACCATAATATTAAAAAAATTATTTCGAGAAAATTAAATATTTATTCATAAAATCTAGGGTCTCACAGTCCTTCCCAACATACCAAGTCCGACCCCGAGTACGAGGTCGGAATGTTCCTGTTACTTTGGTCTTTTCCCTAGTTAACCATTCCATGCTCACCCAATAAAAAAGTGTTTGTAATGCCAATTAATTTTTTAAAAACAAATTCAAATGTTATCAATAAAGATGGGTATCTTCATACATATATGATGTATCCATATTTGAATACATCAATTGTGGCAAAGTGTAGTCTTCTCTCTTTCCAAAGTGTAGTGCTAATTAAAATGGCAAAAAGGGATAATACCAATTGTGTTTGTCCACTTTTTAGGATTATCTTTCAAAACTTTTAAAAAAAATT
Source organism: Panax ginseng (assembly GCA_020205605.1). NCBI lineage: Eukaryota > Viridiplantae > Streptophyta > Magnoliopsida > Apiales > Araliaceae > Panax > Panax ginseng. The sequence goes on along the minus strand of CM035133.1, from coordinate 24,589,165 downwards.
AACATACAATGTCAAATAACATTTTTGTTCTATATTAAATGAGTCTCAAGATTTTGCTTGAGAATTTTTTGGGATGAATATTGCAATTCCCATGAAGCTTTGATTAATAACTATTGCAATACCCATGAAAATATAACTCTTCTTCTTCCTCTTCCTTAGATCAATAACTAGCTCAAAATCTTACAAAATCGCCCTGAAATACACATTCGACATGCTACTAATATTTGACCCCTTAATCAGATCAGATATATATATATATATACAGCTTGTCAAATGAATGAACAGAGCTAAGTAATGTTTGTACCAAACAAACAAACAAATTAACCAACCAAACCAGTTAAAGACATTATGGCTTCAAAAATTTAAAATCACATCAGATAATGCTGCTACACTGCTACCCTTATATGAATAGCACATGAATATAGAAAAATTACAGACCCCAAAAATAGCAAAGACCCCCAAAAATATTCAAAACATATATATATATATAGAGAGAGAGAGAGAGGAGATGAACTGAAAATTTATACTAGCCCCAATCCGTGTACAAGCGCAGGTACGACCTCTGGAGTTGCAACGACGAAATGGGCGGAGACCGGCAAAGTTGCAGCAGCCAAATGGAAAATGGAGGAGCTCAGCGAGGATGAGGGAAATGGGGAAATGGGCGAACTGGGCAAGATGAGGGAAATGGGGGAATTCAATTGACCAAATAAGAGATTTAAGATTGTAAATTTGAGAATTAAGTGGGAAAATCAGATAGTAATGGGCGAATTTGAGAGGGAAAGAGAAATATGAGAGAGGGAAAACTGAGTCGTTGCCATCGCGAACCAGGGTTTTAATTAACAGAACTCATTCTCGACGGCAAAGTCATCGATACTGACCCCATCGAGATTGAGTTATTCTCAACGGCATTGCCGTCGCCTTTGATTTATTTACCCGTCGCCAATGAATTTTCCCTCCACCGCCAAATTTTCGCACCAAATTATCTCATGGGAAATGGCATTCTCGACGGTACCCATTCTCGTGCGGCTTCGAATCGGCATTAAGGTCATTCTGAAGCGAGGTAATGTGCACGCATAATACGCCCGAAATGTAATGACCCTTTTTCTTGTAGTGTCACCCATTCTAAGTCGCCAAATACATGGTACAAAAAAAAAACTACAACTTCATTAATACAATTGTCGTGCAAAATACGACAACATATAAACTGTGAGCTTAAAAACAAATATTGTCTTCTAGACAATATCCACACTCAAGTAAGTCCTCATTACATTTATTGATACAATATTTTACAAAATAGTGATGACTACTAAAATAACTATCTTGAATCATCCATCCATACCCCGACTTAGATCTCGCTAAATTACATAACGATCAAGAAATTTCAAATTGTAATTTTAAATATTTATTGGATTATATAAATATTTATTTGAGGAGTTTATTGTTAAGTAAATATTTATTGATGTGATGGTTGTTAATAAATATTTATGAATCTAAATTTATTAGATGATATTCTAAATTAAATTAATTTATAATTTAGAGAATTATAATATAACATGAGGTGTTATATTGTTAATTAATAATTTAAAATAGTATATTAAATTATTAAATAAAATTATAATGAAATTATAATTTTGTGATAGTTGATAAAGTGAGAAATTTATTTAAAATATTGTGTTTAATTGATTTATTTAATTAATGATGGATATGGAAATCTAAATAAATAAGATGTAATAAACTAAAATTGTTTATTGACATAAATAAAAAGGGTTTAATTTAGTTTTTGGCCAAACAGGGCATAAATACATTAAGTCTTTAAATTTAAAGGGTTTTACCAAATAAAGCCTTATGGCTTTTGGGATTTCTAATTTTTGAATTTAAATAAAATAAATAAATAAATTAAATTAAATTAAATTAATAAATATAATATATTTATGTTATATACGTTAGTTTTGTAACTGTTATTTTATTAAATGGGCGTATTAAGATTATCAGTTTTATTTCCTACGCTTGTCTATTAGTTGAGTTTACGCATTATAGCTATCAGTGTTTTCATTCTAGTTGCTAAGATTAAGAAAATTACAAAGAGAATTGAGAGAGTTTGAGAGTGAAACCTGAGAAAATTGTCTGTAATTGCAAAGTTGTGCAAGCTAACTTGAAGGTATGTTCACAACTTTGATATTATATGTGTTTATGAGTATCATAGCAAAGTTTTGTTATGCTCTGTGAATTCTATTTCTTCTGAATTGTTGTTATGTAACTAAGTTATGGTGGTTATATGTGATATAATGCTAGAGTTATGTTTAAAATAAGAAATTTGTATGCTAAATTCGTTGACAGTAGGAAGAAAATAATGTCAGTATATGTATTTTCTTATGGTTCATGAAAAGTATCAATTGTAGTGGCTAATTAGTATATGAAATTGTAAATTGAAGCTTGATTATGATAGTTCATTAAGAAACGAGCATAACGATAATTTGAATAAAGTGATTTGGCCAAGTATTGAATTCACAGTGATGATTTTTGGGATGAATATCAAAATTTGAGTTTTTATATGAAAAACATGGAATTTGAGAAATTAAACTAGTTTAAGTTGATGTTAAATTGTTATAATTGGTTGAAAATGTTAGCAAACATGTTTATGATTAGTTTATATCAATTGTTTGTGTTAATATTATTGACTAGTAGGTGAAATTTGTGTTTGTTGGGCTAAAAGCCATCGCTTGTTATGGCCGCTCTCTGCCTCTGTCAGGCACCAAAGACAATTTGCGCTTATGCTTAAGGCTAAAAAGCTGTACATTTATACTGGCGCATCTGGCCGATCCCAAGCTTTGTGTATGCAAGCAATTGCTACCATATACCTACGATTCAGGGACGGTGACTTCTGTTATTCTGCGAGACACTGGATTGCAACATAACATGGTTTAAGGTTATGTTAGCATGTTAAATGTGTAATAACAAGGTTAAAACAACCTAGTAAAATGTGGTTAGTAATTCAAATGTTATAAGAAGTTAGTAAACTATGAAAATGACATGTTGTGATTTATTAAGCATGATGAATAGTAAATAAATGTTGTGAACGATAACACACTGGAAATTTCTGATATTTGTATATTAGCATAAGACTTGTGCTAAAATGATAAGTTTAGTTAGAAATGTACATGTTATGGTATGTTAGCATATCTAATTGGTATGGTGGTTATAAACCTATGTGTAGGTGAACGTGAGTTTAATATTATAGCTTACGCTCGAGGCAAGTTTTCTAACTTTACATTTACGTTGAGCAAGTTTCTAAACTTCTCTTTTTATATTACGCAAGTTTCTTACTTTAAACTTCCATTACGCGAACTCTTGTATTCCTAATCATTATTTGAGCAAGCTAGCTATGACTTTAACTTTATTCGAACAAATTTTTAATTCCAATATTTATTGATGTATTCTAACTTGTTTATTGTTAGACAAGTTTCTTTATTGTCATTCGTGTATTATTAATGCAATTTTCTTGAATTCTAATTTCTAATGTTGAATTATCCCATATCATTTACTTGACACAAGCTATTCACATAATGAACAAGCTTTATTCTCAGCTTGTTATTAATATTCATAGTCCTAGCTTAATATTATTCAAGCAAAGTTTATTGTCATTCAATACTTATGCTTTGTAGTTGTTTCTATGCATGAGTTCAAGATATAGTTAGTTCGCTTACAATTATTCATTGTTCCATATTATGTTATTATTGGTCAATTGTTGTGTTATCAAACACTATTGATTTAACTAGTCCTCTAGTTGATGATCGTTAAACTTCAAATTTCCCTTGAAAGCTTATCCAAACCAAACTTTCTTTGGTGCGGACTTGTACTTTAAATACTGAGATGAACAACCCTATTATTATTAGGGGATAACTTACGCTTAGCGTTGAAATCTTTGTGCACAATACATTGTACGAAGGGCTGATCCCCCTAAGTACGAGGAGTCCTTATAGTCTTATGACTGTTAAAGTTGGAGTTAAAAAATTACTTGCAACTGTGGACATAGTTCGTGGTCTTATGACTTTCAGTTATGTATTCCATATTTTGATTTCAAATCCTTAATTATCATTGATAGAGTACTATTCAGTTTTGATGAGCCTATTCACTAGCAGTTATTATATTCTTGTTGATTCATTTCTATATCTAGTGAGAATTTGTTTTGCTCACTCTTGCATAAATATTATTATTGCAGCTAAAGTTGAGAAGGTAGATGAGCCTTCAACTAGCAAAGGAAAGGGAAAAATGTATAAGTGATGAAGACTTATAATTTTATTTATTGTTAAGCTTATAGACTTTTAATTAATGATGTGATGTAATAATTTTATTTCTGCACTTGATTAACGTTAAGGTTAGACAACCTGGGATGTTTTTGGATTATATGATGTAACCCTATTTAAAGGGAGGATTTAAGATTTAATTTTATTATACTTGGGTAGATAGATATGAATGCTTGGATAGTGAACACCAAATCTTGTGGGAATTAAGTACCTAGATTTGGGGGGTGTCACAGGTTGGTATCAAAGCTCTAGGTTATGAACCTTAGGTGGGAAAAAGCCTTAGGAAGTAACCTTTGAAAAGATAGTGGTGATAAACTCTTATTGAGTTTTTAAGGAAGAAATAATAAAACACTTATGTGCTTATGTGATTATAACTTATGTGCTCGTGAGTGTCGAGTAGTAATGATTAGTAATTAAAACTTAAAAATTTGGTTGACAGGATGGCTATTATAGGAGAATCCAGTCAGGCTAGGGAGGAAGGATCCCAGATGCCTAGAGAGGAGGTGTCTCGAGTTATTCAGGTGGTGTGGGAATAGCTACTGTCCCGGGAAGCAACTCCGTTGGTCACAGTAGTTGAGCAGGAGAGAATACCTGATGAGGATGATGAGATAGAGACGGACGAGGAGGACACCGTTGAGCTACCACAGTCGGATGAGGAGGAAGAGCTTCCACTTAATTCGATAGTTGGTCGTATGTACGACGAGGTGTTTGACCACAATGTGGAACTTCAAGATACCGTCGAGGAGTTACAGGAGATAGTAGCTGAACAACAGACTTCTATGGCACAGAAGGATGACAAGATCCAGGATCGAGAGGAACATCTGAATAACGTTGAAGAAAAGCTGGTTCACACTGAAGGAGAGAACGAGCGAATGATAGTAGAGATTGCAGAGTTGAAGATCAAATTGAAAGAAGAATCTACGAAGAGGGCAAGAGCCGAAGATGCATATGAGGAAACTTTTTAACGAGCCAGGATGGCAAAGAGAGACGCACAGACAAAGAGGATGAAGATGGAAGAGATGAATAATGTATTCAACACCGTGATCAATTGAGCTCAAGATCGGGTCATGGGTTATCCGATACAGTTCGAGATGCTGCCATCGTATATTTTGGATCGCCGAACAAGGACTCGAATTATGGAAGAAGAGCGTCGTAAGGCTACGCAGTATCTTAGTAGGACATTGTAAGGGTTATACCTGATATGTGATTAAGGAATAAATAAATTGTAAATCCCGGGTATTATATAATCAATGGGATAGATGATGATGATGTTGTCCTGAAACTGTTATAGTTCAGGAAAGTAATGTAAATAGCAGTGATGCTATTATTTTGATGTTTTTTAAAAAAAAGATTATGAATGAATAAAAGTTATTATTTTATTCAAAGTGTTAGGTGTTATGTGATAATCTTTTATGATGTGAAATTTAAGTATATAATACTTAAATGGTTGAATAGAATCTAATGGCTGTATTTTAACAGAAAATGCCTCCAAGACGCCAACCACGACAAAGGAACCTTAAGAATAACAACAATGCTGAGGATAATCCAGTTCAGCAGCTAGTAACATTACTGGCGGGTGCTTTGCAGAATCAACCTCAGAACCAAGGTACAACGTTTAAGGATTTCATGGCAGTTGGACCACCAGAATTTTGTGGGTCCATGAATCTGGTTGAAGCACAGACCTGGATTACGGAAATCGAAAAAGTTTTCGATATTGCTAGGGTAGGGAATGTAACAACTCGATATTTTCTATATAAATAAATCAGAAATTTTGCATATAATTTTTTTTATAAAGGTGGAATATGTGCCAAGATATTGTATTTATATATTTATGTGATAAATAAAAATTTATTTATTACATTAATTATTACAAATAATTTTATTTAAGAATTATTGATTATTATAAATTATATTCTTATAATAATTAATTTTATAGTAGAAATGTTTTTATTAATTATTTTCCATGAAAATATATGTATATATTATTTAAATAATATATAAAATGATTTTTAGAATAATTATAATAATTATTTTATTATATGAGTTTTGTACATATTATTAAGTTAATTATTCTAACTTAATTAATAAGGTTATATGTGACAAATAAACCAGATATGGAATCTAAACCCTAATTTTGGATTTTTATCAATGCATGAGAATAATAATATAATATTAATTATATTTTGATTTTTAAGTTCTATAAATATGTATGTTATGTGTATAAGGTTAATCTAGGGAATAGTTTCCTTATAATTTGATAAAACCCTAGTATACTGTTAAACCCTAATTTTAAACTCAAATAAGACTTTAAAATCTGTTAAGACACTGTGTTATGTGGTGAATGATGTGTATTATAAAGATTTGATGCTAATAAGGAAACCCTTATCATAGGAAACCCTAATTATAAACCCTAGTTTCTGAAACTAGAAACTTTAAATTATAATTAGTGAATTGCCAGATGAAAACCCTAATTTGAAACTCAGTCATGAGTTTGAGATTATTATATAACTGTGTTATATGATTTTACGATTAATTAAGTAAACCCTAATTAACATTTAGAAATAATAATTTTTAGAACCCTATTTTGGTAATTAAAAACCCTAATTACCAAAATTATAAACCCTAATTGTTAAATTAGTAAGGTTAGTTATAATTAGTAAATAATTAAACCCTAATGTTCCTGTATAATGTAATTAGAAAACCTAATTAATTAACAAACCCTAATTTTCTATTTTTAGAAACTAATTTTATTTTAATTTTAACCCTAAATGCAAATCTAGAAATTTATTTTGTGTTAAACCCTAAGGGTCAAACCCTAAGGGTTTGCTAATTAACCAAAGTACCATTAAAATTTTCTAGCCAAAAGACCATTTTACCCTTAGTTGCATTATTGAAGCTAATATAGGTTTTGATAATAGGGGAAGTTGGTGACCAAATCTAACAACCACATGTGATAAAAATTGACAGTATTCAGCCCTAAGCTCAGCCAATTCATGTATCCAAGACTTCTATTTATAGATTGAGAGAGAAAAGATTGCATTTGTTAGCCATTTTAGCACCAAACACTCAAACATTTTCTCTTAACCCAAACCCACGAAATTTATAAGTTTTCCATTTGTAACGATCCGGAATTTCAAATTGTAATATTAAATATTTATTTGATGTGTTTATTGTTAAAATTGATGAGATAAATATTTTATTGATGTAATGGTTGCTAGTAAATATTTATGAATCTAAATTTATTAGATAATATTCTAAATTAAATTAATTTATAATTTAGAGAGTTGTAATATAACATGAGATGTTATATTGTTGTTTTAATTTAATAATTTAAGGTGGTATATTAAGTTATCAAATAAAATTATAATGAAATGATAATTTTGTGATATTTGGTTAAGTGGAGAATTTATTTAGTATGTGGTAATTAGTTTATTTAATTAAGATTGGATATGGAAATCCAAGTAGACAATGCGAGACAATAAATTATATTATAAATGACTTATGAAAATAAATTAAAGGAGTTTTAATTTGGTTTTACCGAACAAAGTCTTAGAGCTTTTAAAATTCTTATTTTAATCTTGTTTTTCCAAACAAGGTTTAAGGAATGATTAAGTCATTATTTTAAGTGGTTTTACCAAACAAGGTATAATGATTAATTGATTAATTTTAATTTTGTTAGCCAAACAAACCTTATGGCTTTTGATTTTCAAAATTTGATAAGTGATGTCAATTAAAGTTATATACTTAATATCTATATTATTATTATTATACGTTATATTTCTGTGAGTGTGTAAGTTGGAAGTTAGGGAGAAAGACTCAGAAGAAAGAAAAAGAAGAAAAGAAGAAAATGAGAGAAAACTTGAGAGAATCCTAGAGAGATTTTGAGAAAAGAATTGGGGAAAAGAAGTCTTGTTGATCAAAGGAAGAAAATTTTCACCTTCTAGCATATAAGGTATCTTCTTACCCTTTTAAAATTCTAAAAGTTTTGGTTATCTTCTATTCCAAAATTCTCTGTAAAATCTTTGTAGAGGTTGAATTAATTGTTATATATAGTTTATATATAAATTAGTTGTTGTGAAACTGTTTTCATAAGTTTATATATGAGTATAGTCAATGAATTCATGTTATGTATGTTATGGCTTAGTTGGAGTCAAAGTTTAGTTATCAAATCATGATGAAAACCTTAAATTGATGATGTATTCTGATAGTACTTGGAAAAACGAAAACAACCCAAGTTGAACGAGTCAAAACGGATGTAAAATGAATTCACAGTGAAGAATTTCGCTATAAATGTCAAAAGAAGAGGTAATAAGAGAAATAGTAAAATTAAAGGTTGTAATCTTTAATGTTTATGTTGTTTATGTGGTTAGAAACATGTTAGAAACATTAGTTGATGTTTCTGTAAACATATTACACATTGGGTAGGTTGGTATGATTGTTAGAAAGGAGTTTGTAGGCCTAATTTGGATTTCTGTAGTGTTCGGGATTAAAATTCATGAGTTAGCGAGAGGGACCCGCCAGTAAGGGCCCTCTAGTGTAAAAACCCAGCCCGTGGCGGGGAAGGTAATCTGCCTAACCAATTTTGGAAAAAAAAATCTAACATGACATATTTTACTAAAATAGCCATAACATTTTCATACAAACTCCGATTGAGGTGATTCAAGATGATCCGGAACGAGGACGAATAGACCTACAACTTTTGTTCTTTAAGGTGTTCAATTTGAGGTCGGGAACAGGGGTCAAAATGGTCATTTGTAGGACTGATATGTATAAGGAGGCAATCAGAGAGCGTCGGGAATGCACACATGCAAGTGTAGTGCTCTTGACGATTAAAGATGTTGTCCTAAGTTATAAAACATGAATATTAGTAAATAGAATGATGCTTAACATTAATAAATGATGTATTAGATAAGTTGTATAAGCATACTAAGCACACACATGAGAGACGAATCGGGCGTGTGACGAATGAACGTCGAAACGCCGTGCCAAGTGTGAATAAACTTAAAAAGTGTTTCAATTCAATTGAAATAAATATTATAAGATATGGAATGGGTTTAATATAAAATCAATAAGTAGTCCTAGCAAGACTTAAACACTTGAATGATCTTCGAACAAGAAATATAGGGAGTTATAAGTCTAAAGTTAACACAATTAAATTGAACATTGTGTATTGATTAATAGGAAGGGTTATAGGATGTAGATTAAAGTTTACATTACAACTACTATGCGTTGCTATGTGACTAATAGTTGATGTGAATAATTATATAATTGTGTAAGAGCACGTAAAGATCTGAGATAAATAGTAAGTAAGCTATTAAGCATTATTGGTAAACAACGATCAAGGCAAGTCTTTCGGTTCCTATTTGCTATGTAAACTTGAGGATTAACTGTTTTAAATCTTTATTGCAAAGAGCATGATGTGTTATATATATGTTGAATGTATGAAATGTTAAAGTCAATTTATGACTACGTTGTTTGACTAAAGCATGCTGATTGAGTAAGGAACTCAATCTTTATACTTGTTATATAAATGGTAGCATGTATGTTATGTTAGTCCAATGTTTATAAGATATATATTGAGCATGTTATTATGTGCTATGTGATGCATAAAAACTGTTAGATTTTGCTGGGCTGTCGAGCTCAACCTTGCAAATAACCACTTTTGCAGGTTCAAGATTAAAGGTAAAGTTATATCTTACTTGAAAGACATGAGTCAGATGTGATGCTTGAAGATTTATACACTTTGGTTCTGTTATTATAATTTAAAGCATGTTTAAGGTTCCGAATAATGTATTAATGTCGAATTGTAATATCGTTTTGTGATGTAAACTATTGTAGTATTAAAATGATTCTGAGATATTTAGATGTAAAGGTTGAAGGTTTTGGGAACGAGGATAGTTTGTAATAGAAAATTTTAATTATTCCGCAAATTTCAATGGTTGTATTATCTCTTAATGATCTAAAATTAGAGGTTGAACATATTATTAACGACCGAAGTCGAGAATTAAATTGTATGAATTTTGGGGTCGTTACAGTTGGTATCAAAGCTGTAGGTTATAAACCTTAGGTTGAGTACCGTAGGCTATAACCTTAGAGAAGGAATATGAAGATAATGAAAGAGTACGCTCAAATAGAGTTTCAACAATAAGAAATAATTTTAAAAAAAATTATAAAGGAGGGATTAAAATATGCGTGAAAGGATTCAAAGAAGAATCTCGCAAAGTTATAAGGAGTATGAATGTGGGGTTACCCAACTCCAATAATAAAGATGTAAGGTGATGATAAATAGGCAATGTCTATAAGAAGAGAATGATAAAGAAGTAAGAATCAAAAAGTTATATTTAAGTATGGTACAGTTGTACTCTTTAATAGTTGATATATGGTATCTGGGTTAAACGATTCCTTTATAGAGCGGAGGTATATACGAACTAGTAACTCAAAACCTAGTTTGTTGGTTATTTGTGGGAAACCACTCAGCGTACCATATTGAAACTGTTAGAGACTCGATGTGTACCAAGTATAGAAATGGATACGTATGATGAAAAAGGAAAGAAAAAGGATCGTAAAACAAAACGATCACGAGTTAAGAAAAGAATTTTAAGGGAGATGATTATAGAATAAGATCACGACGTGATCTATTTAAGTTATAAAAGAAAGATGGTCTGCAGTGTTTCAATAATTATAGCTTGATGCTATGAAGTTAATGTACTATAATATAGTACAAGATAAACTCACGAGGAGTTATAGATAATGTGATATGAGGAATTCGTATTGAGCAAGTTATGAGCAAGATAGAGTTAGGTGGGATTTCAATTGAGGACTCATGTGATGGTTGAGTTGTACAAATCTTTGTATGGGCGAGGGTTTTGTGCTTGCACTCAGTTTATCACATTGATAATCATTGGAATGTTGGTGTCGCGCTATCAATGTATATGTGGCGAAAAGGTGATTCTTTTCTTATGTGTATATTTGATAGTCAGAAACTATTAATATTAGTCAGATATTATTAGGATTAGGTGCGGTTCTTAAAAGTAATGCATATAGTAAGTTCTTGACTCACAATAATATGGTATGTTTTGAACCCCTCAGCGAATGGACGCCTATGGTCTGACTAAGATAAGTTCATAAACTCATATTATTGTGGCAAGTTCCTGAACTTCTAATGTGCGGTAAGTTTGATGAACTATATTGGGTAGAAAATTGTTATAGTATAGAGAGCATTGATGAAGTTGAAGATTGATAGAATGGTTAAGTAATGAAGTAATGGAGTAATGATTGAAGTTGATGGATACCTGGATATTCTAAATCTACTAGCTATGCTAGACTTTCGAAATTTATTGACTTCGTGCTGATGGTTATACTTTTGATTTTTTTAAAAAATAAATGTTGGGTCACACTAGTGAACCAAAGAATTTTTAAAAACAGTGTTATTATTCGTATGTCTATGCTAATTGCTTTGGCTAGACAAAAATGATTTGAAATATATCAAAATGTATTTTTTTATATCATCGATGCATCATGGAACACAGTGCGAGAGATGATAAAAGCGATGGAGTCATCAATGCGGTATTACTTAGTTTTGGATGTGATCTAAGGATCGTCATTACTATGGTATGATGTAGTATGATAAAATCTCCAAATGGCGGAATCCTCAATGATTTGTAAATACGATGACGGTATCATAGCGTCATAAAAATATTTTTGAGATTTCTTTAAGATATGAGAATATATATATGTAAATGTATATTTCGATTGATATCCGAATTGTTATAGAAGTCTATGCTATTTGATTCAGCTAGACGAATATTGAAAGAAGTTCATGAAATTCAAGCATTTCTTGAAAAGTTATGCCAAACAAAATTGTTTTGGTGCGGATTCAGATGTTGAAAAGCTGAGATGAACAACCCTTTTATAGGGGATTCTGCATGAGCATTTAGATGTTTGTGCACAATACATTTATCTGAATGGCTGATCACCCTAAGTACGAGGGGTCCCTATAGTCTTATGACTGTTAAAGTCTAAGTTAAAAGATTACTTATAACTATGGACATACGCATAGCATTTAAATGTTTGTGCACAATACATCGTACGAAGGGCTTAACACCTTAAGTACGAGAGTCCTTATAATCCAATGACTGTTAAGGTTTAAGTTGAAAGAGTACTTATAATCGTGGATGTAGTTCAAGGTCTTATGACCCTCAACATGATTTGGAATCTTTTAAATTCCTGTTGTTCATATTGCTTCCCAATTATTGAGCAATTGTGGAAGATTCTTGTTATTCTGAAAGGTGAAAGTGGAAAGGATGAGAAAATTAAGCAAAATATAATAATTTCAAGAAGGAATTGAAAATCCAGAAAGAGGAAAAATGTGAAACTCTTAGAAGAGGAAGAGGTGAGGAATATGATGATCTTAGAAAGATCCTTAGAGAAAGAATTTGGTTGTAGAACCTAATGAATAAATAGATATCAACATAAAATCTATTTTGATAAATGGAATGAATGAATAAAGTAATAACGTAAAATCTATTTTGATAGGTTGAATGAATGAAGAATAATAAATGAAATTTTGAGGACGAAATTCTTAGAAGAATGGGTGAATGTAGTATCCCGAGTGTTCATGATAACGATCCTTAGAGAAGGAAATGAACGGGTTAAAGAATATGTAATACTCAAATATAATTGAGTCTAAGTAAAGGTTAAGAAATAAAACATACAAGAATTTATTATGAAGAATGGTGGGAGTAGGAAATATAAAACCTATATTTAGGTAATGTGTTGAAGCTATTCAACAAAGAGATTTGGTAAAAAAAACCTGAGGAAGGTGGGGTTTCGGTGATTCCGAGGATGAATTCTTTATAAGGTGGGAAGAATGTAACAATCCAGAATTTTATTTATAATTTCAAATATTTATTGAATTAAATAAATATTTTTAATTTATGTGTTTGTTGTTCAGTAGATATTTATTTGATTATTTATTAGTAAGTAAATAATCCATAAGTTATAGAAATTAACTTAATTAAGATAAAAGAGTGAAGAATGTGACAATTTGATTATTTGAGTTATGATTCTGGGGACAGAATCCTTGTAAGGATGGAAGGATGTAACGATCCGAAATTTCAAATTGTAATATTAAATATTTATTAAAATATAAATATTTATTTGATGTGTTTATTGTTGAAATTGATGAGATAAATATTTTATTGATGTAATGGTTGCTAGTAAATATTTATGAATCTAAATTCATTAGATAATATTCTAAATTAAATTAATTTATAATTTAGAGAGTTGTAATATAACATGAGATGTTATATTGTTATTTTAATTTAATAATTTAAGGTGGTATATTAAGTTATTAAATAAAATTATAATGAAATGATAATTTTGTGATATTTGGTTAAGTGGGGAATTTATTTAGTATGTGGTAATTAGTTTATTTAATTAAGATTGGATATGGAAATCCAAGTAAACAATGCGGGACAATAAACTATATTATAAATGACTTATGAAAATAAATTAAAGGAGTTTTAATTTGGTTTTACCAAACAAAGCCTTAGAGCTTTTAAAATTCTTATTTTAATCTTGTTTTGCCAAACAAGGTTTAAGGAATGATTAAGTCATTATTTTAAGTGGTTTTATCAAACAAGGTATAAGGATTAATTGATTAATTTTAATTATGTTAACCAAACAAGTCTTATGGCTTTTGATTTTCAAAATTTGATAACTGATGTCAATTAAAGTTATATACTTAATATCTATATTATTATTATTATTATTATTATACGTTATATTTTTGTGCGTGTGTAAGTTAGAAGTTAGGGAGAAAGACTCAGAAGAAAGAAAAAGAAGAAAAGAAGGAATTGAGAGAAAACTTGAAAGAATCCTAGAGAGATTTTGAGAAAGGAATTGGGGAAAAGAAGTCTTGTTGATCAAAGGAAGAAAATTTTCACCTTCTAGCATACAAGGTATCCTCTTACCCTTTTAAAATTCTAAAAGTTGTGGTTGTCTTCTCTTCCAAAATTCTCTGTAAAATCTTTGTAGAGGTTGAATTAATTGTTATATATAGTTTATATGATAAATTAGTTGTTGTGAAACTGTTTTCATAAGTTTATATATGAGTATAGTCAATGAATTCATGTTATGGCTTAGTTGGTGTCAAAGCTTAGTTATGAAATCATGATGAAAACCTTAAATTGATGATGTATTCTGATAGTACTTGGAAAAACGAAAATAATCCAAGTTGAATGAGTCAAAACGGATGTAATACGAATTCACAGTGAAGAATTTCGCTATAAATGTCAAAAGAAGAGGTAATAAGAGAAATAGTAAAATTGAAGGTTGTAATATTTGATGTTTATGTTGTTTATGTAGTTAGAAACGTGTTAGAAACATTAGTTGATGTTTCTGTAAACATATTACACCTTGGGTAGGTTGGTATGGTTGTTAGAAAGGAGTTTGTAGGCCTAATTTGGCTTTCTGTAGTGTTCGGGATCAAAATTCGCGAGTTAGCAGAATGGACCCCCCATACGACCCTCTAGTGAAAAACCCCTCCCCGTGAAGGAGAAGTAATCTGCCTAGCCAATTTTGGAAAAAAAATCTGACAGGACATATTTTACTAAAACAGCCATAACGTTTTCATACGAACTCCAATTGAGGTGATTCAAGATGATCCGGAACGAGGACGAATAGACCTACAACTTATGTTCTTTAAGGGTTTGAATTTGAGATCGGGAATAGGGGTCAAAATGGTCATTTGTGGGACTGATATGTATTAGGAGGCAATCGGAGGGCGTCGGGAATGTACACATGCAAGTGTAGTGCTCTTGACGATTAAAGATGTTATCATAAGTTATAAAACATGAATATTAGTAAATATAATGATGCTTAACATTAATAAATGATGTATTAGATAAGTTGTATAAGCATACTAAGCACACACATGAGAGACGAATCGGGTGTGTGACGAATGAACAACGAAACACCGTGCCAAGTGTAAATAAACTTAAAATGTGACGCCCCCAAAATAGGTGTACATCACCTATTCTTGAGTCGCCAAATACATGGTACATAAATTCAAATACAACTTAATTATACAATAGTCGTGAAAAATACGAAAAAATATATGCTGTGAGTTTTAATACAAATATTGTCATCTAGACAATATCCACACCCAATGGAGTCCTCATTACATTTATTGTCACACTATTTAACAGAATAGTGAGGACTACTAATGCTATCATCTAGGACCATCACTCTGTTCCCCAAATAGTCCCAACTACGCTCTCATTTCCTGAAGAGAACAATGAAAGAAAGGTTGAGCTCAACTAGTCCAGTAAGAAATATTATGACTAAGATAATGCAGAATAAATTATCGTTAGCCTTTAACAGTGTTAAACTGATACAATATAACAAACATCAAGTTTAACTGCAGCAGAACAAGCAATCCATTAGAAAAGTCAAGTAGAGAATAAAATCTACTATCTTTATTGATTTAAAAGGTTTTTCATCACTTTTATCGCTGAGACTCAGCTCAATAAATAATCCACATCATCGAATCATCCCTGCACTACATGACAAGGATATTCTTTAGTATCACGACCACGAATTATCCATGCACTACGGGCCAAAGATAATCGTGTTTTCATCCACGGTCCTGATCATGCCATAAAATAATTCATCTTTGCACCCTTGGCCGAAGAGAATCCATAGCCATAATCATACCAAAAACTGTCCATCAATGCATTACGGGCCAATGAGGAATTTTTCCACATCATTTGTAACATGATTATACCGAATAATCCCTGGTCATAATCATACCAAGTCCATCTATGCACTACAAGCCACAGATGACTTTCAACATAATATAAACATGAGGATGATGACAATGACATAATAATTCAATAAAACAAGTTCAAGAATTAATTTATCCAGGAACCAATAACGTCCAAATTGTCAACATGATACTTCTTTGTAGAGTAAAATTCAAGAATGCTCAGAAGAATATTTCCATGAAAAGATACTGGATGAAACGCAAATATCAAGGATATTCCACTAATTTCATGCAGTATAGAAGCTAAAACTTTAACCAACTAAGTATAATAGAATATATGAAACTGTAAATGAATTTTCGCCACCATGTGGTAATCCACTTAGACAGATCATTTCCACAATTTAATAAGGAATGAATACAAAGGATCATTCACCATGCATGTGATAATCCGTATAGACAGGTTATTCCAACAGAATAATAAAGAATGGAATAACAGAAGAAATCATCATGCATGCGATAGACCGCACAAACAGGTTATTCCAACAGAATAATAAAGAATGGAACCAGGTCATGCATAAACGTACAGATAGGATATTCCAATGTAATAATAAATAATCGAACCGAAGTCATGCGTAAACGCCGCAAGCGGGATGTTCCAACGAGAATAATAAAGAATGTAATAACAAAAAGACTTCACCGGGCATACGATAGACCGCTTTTACAAAAGTTATTCCAATGAGAATAATAAATAATGGAACCGTGTCAAAGCGTAATCGCACCAACAGGATATTCCAACGAGAATAATAAAGAATGGAATAATAGAAGAATTTTACCATGTATGCGGTACTTCGTATAGACAGGTTATTCTAACATAATAATAAAGAATGGAATAACAGAAGTTCTCTTCATGAATACAAAAGAAATAATACCCCTTACCTTTGAAAGAAGAGTCTTTGGATATCGAGTAGTGAAGTAGCGAGAATACTTTTCTTCTTTTCTCTCTATAGTTTCTCTCTAAGTTTCAATTGAATTCGTAAGAAATAATGAAGGAAGGAGCTTCTATTTATAGAAGAATGGTACGCATAGTAACTAATTCATGAACGGTCAGATTGATTTACTTTTAAGCAGACGGTCAGATTTAAAACAAAATCTTTTAAATAAAATATAATATATTCTATTTATAATCTAATAAAACGAATAACTTTATAAAAGTATTTTGTTTTATATAAAAAGATTTTACTATGCAAAATACTATGCAGCACTATACAACACTATGCATAATAAAATATAATATATTATTATTGTCTAATAAAACAAATAACTTTATAAAAGTATTCTATTTTATATTAAAAGCTTTTCTATTTTATTACATTAATAATATTAATAAAACAAAACTGAGTGACTTATCACGTAAGTATCAATAATCAATACCGTGTGCTACTATGCAACTAACGCCAGACATCGTATTTTTTACTACCGAGTAGTTCAACAGTATTAACGGTAAAACTTCCATCGTTATTTTCATAAAATATTTTTGTCGTTTTCTCAATCCGACAATAATTTCGTTGCGGGGTCCACCAATGATTGTGTCGTTGTACGAATATTCCCTGATAAAATGAATACTCCCCGATCAATCGAATATTATATAACAACTTGCATACTTTGCAAAATTTATAAATACTGCCCACAACTATAACATTATATCAAATTCACACCATAATATTCAGAAAATTATTTCGAGAAAATTAAATATTTATTCATAAAATCTGGGTTCTCACAATCTCCCGTCCGTATGGAATTTTGCCCTCGAAATTTACGTACGTACCTGGTATGCTGAAGAGGTGAGGGTACCTTGACTTCATTTCAGATTCTAACTCTTGAGGTATAACCTTTAAGTGTCGAATATAATCCTTCTTATCCAAGATTTTAACACGTATCTCCTCATACGTTAAATCATCCGCTATCTCTTCCGGTTCTAAATTAATAATGTGGTTCGGGTCGTCCACATATTTATGTAACATCGATACGTTAAAAATGTTATGAACACGCGACATACTTGGTGGTAAAACGAGTCTATAAGCCACAGTTCCTACTCGACCGAGGATTTCAAATGGATCGATTAAATCGAGGGTTGAGATTTCCTCTCTTCGTCGATTCTTGCTTCTAGAATAACGCCCTCTTAAACCTTCTTCATTCATCAGCTCCGGGTGTGTAGCTTGAGCGGCTTTTAACTTTATCCATTAAAGTCAATTCTACTCATATATTTGATGTCACCACGTGAGTCCCTAGAGTCTTTAACTCTATCTTCATCATTTGTAAGTTATACGAAATGGGTCTTTGTGTTAACAACATCGCACTCGTAAATGCATACGATATTCTACTCAACGCGTCAGCTACCACGTTCACTTTCCCATGATAGTATTGAATGGTACGATCATAATCTTCAACAGCTCGAGCCAACGTCTTTGGCGCATGTTACGTTCATTTTAGTTGAAGAAATAATTGAGGGTTTAAGAAATGGGTTTTGTACTGGGATCAATACAAAATTCGATTTCGCGCTCTGGGGTAGGCCAGGAAGTTCTTCGAGAATACGTCAGGAAATTTATTAATAATAGAAATATCATTCAAAACTATGACTCTCATCCAAGACTTGGATAACACATGTAATAAAGGTTCCTCCCAACGGAGTTTCAACCGATAAGTCAAAGTTTAATTTCTCCGAAGTCAAATTTAAACGTAGAGCGCAAGCAAGAGAGATAAAAGAATGGGTAGAACTGGTATCTAATAAGGTATAGACTTCACAAGCGTTTATGATTTACTTACCCGTGATAACTTCGTTCGGGTTCCTCGACAAACGCTCTCACTTAAACTACCGGCTTTGACTTGTCTGTGACATCCTTTGGCGTCATCATTGTCGTTGGACTTGACTTTGTTGCATCCCTTTGTTCCACGACCGCCTGTCGTTCTTCACCCTACTCTTTTAACTCACGAATACGATCTTACAGTTCTATATTTCGATTATAAAATTCTCCTCAATTCATTACTTAAAACTCTAGACGAGTTCATCTCTTGATTTTCAGATTTCATTTTCTAACACTGCCATAAAACAAGGGTTAATTAACATATCACATATTATCCTTATACTCTGACCGACCAATTAAATACCAAATAAACTTAGGTAGGTCATACTAGCGAAGGAAATCCCCGTCTCTCCCCTCCTAGTTCTCGTCTCACATCTCAGCCAGGGATCATATCCCTAAGCTTTGATACCAACTGTGACGCCCCCAAAATAGGTATACATCACCTATTCTTGAGTCGCCAGATACATGGTACATAAATTCAAATACAACTTAATTATACAACAGTCGTGGAAAATACGACAAAACATATGTTGTGAGTTTTAATACAAATATTGTCATCTAGACAATATCCACACCCAATGGAGTCCTCATTACATTTATTGTCACACTATTTAACAGAATAGTGAGGACTACTAATGCTATCATCTAGGACCATCACTCTGTTCTCCGACTAGTCCCAGCTACGTTCTCATTTCCTGAAGAGAACAATGAAAGAAAAGGTGAGCTCAACTAGCCCAGTAAGAAATATTATGACTAAGATAATGCAGAATAAATTATCATTAGCCTTCAACAGTGTTAAACTGATACAATATAACAAACATCAAGTTTAACTGCAACAGAACAAGCAATCCATTAGAAGTGTCAAGTAGAGAATAAAATCTACTATCTTTATTGATTTAAAATGTTTTTCATCACTTTTATCGCTGAGACTCAGCTCAATAAATAATCCACATCATCAAATCATCCATGCACTATATACCAAGGATATTCTTTAGTATCACGACCACGAATTATCCATGCACTACGGGCCAAAGATAATCGTGTTTTCATCCACGGTCCTGATCATGCCATAAAACAATTCATCTTTGCACCCTTAGCCGAAGAGAATCCATAGCCATAATCATACCAAAAACTGTCCATCAATGCATTACGGGCCAATGAGGACTTTTTCCACATCATTTGTAACATTACTGTCATGATTATACCAAATAATCCCTGGTCATAATCATACCAAGTCCATCTATGCACTACAAGCCACAGATGACTTTCAACATAATATAAACATGAGGATGATGACAATGACATAATAATTCAATAAAACAAGTTCAAGAATTAATTTATCCAGGAACCAATAACGTCCAAATTGTCAACATGATACTTCTTTGTAGAGTAAAATTCAAGAATGTTCAGAAGAATATTTCCATGAAAAAATACTGGATGAAGCGCAAATATCAAGGATGTTCCACTAATTTCATGGAGTATAGAAGCTAAAACTTTAACCAACTGAGTATAATAGAATATATGAAACTGTAAATAGATTTTCGCCGCTATGCGGTAATCCACTTAGACAGATCATTTCCACAATTTAATAAGGAATTAATACAAAAGATCATTGTGACGAATGAATTGTTTGAATTGTGATTCTGTGGACATAATCTTTTTAAGGAGGGAATGATGTAACATTCCAGAATTTGTAATTGTTATATTAAATATTTATTTAATTATTTAAGTATTTAATGGATGTGTTTATTGTTAAATAAATAATTGTTCAAATTTGATTCAATTTGGTTAACTATTTGTTAAATAAATAATTAAGGAAATTAATTATTTTATGTTAATTTAATTTAATTATTAAGTTAGAGTTTTGATTAATTGAATTACTATTCTTTTTATTTGAATTTATAATTAAAAAGGATGTGTTAGTTGATTAAATAAAGTTATAATTATATAGAAAATTATAATTTTGTGGTATTGGTTTATGTGTTAAAGTAATTTAATAAATTATTATTAAGACTAAGTTAATTTAATAAAGTGTGACAAATAACCTTTTATAAAGGAGTTATTAAAATAACTTAAAGGAGTTTTAATTCAGTTTTGTCAAACAAGGCCTAATGTCTATTAAGTCTTTAATCTATTTGAGTTTTACCAAACAAGGTGTAAGGATTAATGGGTTATTTTTCTAGTTAGTAACCAAACAAGCCTTATGGCTTTTGATTTCAAAATTCACATAAGCGATATCGCTTATGTTTATAATTATATTATATAATTAATATATATAATATCTATATATCGTTATTTGGTTAAGATGTATGTTAGAGGAGAGAGGTTAGAGAGAAGAAAGAAAACTCAGAGGAAGAAGAAGAGAAGAAGAAGAAAAGAAAAAAAGAAGAAAGAAAGGAAGGCTAGAGATTGGAGAAGGAGAGGCTTGAGAGTAGAAAAGAATAGCCATATCATCTTCTATCAAGGTATTCTCCTATTCCTTTTAGTTTTAAAAGTTTAGTTTTTATCTTCCCAAATTCTCTATAGAATCTTTGTGTAAGCATGAATTTTTGTTGTGATGTGGCTTTATATGACATACTAGTGATGTTAAAACTATTTTCATGAGTTAAAATCAAAGAATTGATGATATGTATGTAATTGTGGAGAAAAGTATTTTACAGAGAGTTTTTTATATATATATTGTTTAGTTAAAATAGAAATTATGGGTTGTTTAGTTGTTTTATTGATAAATTGGCTATTCAATTTGTTAGAATATATATATACTTTGATAAAATGCTTTGAATTAATGGTTTTGGTTGAGAAACAAAATTACAGTGTTTATTTTCATCAAAAATATCAAAAAATGAGTTTTTAGCCAAAAATAGTGAATTTGGGTGTGTTAATTTTGTTGTTTATATTGTTGTATGGGTAGAAACATGTTAGGAATTCCTAAATTATGTTTACATGAAGTTTTTGTATGAATTGTATGTGAATCAGTCTATTAGAATCAAGCTTGTAGGCCAAAATTGGCTTTTTCTGTCGCATTGCTGAAAGTTGTTAGTAAATCATAGATTTTGTGCTTGTGGCCAGTTAAGCAAAGACATTAGTAGCCATGCCATGCCGGCCTTCCATGTCGTGGCTTTGTAGCTTTGATCTCGGTGTCGCATTAACATGCTCATGCTCATGCCGCAGCCATGACCCACAATGTAAATTGTAATATGCATGCGCAAGTTAGCAAAATGGTCTGACAGTGTACTTTTTGTACACAAAATTTTAAGAAAAGTTATGTGATGATATTAGGACTGCTAAATGTTGATTTTAGTATTTCTATACTATGAATAAGTATGTTATTAATGATTAACTTGTGTTATAACTTGATTATGTGATTAAAAATCCAATTTTTAAATGATGTACGTACTTAGTTATGTTTGTAAAATGGTAATGACTAATTATGTCATGATGACATATGTTTATAGGATATTGTGGTTTGAATTGGTCGATTTAGTCCACGAGCAAGGCAAGTGTTCTAATCCATTATCTTGATTGAATCAATTATTGTTTCCAATATAATAATGCAAGATTTCTAATTCTTTATCTTGTTGAACTAATTATTATTTCAATTCGATTACCTTATGAATGATGCAAGCTTTCTAAACTCTAGTTTAATGTTGACAAGTTATTCTTGTATTTAACTTGTTGTTTAGCATGCACAACTATTTATACTAATGTTGAGCAATTTCATCGTTCAAACTGTTATGCATGCTTAGTACTCAATTCTAATTAACCTTGACTTAATATTGTTCAAGCAAGGCATGTTATAGTTATTCAAATTATATGCTATTAGATTATTCCTAAAGCATGATTTTGGTTTACCATGTTGATTCAATTACGATTATTCTGTAATATGATGTTATTAATTCAACTAGTCCTCTAGTTGATGATCGTTGAACTTCAAATTTCCCTTGAAAGCTTATCCAAACCAAACTCTCTTTGATGTGGACTTGTACTCCAAATACTGAGATAAATAACCCTATTATTATTAGGCGATAACTTACGCGTAGCGTTAAATGTTTGTGCACATACATGGTACGAAGGGCTGATCCCCCTAAGTACGAGGAGTCCTTATAGTCTTATGACTGTTAAAGTTGGAGTTGAAAGATTACTCGCAACTGTGGACATAGTTCATGGTCTTATGACCCTAAGTTATATTTATTCCACATTTTGGAATTCAGTTCCTGATTATTGTTGATAGAGTATTATTCATTGTTGATGAGCCTATTATTGGCAGTATTTATTATTGCTATACTCTTGTTGATTTCATATTGTATCCAGTGAGCAATTATTTTGCTCACTCTTGCATATTTATAAACTCATTGCAGCTAAAGAAGAAAAGGTAGATGATCCTTCGTCTAGCAAAGGAAAGGGAAAAATGTGCAAGTGATGAAGACTTGTAATTTTACTTTGATTGAGATGTTAGATTTTTATGATGATGATCTTAGACTTGGTTTTAATGATGTTTATTTAATTTCCGCATTTGAATGATTGTATTTAAAGGTTAGATAACCTGGGAGATTTTATTATGTAACCCTTTAATGGAAAAGGTTTTAGTATCCAGTTTTATTGTGATTGGGTAGTTAGATATGAATGTTTGATTAAGTGAACACCAGATCCTGTGGGAATGAAGTACCTGGATTTGGGGGTGTCACAATCATTCACCATGCATGTGATAATCCACATAGATAGGTTATTCCAACAGAATAATAAAGAATGGAACCAGGTCATGCGTAAACGCACAGACATGATATTCCAACAGAATAATAAATAACGGAACCAGGTCATGCGTAAACGCATCTTGTGAGGATGTTCCAATGTAATAATAAAGAATGGAATAACAAAAGACTTCACCAGCATGCGCGAGAGTATCGCATGCATAAAGTTATTCCAATGAATAATAAATAATGGAACCAGGTCAGACATAATACGCACCAACAGGATATTCCAACAGAATAATAAAGAATGGAATAACAGAAGAATTTCACCATATATGCGGTACTTCGCATAAATAGGTTATTCCAACATAGTAATAAAGAATGGAACAATAGAAGAATTTCACCAAGTATGCGGTACTTCGCATAGATAGGTTATTGGTACTTCGCATAAATAGGTTATTCCAACATAGTAATAAAGAATGGAATAATAGAAGTTCTCTTCATGAATACAAAAGAAATAATACCCCTTACCTTTGAAAGAAGAGTACTGGATATCGGAGTAGTGAAGTAGCAGAATACTTTTCTTCTTTCTCTCTATAGTTTCTCTCTCTAGAGTTTTAGTGAATTTGTAAGAAATAATAAAGAAATGAGCTTCTATTTATAGAAGAATGGACTGCATAGTAACTAATTCATGAACGGTCCAGATTGATTTACTTTTAAACGGACGGTCCAGATTTAAAATAAAATCTTTTAAATAAAATATAATATATTCTATTTATAATCTAATAAAACGAATAACTTTATAAAAGTATTCTGTTTTATATAAAAAGATTTTACTATACAAAATATTATGCAGGCACTATGCAACACTATGCATGATAAAATATAATATATTCTAATTATTGTCTAATAAAACAAATAACTTTATAAAATTATTCTATTTTATATAAAAAGCTTTTCTGCTTTTTATTACATTAATAATACTAATAAAACAAATCTGGGTGACTTATCACGTAAGCATCGATAATCAATATCGTATTGCTCTTATATGAACCCACGCGTATTATTTGTACTTTTACTCTTCAGAGTAGTTCAACAAAGTATTAATGGTAAAAATTTTGTCGTTATTTTCATAAAATATTTTTGTCGTTTTCTCAATCGACAATAATTCGTTGTTCGGGGGTCCACGATGATTGATTAATGCGTTTATGCGAATATTCCTAATAAAGCGAATACTCTCAGGCCAATCGAATATTATATAACAACTTGCATACTTTGCAAAATTTATAAATACTACCATTAACTATAACATTATATCAAATCCACACCATAATATTCGAAAATTATTTCAAGAAAATTAAATATTTATTCATAAAATCTGGGTTCTCACATAAAAAGTGTTTCAATTCAATTGAAATAAATATTATAATGTAAGACCCCAACTTTTATGAATAAATAATAATTTTATCGAAATATATTTTGAATATTATAGTGGATTTGATATAATGTTATAGTAATCAGGTAATATTTACAAATTTTGCAAAGTAAGCAAGTGGTTATATAATATTCGATTGGTTTGGGAATATTCGCTTTTAACAAGGAATATTCGACGACGACATAATAATCATGGTGGACCCTATAATGGAAGTATTGTTGTAAAACTACGTAATTATCTTTTATAAAAATAACTACGAAAAGTGTTACCGTTAAAACCTGCTGAACTACTCTAGAGTAAAAGTACAAAGAATACGCGGTGGTGTATAAGTAGCACACCAGATTGATTATCGATGCTTACGTGAGAAGTCACCCGCTTATACTCAATTATTGCTATAGTAATCACGCATCATATCTCTCATTTTATTGATTCAATTATTGTCACAGTATCATCTGCATAATATGTTATATTATTAAATCAATAATTGAGATGACAAAGTTATTCGTATTATTAAATTGCAATATTTATAATGTCTAGAAGTTCTGTCAAGGAGAGGTTTGGTCATCTAATTGCGCGCCAATAAGGAGAAATCCTTATCGGAAAGCCACTTCTTTCCTAGGAATGACCTGGTTGTTAAATATTGTGAGTTATAATATTAATGATGAATAAGTTCGTGTTGATTAAAGATGAATTTGATAGTTCCATTGTGTTGAAATTATTAGTGTTAGTGGAAACGGACATTTATTTCGATAATAATTGATGTGTGGAGGTTATACTGACCAATCGGGTAATTAATCGGATAAATGAGCAATTAATTGCTATTGCTTCACATGATTATAACTATTTATTCACATGTGTGTACTATTGATTCACATTCATTTACTATTAGGGGAGTTAGTGCAAGATTGATAATACTTACATGACTAAGTTAAAAATGGAGGTATAGATGGAGGTACTATACTGTAATTCATATTTTCACATGTCTAGAACTATTGATTCACATTATTTACTATTAGGAGAGGTGGTGCAAGTTTAATAATACTTGCAGGACTAAATTAAAAATGAAGAAAAAGAGGAAGGTATTATACTGTAATATTTCGAGCCCCAAACGTGCAATTATTGAAACTATATTTTCCTATAAATAGAAGCTCATTCTTTCTTCATTTCTCACCAATTCACTAAAGCTATAGAGCAATTATTATAGAGACAAATTATAGAGAGAAAGAAGAAGAGAAGTATGCTACCTCTCTACTCTAGTATCCAGTTTCTTTCTAAGGTAAGGGGTATTATTTCTTTCGTATTCATGAAGAGAGCTTCTGTTATTCCATTCTTTATTATTATGTTGGAATAACTTTGTCATACATGAAGTACCTGATATATATCTGAAATTCTTCTGTTATTCCATTCTTTATTATTATGTTGGAATAACCTGTCTATGTGAAGTACCGCATACATGGTGATATTCTTCTATTCCATTCTTTATTATTCTATTGGAATACCATGTCTATGCGGATTACGCATGACCTGGTTCCATTTATTATTCTATTGGAATATCCCCACGGCATGCGATACGCATTTGACCGGTTCCATTCTTTATTATTCTATTGGAATATCCTGCCGGTGCGGTCTATCGCATGCATGGTTAATTGTTCTGTTATTCCATTCTTTATTATTCTGTTGGAATATCTTGTCGGTGCGTATTATGCATGACCTGGTTCCATTCTTTATTATTCTGTTGGAATAACCTGTCTATGTGATCTATCGCATGCATGGTGAATTCTTCTGTTATTTCATTCTTTATTATTCTGTTGGAATAACCTGTCTACGTGGATTACCACATGCATAGTGAATGATCCTTCATATTCATTCCTTATTAAATTATGGAAATGATCTATCTACGTGGATTACCGCATGGCGTGCGAAAATCTATTTGCAGTTTCATATATTCTATGATACTCATTTGGTTAAAGTTTTGGCTTCTATACTCCATGAAATTAGTGGAATATCCTTGATATTTGTGCTTCATCTAGTATCTTTTCATGGAAATATTCTTCGGAGCATTCTTGAATTTTACTCCACAAAGAAGTATCATGTTGACAATTTGGACATTATTGATTTCAGGATAAATTAAATTATAAACCTTTAAAATTTATCCTTGAACTTGTTTTATTGAATTATTATGTCATTGTCATCATTCTCATGCTTATATTATGATTAAAGTCATCTTTGGCTTACGTGCATAGATGGACTTGGTATGATTATGACGATTGTGGATTATTCGGTATAATAATCATGACCATAATGTGACGAATGATGTGGTAAAAGTCCTCATCGAACCGGTGAGTTCATTGGTGGGACGGTTGTTGGTATGATTATGAGCAGGATTATTCGGTATAATCATGACCATTTATGATTACGTGAATATCCTGGCCGTAGTGTGGGGATGATGTGGTTTATTTATTGTCGAGTCTCAATTGATAAAGTTGATGAAAATCTTTTTAAATCATAGAAGATAGTAGATTTTATGCTCTACTTGACTATTCTAATTGATTGCTTATTCCACCGCAATTGTTGATCAAAAAACTTGTTGTGTATTATATTCATCGGTTGTTATATCTTGTTGAAGGCTAAGGATAATTTATTCGCATTATCTTAGTCATAATATTTCACATCTTTGGGCTAGTTGAGCTCACCCTTTCTTTCACCGTTCTCTTGAGAGAAAATGAGAACGTGAGCGGGACTAAATGGGGAAGCAGAGTGGATATCGGCCCGGATGATAAGATTAGTAGTCCTCACTATTCTGTTAAATAGTGTGACAATAAATGTAATGAGGACTCCATTGAGTGTGGATATTGTCTAGATGACAATATTTGTATTAAAACTCATAGTATTTGTTTTGTCGTATTTTACACGACAGTTGTATAATTAAGTTTTGACTAAAAGACAATGTGCACCCCAAACTTTACACCCTTGTTGACTTTTGCACCCCAAATTGAAAAAGGTGTCTAAGTACACCCCCAAACTTCAATTAAACGTAACAGAAAACACACTTTCGTCAGTTAACCGGTCAAAAGTGACCGGTTAAAGCTGTAATATGAATCTAGAGGGGTATTTAAGTCTTTTCCCTTTTTATCTTCTCCAACATTGACACTGCAAATGAACAAATATATGAATGTTAATACCTAGCTATGTAAATCCCAGCTAAGCAATGGACACTGCAATGTTTATTGTTTTGGCTGTAATGTGCTGGTTTTCCTGGTGATCGGGTTCGTGCTCCGGCGAAAATGGCGGTTTGCGGCTACGAGGAGGGACGAGATCAAGCGGCTTTTGGTTTTGGCATTAAAGGAATCAGCTAGAGCTGAGCTGGAGGCTACGATCAAGTACGGGGCAACGGCTGAGGTGTCTGTTTCGCAGTAATTGCAGTATCAGTGTGCCGTTTGCTTTTTCCCTACTACTAAGCTTTGTGCCAGGTGTAAAGTTGTTCGGTACTGGAATGGTGATTCAGAACCCTAATTAGTGGAATTGTTGAATTTGGTTTGGATTTAATGTGGCTGATTTTGTTTGAAAATTCATGAACATGATTTTGGTTAGTTATTAATTTCATCCAATTCAAATTACTGGGGTATGTTTTGATCTTTAGATGATTATCTGCGCTCTGTTTTTGATGTGAAGAAATGGCCAAAATTTGCATAAACCCAGGAATTGTTTACGTTTGCGTACTTTTTTGATCTTCAATACTCTTCTTGTTGTATTTTCACAATCAACCAACAACACAATTACACAAGTCCAGGTGCTTAAAGATGGTTAAATCATAATCTCACAAAGCCAGAATCATGCGTTTGGGTTTTTCAGCCCCATAAATTCATCATCGCGATATGTTGGCATATGGTACTACATAGTTCAAGTAAATTCAGTCATATGGGTTGCAAATAGAGAGAATCAAATCTCTGGTAAATCTGGTATTTTAAGGTGAGAGACATTTGAACATTGATCGGAGATAAGGTGAGTTAGGAAGGAGTGGAGTGCAGAGGTATTAATGGAGGCAGGGGAGCATTTGAGTATTAATTGTGGTTTTAGCTCAGAAGAGAATCCTCCCAGTTGACTTGGATTCTTGGTTAATATCTGTGTGAAATTAATTTGGAGATAGGGATAGGGTTATTGATGGAGAAGATAAACAGTGACTTAGAGGTTGGGTATATTTTATTTTTTTTATTTATTAAATATGATTTACCAAAATTACCCCTGCAAAATTTGGATTACAGGCACAATTGGTTAATTTTGACCGGTTAATTGTACGAAGAGTGTAATTTGTTTATGGAAAATGAAGTTTAGGGTGCACTTAGATACGTTTTAAATATTAGGATGCAAACCTCAATTATGCTATAAACTTTGGGGTGCAAACTGTCTTTTAGTCTTAAGTTTTTATTTGTATTTTGTACCATGTATTTGGCGACTCAAGATGGGTGATGTATACCTTTTTTAGGGGCGTCACATATAAGATATGGAATGGGTTTAATATAAAACCAATAAGTAGTCCTCGCAAGACTTAAGCACTTGAATGAACTTCAAACATGAAATATAGGGAGTTATAAGTCTAAAGTTAACACAATCAAATTGAACATTGTGTATTGATTAATAGGAAGGGTTATAGGATGTAGATTAAAGTTTACATTACAACTACTATGCGTTGCTATGTGACTAATAGTTGATGTGAATAATTATATAATTGTGTAGGGCACGTGCAGTACAGATAACCGTAAGTTGTTAAACTGTTATTGGTAAACAACGATCAAGGCAAGTCTTTCGGTACCTATTTGCTATGTGAACTTGAGGATTAACTGTTTTAAATCTTTATTGCAAAGAGCATGATGTGTTATATATATGTTGAATGTATGAAATATTAAAGTCAATTTATGACTACGTTGTTTGACTAAAGCATGATGATTGAGTAAGGAACTCAATCTTTATACTTGTTATATGAATGGTAGCATGTATGTTATGTTAGTCCGATGTTTATGAGATATATGTTGAGCATGTTATTATGTGCTATGTAATGCATGAAAACTGTGAGATTTTGTTGGGCTGTCGAGCTCAACCTTGCAAGTAACCACTTTTGCAGGATCAAGATTCAAGGTAAAGTTATGTCTTACTTGAAAGACATGAGTTAGATGTGATGCTTGAAGATTTATACACTTTAGTTCTGTTATTATTATTTGAAGCATGTTTAAGGTTCCAAATAATGTTTTAATGTCGAATTGTAATATCGTTTTGTGATATAAACTATTGTAGTATTAAAATAATTCTGAGATATTTAGATGTAAAGGTTGAAGGTTTTGGAAACGAGGATAGTTTGTAATAGAAAATTTTAATTATTCCGCAAATTTCAATGGTTGTATTATCGTTTAATGATGCAAAATTAGAGGTTGAACGTATTATTAACAACCGAATTCGAGAATTAAATTGTATGAATTTTGGGGTTGTTACACCAGTCCCCAAGATCAGCCCCACGAAATCCCCTAACCAAATCAGTAGCCTTGAATCATAAATTGATCAAAGAAGGTATAAACCCTAGCCATGAATTCTGTCCATTAATATGTTGTTAGATGTTTGATTTTTTGTGTTAATTGTGTTATTAGTAATGTCTAATGATGATCTGGGTTGCTAGATGTTGAATCCATAACATCTAGAGGCTCGGATTTGAAGATTTGCAAAATCTGGAAAAAAATCAAATTGTGGTCTGACAACGAATGTCAGTGGCCACCAATCTTTCTATGTTAAGTGTTTTTGTTGTTTAAAAGTTTAAATGAGTAGTCTGGTATGTTATCTTTAATCTGGATCAAGAATCAGGATGAGATCAGTTCCAGAATGCAAGTTATTCATGGTCAAACCACGTTGACCAGCATTAACTGGTTGAAATCTGGGCAGCCATGAACTTGCCCAGAAAGCTCTGACAGCAAGTTCATGGGCCCAGATCTTTCTGTTGTTAGTTGCTTTGTGTTGGTTGTTGTATTAAAGTTGTAGTATATAGTTTATACTATATGTTTATGCCTTAAAATCTCCTATATATCAAACTGGATGATTGTAATGGATGGTCAAACTAGGCCAGACGATCATGGAAGTTGTTTTCTGTGTAACCCAAAAAACGCTTGACCATTTTGTCTGACATGGTTTGACCGGCATTTATATGTTTGATTTGTTGTTGTTTTAGTAATATAATGTGTTAGATCTCTTCCTTGTCATATTGGGTACACACTGGATGTTTTATATCACAAAGACGTCACATAGATCACAAGTTGTGGAAGCCCAAAAGTGCGTGACGTTGAAGCATTCTTCATTTCTAGTAACCCGTAAATGAAGAACAAATTTCTAACAAACTACTTTGGGTGATCAGATCTCATTTGTGTTATGTTGTTTGATGTTGATTGTTGCTGATACTTGTAGTATTACATTAATACTACAGGATCAAAGTCATATTACACCCAGAAGCTATATGATCTGTTAGATACACTTGGTCAAACCCACCCACCGATAATCGCACTTGAATTTACGGGTTAATGAAGAACACAAAGAACACCTATATATTTGCAGTTGTCGCTATAGGTGGTTTTAGCGACAGATTATTTATAAAAATTATATTTTTATTAAATAATTATAGAAAATTAGTTTATAATTATTAAAAATACAAAACAAATTATTAAAAATTATTTTAAAGTCCGAAAATTAGTATTTAATTATTTTAAATATATTTCATAAATATTTAATATTTTTGGAATATTAAAAGTATTTAATTTATTTAATTATAATATTAAATAAATTATTTAAAAATGATTTTAATACATGAAAAATCATTTAAAATTATATTATGATATAAGAAAATATTTTAAGTTATTTTTAATAACTTTTAATATTTTGTGATAAATTTTATTAATAAATTAATATTAATGATAATTAAGTTATTTAATAAATGAATTAAATAAATAAATTAAAAATGATTTTATTATATTAAAAATTATTGTAGATGATAATAAGGTATTTAAAAATATTTTAAGTTATAAAATATAACTTTCAATATTTATAGGTAAATTTCATTAATTAATTATTATTAATGCTATTAAAGTTATTTAATAATTATATTAAATAAATTAGTTTAAAAATAATTTTAATATTATAAAAATTATTTTAAATGAAAATAAAGTGTTTAAAGATATTTTAAGTTATAAAATATAACTTTTAATATTTAAAGGATAATTTCATTAATAATTTAATATTAATGATATCAAATTTATTTAATAATTATATTAAATAAATAGTTTAAAAATTGTTTTATTAATTTAAAAATCATTTAAAAAGGATATAAATGAATTAAAAATATTAAAAGTTATAATTAATGACTTTTAATATTTGGATAAATAGTTCATTAATATTTAAATATTAATGATAATTATTTAAAATGATTTGAAATATTTTAAAAATCATTTAAGGGTAATATTAATACTTTAAAAATATTTTGAGTTCTTATAAATAACTTTAATATTTTGGCAATGGTTTCATTAATAGTGTAATATTAATTAAATAGTAATGATAATAGAATTGTTTAATATTTAAATCATTTAATAATGATTCCGGTGTTTGAAAATTTATGCTAAATTATAATAAATTATTATAAGTCATTTAAAAATAATATGACTGATACTTACAGATGTTGAACTTCGAGATAGAGTCATAGACTCGATAATTACCCGACAAAGCCGTCGGTAGACCGACATGTTTCAGAAATTGATCTGGACTTAGATAATTTGATTAGATATGTGTTTGCTTGTGATCCAATAGCTGTTAAACCTATGTGACAATGTGATTAGGTAATATGCTGACTGCAATAAGCAGTATTATGTGATATGATATTATTCTAATCAGTAAAATAATCTTATTACTGATAGGTGATTTCATAAAAGATAAAACTAAGTTGCAAATTGTAAGCAGCGTATCAGGCAAGTATTCTACCTTTGCATTTTCTTTATGCAATGGACATGAGTAAGAAGTTCAGAATTATATTATTATTTTATTAAATTATTAACCCTATTATTATATATGTTATATCCGATCATTAATTATCAACATGTTACTATATGGTAATTCAAAATATATATATATATATATATATATATATATATATATATATATATATATACCTCTAAGCTATTTGTCCATTTAGATATGATTTAGAAATATTTTTGAATATGATAAAACCTTTTTGTATCCAATCCAATTGCTTTGGTTCGGATTCCTGACTAAGTATGAACATCCCGAACATGGGAAAAATTTTATGTGCCCAAATGGATGAGTGGACGATACCATCGTTTTTAGGTAGTAGTGATTGATCATACAGAGCATAACGGGTCGATCACCTTGCGTTCGTAAGTTATGACGGTTTGTAGATGAATTTTTGTTTAACCCTTTCGAAAATGAAAAACAATGTTCATAGTATGTCACCTTAACCCTATTTATAGTCAGTACATAGTTTCAAAATTTTGGTATAGAGTTAATACATTATTATCATTGGTCCAGATTACTTCACAACTATTGATTTGTTGTAGAAGGATAGTACAAAGAAAATATTTAACCCTTTCAGCTAATATTTATAATTGTTATTACTTGTTGGGCACTCAAATTCTCATCCTTGCTTAATTTAAATGTTTTCAGCTAAGGGTGAACAACTTGAAGGCTCTGCTAAGAACAAGGGGAAATGAAAGATGGCTAAATGATTGCAATGTTATCGGTTGTAATAGTTTAATATTATTAAGACAATGTTATATATTATCTATCATGTTATGTAATGAATGATTAAAGGTTGCGTACTTGGGAGCTAGACTCTGATGAATATGTAAATTTAAGTTTAATATTTATATTATTGTTATTGTAACGCCCCCAAATTCAGGTACTTGAAACCTGAATTCAGTGCTTTACGATACCATTTCTATGAGCAGAAATATTACTAATAATAATAACAATAAAAAAAATTTCAAACTTAACTTACATTTATCAAAGTCTAATCCCAAGTACGCAACCTTTACTACATTCTTTACATGATATAAAATACATATCATTATCTTAGTACAGTATAACTATTACAAAAGATACCAATAATCAAATTCTGTTTGCTTTCCTTTTCACTTGTTCTTGGCCGAACCTTCTAGCTGTTCACACTTAGCTGAAAATATTTAAATTAAGCAAGGATGAGCATTTGAGTGCCCAGCAAGTAATAACAATTATAAATATAATTAGCTGAAAGAATTAAATATTTTCTTTGTACATCACTTCTACAACGAATTAATAATTGGAAAGTAAACTGAACCAATCATAACCATTTATTATTTCTATATCAAAGTTTTTGAAAATACGATTGATTATATATATATAGGTAGTAGTCGATGATTATGAACATTGTTTTCTATTTTCGAAAAAAGTTAGATGAACTTCATCTGCAAAACCGTCATAACTTTACGCACGAGGGTGTACATCCCATGGACCTCAGATTGATCAATACTACATTGCTAGAACGATATTATCGTTCATTCTTTGTCCGCCTTGGCGCATAAAATTTTTTTCATGTTCGGGATGTTCATAAATAATCAGGAATCCGAACCAAAATAATTTGATTGGATATAAAAGGGTTTTATCATATTCAACGATATTTCTTAATCGTGTCTACCAGTCAAATAGCTTAGCATTTGATTTTTTTCATGTATTCATACTGGGGTTAAATATATATATATATATATATATATATATATCAACATGTGATTAAATAAAATGATTATCTAAGTGGGGACACTTGTATAACCATATTTAGAAATTAATTAATATAATATATATCTGAGTTACCATATACTAATATGTTGATAAACAATGATCGAATATAGAATATATCACAATAGGGTTAATAATGTAGCATAATAATAATATAATTCTAAAACTTTCTTACTCATATCCATTGCATAAAGGAAATGCAAAGGTAGGATACTTGTCTGGTCTGCTGCTTACAATACGCAACTTTGTTTTATCTTTTATACTGAAACCTATCATTAATAAGATCATTCTATTTATTAGAATCACATATCATAATATATAGTACTGCTTATTACAGTCAGCACATAACCTAATCACATTGTCACACATGGTCCACAATCATTGAATCACAAACAAACACGTAAACAGACGCATTATGTAAATCCAGATCAATTTAAAACCGCTCACTGCATCGATTTGACTTTTATCGGGTAATAATTGAGTCTAAGACTCTATATCGAAGTTCAATATCCATTTAGACTAATTAAATAACAGTCATATCATTTTTAAAGACTTACAATAATTTTTAAACAATTATTATAATTTATCATGAATTTTTAAACACCGAAATCATTATAAAATGATTTAAATATCAAATAATTCTATTATTATTAATATTTAATTAATATTAAACTATTAATGAAACCATTGCTGTAATATTGAAGTTATTTATAATAACTTAAAATATTTTTAAAGTATTAATATTACCTTTAAATGATTTTTAAAACAATTAAAATCATTTTAAATAATTACCATTAATATTAAAATATTAATGTACTATTTATCCAAATATTAAAAGTCATTAATTATAACTTAAAAATATTTTAATTCATTAATATCCTTTTAAATTATTAATAAAAATATTTTTAAACTATTTAATTAATATAATTATTAAATAAATTTAATATCATTAATATTAAACTAATATCATTAATATTAAATTATTAATGAAATTCATCACAAAATATTAAAAGTCATTAAAAATAACTTAAAATATTTTTTTATACCATAATATAATTTTAAATGATTTTTCAAGTATTAAAATTATTTTTAAATAATTTATTTCATATAATAATTAAATAAATTTAATACATTTAATATTTCAAAAATATTAAATATTTATTAAATATATTAAAATAATTAAAACTAATTTTTAGATTTTAAAATAATTTTTAGGAATTTATTTTGTATTTTTCATAATTAAAAACTAATTTTTTCTATTTATTTAATAAAAATAATTAATTTTAAAAACAAACTGTCGCTAAAGAATGCTTATAGCGACAAAACCGTCGCTATAGGTGTTCTTCAAGTTCTTCGAGCTCAAACCGGAAAAACTCCGTCACTACTAAGAGCACACTGTTTGATTATAAATAATTCATAACTCATGATCTTTCCGAAGCACTAAACAATGAGATCTTGTAGTTCTAGGTCAATACTACATGATCTAACAAGAAACATGACAAAACAAAGATTAAACAAGCGAGATCCGGGGCTTTAAAAATGTTAGTCAGTTCGTTTTCATTTTTACGGGTTACCAGAAATGAAAAAGACGACAAGGTACCTATTTTGCAGGCTCTGAATCTAGCATCGTGGGTTTAGTCTATGTAATATGAACATTCCATCATGTAGAATACATGTCAAAGACCAATTACATAACATAATATAGATCTAACATCAACACAGTTAAGAAATCAAGGCCGGTCAAAGTGGTCTCTAGAAATTATTCTTGAACATTTCTGGAAAACCCAGAAATGTTCATGAGCAGACGGTTAACCCACCTTTGACCTTTCATAACTTGGATCCCATTAAGTATATAGGTTGTCTTAAGACTTTAATATGCAATCTTTATATCAAGCTACAACAACAAAACAACAACTGGGCCAAAACATCAAAAATCAGCGAGATCAGAAGCTTTGAAAATCTTGTCGAATTCAATTGGAAAATCTGGTCGCCTTGATTTTCATTTTTCATAATCGGTAATTGACTTTGACCACGATTATCTTACAACCTATGCATGATCTGGTCCTACTAAAAGTTCCAGAACACAGATCTCACAGCATACAACAAGATCCAACATTTAAACAACAAAAACACTTAACAACCAAAGATCTATGGGGTCTGACATTTGACTATCAGACACAAAAATAAAATTTTCCAGATTTTTGAAAATCATCAATTTCGTGTATTTAAATGTTATGGATCTATCAAATACCAACCCAGATCATCTATAGACACTTCATACAACATATTTAACACAAAAATTTTAACATCTAACACAGCATACAAGATCAGATTGTAAGATTAGTTTTATACCTTCACATGAGCAAATCTTGATTCTATGTTTCTGATTTGTTATTGGTGATCGTGGGGCTATAATAAAGGACTGAAATGCTATAACTTTTTGTGGGTTTGAAGAGGTAGAGACTTGGTTCGGTGTATGAGAGAAAATGAGGCAAATAATGCACTTTTCTCTCTCTAATCTATATATATATATATATAAAGCTAGATGCATGGAATGGCTGATCAAATGGCTGATGGCTATCAATAAAGAGCACATAGGGTTGTTAGATTTGGTAACCAACTTCCTCTATTGTCAAAACCTATAATTTAGCCTTAATTATATAAGAGGGGCATTTTTGTCATTTGGTTTATAAAAATAATGGCATAATTATAACTTGTCCAACTCTTAGAGTTTGACCCTAAGGGTTTAACCCTAGGGTTTAGCATAAAATAAAATAGAATTACTAATTAGGGTTTGCACCAAAAATTTAGTTTCTAAAATTATAAATTATAATTCTCTAATTAGATTAGGTTTACCACTTATATAATTTAAAGAATTTGGATTAAGAATTTTCTAATTATAATTAATCTCGCTAATTTAGCAATTAGGGCAACAGTTAGCAAAATAGGGTTCTTAATTTAGAAGAAAAATAATAAGGGTTTATTCTTAAAAAAAACATTAGGGTTTTGAAAATTAGGGTTCTCCCTAATTAGGGTTAATATCTATAACACCGATCATAAATCACATTAACATGATTACATAACAGTCTTAAGCTGGCATTTGACTTTTAAATTAGGGTTTAACAGCTTAAAACTAGGGTTTTGGCATTATACACATAATTTAACCAACAATATCAGTCCATACATATACAGTACATATTTATAGCACTAAAAAATCAAAATATAATTAATATTATATTATTATCATCATTCCTTGTTCTAGAACTAAAATTGGGGTTTATCAGACTAATATTAGGGTTTATAAAAATATTATTAGGGTTTGATCATAATACATTAAAACTGTTCCACACATTAACATTACACACATAACATACATATCTATAATACTGACAAATAATAATATGATATTATTATTCTCATTCCTTGATCAAACCCGGAATTAGGGTTTGGATTCCATATCTGATTTATCTGCCATATATAACATTATTAATTAAGTTAAATAATTAACTTAATTAATCTGAAATAGATTCATATAATAAAATAATTATTATAATAATGTTGTCACTACAAAAAAATGGGCCTTTAACAACGATTTTTCGGGCAACAACTTTATAAGTCGTTGCTAAAAGTATATGTTTAGCAACGAAATTTGTCATTTGTTGCAGATTGTGTCAGGCTTTCACTTTTTGCAACGAAATTCATAAGTCGTTGCAAAATTTCGTTGTTAATTCATTGGCAGGAAAAAATTTCGTTAGAAATTCGTTGCAAAATTTTCGGCCACTTGTTTTCCAGTTATCGTGGGCAACGAAAGTTTTTTTGTTGCTAAAAATGAGGCTTTACCAACGATTTTTCAGGTAACGACTTTATAAGTCGTTGCTAAAAGTGTATGTTTAGCAACGAAACTTGTCATTCGTTGCAGATTGTGTCAGGCTTTCACTTTTTGCAACGAAATTCATAAGTAGTTACAAAATTTAGAAACAAAATTCGTTAGAAATTCGTTGCAAAATTTCAAACCACTTGATTTTTCGTCATCGTGGGCAACGAAAGTTTTTTTGTTGCGATATTTCGTCGCCTAATATGGACCACATTCATTGGCAACAATTTTTATTTTCGTTGCATATTTTATTATACGACTTTTTGCAACGACTATTAAAATGTTGCCTTAAATTAAGATACTAATACTAATAATAATAATAATAATAATAATAATAATAATAATAATAATAATAATAATAATAATAATAATAATAATAATACTAATAATAATAATAACAATAACAGTTAGTCATCCTTTGTGAGAGGTTGCTGAGGTTTCAGTTGCATTCATCCTTTGTGAGAGTCCGTAATTTTTAGTTATAACTGGTAGATTTTTGTTTCTAGTTATAACTGGCATATTTTTTTGGATAAAGTTCAATATTCGCCATGTCAGCCCGTCCACATATGATATGTATGTGTGTGTGTGTATGTATATATATATATATATATATATATATATATATATATATATATATACACACATACATATTCTTTTCAAAATTTCTTATCAAACTAAATAAAATACTAAACAAATCTCAACATTAAACTAAATATATATAAAGTAACTATATATGAATATTTTTATATAATATATATATATATATATATATATATATATATATATATATGTAAACAAATATTCATATAAATATTTATAAATTTATCCCTAAATATTCATATAAATATTTATAACAAATATTCATATCTAAATTTTATAAATTTTAGATGGAATATTTAAAATTTATAAATAAATATTTGTTTATAAAGTTTAAAGATAAATTTATATGAACATTTATTTATAAATATTTATATGAATATTTAGAGATAAATTTATAAATATATATATATATTAAAATATTCATAGTTACGTTATATAAATATTCATAGTTACTTTATATATATTTAGTTTAATATGGAGATTTAAGATGATATATATATATATATATATATATATATATATATATATATATATATAGATGGTAATAGAATTTATCTAATACACAAAAATATAACATAAGAAGCAAAAAAATAGCACAACTAGGTTTCAAACCTAAGACCTATGGGTTATTGGGCTATTAAGCTACCACTGAGCCATTCTAATTTATTAGTTAACTAAACAAATCTCAACATTAAACTAAATTTATATAAAGTAACTATGAATATTTATATATATAAATATATATGTAAACAAATATTCATATAAATATTTATAAATTTATCTCTAAATATTCATATAAATATTTATAAATTTATCTCTAAATATTCATATAAATATTTATAAAAAATATTCATATCTAAATTTTATAAATTTTAGATGAAATATTTATAAATTTATAAATAAATATTTGTTTATAAATTTTAAAGATAAATTTATATGAATATTTGTTTATAAATATTTATATGAATATTAAGAGATAAATTTATAAATATATATACTTACAAGTACTCCCTCACTCCGAGAATGAAAGTGATGATTGATTTTATGCGAATTTAAAAAAAATGTCAAATGATTAAATTATTCATATTTAAATTCTCATCTAATTACATATTTTTTTATACATGACTAGTCATATTATATAAATATTTATAAATAATAAAAATATGACATTTAATACTAAGGATATTGCTCACAAATTATTGTAAAAAAAATAGATTATTTAATATAAGTAAATAGTTAACTTAAGATTACATAAAATAATAAGAACTTTTATTCTTAGACGGAGGGAGTAACTTAAATCGTGAACATATTTTTAAGTCAAAAAATAAAACATAAAAAGAAGAATAGTAATGGTATACCCATAGTTATTCCTAGTTCTCATTTTACCTTTTTTTCAAATATATTATAAAATTAAATTATAATTCTATCAGTTCTAAGAGAAAACATAAAAGATGAAGAAAAAATTATTATGTTTTATGAACTAAAACATAATAAAGTTATTTAAAAATGACTTATAAGTCATTCCTAATAAGTTAGTTTGACACGTTAATGTAATATCAATTTTATCCCTATTTTATTTATTTTTTTTTAAAAAAACGAATTTGTAAAAAAGAAGAGTAAGATGAAATGTCACTTTAATTGGCGTTAAAATTTTAGTTTTTATTTTTTTATAGCTGAAGTCATATATACTCCTTCATTTCCAACGCCGATGACAGAGAATAAACATAAAAAAAATATTGATGTTTGTAAACAAGTACAAGAGATCAAAGAAATTAAAATAATAATAAAAAAATTCCAACGCCAGTTAAAGTGATGTTACATTTTACTCTTTTTGTTTACAAATTTGCTTTATAAATTTTTTTTAAAAAAGTTACAATGCTGGTTAGTTTGACATTGGATAACATTTTTATTTTTTTCAAATTTCTTTTAAAAAATAAAATATAATTTTTTTAAAATTTGTTTTTTAAAAAAATATTTTTTAAAGTGGCGTTGGTTGCCTTTCTGATTTTTTTTCAAAAAAAATATCAAAAAATTCAACGTCATTTCAAATGGCGTTTCGTAGTTTTTCCCAAATTAGATTGTGAGAGCCTTTACTCTCAACGACAGTGGTTGAAGTTTTTATTTTTAAAAAAATATTCGTTTAAAAATAAAATCTTTTTTTAAAAATAAAGCTTTTTTTAAAAAAAGTTTATTTTATTTATAAAATTACTCTTAAATTAATTAATTTGGTTAAGAGAAGAGTTTATTCTAAAAAAATTTGAACAAAATGGATATAATTGAGTATAATTTAGGCAAAGGAACGAGTGATCAAAGTTGTTTATATTATAATTAAGAGATTGTTAATGTTGATTATGAAATTTATTTTTACTCATATTTTTCTAAAATGGGAACTTCGAAATCCAAAAAACAAAAAAACAAAAAAGAAAATGGTGTTTACATAATTATGGACACAAATAGAGACCATTTGACAACTTACCCCCACCTTATAAATCACATATGTTTTCGGAAATTGGTGAACTGAGATACAGAGCGGCCAAAGCAAACAAGAGCAAAAATGGTGAAATTCTTGAAACCAAGCAAGGCCGTCGTCATGCTCAACCGCCGATTCGCTGGTCGTAAAGGCGTTATCATCAATGCCTCTACCATCAAGGTTTCAGTCTCCCTCTCCAAAGAAGATTCCAAGCATGCCCTAGATGAATCTCTTACCTAGTTAGACGGTACGATTTGGTTTTGATTTTGATGTTAATGATTTCGATTAGGTTTTCAATTTGGTTATTTCTACTCTCTCAATAGCAAATTAAAAGCCGAACATGATTGCTTTGATTGACCAATTTTGGATTATAAGGAGTTGAATAGGTAAAGGATTTTACTTTGGCAAATCTTAATTTGAAGTTTTTTTTTTAATCATTAATTACCATGAGTAGTTGTGGTGGGCATGGGCTGCAGTTTTCTCCTAATTTGCAGGGCATGGCTGTGTGCTGTCTTTTCGTCTGTGTCGTGTTGCTATGTTGTGTGCAGGGTTGTTCTGGTTAGTTTTGTCCTTGGATTTCTACAGTAATTTTGGTTGTTGCAGCTGCTGTTGTAGAGCAGCTACAGGGTTTTCAA
The DNA here is from genome assembly GCA_020205605.1 of Panax ginseng. Lineage (NCBI taxonomy): Eukaryota > Viridiplantae > Streptophyta > Magnoliopsida > Apiales > Araliaceae > Panax > Panax ginseng. The sequence continues at coordinate 24,546,724 of CM035133.1, read as the reverse complement.
ATTTGCTGGGACCTAGGCCATTCTACTGCTGCCTCTTGGCAGTTGATGCTAGTGTCAGATTCTTGTGGGATTGCTGTTGTTTCATCCAGCTGCTGCTCCTGTTTTGGTCATTGCTGTGTTTTTTTGGGGTTGCTGCCTATCTAGTACTGATGTTGTCTGGTCAGCTATGCCACTGCAGGGTCTGTTGGTACTGCCGGATTATTTGTGCAGGGTCTGTTGGTACTACAGTTGTTGCAGTTTTGAAAGTTAAGCGTAGCTTCTTTCTTCTGCAGTCGTTGGTCTGTTGTAGTGCAGGGTCTGTTTGGTCCTTCTTGAAGTTGAAAGTTACTAGTTTGTATATCCTTTGAATGTTGCAGTTTGTAGTATCTTGTAATGCTGTGTTGGACTAATGTCCTTGTAATCCTGATTTGTTTAAGGATTAGTCTGAGGTCTATACTGCTATCTACAGGTGGTTTCCACTGTTCCAACTAGGGCTTTGTGCAGTGTGTTGGTGCTTGTTGTTTGCATGGGCGTACTGCTATCTACAAGTAGCCCATTCTGCTATAACTCACCATGTTTCCCTTGTAGCCAGGTGATTTTTTGACTTAGTTTTTCTACAGTTCTTTTATATTTTGCATGACCATGTAGGAAACTTACTACGGACCTCTCTCGTTGACACTAAATTGACAGGTCTGCTTCCACATCACTGGCCAAGAGACATGCTGATGGTTCCTTACCAGTTGAAGACTTAAATCTAGAGCTGGAGAATCAGAGCGGAAAGAAATTGCAGTTGGGATCCGAGACTGATCAAAGGTATGACAATGTATCAGTTCTCAACTACATTGTTATTAAAGTGATTGAAGGTTAAAATGTCATTCCTTTTCAAGGAGTTGGATCCTTATTTATTCTACTCCTCCCAACACCTAACATAAGCAGGACTAGACAGGGTAATGGCATTATTATTTATTTTTTCTGAAACAGTTTGATATTAATTTGACAGGGCAATCATGATGGGTCTTATGCTTCATGCAAATGCAAAACAGCTAATTAGGGTTTTCTCTATGGATCGCTTCGTTTTCCTCCCTTCTGCTACCTAGCCCAGTAGGTTTTATCGTTTACCTGTTAACTGTAGTGTATTTATTGTAATTTAATTTGTATAAAAGCTGGAGATTCATGATGAATGTTATTAGGCTAGTAGCTCTCTAGTAATTGCTGTTGTATGCCTCTATATAGTTATAAATTCAGAATTTTCTCCTTAAAAAGCCTAATATATGGGGGAAAAAAAACCTAATTCAGCATTATAAAATATTACATTCTTGAAGTTTAGGTATTTGCTGAGTCGACTGCGCTCTCCATATTTGCTGACTTTGGTTGGTTACTGTTCTGAGAGTAATCACAAACTGTTGGTGTATGAGTTTATGGCAAATGGTGGTCTGCAGGAGCACTTGTATCCCATAAGTGGTAAGTGGATTTTATGTTGCTCAGACAATTTGCTTTTTGATTAGTCGTTAAATAGCACTTAAGCCTAAAGTATTGGTCACTTTTATTAAAATCCCATGTCGATTTGAAAACTAAGACATTAAAATGTGTGGGGCTGGATTTCCAAAAACAATGTCAAGAGAAAAGAACTACACTGGTAAGAACGGCTTTGTTTATAGCTAGGCTTATGCAGAATCTGAACTACCTTACTATACACATGGATTGAGGTTATTACAACATGCTTGGCCTCTATATACCTGATCCAAGCTAATCTAACAAAAAACTTAGAAAACTATTTCTACATACCAGCGTGGCCGTGCTGGTTTTGGCTTAAGAAGTGGCCGCGCCACTTCGGGACATGCTCTATTTTGATTTTTCAACTGCAGAACCCATAATTTAAATCATCAAGTTTTCAAATTTTGTTTCTTAGCTGCTGTATTTCAAGACCGTATGACTTTAGACAGGTTCCCAACATTTCTTAATACCACGTACTTGACTTAATTTCTCTAATTTCTTAAATTTTCAAGAAATTCTCACTTGAACATTATATCATACAACTTATAAGCATGATCTCAAAGCTTCTATTTCATAAAATTCTAAATGTGCTCTAACCCAGATTTCACCTAGGAATCTTATATGATCATACCCACTACAGCAATTCCCAACCAACGCAGTCAATAATTTTGACATATATCAATTACTACTTAGCTTTTATAAATAACAAGAGATAGAATTTTACATCTTGCTTGAAGAAATTTTTTCCAGTTCTTCTGCTAATCCAAGCTTTTGCTGGGATTTTCCTTCAACTTTCTCTTCGAACACTAATATCTCCTTATGTAATTTCATAATTCAAAGCTTTGGTTTGCTATGAGGTATAAGAACAGTGCTTGGAATGAACAAAAAAGACAGAGAGGGTGGACTGTTATATATATAGGGATTCATAGCCTTGATAGTCACGTACAATCCTTGATCATTATGTTATAACTGTGCTGAGTTTTAAGGCCTAGCTTTGCGCCTTTGCCAGCTTCAACTTAATTATAATGACTCAGAATAATATTTTCATGAAAAGATACTGGATGAAGCGTAAATATTAAGGATATTATACTAATTTTATGGAGTATAGAAGTCAAAACTTTAACAAAATGAGTATAGAATTCGAAATCTGAAACGAAATAATATTACTTACATACAACCGAGTATGGAAGAAAATATTACTTCATACGAATGTTGAACAAAAATAACATCCCTTACGAATATTAAACGAAAATAATATTCCTTACGAATATTAAGCGAAAATAATATTCTTTACGAATATTAAACGAAAATAATATTCATTACGAATATTGAATGAAATAAAGTTTGTTTTGAATACGAAAAATAATATCGTAATCGAATATGAAATAAATAATCCTTACGAATAATGAAAGAAAATAATACTCCTTACGAATATTAAACGAAGAAAATGAATATTGAACGAAAATAATTTTCCTTACAAATATTGAACAAAAATAATATTCATACGAATACGAAAAATAATCTCTCTTCAGAATATGAAAAACATAATAACCCTTACCTCAAAAAGAAGAGTATTCCAACTGGTATAACGGATATATTCTTGAAGAAAATTTTCACTATTTTCTACACTCAAAGCTTCCTAAAACTCGAAAGAAATACACTCAATATTATAGAAGAAGAATTCTCTGATTCTGGTGTGATTTTTAATTCTAACTAAGCATCCTATTTATAGGAGAATGGAAGAATACTATTTGAATTTAGAAAATCACGTGTGCACAGTATTTATTCACAGGCATACGAATCGTTTGATTTTTTTTTTGAATTTACTATGCAAACACTATGTAGGCATTATGCAAACACTATGCATAATAAAATATAATATATTCTATTTTTCATAAAAAAAAGAAAATTAATAAAATATATAAATATATATATTCATTACCTTCCTTACTAGGCAAACTTTAAAACCATCCGTGACAAATAATTTTTCAACACATGTGGCCCCCCACCTTTATTATATTAAATAATTTTCTACCGATTATTTTGAAAAATAGATAAATGGGGGTCCATATAATAATCAAAATTTACACAAATACTTCATAAAAATCTCCTCAATATTTTTAACAACATTTATTAATATTATTATAACTCGCAATATTAACAACCAGGTCGTTCCTAGGAAATAGGGGGCTTTCCGATAAGGATTTCTTCCCATTGACGCGCAATTAAATTATCTAACATCTCCTTGACAGAACTTCTAGACATTGTTAATTATGCAAATAATAATATGAATAACTTGTCATCTCAATTATTGATTTAATAATATATAAAATATTGACAATAATTGAATCAAATGACGTGAGATACTATGCAACAATTACTGTAACAATAATTGAACAAAACTGAGTGACTTTTCACGTAAGCATCAATAATTAATACCGTGTGTTACTATGCAACCATGCGTATTACTGTACTTTTACTACCGGGTAGTTTAACAGTATTAACGGTAACACTTTCGCCGTAATTTTTATAAAAAGATAATTTTATCGTTTTTCAACTACGATAATACTTCCGTTGTGGGGTCCACCAACGATTGCGCCGTTGTACGAATATTCCCTGTTAAAACGAATATTTCCCGACCAATCGAATATTTTATAACCACTTGTATACTTTGAAAAATTTATAAATATTACCCACAACTATAACATTATCTCAAATCCACACCATAATATTCAAAAAAAAAATATTTCAAGAAAATTAATCTTTATTCATAAAATTTGGGGTCTTACAACTAATGCAAACATCTGGACCGTCACTCCGTTTTTCGACTAGTCTCGGCTACGTTCTCATTTCCTGAAGAGAACAATGAAAGCAAAAGGGTGAGCTCAACTAGCTCAGTAAAAAATATTATGACTAAGATAATGCAGAATAAGTTATCGTTAGCCTTCAACAATGTTAAACTGATAGAATATAATAGACAATAAGTTTAACTGCAACGGAACAAGCAATCCATTAGAAGAGTCAAGTAGAGCATGATATCTACTATCTTCTATAATTTAAAAAGTTTTTCATCAACTTTATTGTTGTAATACCCATTAACAATTCTTTATTATACCCAAGACAAAAAAAGAACTTTCATCACATGTCTTCACCTAAACCACCAAAGATTTTAGTTAAATTCATAATTCATGTTTATAATAATGTGAATCAATAGTTTCTCCTTGTCACAAAGGCTTAAAAGAACGTTCACTCAATATCCTTACCCCAAAGGCTAAAGATATTCAAATGTAATAACAATGATCATACCAATCAGTTGTCTATCTTTGCACTACGGGCCAAAGATATTCAACTATAAAACTAATGGTCATGATCATACCAATCAATCGCTCGTCGCTGCACTACACACCAAAGACATTCAATTTGTTAACTAATGGTCATGATCCCGCTTAATCAAATCATCGAATTATCCATGCACTACGGCCAAGGATATTCGTTAGTATCACCAGTAGTCATGATCATGTCATACACATGTCCATCTTTGCACTATGGGTCAAAGCTATCAATCAACAGTTCATCTTTGCACTACGACCAAAGATATCAATCAACAGTTCTTCTTTGCACTACAAGCCAAAGACATACAACTGTAAAACCAATAACCAACAGTCCATCTATGCACTACGGGCCAATAATTATTGTTTGAATATATATTCAAACAATAATTATAATTATAATAATCTATTTTTTGAATCTATTTGAAGTTTGTTTGAATATAATTATTTTTGAAGTTTGTATAAAGTTCATTTAGTTGTAAAATTTGAGTGATTAAACTCAACTCATTTAGCAAGTAACTTAAACTCGATGCATTTAATAAGTAACTCAATTACGATCTAAAGTTCATTGATCGACATAGTAAAGATTATATGTGATGATTTATATCGGAAGAATCTGAAATGTAAGTGATTGCACCTTTGTTTGCTTCAAACCAAATAATAACGTTGGAGTTCGAATGAGTCTCATTGGCCATCATTGTTAAACCATGAATGAGAAAGGGAGTGAGCTTATGTAGGCTATCAAACCGCTTATGAAAATGCTCGAAAGAGATACAATTCAAACTTTGAATTTTGAATTTTGAGTTTTAGAGCTAGATTTCTTGTGGGAGGAATGCTAGTATCAAATCGAGCAATAGTATGTCATAATATTTTTTTGATTGGACTTAATATACCTTTGAAACTTTTTTCTATTGGGACAATGTTGCTTTATACTCTAAAATTTAAGCATAGCATCAGCATTAAGGGAAAAAAATTTATGCTTAGGTGACAAAGCCAATGTTTGAAAATTTTAATAAAAAACTAAATTATCATTACTAAACTGATCAAAATTTAAATGTCACAACATTCTTACATGTCTTCTTATCATATTCTACTTCACCAAAAGAAATGTTTTTTAGGCTTGAAAAGAACATGCTTTTTAACATGGCTAAATCAGACTCAAAAGAAATCAACCCAAGTGTGTACTGGAAGAAAAAGAATGCACCGGTAAGAAACAGAGGACAAACCTGGAGCTGGACGACTTTGGATAGAAGGCGATGACGGTGAAAGAGAGGAGTAGAAGAGGGTTTGGTAATCGGCACTCGGTGGAGAAGAAGAGAAATAGAAAATGAATTAACTTTAGGTTAATGTTTGGTTACATCTAATTGTCTCTAAAAATCTTTGTATCTTTTTCGCATAGACCCAGATTGTTGTTTGTGTTTGGTAAAAAAACTGATTGCCTCTATTTCGGAAAGACATAAAATTCAAAAAATCCTAACGAACACAATTCTTCTCCCACCAATTTTAACAAGCTTGAAATTAAACACAAAAAACCTAAAATCAGTGAGTAGATGATCATTACCGAGAGAGCAGACAGAGGAGAGAGAGAGAGTAGAGATCCAAATGAGCGCAAGTCAGAAGTAGATGAAAGTATGGCAACCGAAACAAATTGCTTAGTTTATGCGTTAGGAAGAGTTGAAGTTTTTAGGTTCAAAGGGTAAAAAGTTGGCACTTAAAAAATAATGGACGGGTCAAAGTTGCTTATATAAAATGACTTATAAGTCATTTTTTCATAACTTAGAATTTGTGACTTGTGGAAAAATGGAAATTGACTTATAAGTCAAAAAATAAATTCTTTCTGAACACCTTATAAGTTCAAAAATATTCCATAATAATCAATTGTGGATCAAAATTCAAGAATGAAGATCAAAACAGGGATACAATCAAAAATAGTAACCATAAAAGACAACTTGGACAAAGAAAAGAAAATTTAATTTTTCTGTGAATAGTGTCGTATTTGTGAATAGTGCCGTATACGTGAATAGTGTCATATACGTGAATAATAACCCTGACACGAAAAGGTAAAAAATCCACAATAAAATTTATATCAATATTTCGGCATAATGATATTGAAGAAAATAATATCATTTACGAAGAAAATAACATCCCTTACCTCAAAATAACGGTACTTCTGATCGGAATATCAGATGTAATGCCGAAGGAAACTTGCACTGAATAGCAACTTTCAAAGTATCTAAATACTAACAAAAATATGCTCGATAATATAGAGAGAAAACTTATGTTTCTGGTGTGATTTTCAATTCTAACCTAAGCACCTATTTATAGAAAAATGCTAGAACGCCAAAGTAGACTAAATTAATAAAATAATATACGGATGATTTTTAATACCTCCATTTCGATAAAATACTGATAAAACACTTCAGCTTTAATTCCTTCATTTATAACCACATAAAATAAATAAACCCATCATTTATATTCACATAAAATAAATATTTTCTTATCATATAAATCAATAATTAATTATTCACAAATAATATTACAGAATTACAATAATGACAATCAGGCCGTTCCCAGGAAAGATGGGGCTTTTCGATAAGGATTTCTCCTTACTGGCGCACAATTAGATGACTTAACCCCTTTCCTAGACAGAACTTTCTAGACATTGCCAATAATGCTATCTAATAATATTATTCAAATAATATGAATTATTGATATGATAATGGGAAATACTGTGCAGTGACAATTATTAAAACAACAATAATATAAAATATCAACGCAGCTGTGAGACCCCGAATTTTATGAAATAAAAATATTCAATTTTCTTATAATTATTCTATTTAGTAAATGGTTAAATTGATAAAAGTTTAAAGTTAAGGGTGATATGTGAAAATTTTTCAAAGTAAGCAAGTTGTCATAAAATAATCGGTGGTAAAAGTACAGTAATACGCATGCTTGCATAGTAGCACACGGTATTGTACAATATCTTTGAATATTGATGCTTACGTGAGAAGTCACTCAGTTATACTCAATTATTGTTACAGTAATTGCTGCATAATATCTCTCATATTATTGATTCAATTATTGTCACAGTATCATCTATATAATATTTTATATTATTAAATCAATAATTGAGATGACAAAGTTATTCATATTATTATTTTCAATATTGATGATGTTTAGAAATTCTGTCAAAGAGAGGTTATGTCATTTAATTGTGTGCCAATAAAGAAATCCTTATCGGAAAGCCCCCTCTTTACTGGGAACGATCTGATTATTAATATTGTGAGTTATAATATTAATGATGAATGTTATTAAAAATTGAATTTGAGTTCGGAGTTGAATTTGGAGACACAGACGTGATATTTGAGTCCAGGATGATAAAATTAATAAAAATAGACTATAAACACAATTTACTGGGGTTGACTTTTTGGTTAAAAAGTCAACAGTTGACTTTTTTCAAAAAAAGTCAAACTTTAAAAATTCAAAAATGAAATTATTGATAAAAATATTTTCATTGCGTTGGGATTATTAGTGTTGGTGGAAATCGACAATTATTTCAATAATAATTGATTTCTCGAGGTTAAATTGACTAATCAGATAATTAATCGGATAAATGAGAAATTAATACTTATAACTATTTATTCACATGTATGTACTATTGATTCACATGCATGTACTTGTTGGTTGATTTCGCAATCAATGAATATGTGCAAGTATACACGGTCAACAAGTAATAAAGTGATAAGAAAAGTATCGTTCACACGAGGAATTATTTAATAAAAATCATCAAGTACTAATTCTTAACCAAACTAATTTTATTTAAACAATCTCAAATCGTGATTTTTCTAATTAAGAAAACTAAATTAACCAATTAAAACTAGGTTACTTTATAAATGAATTCAAATAAATAAAGGCTAAGACTCCAATATCCCCAATTATGAACTATAAACCAATTATCCAATTATCCCAATTATTATGTCTCATTGAATTGTTAATGAAATTCTCAAATGCCAAAAGCCTTTTCTCAAGTGATCATTTGCCTTCTATTTAATCCAAGTTAATTTTGCTATATCCCTATGCAAAACAATTGAATTAAACTCACTACAATCCCAATTCCTTATGTGTTACATTACGGCGAAATAGATATTCTCATTTTATTCACAAACCTAATTATTCACTGTGCAAATAACTAAGTCACATGTCATCATGCCCAGTTCTAACCCTAGAATTCCTTTCTCAATTCCTTCTAGAGTAACAAGGTAATTACTGATCAGATAATTAATCAACAAGCATAAGGCAAGATAAACAACTCACTTTGACACAAATAATTGGAATAAATCAAATAACTAATTTATAGCCATAAAAGGTTCAATTGAAATCTTAATAAAAGAATTAGTTCATAATTAATGAATTAAAACCAAGAATCCATAATTGAATAGACATTTAAAGATAAAAGTATGATAAAAGAAGAGAATAGAATCTGTTGTCAGCAAATCTGATGCTCCCCTCTTGCTCTTGCTCTTGATCTTTAGTGTTCTTCAATTTGCTTCAATCTTCAATGACTAATTAAGAACTAGGGTTTATATTCTAATCTAATGGGGTGTTTTATCTAAGCTAATCTATGTAATCTCTCTATTTTATGCCTTACATCATGTATTTATAGGTTATAAGTCCAATTTTTAGTTTAGGAACAAACCCAATCCAATTTGGAGTCAAAAAGGTGTCAAAATTCGTCCAAAACGCGTCCAGGCCATCACCAAGCCCATCCCAGTAGCCCTTTGTTGGCATAGGCTAAAAATGGGCGCCTGACGCCAAGCCCCATGTTCTGACATTTTCTACTCCAACGTCCTTTGGGAAAACGACCATAACTTCTTCGTCCGAACTCCGATTTTGATGATTCAAGATGTTCCAGAAAGAGGAGAAGTAGATCTACAACTTTCATTATTTAAGTTTTTCAAAATAAGATCCGGAGCTATACTCAAATTGGCTCTGAAGTGACTGCTATGTAAATGGCAAGCCGAAAACGCGAATCTAGCCACCCCAAACGTCGACCCAAGTAACTTTTGTCCCAATTCCTACAAAATAACGTAAAACATGCATGAATAGACATAAACACTTAAAAACATCCAAAAGATTAAGCTCAAACACACTCAATTCATGGGTATAAAACTCACTCATCAGTACTATTAGGGGAGGTGGTGTAAGATTGATAATACTTGCATGACTAAATTAAAAATGGAGGTATAGATGAAGGTACTATACTGTAATTATTTTTTTCACATGTATAGAACTATTGAGTCACATGAATGTACTATTGATTCACATGATATACTATTAGGGGAGGTGGTGCAAGTTTGATAATACTTGTAGAACTAAATTAAAAATGAAAGAAAAGATGAAGGTATTATACTGTAATATTTTGAGCCCCAAAACGTGCAATTATCAAAACTATGTTTTCCTATAAATAGAAGCTCATTCTTCTTTCATTCTCACCAATTCACTAAGACTCACAAAGGAAATTATAGAGAGAGAAGCTATAGAGAGAGAAGCTATAGAGAGAAAGAAGAAGAGTATTGTGCTACTTCACTATTCTAGTATCCAGTTCTTTTGAGGTAAGGAGTATTATTTCTTTCGTATTCATAAAGAGAGTTATTTTCTTTCAATACTCGTAAGGGTTGTTATTCCATTCCTTATTATTTTGTTGGAATAACCTGTCTACGTGGATTACCGTATGCATGGTGAAATTCTTCTATTATTCCATTCTTTATTATTCTGTTGGAATAACATGTATACGCGGACTACCGTATGCATGGTGAAATTCTTCTGTTATTCAATTCTTTATTATTCTGTTGGCATAACCTGTCTACGCGGACGACCGTATGCATGGTGAAATTCTTCTGTTATTCCATTCTTTATTATTTTATTGGAATAACCTGTCTACGCAGACTACCACATGTATGATGAAATTCTTCTGTTATTTCATTCTTTATTATTCTGTTGGAATAACCTGTCTATGCGGACTACCGCAAGCATGGTGAATGACCCTTTGTATTCATTCTTTATTAAATTGTGGAAATGATCTGTCTACGTTGATTACCGCATGGCAGGTGAAAATCTATTTATAGTTTCATATATTCTATTATACTCATATAAGATATCATTTCTTTGTACTCGTCATGAAATATCGTTTTCTTTTGTATTTTCCTTTTATGAGTACTATTCACGAGTTACTATTCATAAGGTACTATTTACGAGTTACTATTTACTCGATTACTATTCACTCGAATATTATTCGCTCGGGTATTCGGGGCACTTTTTGTGCTGGAGTACTATTCACGAGTTACTATTCACGGGTTACTTTTCACCCAGTTATTATTCACTCGAATATTATTCACTCGGGTATTCGGGGCACTTTTTGTGCCGGAGTATTATTCATGGGTTACTATTCAACCAGTTATTATTCATTCGAATATTATACACTCGGGTATTTGGGACACTTTTTATGTCGGAGTACTATTCACGAGGTACTATTCCCAAAGTACTATTCACATGGTACTATTCACGGGGTACTATTCACCCAAAAAATATATTTTTTTTCTGTCCAAATTATTTTTGATACATGAATATTATTCTTGAATTTTACTCTACAAAGCAGTATCATGTTGATAATTTGGATATTTTTAAACTCTGAATAAATTTAAAGTCTTTAATATTTATCATTGATTTCGTTTGATTAATGCTTATATCATTGTCATCATCCTTATGCTTATATTAATGAAAGTCATCTGTGACTTACGTGCATAGATGGACTTGGTATGATTATGACCAGGGATTATTCGTTATAATCATGACCGTAATGTTATAAATGATGTGGTAAAAATCCTCATTGGCCCGTAGTGCATTGATGGACAATTTTTGGTATGATCATGACCATGGGTTCTTTTCGGCCAAGGGTGCAAAGATGAATTATTTTATGGCATGATCATGACCGTTGATGAAAACACGAATATCCTTGGCTCGTAGTGCATGGATAATTCATGGTCATGATACTAACGAATATCCTTGGCCGTAGTGCATGGATAATTTGGTGATGTGGATTATTTATTGAGCTGAGTCTCAGCGATAAAATATTGATAATAAACTTTTAATTCGTAGAAGATAGTAGATATCGTGCTCTACTTTACTCTTCTAAAATATAGTTGCATGTCTTTAGTCTGTAGTGCAAAGATGAACTGTTAATGAATATCTTTGGCCCGTAGTGTAAAGATGAATTTATTAGTATGATTATGAACAGGAATTGTGATTTGGTATAACCATGATCTTTGATGTTTCAAGTAAAGACAGATGATGAAAATTATCTTCGTCCTGGGTGCGAAGAGGAATTTAGAACCACAATTATGATTATGAGTTATTCACGTGATTGTGGACAGGGACTGTTGATTGATGTTACAGGGATAAAATATTGTTGGTGGACTTTTAACGTGGAGAAGATAATAGACTTTATGGTTTATTTGACTCTTCTAATGGATTGCTCGTTCCGCTGCAACTATGGTTGAAAAGTTTTATCATCTACCATATGTTCTAAATCATTGATTTATCACTGACGAAGACTATTGATAATTTAATTATCTTTAGTCATGATATTCTTTACTGGGCTAGTTGTGCTCACCCTTTTGCTTCACAATTCCTTTCAGGTAATAAAAGTGTAGCTGGGTCGAGCGGGGATAACAGGGGATTAGAACGGTGGTCTATAGCCATTGAGGTTCTCCCTAAACAGTATAGAAATAATTTTATTAAGAACTTTAGATAAGTGTGTTGTATTTTATACGTCATTTAATAGTTATATTTGGTAAATTAAATAGGATGAGGCGAACCCAACTTTGGAAGGGTGTTTTGCCATTATCATACAAGAGGTCTAATGACATACGACTTCGTGTTATCATAAAGCAAGGTTGTGCACATCCACATGCAGAGTATATCTACGAGCACTACCTATATATTCTTGGAGTTTGATTGAAATATAATTCTCGATTGGAGACAATGAAGATAATTATATGTCAAAAGAAGACTCGCCATTGGAAAGAACATGATAGCAATCTTCTCATTTTTCTTTGGGGACTATTGGGTCAACCAAGGATAATTCTCGAGTCATATGATATCTATTATAACTTAGACGCATGGCGTCCCATGTACGAAGGTTTCCTTGAGCATGTTGCAAAGATTTTAATTTCTAAAATAGTTATTGACTACACCTTTATGTAAGGTGTTGTGGTCAAGGCACCATGAGAGTTACATATATTTGTATTAAAACTCACAGTTTAACTGTGGTCGTATTCTGCATGACAGTTGTATAAATGGGGTTGTCAGTAGTGTATTTTTTGGCGACTCAAGATGGGTCGTGTGGACCTATTTTGGGGGCGTCACAACAGCAATTATTGAACCAATAAAATAAAATATTGAACAGTAATTACTATAACAATTATTGAGTAGTGCCTTCTTACGTAAGAATCAATAATTCAAAAATATTGTGCAATCTTGTGTCTTCTTTGTGAAACCACAGCAGACATCGCATTTTAACCACCAGGTATTCCAACAGTGTTAACGGTAACAATTACGCCATTATTTATAAAAACTCATACTTGTCATTTTCTTTCATCCGACCGTTTTCCATTATGGGGCCCACAAATGGCTGCGCCATCGTACGAATATTCTTCGACAACAAGAATATTCCACGACCAAATGAATATTCTCCGACAACAATGAATATTTTATAACCACTTGCTTATTTTGCAAAATTTGTATATTTCACCCATAACCAAAGCATTATATCAAATTAACACCTTATTATTTCAAAATAATGAATAGAGGAAATTTAATTTTATTTATAAAAATTTGGGGTCTTACAACCTCCCCTCCTTATAAAATTTCTTCCTCGAAATTGACGTACATACCTGGTGATTTGAAAAGGTAAGGATACCTTGATTTCATTTCTGATTCCAACTCCCAGGTTATTTCCTCAATAGCATGGTTCCTCCACAAAACCTTGACTTGTGGTATAACCTTTGTGCGTAGGACATGCTCTTTCCTATCTAAGATCTTGACAGGTACCTCCTCGTACGTTAAATCTTCAGCTATCTCGTCTGGTTTTAAATCAATAATATGGTTTTGGGTCTTTTACATATTTACGAAGCATAGATATGTGAAAAATATTATGAACACGAGAAATGCTTGGAGGTAACGCTAGTTTATAGGCCACATTTCCTATTCGGTCAAAGATCTCAAATGGACCAACAAATCGTGGATTGAGCTTTCCTCTCTTTTCAAATCTTGTAACTCCCTTCCATGGAGCAATACGTAACAATACATGATCCCCAATATTAAATTCCACGTCCTTTCGATGAAGATCCGCATAACTCTTTTTGTCGATCTTGTGATGTTTGAATACGTTGCCGAACCATTTGGATCTTTTCTGTAGTCATGCATACCAATTCTGGTCCCAACAACGTTGCTTCTCCCACCTCGTCCCAGCATACTGGAGAACGACATTTTCGTCCATATAACGCCTCAAATGGAGCCATGCCTATACTTGCTTGATAATTGTTATTGTAGGAGAATTCCACCAATGGCAAGTACTTATCCCAACTTCCTTTGAAATCAAGGACACAGAGTCTTAATAGATCTTCAAGAGTTTGAATAGTCCTTTTCGATTGCTCGTCCATTTGAGGATGGTATGCCTAACTGAATCGTAAAACTGTGCCCATAGCTTTCTGCAAGCTAACCCAAAATCGTGAAGTGAATCTTGGGTCACGATCCGAAACTATGGATACTGACATGCCATAAAATCTCACAATCTCATTTACGTATATACGAGCAAGACGTTCAAGGAAATAAGTCTCCCGTATCGGCAAGAAATGAGCAGACTTGGTTAATCTATCAACAATAACCCAAATCGCATCTATGCTTTGAGAAACCTTGGGAAGACCCGTAACGAAATCTATGGTAATGTGTTCCCACTTCCATTTCAAAATCTCAAGTGGTTGTAATGGACCCTTTGGTACTTGATACTCCGTCTTTACTCGTTGACAAGTTAAACACCTCGAGATAAACTCCACGATCTCTCTCTTCATATTATTCCACCAAAATATGTGTCGAAGATCATGATACATTTTGGTACTACCAAGATGGATTGCAAACGGTGTGTTGTGTGCCTCCATCATGATTCTATGTTTCAAGTCAGAATTGTTAGGAACGCAAAGTCTGGAATTGACTCGAAGTATTCCTTCTTCATCAATTCTTGCTTCTGGAATAGCACCTTCTTGCACTTTCTTCTTCATACACATCAGCTCCAGGTCTGTAGCTTGAGCAGCTTTAACTTTATCGATTAAAGTCGGTTCTACTCGTATATTCGCCATCATCACGTGGGTCCCTAGAGTCTTCAATTCTATCTCCATTCTTTGTAAGTCATACAAAATGGGCCTTTGCGTTGACAATATCGCACTCGTACCCGCATATGATCTTCTACTTAATGCGTCAGCTACTACGTTCATTTTTCCAGGATGGTATTGAATGGTATAATGGTAATCTTTCAATAGCTCGAGCCAACGTCGTTGCCGCATGTTAAGTTCTTTTTGAGTGAAGAAATATTTGAGGCTTTTATGGTCTGTATATGTGACTCCCCCAAAATAAGTATACATCACCCATCTTGAGTTGCCAAATACATGGTACAAAATTTAAATACAACTTAATTATACAATTGTCGTGTAAAATACGACAAAACATAATCTGAGAGTTTTAAAATGAATATTGTCATCTAAACAATATCCACACTCAATGGAGTCCTCATTACATTTATTATCACTCTATTTAACAGAATAGTGAGGACTACTAATGCTATCATCTGGACCGTCACTCCGTTCTCCGACTAGTCCCAGCTATATTCTCATTTCCTGAAGAGAACAATGAAAGCAAAGAGTGAGCTCAATTAGCCCAGTAAGAAATATTATGAATAAGATAATACAGAATAATTTATCGTTAGCCTTCAACAGTGTTAAACTAATAGAATATAATAGACAACAAGTTTAACTGCAGCGGAATAAGCAATCCATTAGAAGAGTCAAGTAGAGCATAAAATCTACTATCTTTGTGACACCCCCAAATCCGGTACTTCCATTTCCACAGGATTTGGTGTTCACTGTACAAGCATCATCTATCTAACTTCCCATAAATAAATTTCAAACCATGCAATAGATAGAATAAATAATAAATCTCTCCCCTTATGGGGTTACATCAACTGAATAATAAATAAATCCTAGGTTACTCTAACCTTAAAACATCTGTGTGGAAAACATAAATAAATAAGTCTTAGTAACATCAATTCTAATTACATCACATAACCACAATAATAAAACAGTCTTCATTACTTGCTAAGCTTGCCCTTGCCCTTACTAGTGGAAGGTTCGTCTACTCTTTCGTTCTTAACTGCAATGTTATTATTACGCAAGAGTGAGCACGATTGCCCACAAGTATAACAATATAACAATGAATAATAACATGCGAGAGAAATAATAACTTCTGATATAAAGCTCAACTTTTGAATCAAGAATGGATAACAAGAATCAAAAGAAATTCTGAGGGTCGTAAGACCTTGAACTATGTCCTAGGTTGTCAAGTGTTTTTACTTGAAACCTTTAATGATACTATAAGACTATGGACTCTTCTTCTCGTACTTAGGGGGATCAGCCCTTAGTACCATACTGTGCACAATATCTCAACGCTAAAGCGTAAATAATCCCCTAAGAGGGTTGTTCATCTTACTTTGACATTCGAGTTTGCACCAAAGGAAGTTTGGATTGGATTATTCATCAAGGGTTCTGAAATTTAGAACGCTCATCAACTATGGACTAGTCGAATCAATAAGGGTTCGCTAGTCTAACAGGGTTTAACAATAAATGGATATTTAACTTGAATAGCATCTCAAAAGGTATACAATAGAATAATTATTGTATAACAACATCATGCTTGAAGATTAATGAACTTTAATATACAAGACAGGCTTGATCAATAATAATGATAACTTGCTCAATGTAGAAAGATGAATTAATCAACTTATATAACGATAACAAGTAGGGTTAGGAAACTTGCTCAACGAAAGTTTAGGGTAAGAAACTTGCTCAACGTAAATGTAGAGTTAGAAAACTTGCTCAAGTTAACAAGATAAGGTTTAGAAACTTGCCTCGTGCGTAGATTACACTTAAACAAACTCGTTCTTTGAATTAAATCCTACATACCAATTACGTTCACAATACCAGTCAATAATAACGTACTAAATATCATAAGTTATTCTTTGTCTAATCTCGACTTCATGACCATACTTAGTCAAATTACCATACTTGTTTTCACATAATATAATACTACACGAACAACAAGTTAATTACATAATCAACGATTTAAATAACATGTAATTGTCTTCTTGACTTGGTAAAAACTCATTTTAATATCTCATTATATGTCTAACAAGTTTTTATGTTCATTAGACTAGGTTACTAACTCATTTCTATACTTGAACATTAAAAATTTGCATTTTTGGACAATACGCTAAGTGGTAGGCGCCACTTTTATCTTAACTCTTGGCATTTTTGACCTATATTGTATACCTATGATCGGACACTGACGTGTTGCGCTGGAAGTCTTCTTGACAGCTTGGGAAAAGAACTAGGAGTTGGCGTCGTCATGGCATGAGACTTGATTCAGTTACTGCGATCAGCGAAAATTGCGTAACACTTACTAAAAATTTCCAATCAACTTATTTTTACATTTAATTTAGACATACCCACACGCTAGAATTCATACATAATCAATACATAACATCTATGGAGTGATTTTCACCCATTAAAACACATAATCACAGAATTAAAGCATGCAAATTGGACTATTCTTGATGTTCTTGAAGTTCTTGAACAAAAACATGGATTTTAATGCTACGGATTCGTTATAAAACCAAATCCAACCATTCAAGTTTCATTTTGTTCATTTTAACATGCATAATCATATCAATGTGTGAATTTTGCAAAATAATTTATATTTGACATATAAAAATCACGTATAAGGCCATATGGCCATATCACGTACTCTGCAAATTTTTGAAATAACAAGCCATCATCATACGTTGTAATCTTATGAAATTAATGATATGGAAACACACAATATATATATAAAATATGCCATACAACTCGAATTATTACATATATTCTCATAACAACAGAATTTTTCAAATACAGAGACTCACAGAAGACTTAAGCCATATTCATGAAACTTAAAAGACGTAAAATATATAAATTGGGTTGAAGAGATTACCCAAGCGTAGATTAATTTACTAGGAAGTGAATTCCTCCTCCACAAAACTCTGAATTCTCAACTCTCTCTTTGTATCTTTCTCTGAAACTCTCTCTGACACTTTCTAGACTTAGGAAAATTAATAAAGAAAAGGAAGGGGAAAGCGGATAATAAAGAAGACGTCTGACGAGTTGTGGACAGTTACCCAGTCATGGGTAACTTCCCTCAACTCCCATTAAGACCATGTTTGGCTAGCATACTAGGTTTCAAAACCCATTATTTTAATAAAATCTTATCATATAGTTTAAAAAAAATGTCCCATCCATTATAAAATAAATCAAATATCTAGTTTAATTTACTTTAAATAAAATATAATAATTTCTCATTAATACACATAGTCACATAATTTAAATTCTCTTTGATTAATAATGTCAAATTATTAAATCTCTAATTAATAATTAAATTAATTAAAATAACATAGGCTTATTAAATATTTTTTTTAATTCAATAAGCTCACATAATCACATACTTCGAATAATAAAAATTCTACACATTAAATTAATAAATTTAACACATATAATTAAATTAATCTATCACAACTTCATCAATTAATTATTTAATCTAATAATTAATTCATCGAAAAATATTTATTCAATCCAATAAATATTAAAATTAAATTACAAAATTACGGTTGTCACAATCTTCTATGATTTAAAAGGTTTATAATCAATTTTATCGCTTAGACTCAGCTTAATAAATAATCCACATCATCGAATCACCCCTGCACTACGACCAAGGATATTCTTTAGTATCACGACCACAATTATCCATGCACTACGTGCCAATGATATTCATGTATTCATCAATGGTCATGATCATGCACAACGGGCCAATGAAGACTTTTACCACATCATTTGTAACATTACGGTCATGATTATACCGAAAAATCCCTGGGCATAATCATACCAAGTCCATCTATGCACTACGGGCCACAGATGACTTTCAACATAATATAAGAATGAGGATGATGGCAATGATATAAGAATTCAATTAAAAGAAAGCAAATGATAAATTTTTAAAGATTTATAATTTAATTTATCCAGAATTCAATAATCTCCAAATTATCAACATGATACTGCTTTGTGGAGTAAAATTCAAGAATAATATTGTACCAAAAATAATTTGGACCGAAAACGAATCAATTTTTATCATGAATAGTACCCCGATTGAATAATACTCGAGTGAATAGTACGCTGTGAATAGTACTTTGTGAATAGTACTTCAGCGTGAAAAAGTTAAAACTTATCAAGAATGCTCAGAATAATATTTCTATGAAAAGATACTTGATGAAACACAAATTTCAAGGATATTCTACTAATTTCATGGAGTATAGAAGCCAAAACTTTAATAAAATGAGTATAGAACTCGAAATTTGAAACGAAATAATATTACTTACATACTACAGAGTATGGAAGAAAATATTATTTCAAGCGAATATTGAACAAAAATAACATCCTTTACCTTAAAAAGAAGAGTATTTCGACTGATAGGGTGGGGATATTTTTGAAGAAAACTTATACTGTTTTCTACGCTCAAAGCTTCCTTAAACTCTAAAGAAATACGCTCAATATTATAGAAGAAGAATTCTCAGATCCTGGTGTGATTTTCAATTCTAACTAAGCATCCTATTTATAAGAGAATGGAAAGGATACTATGCAATAAAATATTCTAATAAAACAAAAACTTTTAAATAAAATAAAATATAATATTATATATATATATATATATATATATATATTATATACAACATATGTTTAAAAAAAATCACGAGTTACAACCCCGTGAACTTGATTCCTTTCCCCCCAATTTCTTTCCAGTGGGCCCTACATGTGGCCCCACTTTTTTATTAAAAAAAAATACTAAATAACTTTCTACCGATTATTTTAAAAAATGTGTAAATGGGGGTCCATATAATAAGCAAAATACTTCATAAAAATCCCTTCAATATTTATTCATTATTATTATAACTTGTAATATTAACAACCAGGCCGTTCCCAGAAAAGAGGGGGCTTTCCAATAAGGATTTATCCCTATTGGCGCACAATTAGATAACCTAACCTCTCCTTGATAGAACTTCTAGACATTGTCAATATTGTAAATAATAATATGAATAACTTTGTCATCTCAATTATTGATTTAATAATATAAAATATTATACAGATGATACTGTGACAAATGAATCAATAATATAAGAGATATGATGTAGCAATTACTGTAGCAATAATTGAGTATAACTGAGTGACTTCTCACATAAGCATCAATAATCAATACCGTGTGCTACTATGTAACCACGCGTATTACTATACTTTTACTACCGGGTATATCAACAGTTAACGGTAAAACTTCCGCCATTAATTTATAAAAAGATATTTCTGTTGTTTTCTTATTCCGACAGTAATTCAGTTGTGGGGTCTACCAATGATTGCGCCGTTGTACGAATATTCCCTGTTAAAACGAATATTTCCCGACCAATCGAATATTTTATAACCACTTGCTTACTTTGCAAAATTTATAAATATTAACCACAACTATAACATTATTTCAAAATTCACATCTTAATATTCAAAAATGATATTTTATAGAAGAATTCATTTTTATTCATAAAAGTTGGGGTCTTACAACCTCCCCTTCTTATGAAATGTTGCCCTCGAAATTAGGGTACATACCTGGTATGACAAAGAGGTAAGGATACCTTGATTTCATTTCAGATTCTAACTCCCAGGTCATTTCCTCAACATCGTGGTTTCTCTATAAAACTTTGACTTGAGGTATAACCTTGCAACGTAAAATATGTTCCTTTTTATCTAAGATTTTAACAGGTACCTCTTCATACGTTAAATCTTCCGCTATTTCGTTCGGTTCTAACACAATAATGTGGTTTGGGTCTTTCACATATTTATGTAACATAGATAAGTGAAAAACGTTATGAACACGAGACATACTTGGCGGTAAGGCGAGTCTATAGGCCACAGTTCCTAGTCGATCGAGGATTAAAAATGGGCCAATGAATCGAGGATTGAGCTTTTCTCTCTTTCCAAATCTCGTAACTCCTTTCCATGGAGAAACACGTAACAACACATGATCTCCAATATTGAATTTCACGTCCTTTCGATGAAGATCAGCATAACTCTTTTGTCGATCTTGTGAGGTTTTTATACATTGTCGGATCGTTTGAATCTTTTCCGTAGTCATATGTACCAACTTCGGTCCTAACAACGTTGCTTCACCCACCTCATCCTAGCATACTGGAGAACGACACTTTCTTCCATACAACACCTCAAATAGAGCCATGCCAATACTTGCTTGATAATTGTTGTTGTAGGAAAACTCCACCAATGATAAGAACTTGTCCCAACTTCCCTTGAAATCAAGGAAATAGAGTCTTAATAAATCTTCAAGAGTTTGAATAGTCCTTTCCGACTGCCCATACGTTTGAGGATGATATACCGAACTAAATCATAAATCTGTGCCCATAGCTTTTTGCAAACTAACCCAAAATCGTGAAGTGAATCTTGGGTCTTGATCAGAAACTATGGATACTGGCATACAATGCAATCTTACAACCTTGTTTATGTACATACGAGCAAGACGTTCAAGTGTATAAGTTTCTCGTATAGGTAAGAAATGAGCCGACTTGGTCAATCTATCAACAATGACCCAAATTGCATCTATGCCTTGAGAAACCTTGGGAAGATCAGTAACGAAATCCATGGTAATGTGCTCCCATTTCCATTCTGGAATTTCAAGTGGTTGCAATGGACCTTTGGGCACTTGTTTCTCCGCTTTGACTCGTTGACAAGTTAGACACCTTGAGATAAACTCTGCGATCTCTCTTTTCATATTACTCTACCAAAATGTATGTCGAAGATCACAATACATTTTGGTACTCCCAGGATGGATTGCAAACGATGTGTTGTACGCCTCCATCATGATTTATACTTTAAATCAGGGTTGTTAGGGACACAAAGTCTGGAGTTGACTCTAAGTATTCCTTCTTCATCGATTCTTGCTTCCGGGATAGCACCTTCTTGCACTTTCTTCCTCATACGCATCAGCTCCAAGTCTGTAGCTTGAGCAACTTTAAATTTATCGATAAAAGTCTGTTCTACGTGTATATTCACCATTATCACATGGGTCCCTGGAGTCTTTTAACTCTATCTCCATCCTTTGTAAGTCATATCAAATAGGCCTTTGCGTTGACAATATCGCACTCGTACCCGCATATGATCTTCTACTCAATGCGTCAGCTACTACGTTCGCTTTTCCAGGATGGTATTGGATGGTATGATCATAATCTTTCAATAGTTCAAGCCAACGTCGTTGCCGCATGTTGAGCTCCTTTTGAGTGAAGAAATATTTGAGGCTTTTATGATCTGTATAGATCTCCACCTTCTCTCCATACATGTAATGCCTCCAAATCTTAAGCGTAAAAATGACAGCTGCCAACTCTAGATCATGAGTAGGATAATTCCTCTCATATTCTTTGAGTTGTCATGAGGCATAGGCTATGACTTTTCCATGTTGCATGAAAACACATCCTAACCCTTTTCCTGAAGCATCACTATAGATGACAAATCCCTCCGAGCTAGATGGTATTATCAGAACATGTGCTGAAATGAGTCTCCTTTTGAGTTCTTGAAAACTCTTCTCACACTCCTCGCTCCAACCGAATTTTTTATCTTTTTGAGTCAGCTGAGTTAATGGAGTAGCGATTCGAGAAAATCCTTCCACGAATCTCCGATAATAACCAGCTAAGCCGAGAAAGCTACGTACTTCGGTCACTGACTTAGGTTGTTCCCAGCTTTGAATTTCTTCAATCTTCACTTGATCAACAGATATTCTGTGATTTAACATCACGTGCCCAAGGAATGCTACTTCCTCAAACCAGAACTCACATTTCTTTAACTTGGCATAAAGCTTGTTTTCACGAAGTTTTTGAAGTATCAGCCTCAAGTGTTGCTCATGATCTTCACGACTTTTGGAGTATATGAGGATGTCATCAATAAAGACAACTACAAAATGATCCAAACATTCCTTGAATACTCGGTTCATCATGTCCATGAAGGCAGCAGGAGCATTAGTCAATCCAAAAGACATGACTAGGAATTCATAATGCCCGTACCGAGTTCTGAAAGCCTTCTTTGGAATGTCATCAGTTTTAATCTTTAATTGGTGATATCCAGAATGAAGATCGATCTTTGAAAAGAATTTAGCGCCTTGCAACTGGTCAAACAGATCATCAATACGTGGTAACGGGTACCTATTTTTGATGGTGACATGATTCAACTCCCGATAATCAATACAAAGTCGCATACTTCCATCTTTCTTCTTCACGAATAGAATAGGAGCACCCCAAGGAGACGTATTTAGGATGAATGAAACCGATGTCTAACAATTCCTATAGTTGGGTTTTTAACTCACGAAGTTCAATAGAGCCATTCGAAATGGGTTTTGGAAATGGGTTTTGTCTGGGATTCAAGGTCGATACAAATTTTAATTTCACGCCTCGGGGTAGGCAGAAGTTCTTCAGTGGAATATGTCGGGAAATTTATTAACAATAGAAATATCATTCAAATCGACGTATTTTATTTAAATCCGTGACATGGGCTAAGAAAGCTTGACATCCATTTTTAATAAACGAATAGCTTTATGGCTTGATATGATGATTGCTTGACTTTAGTGGTTTGGTTTGAATTCGCATAATAGGTTGGTTAGGAATATGAAAGCTAACAACCTTACGAAAACAATCGATTTTAGCATGATGAGTAGTTAACCAATCAATCCTTAAAATCACATCAAATGCAAGTATTTTCAAAGAGATAAGATCGATAGGTAACGTGCGGTTATCGATTTGAATCAAACAAGACTTATAGACAGTGGATGTAATAAAGGTTTCTCCCAACAGAGTTTCAACAGATAAATCAAAGTCTAATTTCTCCGGAGTTAAATTTAAACGTTGAGCGCAAGTAGGAGAAATAAAAGAATGGGTAGAACCGGTATCAAATAAGGTATAGACTTCGCTAGAGTTTATCATTATCTTACCCGTGATGACCTCGTTCGGGTTCCTAGCTTTCTGGAAGGTCACGACAAACGCTCTCCCTTGAACTACCAGCTTTAACTTTTCTAGGACGACCTTTGGTGCCTCCATCCCAGCTGGACTTGTCTTCACTACATGACAAAATCGGGCCAGGTGACCTTCTCTTCCACAATTATTACACGCTTTGGACTGCATCGCGTAGTTTGGACTGATGTGTCCCTCCCCTCCGCATTTGAAGCATATGATAGGTGGTCATTTTCCTTCCTTAACAACGGGTGCTGGTGCTGACGTCTTTCCATCATTGTTAAATCTCCTCTTCTTGAAATGTCCACTCTTATTGTCTTGGCCATGATTACCACTGAAGTGGTTACCATTTCTGGCCTGTTGATTCCCTCCACGCTTGTTGTCACTGCTTTGATGACTGCTACCACTGGTATTATCATTTGCCGGCTGCTCTCTCTTGGTTAGGTTGACTCATTATCGTGTTCCAATAATTGCGCCCTATTCACAATATCTGAATACAAGCAAAGTTTGTGAGAAATGAGTTATTGACGTATCTCAGGTTTCAAACCTCTTAGAAACATCCGCGTCATTCTTTCCTCATTATCAACCAAATAGGACGCAAACCGGGATAACTCAGCCAACTTAGCTTCATAATGCGCCACGATCATATTATTTTGCTCAAGCTTGATGAACTCTACCTCCTTCATGTGACGAATAGTTTCGAGAAAGTACTTGTCGTTGAACAGTTCTTGGAACTTCTCCCAAGACATCTTTAGTGTGACAGGCTGTGCATGTTTTACAGATTCCAACTAATGATCTGCCTCTCCTCGCAACATGAAGGTGGAAAAGGGAACCTTTTGCTCCTTGGAGCATCCCAAGACATCAAATATCTTTGTGATCTGCTTTACCCACGTTTCCGCCTTAAAGTGATTTTGGCTCTCCCAAAAACTCCGGTGGTCCCAGTTCCTTGAACTGGTTAGCGGTGACCGTCCAAAAGTTGTAAGTGTTTCCACCTGCATTTTAGACAGGAGTCTCTCTCGCCTGATGTTGTACGAATTGCAGAAAGCTCCTAAATATTCTGTCATTCATCATTTGGTCGGTGTTGTTGTTTGTATGAGGATTGTTGCCTTCTTAATGCACATTATCCTGGTTATTGATCTGTGGTGACTCAACGGTCTCCTGTGCTCCATTGCTATTCTCAACATTCTCGGATGCCATTTTCAAATACTGCCCCAAAATAAGGGTTAATTGACATGCAACATATTATCCCTATATTTTGACCGACCGATTAAATAAAAATTAAACTTAGGTAGGTCATAATAGCGAAGGAATTACCCGACTCTCTCCTCCTAGTTCTAGTCTCACATCTCAGACTGGGATCATATTCCTAAGCTTTGATACCAACTGTGATGCCCCCAAAATAGGTATACATCACCCATCATGAGTTGCCAAATATATGGTACAAATTTTAAATACAACTTAATTATACAATTGTCATGTAAAATATGACAAAACATAATCTGAGAGTTTTAAAACGAATATTGTCATCTAGATAATATCCACACTCAATGGAGTCCTCATTACATTTATAATCACACTATTTAACAAAATAGTGAAGACTACTAATGCTATCATCTGGTCTGTCACTCCGTTCCCCGACTAGTCCCAGCTATACTCTCATTTCCTGAAGAGAACAATGAAAGCAAAAGGTGAGCTCAACTAGCTAGCCCAGTAAGAAATATTATGACTAAGATAATGCAGAATAATTTATTGTTAGCCTTCAACAGTGTTAAACTAATATAATATAATAGACAACAAGTTTAACTGCAGCGGAACAAACAATCCATTAGAAGAGTCAAGTAGAGCATAAAATCTAATATCTTCTATGATCTAAAAGGTTCATCATCAATTTTAACTCTGAGACTCAGCTTAATAAATAATCCACATCATCGAATCACCCCTGCACTACGGCCAATGATATTCTTTAGTATCACGACCACAATTATCCATGCACTATGGGCCAAGGATATTCGTGTATTCATCAATAGTCATGATCATGCCAACAACTGTCCATCAATACACAACGAGCCAATGAGGACTTTTACCACATCATTTGTAACATTATGGTCATGAATATACCGAAAAATCCCTGGTCATAATCATACCTAGTCCATCTATGCACTACGGGCCACAAATGACTTTTAACATAATATAAGCATGATAATGACGACAATGATATAAGAATTCAATTAAAAGAAAGCAAATGATAAATTTTTAAAGATTTATAATTTAATTTATCCAGAATTCAATAATGTCCAAATCGTCAACATGATACTGCTTTGTGGAGTAAAATTCAAGAATAATATTGTACCAAAAATAATTTAGACCGAAAATGAATCAATTTTTATCATGAATAGTACCCCGGGTGAATAGTACTCGAGTGAATAGTACCCTGTGAATAATACTTTGTGAATAGTAACCTGTGAATAGTACTTCAGCATGAAAAAGTTAAAACTTATCAAGAATGCTCAGAATAATATTTTCATGAAAAGATATTGGATGAAACGCAAATTTCAAGGATATTCTACTAATTTCATGGAGTATAGAAGTCAAAACTTTAACAAAATGAGTATAGAATTTGAAATCCGAAACGAAATAATATTACTTATATACTACAGAGTATGGAACAAAATATTATTTCAAGCGAATATTGAACAAAAATAACACCCCTTACCTTAAAAAGAAGAGTATTTCGACTAGTAGGGCGATGATATTCTTGAAGAAAACTTATACTATTTTCTACGCTCAAAGCTTCCTTAAACTCTAAAGAAATACGCTCAATATTATAGAAGAAGAATACTATGCATCCTATTTATAGGATAATGGAAAGGATACTATGCAATAAAATATTCTAATAAAATAAAAACTTTTAAATAAAATATAATATATTATATATACACAACATATTCTTAACAAAAATCACGGGTTACAACCCCGTGAACTTGATTCCCTTCCCCCCAATTTTCTTCCAGTGGGCCCCACATGTGGCCCCACTTTTTTTATTAAAAAAAAATACTGAATAACTTTCTACCGATTATTTTAAAAATCGTGTAAATGGAGGTCCATATAATAAGCAAAATACTTCATAAAAATTATTTCAACATTTATTCATTATTATTATAACTTGAAATATTAACAATCAGGTCATTCCCAGGAAAGAGGGGGCTTTCCAATAAGGATTTCTCCCTATTGACGCACAATTAGATGACCTAACCTCTCCTTGATAGAACTTCTAGACATTGTCAATATTGTAAATAATAATATGAATAACTTTGTCGTCTCAATTATTGATTTAATAATATAAAATATTATACAGATGATATTGTGACAATAATTAAATCAATAATATAAGAGATACGATCGCAAAGAATTATCAGTAGCAATAATTGAGTATAAGCGGTGACTTCTCACGTAAGCATCAATAATCAATACCGTGTGCTACTATGCAACCACGCGTATTACTATACTTTTACTACCGGGTATTTCAACAGTTAACGGTAAAATTTCTGCCGTTAATTTATAAAAAGATATTTATGTCGTTTTCTTATTTCGACAGTAATTCTGTTGTGGGGTCCACCAATGATTGCGTCGTTGTACGAATATTCCCTGTTAAAACGAATATTCCCCGACCAATTGAATATTTTATAACCACTTGCTTACTTTGCGAAATTTATAAATATTACCCACAACTATAACATTATTTCAAAATTCACATCTTAATATTCAAAAATGATATTTTATAGAAGAATTCATTTTTATTCATAAAAGTTGGGGTCTGACAATATAAATCTCTACTTTTCCCCATACAAGTAGTGTCTCCAGATTTTCAACGCGAAAACGACTGCTGCCAACTCCAGATCATGAGTAGGATAATTTCTCTCATATTCTTTGAGTTATTGTGAGGCATAGGCTATGACTTTCCCATGTTGCTTGAGAACACATCCTAACCTTTTACCTGAAGCATCGCTATAGATAACAAATCCATCCGAACTAGATGGTATTACCAGAACAGGTGCCGAAATAAGTCTCCTCTTGAGCTCTTGGAAACTCTTGTCGCATTCTTCGCTCCATACAAATTTTGTATCTTTCCAAGTCAGCTGAGTTAACGGAGTAGCAATTCGAGAAAATCCTTCCACGAATCTTCGATAATAACCATTAAGCCCGTAAAGCTACGATCTCTCGGTCCACCGACTTGGTTGCTCCAACTTTGTATTGCTTTAATCTTCACGTCAATGATACCCATGTTTTGACACCATGTGCCCAAAGAATGCTACTTCCTCAAGCCAGAACTCGCATTTCTTCAGCTTGGCATATAGCTTATTTTCACGAAGTCTTTGAAGTATCAGCTTCAAATGGTGTTTATGATCTTCACGACTTTTGGAATAGATGAGGATGTCATCAATAAAGACAACAACGAACTGATCCAAATATTCCTTGAATACTCAGTTCATCATATCTATGAAAGCAGCAGGAGCATTAGTAAATCCAAAAGACATGACTAAGAATTCATAATTCCGTCTGCATCGGAGTTTCGAAGGCGGGTCTTCGGAATATCCTCGATTTTAATTTTCATTGATGATATCCGAGCTAAGATCGATCTTTGAAAAAATTATGCTCCTTGCAACTGGTCGAATAGGTCATCAATGCGAGGTAGCGGATACCTATTCTTGATGGTGACATGGTTCAATTCCCGGTAGTTAATACAAAGTCGCATACTCTCGTCTTTCTTCTTTATAAATAACACAGGAGCACCCTAAGGAGATGTACTAGGATGAATGAAACCGATGTCTAACAACTCCTGAAGTTGGACCTTTAACTCCTGAAGTTCAATAGAAGCCATTCGATATGGGGTTTTAGAAATGGGGTTTGTACCCGGTTCAAGGTCAATAAAGAATTCAAATTCACATTTTTGGGGTAGACCGGGAAGTTCTTCAGGAAATACATCAGGAAATTCATTAACAACATAAATATTATTCAAATCTGACGTATCTTTGTTCAAATCCATAACATGGGCTAAGAAAGCTTGACATCCATTTTTCAATAAACGAATGGCTTTATGGCTTAATATGACAGTGATTGATTTTAGTGGTTTAGTTGCTTGAATTCGCATAATAGGTTGGTTAGGAATATGAAAACTAACAACCTTACGGAAGCAATCAATTTTGGCATGATGAGTGGTTAACCAATCAATCCCTAAAATCACATCAAATTCAAGTATCTTTAAAGAGATAAAATCAACAGGTAATGTGATGGTGCCAACTTGGATCAAGCAAGATTTATAACCAGTGGATGTAATGAAAGTTTCTCCTAATGGAGTCTCAACAGATAAGTCAAAGTCCAATTTCTCCGGAGTCAAGTTCAAACATTGAGCACAAGCAGGAGAGATAAAAAAATGGGTAGAACCGGAATCTAGTAAGGTATAAACTTCACAAGAGTTTATGATTAGCTTACCCGTGATCACCTTGTTCGGGTTTCTCACGTTTTGGCCAGTCACGACAAACGCCCTTCCAGGAACCGCTGATTTTGACTTGTCTGGGACAGCCTTTGGAGTCACCATCCCCGCTGGACTTGGTTTAGCTACAAAACAATTTCAAGCTATATGACCTTTCTTTCCACAGTTATAACATACTTGAATTGTTGTGGGTAGTTTGGGCTGATATGTCCCTCTTTCCCGCATTTGTAACATACGACCGGTGGTCGTTCTCCTCCCCTAAAAACAGTTGATGTTGGTGCTGACGTCTTCACGTTGTCATTGTTGTATCTTCTTTTCTTAAAATCTCCTCCCGACTCGCTTCTTCTATTATCATGGCCACGATTACCACCCGAATGGTTACCGCTTTTGTTCGTATTCTTTCATCCCCACTGGTTATCATTGCTTCGATGACTGCTTCTACCGGTATAACCCTGGTTGTGGTCCCTCGGTTGAACATACTCATTATCTCGCTCTAACAATTGAGCCCTGTTAATAACATCTGAATATATAGAAAATTTGTGAGAGATAAGGTATTGATGAATTTCGGGTTTCAGACCTCTCAAAAACATCCCCGTCATACGTTCCTCCTTCTCTACCAAATGAGGTGCAAACCTGGTTAACTCCGTGAACTTAGCCTCGTACTGGGACACCGTCATGTTGTTCTGTTCCAGTTTAATAAACTTTACCTCCTTCATATGACAAATACTTTTAGGAAAGTACTTGTCGTTGAATAGTTTCTGAAACGTTTCCCAAGACATATTGAGTGTGGCTGGCTGAGTACACTTCACAGATTCCCACCAGTAATCTGCCTCACCACGGAACGTAAAGGTGGCGAATAGAACCTTCTATTCCTCTGTGCATCCCAAGACATCAAATATCTTGATAATTTATTTGATCCACGTTTCTGCCTTAATCGGATCCGGCTTTCCCAAGAACTTAGGTGGTCCCAACTCTTTGAACTGCTTGGCTGTGACAAAC
The DNA here is from genome assembly GCA_020205605.1 of Panax ginseng. Taxonomy (NCBI): domain Eukaryota; kingdom Viridiplantae; phylum Streptophyta; class Magnoliopsida; order Apiales; family Araliaceae; genus Panax; species Panax ginseng. The sequence goes on along the minus strand of CM035133.1, from coordinate 24,515,979 downwards.
TGCGCATTGCTATCATTTCCACCCGTATTTTGTACACGAGTCTCCATACTTTGATTTTTCATGAACTGCAAAAAGATTCTAAACATCCCATCATTCATCGTTTGTTCAGTGGTGTTGTTTACAGGAAGAATATTGCCTTCCTGTTACACGTTCTCCTGGTTGGTGACTAAAGGTGTTTCCATAGTCTCATACACTCCATTGTTAACGTTCTCAGCTTCCATTCTTAAATATTGCCATAAAACAAGGGTTAATTAAACAAATTAACATATCACATAATATCCCTATATTATGACCGACCAACAAATAAGCTTAGGTAGGACACACTAGTGAAGGATTTACTCATCTCTCCCCTCCTAGTTCTATTCCCCGATCTCCGCTAGAGACCATATCCCTAAGCTCTGATACCAACTGTGATGCCCCCAAAATAGGAATACAACACCAATTCTGAGTCGCCAAATACATCGTACAGAGAAAAAACTACTTCATTATTACAATTGTCATGCAAAATACGACAACACTGTGAGTTTAAATACAAATATTGTCTTCTAGACAATATCCACACTTAAATAAGTCTTCATTACAATTATTGATACACTATTTAACAAAAATAGCGAGAACTACTAAAACAACTTTCTAGAACCATCATTCCATACCCCCACTAGTTTTTGCTAAATTCTCACCTCCTAAGAAGAAAAATGGAACAAAAAGGAAAAGGGTGAGCTCAACTAGCCCAGTAAAGAATATTATGACTAAGATAATATACAACAACTTATTATTAGTCTTCAACAGGGAAAAATCTGATAGAATATAATAGACAACAAGTTTTAGATCAACAAATGCAGCGAAAATAACAATCCATTAGAAGAGTCAAGTAGAGAATGAATTCTACTATCTTCTATGATTTAAAAGTTCATCATCAATATTTTATCCTTGTAACATCAATCAATATACATCTTGAACCAAATATTCATCTTTGCTTTACGGGCCAAAGATATTCATTTTTATCACCAGTTGGTCATGTTCATCTCAACACCTGTTCATCTCAACACTACGGGCCAAAGTTATTCATTAGGTAATCATTCATCTTTGTACTACAGGCCAAAGATATTCAGTAATATCATCATTTAGGACTGAGGATGATTAAAAATATCTTAAAGAAAACGAATCTAGTGAGACAAAAGGACAAATATTAGAGATTCGTACTTTAGTTTATCCAAGTTCAAAAATATTCCATAATAATCAATTGTGGATCAAAATTCAAGAATGAAGATCAAAACATGGATACAATCAAATATAGTAACCATAAAAGACAACTTGGACAAAGAAAAGAAAATTTTAATTTTTCTGTGAATAGTACCATATTTGTGAATAGTGCCGTATACATGAATAGTGCCGTATACATGAATAGTAACCCCGACACGAAAAGGTAGAAATTTCACAATAAAATTCATATCAATATTTCGGCATAATGATATTGAAGAAAATAATATCACTTACGAAGAAAATAACATCCTTTACGTCAAAATAACGGTACTTCTGATCGGAATATCGGATGTAATGCCGAAGGAAACTTGCACTGAATAGCAACTCTCAAAGTATTTAAATACTCACAAAAATACGCTCGATAACATAGAGAGAGAAAACTTATGTTTCTGGTGTGATTTTCAATTCTAACCTAAGCACCTATTTATAGAAAAATACTAGAACGCCAATGCAGATTAAATTAATAAAATAATATATTTTTTTCCTCTTCCACGCCCACACCTTTTGAATAGCAGAGCATGGCATATTGGAAAAATTTTCAGCCCACATTTTTTCAAAAAAAACAAAAGTGGGTCCTACCCATAATTTTAATAAAAATAATCATTTCTGAAACTTCAATAATTTATAATAAATAACCCTTTTATCAGAAAAATATGAATTTTATTTCCATTCCATAGGAAATCGAATTCTCTACAACTTTGTAGCTTTAAGTTTTTCCAAATTCCAAACAGAAAATATCCGAAATCCATATACGGATGATTTTTAATACCTCTATTCCGATAAAATACTGATAAAACACTTCAGTTTTAATTCCTTCATTTATAACCACAAAAAATAAATCCATCATTTATATCCACATAAAATAAATATTTCTTTATCATATAAATTAATAATTAATTATTCACAAATAATATTACAGAATTACAATAATGACAACCAGACCGTTTCTAGGAAAAAGGGGGCTTTCCGATAAGGATTTCTCCTTACTTGCGCGCAATTAGATGACCTAACCCCTTTTCTCGACAGAACTTTCAAGACACTACCAATAATGCTATCTAATAATATTATTCAAATAATATGAATTATTGATATGATAATGGGAAATACTATGCAGTGACAATTATTGAAACAACAATAATATAAAATATCAACGCAACAATTATTGAACCAATAAAATAAAATATTGAACAGTAATTACTATAACAATTATTGAGTAGTGCCTTCTAACGTAAGAATCAATAATTCAAAAATACTCTGTATAATACCGAGTGTCTTCTTGTGCAACCACGCCAGACATCGTATTTTAAGCACTATGTATTGCAATGATGTTACTTGGTAACAATTACTGTGAATTATTTATAAAAACTCATATTTTTCGCTTTCCTTCATCCGACCGTTTTCCGTTATGGGACCCACAAATAGTTGCGACGTCGTACGAATATTCCCCGACAACAAGAATATTCCTCGACCAAATGAATATTTCCGGACAACAATGAATATTTTATAACCACTTGTTTATTTTGCAAAATTTGTACATTTCACCCATAACCAAAGCATTATATCAAATTAACACCTTATTATTTCAAAATAATGAATAGAGGAAATTCAATTTTATTATAAAAAGTTGGGGTCTTACACCAACAACTGTCCATCAATGCACTACGGGCCAATGAGGACATTTACCACATCATTTATAACATTACGATCATGATTATACCGAATAATCCCTGGTCATAATCATACCAATTCCATTTATGCACTACGGGCCACATATGACTTTCAACATAATATAAGCATGAGGATGATGACAATGATATAAGAATTCAATTAAAAGAAAGCAAAGGATAAATTTTTAAAGATTTATAATTTAATTTATCCAGAATTCAATTATGTCCAAATTGTCAACATGATACTGCTTTGTGGAGTAAAATTCAAGAATAATATTGTAACAAAAATACTTTGGACCGAAAAGAAATCAATTTTTGTCATGAATAGTGCCCCGGGTGAATAGTACCCGAGTGAATAGTAATTTAGCATGAAAAAGTTAAAACTTATCAACAATGCTCAGAATAATATTTCCATAAAAAGATACTGGATGAAACGCAAATTTTAAGGATATTCCACTAATTTCATGGAGTATAGAAGCCAAAACTTTAACAAAATGAGCGTAGAATTCGAAATCTGAAACGAAATAATATTACTTACATACTACAGAGTACGGAAGAAAATATTATTTCATACGAATACTGAACAAAAATAATATCCCTTACCTTAAAAAGAAAAGTATTCCAACTGGTATAGTGGGGATATTCTTGAAGAAAACTTTCACCGTTTTCTACGCTCAAAGCTTTCTAAAACTCAAAAGAAATACGCTCAATAGTATAGAAGAAGAATTCTCTGATTCTAGTGTGATTTTCAATTCTAACTAAGCATCCTATTAGTAGGAGAATGGAAAGGTTACTATTTGGATGCATAGTGAAGGAAAATGTCACGGGCGTTCACCGGCTGAAAATTTTAAAAATTTTGATTTTACTATGCTGCATTATGCACAATAAAATATAATATATTCTATTTTTTCATAAAAACCAACTTATTATAATATATATATAATATATATATAAAAATATCACAAGTACTCCCCCCGTGATCCATCTTTCCCCTACCACTAGGTAACCTTTTTTTCTTCTTCCAATGGCCCCCACATGTGGCCCCCACATGTGGCTCCACTTTTATTATATAAAATAAATACTGAATAACTTTTTACTGATTATTTTGAAAAATGGGTAAATGGGGGGTCCAAGTAATAAGCCAATTTACAACTAATACTTCATAAAAATCCCCTCAATATTTTTAACAACATTTATTCATCATTATTATAACTCGCAATATTAACAACCAAGTCGTTCCCAGGAAAGAGGGGGCTTTCCAATAAGAATTTTTCCCTATTGGCGCGCAATTAGATGACCTAACCTCTCATTGACAGAACTTCTAGACATTGTCAATATTGCAAATAATAATATGAATAACTTTTTCGTCTCAATTATTGATTTAATAATATAAAATATTATGCAGATGATAGTGTGATAATAATTGAATCAATAATATAAGAGATATGATGCATCAATTACTATAACAATAATTGAGTATAACTGAGTAATTTCTCACGTAAACATCAATAATCAATACCGTGTGCTACTATGCAACCACGTGTATTACTATACTTTTACTACCGGGTATTTCAATAGTTAATAGTAAAACTCCCCCGGTATTTTCATAAAAAGATATTTCTGTCATTTTCTCATTCCGACAATAATTACGTTGTGGGGTCTACCAATGATTGTGCCGTCGTACGAATATCCCTGTTAAAATGAATATTCTCCGACCAATCGAATATTATATAACAACTTGCTTACTTTGCAAAATTTATAAATATTACCCACAACTTTAATATTATAACAAATTAACACCATAATTTTTCAACAATGATATTTATAGAAAAATTCATCTTTATTCATAAAATTTGGGGTCTTACAACCTCCCCTTCTTATAAAATTTCGCCCTCGAAATTAGGGTACATACCTGGTATGACGAATAGGTGAGGATACCTTGATTTCATTTCAGATTCTAACTCCCAGGTCATTTCCTCAACATCGTGGTTTCTCCACAAAACTTTGACTTGAGGTATAACTTTGAAGCGTAAAATATGTTCCTTCTTATCCAAGATTTTAACAGGTACCTCTTTATATATTAAATCTTCCGCTATCTTGTCTGGTGCTAATTCAATAATGTGGTTCGGGTCTTTCACATATTTACGTAACATAGATATGTGAAAAACGTTATGAACACGGGACATACTACTTCGGTAAAAGTAGTCTATAGGCCACAGTTCCTACTCGATCGAGGATTGAAAATGGCCCAATGAATCGAGGATTGAGCTTTCCTCTCTTTCCAAATCTCGTAACTCCTTTCCATGGAGCAACACATAACAACACATGATCTCAAATATTGAATTTCACGTCCTTTCGATGAAGATCAGCATAACTCTTTTGTCGATCTTGTGAGGTTTTTATACGTTGCCGGATCATTTGAATCTTTTTCGTAGTTATGCGTACCAATTCTGGTCCTAACAACGTTGCTCCTCCCACCTTATCCCAGCATACTGGAGAACGACACTTGCGTCCATACAACGCCTCGAATGGAGCCATGCCAATACTTGCTTGATAACTATTATTGTAGGAAAAATCCACCAATGGTAAGAAATTGTCCTAACTTCCTTTGAAGTCAAGGACACAGAGTCTTAATAAATCTTCAAGAGTTTGAATAGTCCTTTCCGACTGCCCGTCCGTTTGAGGATGATAAGCCGAACTAAATCGTAAACCTATGGCCATAGCTTTTTGCAAACTAACCCAAAATCTTGAAGTGAATCTCGATCAAAAACTATGGATACCGGCATACCATGCATCTTACAATCTCGTTTATGTACATACGAGCAAGACGTTCAAGAGTATAAGTTTCTAGTATAGGTAAGAAATGAGCAAACTTGGCGACTCAACGGCCTCATGTGCTTCATTGCTTATCTCAACATTTTCGGATGCCATTTTCAAATATTGCCACAAAACAAGGGTTAATTGACAGACACATATTATCCTTATACTCTGACTTACCAATTAAATACCAAATAAACTTAGGTAGGTCATACTAACGAAGGAATTCCCCATCTCTCCCCTCCTAGTTCTTGTCTCACATCTGAGCCATGGATCATATCCCTAAGCTTTGATACAAACTGTGGCACTCCCAAAATAAGTATACATCACCCATCTTGAATACAAGATACGACAAAACATACTCTGAGAGTTTTAATACGAATATTGTCATCTAGACAATATCCACACTCAATGGAGTCCTCATTACATTTATTATCACACTATTTCACATAATAGTGAGGACTACTAATGCAACCAATCTAGACCGTCACTCCATTTTCCGACTAGTCCCAACTATATTCTCATTTCTTGAAGAGAACAATGAAAGAAAAGGGTGAGCTCAACTAGCCCAGTAAGAAATATTATAACTAAGATAATACAGAATAAATTATCGTTAGCCTTCAACAATGTTAAACTGATAGAATATAATAGACAACAAGTTTAACTGCAGCGGAACAAGAATTCTATTAGAAGAGTCAAGTAGAGCATGATATCTACTATCTTCTATGATTTAAAAAGTTTTTCATCAACTTTATCACTGAGACTCAGTTTAATAAATAAACCACATCATGGAATCATCCCTGAACCACGCCCAAGGATATTCATGTAATCATCAATGGTCATGATTATACCGAATAATCCCTGGTCATAATCATACCAACAACTGTCCATCAATGTTGTATAGGCAAATGAGGACTTTTACTACATCATTTGTAACATTACGGGTTATGATTATACCGAACGATCCCTGTTCATAATCATACCAATCAATAGTCCATCTATGCACGTAAGCCAAAGATGACTTTCATCACAATATAACCATGAGGATGATAACAATGATATAAGCATTAATCAAACGAAATCAAGGATAAATATTAAAGACTTTAAATTTATCCAGAGTTTAAAAATATCCAAATTTTCAACATGATACTGCTTTGTGGAGTAAAATTCAAGAATAATATTCATGTATCAAAAATAATTTGGACAGAAAAGAAATATATTTTTCGGGTGAATAGTACCCCGTGAATAGTATCCTATGAATAGTACCTCGTGAATAGTATCCCGGCATGAAAAGTACCCCAAATACCCGAGTGAATAATATTCATGTGAATAGTTTCCGTGAATAGTAATTTGTGAATAGTACTCCAGCATGAAAAATGCCCCGAATACCTGAGTGAATAATATTTGAGTGAATAGTACTCATAAATAGTAACTCATGAAATAGTATTCTGACATGAAAAGATCAATAGTTATCAAGAAAGCTCAGAATAATATTTTTATAAAAATATACTAGATGAAGCACAAATATCAAAGATATTCTACTAATTTCATAGAGTATAGAAGCAATACTTTAACAGAATGAGTGTAGAATTAGGAATATGAAACGAAATAATATTACTCACATACTATAGAGTATGGAAGAAAATATTATTTCTACGAATACTGAAAAAAATAATATCCCTTACCTCAGAAGAAAACTGGATACTGGAATAGTGAGGTAGCATACTTTTCTTCTTCTTTCTCTCTATAGCTTCTCTCTCTATAATTGCTCTTGTGAGTCTTAGTGAATTCATGATAATGAAGGAAGAATGAGCTTATATTTATAGAAAAATATAGTTTCGATAATTGCACGTTTTGGGGCTCGAAATATTACAGTATAATACCTTCCTCATTTTCTTCATTTTTAATTTAGTCCTACAAGTTTTATCAAACTTGCACCATCTCCCCTAATAGTAAATCATGTGAATTAATAGTACATTCAAGTGAATCAATAGTTTTATACATGTGAAAATAATAATTACAGTATAGTACCTTTATTTATACATCCATTTTTAATTTAATTATGCAAGTATTATCAATCTTGAACCACCTCCTCTAATAGTACATACATGTGAATCAATAATACACATGTGAACACATAGTTATAAGCATGTGAATTAATAGCAATTAATTGCTCATTTATCCGATTAATTACTCGATTGGTCAATATAACTTTCAGACATCAATTATTATCAAAATAAATGTTGATTTCCACTAACACTAATAATCCCAATACAATGGAACTATCAATTTTATCTTTAATCAACACGAACTTATTCATCATTAATATCATAACTCACAATATTTAACAACCCGGTCGTTCCCAGGAAAGAGGGGCTTTTCCGATAAGGATTTCTCCTATCATGCCAAGCAATTAGATTATCTAACCTATCCTCGATGTAATATCTAGACATTGTCAATATTGTAAATAATAATATGAATAACTTTGTCGTCTCAATTATTGATTTAATAATATAACATATTATGCGGATGATCATCGTGACAATAATTGAATCAATAATATGAGAGAAATGATGCAATAATCATCAGTAGCAATAATTGAGTATAACTGAGTGACTTCTCATGTAAGCATCAATAATCAATGCTGTGTGCTACTATGCAACCACGCGTATTACTGTACTTTTACTACCGGGTAGTTCAACAATTTAACGGTAAAACTTTCGCCCTTATTTTTATAAAATGATAATTTTGTCGTTTTCTAACTACGACAATAATTCTGTTGTGGGGTCCACCAATGATTGTGCCGTCGTACGAATATTCCCTGTTAAAACAAATATTCTCCGACTAATCGAATATTATATAACAACTTGCTTACTTTGCAAAATTTATAAATATTACCCACAACTATAACATTATAACAAACTTGTTGGGTAAAATCTATATACGCACAACACACAAGTATACGTGGTCAACAAGTAATAAAGTGATAAGTATAGTATCGTTCCCACAGAGACTAACTAGCAATATCCTTAACTTATAATTATCAATTTCCTATTAACCCTAACTTTATTAAACAAATCAACTCAATAATTGTAATTAAAGAATCTAAATTAAAGAATAATTAAACTAACACAGAATAATCACAAATATCAAAATCTGGAATTTCAAACAATTAATGGAGAATTAGACTTATGATTTAACCTTAAGCTTCACTCTAAATTTAACACCTTTATTCCAATTCACCACACTATCCCAGTTTAGTAACCAAGAACACAAAAGTAGTATTAACCACCTCTCGATGCACTAATACCGTATTAACGTCAATCCACAGTTAAGATAGAAATTTGTTAAACACCTTAATCAACTAACTCACTATATCTCTATGTGAATTACAATTGAATAAGGTTTAAGAATAAGTTCTCTATCCGATTACATGCGATGTCAAACATATCTCTACCTTAACATTCATCACAATTAAGCTATTCACAAAATCATGAACACATGCTATACTAACTAGGTCTAGAATTGAATATCCTCTCTTGATTCCATCCAACTCCACAAAGAATTGTTGATCAGGCAATTCATAGATTCAAGCTCAAATTAATATAGATAAACCAGAGATAGATTATTGAAATGGAAATCAAAGTCTACAAAATCATTGATTCACTCAAGGATCCATCATAAGCCTAAAAAGTGAATTAGTTCATGCTAAACAAAATAAACACTGAATAAATCATAGAAATCATTTTTCCAATTACAAATAATAATCTAACACGAAGAATATTGAAAAACACCCTTCACGTAGACTAGAATCGCAATTGTCTTGAAAATCTCCTGAAATACTCCTCCACACTTGCTCTCCAAAACTCAACTTAGATCTTCGTAATTTTCTCCTCTCTCTTGTTTAAGTTGTTGTTGATAGAGTAATAGATATCTAGCATACAAACTCCAGCTGAAATTTTCATCAATTAGAGTTCCATTGTCATTCAAGTTGCTAGAAACCATGCCCAATAAGAAATTTGCTCAAACCAGACACTCAGGCAAACAAACCCCACCCACGGGGTTCATGACTAATAATTAAGCATGCACGGCACCCTCCTTCTATCGTTGTAATGGAAGACCCCCATTTTACGGCATTCGTCTTCTACTAAATAACTCGGTTAACTTCCATGTTGTACTCCACTTTCGCTCTAATTAACCTCAAATCATCCCAATTAGTTCCAAATGTCCATTGAATGCTAAAACCACCACCCTACACATGAAATAACATAAAACAAGTAAAAATGAACATGATCGCAAAGATTTAGCAACAATTAAGCATGAAATGGATATTGAATCGCGTATATAAAATCCACTTATCAAAATCCCCCAAACTTAAATTGTGCTAGTCCTCGAGAACATAACAACTACATGTAATGCAATGCAATGCAAAAAATGACATGAATATGACTTAACTTATATGCTTTCAAATCCAACAATATCGCAGAATCAACATTTTCTTAGCGGCCTCAGCGAAAATAAGCAACTATACAATACCAATTACTAAACACCAATCTACAATTCCGTTTTAATCCTCAAATCTCAAGCCATCATCACTAGTATAGTGTGTGTGTGCAACATCCATGATAACCGATACTAACTCAAATTCCAATACATAACCAATCTCTTAGAAGGAATCATAAATCGCAAACTTAAAAATTTCAAAAATAGACTACTCCAACCAAAACTAAACAATCACTAACTCGGGAGTTCAAACAAGGTACTTATACTTTATTCATATACTTCTCTTTCTTTTTCTTCTTCTATATAAACAGGGGCTTTTTGCTCTTGTTTCCTGTTTTATTCATTTTATACACATAGCTATGCAATGTCTTATTCCCTTAGACTTTTCAATGCTACCTTAACGAGCTTTCGACCAACGACTCCTAGACCATTAAGACCTTAGGGCGCTAGGTGTAAAGACAATCTCCTCGGGCTTACTTACTCAAGTAACAAAGGCCACAAAACTAGACAAGCATGCCACGGTATTTATTCATACCTTTTTTTTATAAATAGAATAAAGCTTATATACCCCACATATCATCCCCCAAACTTAGGTTCTTGCCTAACTTTGGCGTTTACTATCTATCCTTGTCATTTTGACATTTACTCTAGCATTATCCTTTAGAGACCATTTAGGTATCAATTTGAACTTGACCAATCAACACAGATGTTTGTTAAACGTGCTATCCTTTTATACCAGCTTCAAACAATCTCAAGATTCGATTCATAATAGAAATTGTATCATAGTTCTAATACTCAATATTGTATTTGTTACTTATTATCAATCTCATCATTGGCCCTCAAATAATATGAACTACAACATTACTGGAATTAAGCAAACACAATATTTAACTAACTAATTTTTTTTTATATAAGGATAACGAAATGCATTACAAGATTATCTACTATGCAAAACCTAAGCTACTATGAATGCACCTAAGCTATCATGCAATACTTAAAATAAAATGCAATACATAAATTTAAATGACCAAAATTTAAAATGCAACCTAAATGAGCTAAATGCATGCAAACATGTATTTAAATTCCCCAAACTTAAGTTAGACAATGTCCTCATTGGATGATTAATCAAAATAAGTACGTGAGAACTTCCCTGCTATCGCTTAAGTCTGAGGAGGTGGTTGTTGTTCTTCTTCATCGGAATCACTCGGTGGGAACCTTGGCATTGGTCCGGGCTGTTGGTATGGAAATTGTGCCACCGGGTTGAAACTTTGAAGAGTTGTGTTCAACGAGGTGAAAGATGTGTGCATAGCATCGAACATATGCTCTTGCCTCATTGCCACCCGGTGCATTTCTCGATGAGTTGCCTTGGTATGCGCATTCATTTAATTTTGGAGCGCAAGGAACTGAGAACTAGAAATGGCCTCGGTCTGCGTTACCTGCTCATCCCCTTGATCTCCTGTAGCTTCATCATCATCCTCCGATGTATCATCATAATCCGCCTCATCTTCCGACGCCGAAGGAAAAATGAAGCCCAAACCACGTGGATGTGACTCACCTCCTGCCCATACAGAATACCGCGCTATCATTCTAGAATCAAGAAATGCAAGCGGCATTTGTGTGGGCTCGTCGTCGTACCATCTCACCCCTGCATTGCAACACAACCCACATATGAGTGATGGGTGTGGCAAGCCACCTGAAAAATTTCCACGTAAACATCGATAGATGGAGAAACTGATAATGGCCCCGACATCGATACTGAAATCTTGTACAATAGAATACAAGAGTAATGCCTTCTCTTTGGTGACATCCAAAGTATGTTGGGACAGAAGCAATTTAGCGCATAGGAATGAGTACTAGATTTTTCCATACCGGCTAAGGTCCTTGCTATGAAAAACAGTGCCGCCTTTTTGACCCTTGATCCATTTCGTGCCCGGCTTGGTCATTTCCTTCAAAATAGTCTCATAATCCAGATCATGATCACGTAGGCCCATATAGTTACAATTTTGAGGAACTCTCAACTGATAATAAGTATTGATGGCCTCGTCACTGAAAGGGACTAATCTACCCCTCACGAAAGCACGGTAAGGGGCCTTGTCGTTAGCGTTTGCATAGAACTCTTTGACTATGTTGACAACGGCTGGTTCCGGCTCCTCGGTAAATTTGGTCCATCCCTTTTAGTAAATTTGCGGCATAAGCTCCCCATCGTTAGGATCCGGTGCCAACTCCCGCTCCGGTGTAAGGGCTTTGGTAAGCATGTAGTCATACCGGTCGACGGCGGCGGCACTAGCAAATTTCCAGCGATCGAAGGTGCGGGTTGGTTTCGATGGCTGTGAACTTTCTCCCCTTTGGCGTTTAGAGGATGATTATGAAGCCATGTCTCTCCCAATTGCTGGTTTTGCCCTAACTCTCCCCCAAACTTTTTAATATTATCTCTCAAGCTCACAACTATACTCTCCTTTTGCTTTATATCAAGTGTGGTGGGAGAGTTTGTATGAGATGTAGTGGTATTTATAGAGGGAGAGGGAAGGCTATCATTGGTGGAGTGAAGAAGTGGAGAGGAGTTATGGAGTAGTGGGGAAGTGGGAAAGAAGTAATGGTAGTGGGTGGTTGGTATGGAGTTATTGTTATTGGGAAGGGGAGAAGTCTATATAACTGCCAAAGTTGTCTGAATTCCAGGACCCCCGCCCCAGTGGGGGGTATTGTACTAGTAAGGCCCGCCCCGGCAGGCGTGCATTCTGTCAACCGGATTCGAGGACCCCACCCCTACGGGGTTATAAGATTAATATGGCCCACCCCGTGAACTTAGCGACTATCGAGCTCTATCTTTTGCTTCATTGTAGTGCACTTGTGCTTCAGTTTTGCTCACTTGATGCTCCATTTTCAATCCTACATGACATAAAGCATGAATATTGGTGAGTTGTTTATCACTTGCTGTATTGTGGAGAGATTAACGAGATTTTTCTTTTATTAGTCTACCTAATGATGAAATTAAAACTATGATAAATCAATTATGAATATAAAATGTGAAAAAGAACTAAAGATTGGGTTGCCTCCCAATTAGAGCTTGATTTTAAGTTCTTCAGCCTGACTACTTCCTGTTTATGTTGTGTCGGTCAATGTGATGGCGATCATGTCGTTGTCGGGCTTCACCCACCCCAATGAATGCTTTTAGATAGTTGACTTTGAATGTTTCGAGTGGATTGCGACTGTAGATTTCAACTGCACCGTGAGGAAATACCCGCTTAACCGTGAATGGTCCCGACCATCTCGATTTAAGCTTTCAGGGAACAATCATGACCATGAATTGAACAAAGAGTCTTGATTGGCTTTCGCTCAATGTTCGACGCAAAATATTCTGGTCGTGCCATCTTTTTACTTTTTCTTTGTATATTTTGGCATTTTCATAGGCGTGTCGACGTCGGGATTTTTGAGTGTCCCTTTTCGTTACTTGTTCTTTGGTGTTCTCATGTTAATGTGAGATTTGTTTGAAAAAACAAGTGAAAAAGGTCTAACATGTATAATGTCGACGATTGACTTTAAGAGTCGCCAGTTGGTGTATTTAACTGGTTGCACCAACACAACCGAAAAAGGTTTGTACATTGACCCAGTGATTTGACACTGCTAAACGGGTCTGTGAAACCGAGATTCATTAAGGGTTCGGGGGTTTGATTATGCGGAGGGAAGGTGTTAGGCACCCCCCGACATCCGTGTTACCACGATGACCGCCACTTCTCAAAGAAATTGTTATATGAATGTGTGTGTGTGTGTAGATCAATGTGCAATTATTTGAAAGTAGTGCGAGGTCTCGTTCGCACCTATATACAAGGGTTTGAATTTATTAGAAAAATCCAATTTTAACCACAATATAGCAATAAAGTTTTGTAAAAGAGGTTTTTCAAACCCTGTGCTTAATAGAAATTGAGACCTTTTCATACTTCCATTTTATTATTAAATGTCCGGCTTGTTTGCCTTTATTTTCGAGATGCAAAGCATTCTCGAGAAAAATAATATACAGCAATGCTGAACTCCTCACGGGCATGAAAGCCATCCAAGGAAATTCGGACATTGTAAAATAATGTACAAGCTGCTTACAACTGAAAAATGTCCATCATGGGAACCGAATCTAGATTCAGTAGACTGAACCTGTGATCACATGATTCCTAGGCTCACATGATCTTGCAATTTGTATAGAAAGCGATAGCGATTATATATATAAAAGTCAGTAAATATATATATACAGACTTGATCAACCACCACAAACAACTCCATGGGGATCGGAAATGTAAATATATAAAAGCGATATAATATATATATATATATATATATATATATATATATATATATATATATATATATATATATATATATATATATATATATATATATATATATATATATATATATATATATATATATATATATGATTATGATCAGTATAAGTAAACTCCAAAGTGACTTAAATGTAAATAAAGTCGTAAAAGCGATCAACTACCACGTAAGTAAACTCCAAAGGTGAGACGGAATGTAAATAAAAGGTAAAAGGCCAATAAGTGAACTCCGAACTCGATGTAAATGCATATATATATATATATATATATATATATATATATATATAAAAGCAGTAAACGCACCGGATATAAATCCAGGCTCATCGGATATGTCCGACAGCAATTATATATATGTATATATATAAAAGCGAATAAACACACCGGATGTGAAATCCAGGCTCATCAGATATGTCTGACAACAGTTATATATATAAGTATATATATATATATATATATATATATATATAAAAGCAATTAAATACTCCGGATGTAAAATCCAGGCTCATCAGACAGAGTCTGATTACAGTTCATATATATAAGTATATATATATAAAAGCAAATAAATGCTCCAGACCGAAGTCTAGGCTCAATCGAGGCATAATTCGATAATGTTAGTCCATATATACGAAATATATATATATATATATATATATATATATATAGACAAAAATGGAAACCACGGACCGAAGTCCGGGTAAACACACTCACACGACTATCAACGTGTACAACAGTGTGTGATAATAGGAGAAAGAGGCTTTATAGAATGTAAGAAAGTTTACAATGGGCTGCCAAAGTAGACTTCTTTCACTTTAAATGGATAAACACTCAGCTCCCGCTGGATAAAAAGTAGCTATATGTGAGCTAACTAGTGTTTAAAGAAGAGGAAACACTCAAAAGATGTGTATGCAGAGTAAAATGGACAGGGCTTCCTCGCCTTGTTCCTTCTCTCTCTCTTCTCAAATGGATGACCCAAGCCTTGTATATATAGACGGATGGTCAGAGAACATTTCGCAGAGTAGCCAGATTGTAATACTAAGTGTCGTCGGTGGATCCGAGCCTCACGGGTCCCGTCGTCTCGTAGTACGTGCACTCATGCACTGTAATGTCCATTTGAACTTGCAGAACTTCAATCCGAGCATCCAAACGAAGTATATCTGTACTTCTTCGGATCACTTGTGTCGAGAGTTACGTAATGACATGGATTAGAGGTTATACGAAGTCAGGAAGAGGGGTCTATGCCCATGGTCTTCAAGCTTCAAATTCTATCCAAAGTATTGCCACACGTAATAGTCACTCGGGATTGTCACTCCTCGATTCTTGTGGGACATTGTTGGATATATGTATGTATGAAGTGTTGAGACGACGGGCCATTTATCGAAGGAACCAGATGATGTTTGACTCCTCGCCGGGGTTATCGTCGATTTGAGTTGAAAGCAGATGTTACTCAGGGTTACATCTGAGATTGGACTACTTGTTGGTATGCTGCGATATCATCTTGTTGACGTGGTAAGATGACGTTTTGACTCCTCACCGGGGTTATCGCCAGTTTGAGCAGAAAGCAGACATTGCTCAGGGTTACATCTGAGATTGGCCTGCCTGTTTGTATGCCTCACTGTCATCTATGGGTGTTCTTGTCTTCCCGTTGTTAGTCCCGGGTATGAGGTATGTGTGCCTCGACAGGATGTCTGGGGTTGAAGCTGATCGCATGTGTTTGAAACAAGCATTTCCGGGGTTATCGCCGGAACTGCAATGGCATCCCTTGGGACTATCACCAAGGATGGGGTTGTTACTCCCAGTGTTGTCTCTGGGACTGGAACTGAACGTCGCGGTGTTATCGTTGAGACAGAACTGTCCTCTCCGGTGTTGTTGCCGGTCTTTTGATCAGCATATCTCGGGGTTATCTCCGAGATTGGAAATGACATTCCCGGTGTGTGTTCCGGGTTTGGAACTGATCTTTCGGTAGTATTCGGGTTGGATTTGAACTTCCCAGTTTGTGTTTCGGAATGGTTGTAAGCTGTCTTTCAGGGTTATCTCCAAAAGACAAATCTACCCTCCTACAATGTTAGGAATAGGAGTGCAGAAAATTTTGAGTGTCTACAGATGCCCCTCTTTATCATATTCATGCAATGCAAGGCATGGATAGGATAAAGAATCGTAGACACTTGAAATGCAAGCAAGGTAACCATGATGCTATATGCAGCAACATGATGCAAATGCATGTAGAATGCATGAATGATTGTCAGGTAATCCTGTTGGGATGACAATCAGTGATGGCTTGGACATGCGATCCAAGTCTTCAAGGATGTTGACGTTGGGACTACCACCAAAGTCTTGAATCCTAGACACTGGCTTATACTTCATAGAGGTACTTCTTGTGTGGAAGAGATCTGTGGGAATAAAGCTTTATCTATTTGAGGATGTGTATAACATGTTCCCTCATACTGTCGGAGTTACTGTCAACAGTTGTGTCGCTATCAGGGTTGCCTGACCTTCGCTGATGTGTGTATCACCGGATGAATCCCTACTGGGTACATTGTCAAGGCTGGTTGACCCTCATTGATGTATGTGTCAATGGTAGCATTGCGTTGTAATCCCCCCCTCCGGGGATATGTGGCTAATTTACTTCGATGGGTTTACTTGCTATCGGTTGACATGACGTCAAGGTTGCTTGACCTTCATTGATGTGTGTATCAATGGTTGCATTGCATTGTAACCCCCGCCGGGGATATGTAGTTACTTTGCAGGATGCGCATTGTGACCCCCGCCGGGGAGGCGTAGACGTTTGATAACTTCGGCGTTGTAACCCCTGACGGGGAGGTTTGATATTTGGTGGTTTTGCGTTGCAACCCCTGCCGGGGATTATTTAGGGTTGTGACCCTACAAATGACGACATCGGACCTTTGTGGGGTATTGCCGAGCATGGTTTGTGAAAGCTGAGCTCATTGGTATAGTATACCCGCATTCAGCGAATACCATCGAGACGACGGAGTTTAACTCGACCGACGAGAAACCGTAATTTCAGTCGCTCCGCCAATCGCGTAGCATTTTATTCCGATTTGGCCTTTTCGACATGAGACCTCCTTTGCAACTCTAACTCGGAGTGGCCGGAGGTGTGGGACCCATGTAGGGGGGCGCAGGGTGCACTCGCAGGAGCCGCAGAGTTAGCCTTCGCGGCCACCGCAGGCCTATGTATAGGTGGTGGTTGCTTTTATAAGTCATTTTCAAGTTCGTCATGAAGGATATCCAGAGCTCTTCTTGATTCTTTGAGTTAAGGGCAACTTTTCGTGATATTCTCGCTACCGTACAAGCGTTCTTCATCGTCCTGGTAACATATGCATGTATTTTTTTTCCAATTTCTGTCCGTTGGAAAATGACTTATCGCATGAAATGCATTTAGACACATAGTAGTGAATATGCATGCTGATATGACTTGATAAAAAATATTCAACATAGTAAATGTTAGTATTAAACCATGCTGAACATAATGATGTGAAAAAATTTAACTTTTGAAACAGTCAAATTGACACCTTTTACTGTCATTTCTTATCCTATTTGAGGTCAAATGAGTAAAGGTAGAATAGTAAAATAATCCTAGTAATTAGAGTACACTTATAGATTTTTACTGTGAATGCATACAGGATGTATATGACTGTGTATAGGTGTGCTACTGAATGGCCACCTAGTCATGCCTATGTGCATGTGGATAGTCCCATTTACAAAGGGGGCTATGACAAAATTTTCCCAAAATGTAGGCATTGGGTAGTTATGCATTTTTAACTCTACAGTAGCTGTATGTTAAAACAATGCATGTATGCATGTAATCATAGAATGCATTTTGGAAAAGACTCCAGGTAAGGAATTACCACACCCTTTCTGAGGTGATTTAGAAACTTGCTGTCCAGATATTATGGATCCAGATCAGCCGAGCAGCTCCCGCAGGACCACTTCTGGCGTACAGAGGAGGGCTTTTGAAGAGCCTCAGCGCCACTTTGTGAGATAGCCTCGTCGTTTGGTGGAGGCGGTGATACGTCCTATTCGGGTTGAGGTGCCGAATGTCGAGGACGAGGAGGAGGATGTACCGTTCGAGGTTCCTGCTCCTACTGCACGTGTTCCCCATAGGGAATTACCAGGTATTCAAGTGGCGAACCCAGATCTTCTGGGTGACTTGAGTAGGCATCGTTCAGTATACCTGCACACAAACGAGGTATGAAGTTAGATCTTTAATCTTCCTTATTTCCTATTGATGAAGAGTCAAGGAGTCTGATGTTGATCTGCATTTGATGTAGGTTCCCAGCTTCACATAGCCTCGAGGGAATTGGTTTAGCATCTACTCTATGTATCATGCCTTGCATGATGACTATAGAGCGATCGTCCATGGCTGGGGATTCGGGAGGTTTTTCTCCATTCTACCCCGTCGCTGTCCCTGGGGTTACCTCAGGGCATTGTCTAAGCGGTGGTTCCACCAGACTCAGTCACTCCATTTACTGGATTGTGAGGTGATGATGACGACGATGGATTGGCAATTTATCACAGGTATAGAGTTTGGAGGGGAGCCAGTTCCTTGCACGACGGATATCACCCCTACTGCCGTCGAGATCCTTGTTGAGAGTCGGCGTGAGGCGCTTCAAGCGGCGCGGACTGTTTCATACTGGTCCTTTGAGCGTAGATGCTATGAGCGGGCTGTTGAGTGATCCCATACCCGATGATGTGAGAGTCAGGGATCGCATTCTTCGGTGATTGTTCCTGATGATCATTAGGGTCTGCTTCATAGCAGATAACTCTTCTATGGTGTCATTCATTTTGATTAGCGCCACTCGACACGTGGACCATATAAGAGAGTATGATTGGGGTTCCTACACCTTTGCCTACTTCCTCAGGGGAATGCGCATGCGATCGCAGGGCTTGACCGAGGCGTGGTTAGGATTCTACCCGTTTCTGCTGGTAAGTGTTTCTCTTGTCTTTTCCCATGTATAAGTTAAGAGTGTTAACTGACAGCAGATGTTTGCCTTTATGTTGGCAGTTTTGGGCATATTAGAGGCTTCCTTGTTTGCGTCCTGTGAGCGTGTTAGGTTTAGACACCTATCCACGAGGACGGAGATGGCATCATTCCATACAGACGGAGGTCCCACATTCTTTGAGGGTTTCACTCATTTATTGCTTCACAATTTGGAGCTATTGACAAACGGATGTCATCACATGGATTCCTACTACTACGGAGAGCATTTGGGAGTTGGTTTTGAGGATGTGTACCGATCGGAGTAGAGTACGTCATTTCACCCCGCAGGATTCCTCTCTTCACAGATGGAGGATGAAAGCTCTATTTAGGAGAAGCGTCTTATTATGAAAGTACTCACAGAGAGATCCGTATGCCGATCTTGCCTCCCGCCAGCGTTATTCGCACATCTCACACCACCCGTCATCGACATCCCATTGTTGGGGATCGGCGGTTTACATTGTCAAAGGGCCCTGTTCTCGTGGAGATGTTCCAAAGATTGGTGGATCCTCGTACCATTGGAGCTCGGACCGCGCCACATAGTTTATGGGGATATGGTTCCAGATCCGTGATGATGACGGATTAGCTAGCTTTGTGTCGGAGATCCGACTCATGTGACATGATTGATAGATCGACTTCGGCGATTGGATCGGTCACATCTTTTCATTCGACATTTGGGCAGAGATCCTGCAGAGGTAGATACTTTTGATCCTTCCATCTCTGGAGCTGGTCCCTCAGGTGACCCATATGGTTTTTGCGTACAGATCCTCCTCCTCAGATCACCGACATCCCTCAGAGATAGAGATCCCTGTAGTCCCTCAGGTGACCCATATAGTTGATTTTAAAATAATCTTATCCTCCATGCTTGAATTTGCCCAATATTTACTTATGAGTATGTTTTCATGTTGATCAGGCATTTAAGAAGCTATAGGATGCACATGAGGCAAGGAAGAGGAAACCATATTGCATTAGTAGAATCTCAAGCAATAACAAAAGCATAACATGAAGAACAAAACCCACAAAAGCAGATTAAGTAGCAATAACAGAAGGCTAGCAAGCTGGGGCTTGCCCCTCCAAGAACAAAAGAGAAAGCTGGGGCTTGCCCCTCATGGGCACTAATAGCATGCAAGCAAGTCGGGGCTTGCCCCTTGAATAACACCTGCAAGCCGGGCTTGCCCTCCTATTCTCAGTGACGAGAATGCTAGCAAAAGTCGGGCTTTCAGTCAAGAAGAACAACAGAGCAACCTAATCCCATTACACTTTATCTTCCTACCATCCCACACCTTCACAACCTACACCCACGATCAACAATCACACTCCTCACAACAATCAAACAAAATCCCACTCCTCCCACTTAGTCATCCACTACCCACCTACATAAATTCCTCTCTATAAAACCACCCTTCACCACACAATCTGACAACATCAATTCACACCAATTGGGAAGTTTGAGGACAGGCTTTGTGCAAATCTCTACCAACCAACCTGGAATTATACTGAAAGTAGAAGTTGTTTTCTAATTCCTCAATTTTTATCCCCATAGTTCGAACAAAATCACCAAGGACCACATGTTTGAGGCCATGAATCTATCTTTCGCCTCCTTGAATGTGACGCTCCAGAGCTTCAATCCCAATGCCCAATTCCCATACCAGCAACCAACCCCAATGCTAAGGTTCCCACCCAGCAATTCCAATGAAGAACAACAGACACCACAAACCCAGACTTGGGAGATTACAAGGAAGTCCTCTCTTATTTATTGCTTTATGTATACAATGAGGACATTATAATTTTCAAGTTTGGGGGATTTAGTTGCATGTTACATGTTGCATATTTAATTTCATTAGCTAGGTTTGCAAATGTTAGTTCATGGTTTATGTTTAGGATTGTTAAGTGTTTCATTCAGATAATCATGTAGTTGCATAGTAGCTTAGGAATGTAAATAGTTTTTATTTATCTTTGCATTCATGTTATGTTTACCACATATATCTAAAAAAAAAATTCAAAAATAATAGTTAGTTAATATGTTCATCTTGCATGAGTCCATCTGTTTGATAGTTACAGTCTATTTTGGCCAATGATGAGATTGGGATTGGATAGACAAGTATAATACTGATTATTAGAGCTTTTGATGTGATTTCTTGTTATGAATTGAATCTTTTCCTGTTTGAAACTGGTATAATAAGGATAACACAGTAAAAATAACTTGTTGATTGATTGAGTTTAAATTGATACATAATGGGACTCTAAAGGATAATGCTAGTTTGAATGAAAGAATGATAAGAATAAGTAGTGATGACTAAAGTTAGACAAGAACCTAAGTTTGGGGGAATATTTGGGGTACATAAACTATATAAAAAAGAAAGAAAAAGTATGAATTAACACCGTGGCGTGCTTGTCTAGTTTTGTGGCCTTTGTTACTTGAGTAAGTAAGCACGAGGGGATTGTCTTTACACCTAGCTCCCTAAGGTCTTAATGGTCTGGGAGTCATTGGTCGAAAGCTCGTTAAGGTAGCATTGTAAAGCCTAAGGGAATAAGACATTGCATAGCTATGTGTAAATAAAAAAAAGAAAAAAAGAATAAAACAGGAAATAATAGCAAAAAGCCCCCGTAGATGAAAATAAAGCATAAGTATCCCATGTTGACCCTCGATATTGGTAATTGTTTGATTTTAGTTGGATCTAGCTTGTTTTTGGATTTCTTGAGTTTAGATTGTATGATGCCTTCGAAGAGACTTGTTATGTATTAAATTTGATTTTATATCAATTAGCATGGTTGTTGAGCTCACACGCACTATACCAGTAATAACAGTTTAAGACTTGATGATTGACTAAGAAATTGTTGATTGGTTATGATATGATGTATTATCATGTTTACTTGATTTCTCTGAGGTCGGTTGAATATACTTGTGTTTATCAATACTGCTGGATGCGTAGACATGTAGACTAGGGGCATTGCATTGCTTTGCATTTTTGTATTGTTTTTGCTTGAGGACAAGCAAATGTTTAAGTTTGGGGGTATTTGATAAGTTGGTTTTATACCTACTTATCTGACATCTATTACTTGAATTATTTGCTTAATCTCGTGTTTCTTAGTTACTTTTCATACATTTTGTTTTCATTTTGTAGATTATATGTTTGGAAGAGGAGTGAGTAACTATTGGTATAAAATTTTCAAGGAAAAGCAAGTCCGGATATCGTTCGGGCCTTCATGTTCATTTTATGTGCATTTCATGTTCATGGCGTGGAACTTGGATTATGTCGAGGAATTCTTTCTTGGCATTCTGGAATGTCTTGCATCATTCTAATCGGAAGTTCGGATTTGAGAGTATGGCCGTCTAGCAACAAAGACAAAGTTAAGAGTTGTTTCGGTTGTCATTACACAGCAGCAGCTGCTTCCAATGCAATTTTGACCTTTATCCGTTTGTTATTTCTGAAAGCTAAAAGAATGAAAGTTGTAGAGCTCGTCGATAGCTTCTATTTGATAGGTCGTGGGCCCCGTAACTCCTCCCAATTTAAAGGTTATGGAAGTTTTAGCAGAGGAGGTTCCAGTAGGAAAAATAATTGGCAGATTGGGGGCAAGCCGGGGCTTGCTCTTTTGTGCCTTGGGAGCAAGCCAGGGCTTGGGGTCTGGGTTGATTAGCAGAAAGGGAGCAAGCCGGGGCTTGCTCTTACAAAGGGAAATAGCAAGCTGGGGCTTGGGTACTCGAAATTTAAGTCTTTTAGTTGGTTTCTAATGCTTCAAACATGGAGTTTAAGTGATGGAGATGACTTGGGACTCGTATATGCATGGCATTGTAATCAGAATACATGTGGAAGTATATAATTAACAAGGAACACTGAGATTAGAAGACACACAAGGCAAATTACGAAAATTAATCTTAGTTTTTCTAAGCAAGCATTGGAGGAGTAATTCAAGGAGATTTTTGAGACGATTGCGATTCTAGGCTACGTGAAGGGTGTTATTCATTATTCTTCGTCTTAGACTATTATTTATAATTGAAAGAATGATTTCCATGATTTATTCAGTGTTTATTTCGTTAATTATGAACTAATTCACTTTTTAGGCTTAGGATGGATCTTTGAGTGAATCTATGATTTTGTAAACTTTGATTTCCAATTTAATAAGCTATTTTCAGTTTATCAATATTAATTTGAGTGTGAATTTATGAATTGCCTGATCAATAATTCTTTATGGAATTGGATGGAATCGAGAGAGGATATTCAAATCTAGACCTAGTTGATATAGCATGTGTTCAGGATTTTGTTAATAGCTTAAATTTGATGAGTGTTAAGGTAGAGATATGCTTGACACCGCATGTAATCGGATAGAGAACTTATTCTTCAACCTTCTTCAATTGTAATTCACATAGAGATATAGTGGGTTAGTTAATTAAGGTGTTTAACGGATTTCTATCTTAATTGTGGATTGACGTTAATACGGTATTAGTGCATCGAGAGGTGGTTAATACTACGTTCGTGTTCTTGATTAATAAACTGGGATAGTGAATTGAATTGGAATAAAAGTGTTAATATCAGAGTGAAGCTTAGGGTGAAATCATAAGTCTAATTCTCCATTAATTGTTTGAAATTTTAGATTTTGATATTCGTGGTTGTTTTGTGTTAGTTTAATTATTCTTAAATTTAGTTGCGTTAATTTAAATTGTTGAGTTAATTTATTTAATAAGATTAGGGTTAATAGAAGATTGGTAATTGTAAGTTAAGGTTATTGTTAATTAGTCTCTGTGGGAACGATACTCTACTCATCACTCTATTACTTGTTGACCACGTATACTTGCGTGTTGTGCATATATAGATTTTACCCAATAGTTATGCATATATATGTATGTCCAGAGATATTCAGCATTGACCCCTGGATGGTCTTATGACACGGCCCGTATAGTTGTCTTCTTCGACAGTTAGCCGTATTGATCATACCCCACCATTTGTGGTGGTAGCTGGTATGCGATCATGGTATGATAGTATATCACCATCAGACATGGTGATCGTAGATGATTTGATGCAGCATACTATAACCCTACTGATGTTTCAGGTTCCTCCAGGATTTGTAGAGGCATGCTAGAAACCTTCGGCACCGAGACGGATAGATATTAGATTTGGGACCTGTGAGTTGACTCCTACTTTGGAGGAGTATGCACGATTGACGATGCTACCTCTGGACAGACCTTGCGTGCACATTGTGATGGGAGACATGAATAGACAGTTCATGACTCTCATAGGTTTGAGGCGCAGAGTGGTGCAGGATGAGATTACATCCGGCCACGTTATATCCCAGCGTTTTCTGTTTGATAGGTTTGGCTCTGAGGACAGCTATGCACGGCATTCAGGGGATTTCACCACACCTGAGGATCATTGGCGTTCAGCCAGAGTAGATGTACTGCTTCTATGCGTATTGTCATATGTCTACATGCCGCGGTACATGGATGAGCTGGATATCGGCGTCATAATGGCAGTGAGAGCTCTCAGGGAGGGTCATACCATCATACCGATGATCATTGCAGAGACATTGAGGTCAGCTACACACTGCTGCACTTATCCGATAGGAGTATTCACAGGTAGCTCGGTCATGCTGTATGTGTGGTTTATGTCACACTTGAAACCGATTGGCACACTTAGACATCATGGATTTTGTTTCACCCATAACATAGCCATGATGTACTCCTTTCAGCCTGCGGGGTGTACAGATGCTGCATCTTGGTCCGCTTTCTTGGCAGAGATTGGAGATCCGTTTGATATATTGCCGTGTTCAGGGCTTAGCTCACCCTACAGCTTCATTACTCATGCTCCGGGCATGGATTATCTCCCTCTGGCTTTTTGAGGGGCATGATTACCTACCACCCACTGGCCGTGATGTGTCAGTTTGACCAGTTTCAGGATTTCCATCTGTATGAGGGGACAGTGAGTCAGTGCTTCGCGTCACACCGTTTGTCAGCGAAGGACAGATCCAGGTTGTATGCCTGTTGGGATTAGCGAGAGCTGGCTGAGTTTTCTGTCAGTCATCCAGGTTGTTCTACAGAGTATTCTGCATAGATGGAGACAGAGACTGCATCGGCTGCGGCAATATCCATAGTGCAGGAGACTGATTCTGAGGATGAGGAGCCTATAGAGGAGGCTGTCATTTCCACTGATGAGTTGACTACTGGGCTGCTAGCTTTTGTGATGGATTCTCCCACCCCGAGTGCCACTGTTACCTAGTATTCGGCACAGCATTTGGAGCAGAGCTTACATCTAATGACCTATGATAGAGATCAGGCTAGGACCGCGATGTTGACAGCTCTTGATGAGAGAGATACCGCTCTGTTGGAGAGGGATGAGGCCAGATCAGCCAGGGATGCATTGATTGGAGAACAGGATGCCGCCTTATCTGCTAGGGATGTGGCCATTGCAGATAACACTTCTATTAGATCCCAGATGACTGTCAGTCTTGCCGACATGAGTGCATACATTGATGAGCATTCCGCCACCATGCAGTTAGCCTCTGATCTGCTAGCTCGTGTAGATACCCTTGGGCAGGAGCTTGCAGCGTTACCTCTGTCTTCAGAGAGGAATGCTATGTTAGATCTGATAGTCCGCATATATACAGATCTGTAGATAGCTTTTGTATTTTCCTGCACAGACTAACTTAGCCATTTTTGTCATGTACATCACATATGTATATATCAAACAGAATTATGTATGGCATGGAAATATATTTTGATTCACTTCCCTTTTAGTTATGGCTTGATACTTGCTTGATATTTGCCTGTTTCTCCAGGGCCTTGGATCTTGATGCATTCTAAACTTATCCTTGATAGATGGACATTGAGACGTCAAAAGGTCTCTCAGAACGGATCATTGATTTCTGAAAAATCCCTACCACCTTTGGTGTCTTGGGACTGGTATCTGTATGGAAAAGTGGAGAGGAGGGTGGTTTCTTCCTCTTTGAGATTAATCGCACCACAGATGGTCGCCAGTACTTCTATTTGCGAGAAGCCTAGTTAATTCCATCTCTTATGGGTTGGTATTGTTCTTCAAGGCACAATCGTAGCTTAGATGGTCACCGAATCTTCTATTTGTGAGAAGAGGTTGGATAATTCCATCCCTTTGATCTGAAACCGATGAAGTGGGGGAAATTGAAGGTTGATCCCGATCTTAGTGTGACAAGTATGTTTGTTCGGTAGGGGTTAGATCGCACCATAAATGGTCGCCACGTACTCTCAATTGAAGAGGAGATCAAGTCTGCGTAGTTCAACCTAGTGTAGGAGGTTCAACGCTGAATGTGAAAGGCAGAAGGGTGTAGAAGTATTTTTGTTATTTTTGTTGTTTTTGTGAATGATAAGTAGGTTTTATACCTACTTATCCGGTATCTTTTACTTGAATTAGTTGCTTATATTCATGTGTCTTAGTTACTTTTCATGCATTTTGTGTTCATTTTGTAGGTTATACGTTTGGAAGCGGTGTGAGCGACTATTGGTAAGGAAAAGCAAGGAAAATGCAAAGAAAAGCAATCCGGACATCATTTGGGCTTTTATGTTCATTTCATGTTCTTGGCTTAGAACTTGGACTATATTGTAGAGCTTCTTCTACGCTTTCTTGAACATCTTGAATCATTCCAATCGGAGTTCGGATGAAAGAGTTATGACATTTCTACCAACGGACATCGTTGAACTTCATTGTTTTGGGTGGCCATTTCCATAGCAGTCACTTCCAGTCCGATTTCAACTTTCATCCGTTTGTTATTTCTTAAAACTCAAAGAATGAAAGTTATAGAGCTCGTCGATAGCTTCGATTCGATAGGTGGCAGGCCCCGTAATTCCTCCCGGATCAAAGGTTATGGCCGTTTTACCACATGACACTACAGTAGAAAAAATAATTAGTAGCTTGTACCCAAGCCGGGGCTTGCTCTTTTTGGCCTTGATAGAAAGTCAGGGCTTGGGTCCTGGGCGCATTAGCGGGCAACTAGCAAGCCGGGGCTTGCCCTCCAAAGAGTAAAACCCAAGTTGGGGCTTGGGTACGCGTAAAAGAAGCATTTTTTGGCCAAATTTGAGTTCGGGAAGGATTGTTTCGATCCAATTGACTTAAGGACTTCCCATAGGACTTAAAGACATATAAAGAGACTTATAAAAGGAGGACATTTATAAGGATTAGGGGGAGTTTTTGGAAGAATTTCATTAGATTAGATTAGAGTAAATTAGATCAAAATCCTAGTTCTAATGAGTTTTGGAGATTGAAGCAACTTGGAGACCATTGAAGATTCAAAGTAAGAGCAAGGAGGGAGCGTCAAATCTACAGACAATAGATTTTATCTTCTTATCTTCTTCTATCTTTGTCTTTTAATGTGTATTCAAGTGTGGATTCTTAGTTTTAATTCAATAATCATGAACTAATTCTTTGTTTGAGATTACAATGGATCTTATTGTGTAGTTTATTTTAATATGCTTCACTATCAATTATTATGTTCTATTGTGAGGATTGTCTATTGTGATTTGGACTTAATTTTTTAATTGATTGGCCATCAATTACCATGATAATCTATATGAACTCGAGAGATGAAGTATAGATTTAGATCTGATCGTGATAGCATGTGTTCAGGATTTTGTTAATATCTTAAACTTGATGAGTGTTAAGGTAGAGATATGCTTGACACCGTATGTAATCGGATAGAGAACTTATTCTTAAACCTTCTTCAATTGTAATTCACATAGAGATATAGTGGGTTAGTTGATTAAGGTGTTTAACGGATTTCTATCTTAATTGTGAATTGACGTTAATATGGGTATTATGCATCGAGAGGTGGTTTTATCTGCTTTAGTGTTCTTGATTAACAATTCAGGATAGAGAATAATTGATGAGAAGTGTGTTAACTTAAATGAAGCAATAAGTGAAGTTGTGATCTTGAATCTCCGTTATCTTAGTTTAACTAGTGGAATTTAATAGTAGTTTAATTTATATAATTTGAAATTCATTCATTTAAATAAGATTGAGTTGGTTACGGGTTAGTACTTGGTGATTTTTATTAAATAATTCTTTGTGAGAACGATACTCAACTTATCACTTTATTACTTGTTGACCACGTATACTTGCGTGTTGTGCGGTATTGCGTTGTTAGTTTTATTTTTATTGTTAGTCAATATGCGGCAACGACGTTGGCTTGAGCTGTTGAAAGATTACGATCACACTATTCAATATCTTCCTGGAAAAGCGAACGTAGTAGCTGACGCATTGAGTAGAAGATTATATGCAAGTACGAGTGCGATATTGTCAACGTAAAGGCCCATTTTATATGACTTACAAAGGATGGAGGTAGAATTAAAGACTCCAGGGACCCACATGATGATGACGAATATACGAGTAGAACCGAATTTAATCGATAAAGTTAAAACTGCTCAAGCTACGGACCTAGGACTGATGCGTATGAAGAAGAAAGTGCAAGAAGGAGCTGTTCCAGAACTAAGAATCGATGAAGAAGGAATACTTCGAGTCAACTCTAGACTTTGTGTTCCTAACGACTCTGATTTGAAGCATAGAATCATGATGGAGGCACACAACACACCGTTTGTAATCTATCCTGGGAGTACCAAAATGTATCATGATATTCGACATACATTTTGGTAGAATAATATGAAGAGAGAGATCGCGGAGTTTATCTCGAGGTGTTTAACTGTCGGCGTGTAAAGTAAGAGCATCAAGTGCCAAAGGGTCCATTGCAACCACTTGAGATTCTAGAATAGAAGTGGGAACACATTACCATGGATTTCGTTACAGGTCTTCCCAAAGTTTCTCAAGGCATAGATGCGATTTGGGTTATTGTTGATAGATTAACCAAGTCTGCTCATTTCTTGCCGATACGTGAGACTTATTCCCTTGAACGTCTTGCTCGTATGTACTTGAATGAGAT
Source organism: Panax ginseng (assembly GCA_020205605.1). Lineage (NCBI taxonomy): Eukaryota > Viridiplantae > Streptophyta > Magnoliopsida > Apiales > Araliaceae > Panax > Panax ginseng. The sequence goes on along the minus strand of CM035133.1, from coordinate 24,486,514 downwards.
TGTGAGATTGCATGGCATGCCAGTATCCATAGTTTCGGATCGTGACCCAAGATTCACTTCAAGATTTTGGGTTAGCTTGCAGAAAGCTATGAAGCGGATTTTCTGATTGATTTAGCATACCATCCTCAAAGCGGACGGACAATCGAGAGGACTATTCAAACCTTGAAGATCTATTAAGACTCTGTGTTCTAGATTTCAAAAGAAGTTGGGATAAGTACTTGCCACTGGTGGAATTCTCCTATAACAACAGTTATCAAGCAAGTATAGGCATGGCTCCATTTGAGGCGTTGTATGGACGAAAGTGTCATTCTCTAGTATGCTGGGACGAGGTGGGTGAAACAACTTTCTTTGGGACCGTAATTAGTATGCATGACTATAGAAAAGATCCAAATGATTCGACAACGTATTCAAACTTCACAAGATCGACAAAAGAGTTATGTTGATCTTCATAGAAAGGACGTGGAGTTTAATATTGGAGATCATGTATTGATACGTGTTGCTCCATGGAAGGGAGTTACAAGATTTGGAAAGAGAGGAAAGCTCAATCCAAGATTTGTTAGTCCATTTGAGATTCTTGACCGAATAGGAAACGTGGCCTATAGACTCGCATTACCTCCAAACATGTCTCGTGTTCATAATGTTTTTTATATATCTATGCTTCGTAAATATTAGAAAGACCCGAACCACCTTATTGCGTTAGAACCAGACGAGATAGCCGAAGATTTAACGTACGAGGAGGTACCTGTTAAGATCTTGGATAGGAAAGAACATGTCCTACGCACCAAGGTTATACCACAAGTTAAGGTTTTGTGGAGGAACCATGCTATTGAAGAAATGACCTGGGAGTTAGAATCAGAATTGAAAGCGAGGTACCCTCACCTATTCAAACACACCGAATGCGCGTACGTCAATTTCGAGGACGAAATTTTATAAGGAGGGGAAGGTGTAAGACCCCAACTTATTATAAATAAATTAAATTTTCCTTTATTCATTATTCTAAATTAATAAGGGTTAATTTGTTATAATGCTTTGGTTATGAGTGAAATGTGCAAAGTTTACAAAATAAGCAAGTGGTTATAAAATATTCATTTCTGTCGGGGAATATTCGTTTGGTGGTGGAATAACAACGTAATTGTTTCAGATTAAACTTTGTTGGATTACACGGTGGTTCAAAATCTTTATGTCTGGCGTGGTTGCACGATGGCACAGGTATTGCAGTATTGTTGAATTATTGATTAAACGCGTGAAAGGCACTACTCAATAATTGTTACGGTGAATTACCGATTCAATATTTTATTTTATTGATTCAATAATTGCTTTGCGTTGTTAGTTTATATTATTATTGTTTCAATAATTGTCATCGCACAAAGTATTTTCCATTATCGGATCAATAATTCATATTATTTGAATAATATTATTAGATAACATTATTGGCAATGTCTAGAAAGTTACATCGAGGAGAGGTTAGGTCATCTAATTGCTACCAATGAGGAGAAATCCTTATTGAAAAGCACCTCTTCCTAAAAACGGCACCGATCATCATAGTTGTGATTACGTAATATTATATGTAAATAATTAATTATCGATTTATATGATAAGGAAATATTTATTTGATGTGGATGTAAATAATGGATTTATTTATGTGGTTATAAACGAAGGAATTAATGCTGAGGTGTTTTATCAGTATTTTGTCGGAAGGGAGGTATTAAAAATCACCCGTTTGTGGATTTCAGATATTTTCTGTTTGGAATTTGGAAAAACTCAAAGCTACAAAGTTGTAGAGAATAAAATTCGTATTTTTCTGATAACCGGACTATTTTCTATGAATTGTTGAAGTTTCGAAAAATAAAATAATTTTTATTAAATTATGGGTGGGACCCACTTTTTGGTTGGTGATAAATTCACATGTGGGCTGCTGATTTTCTTTGTCAAAGGTGGTGGCTAGCTTGCATGCGTAGAAAATAGGAAAAGAAATAATATTAGTTTATTATTTAGTCTCCTTTGGCGTTCTAGCATTTTCCTATAAATAAACGCTTAGGTTATAATTGAAAATCACACCAGAAACAAGTTTTCTTTCTCTCTAGATTATCGAGCGTATTCTTGTGAGTATTTTGATACTTTGAGAGTTACAGTTCGGTACAAGTTTCTTTCGGCTTTCTATCCGATATTTTGATCAGAAGTACCGTTATTTTGAGGTAAGAGATGTTATTTTCTTCTTAAATGATATTATTTTCTTCAATATCATTATGCCAAAATATATTGGTGAACGTTTTAATCAAATTTGGAACTTTTTGTGCTCGGGGTTACTATTCACGATATCTGCCTTTATTCATAGAAAAATGAAATTTCTTCTTTTTATCCAAAATGTCTATTATGGTTACTATCTTTGATTGTATCCATGTTTTGGTCTTTATTTTTGAATTCTACTTCAAAATTGGTTATTATGGAGTATTATTGATCTTGGATAAAACTGTAATACGAATTCGTAATATTTGTCCTTCTGTCTCATGAGATTCATTTTCTTTAAAATATTTTTCATCATCCTCAGTCTAAATGATAATATTACTGAATATCTTTGGACTGTAGTGCAAAGATGCATGATTAACTGATGAATATCTTTGGCCCGTAGTGCAAAGATGAACAGGTGTTGAGATTAACATAACCAACTGGTGATATAAATGAATATCTTTGGCCTGTAGTGCAAAGATGAATATTTGATTAAAGATGTATATTGATTATTGTTACAGGGATAAAATATTGATGATGGACTTTTTAATCTTAGAAGATAGTAGAGCTCATTCTCTACTTGACTCTTCTAATGGATTGTTGTTTCCGCTGCAGAATATTGATCTAAAACTTGTTGTTTATTATATTATATCAGATTTTCCCTGTTGAGGACTAACGATAATTTGTTGCATATTATCTTAGTCATAATATTCTTTACTGGGCTAGTTGAGCTCACCCTTTTCCTTTTTGTTCAATTTTTCTTCTCAAGAGGTGAGAACATAATAGGTTCGAGTCGGGGTATGGAGTGATTGTTCTAGAAAGATGTTTTAGCAGTCCTCACTATTTCTGTAAAATAGTGTATGAATAATTGTAATGAGGACTTATTTGGGTGTGGATATTGTCTAGAAGACAATATTTGTATTTAAACTCACAGTATGTGTTGTCGTATTTTGCTCAAAATTTTTATTATTAAAGTTATAGTTTGCTTTCTGTACCATGTATTTGGCGACTCAGAATGGGTGTTGTATACCTATTTTGGGGGCATCACAGTTGGTATCAAAGCTTAGGGATATGGTCTCTGGCGGAGATCGGGGAATAGAACTAGGAGGGGAGAGATGAGTAAATCCTTAGCTAGTGTGTCATATCTAAGCTTATTTGTTGGTCAGTCATAATATAGGGATATTATGTGATATGTTAATTTGTTTAATTAACCCTTGTTTTATGAAAGTATTTAAGAATGGCTGCTGAGAACGTTAACAATGGAGTTTATGAGACTGTGGAACAACCTTTAGTCACAAACCAGGAGAACGTGCAATAGGAAGGCAATATTCCTCCTGTAAACAACACTACCAAGCAAACGATGAACGATGGAATGTTTAGGAGCTTTTTACAGTTCATGAAAAATTAGACGAGGGAGACTCGTGTACAAAATATGTGTGGAAATGATGGCGGCCTTGCGATGCATCACTGACCAAGAAGTTCAAGGAGTTGGGACCACGAGATTTACTGGGGAAAGCCCGATCCGATTAAGGCGGAAACATGGGTCAAGCAAATTACCAAGATATTCGATGTCTTGGGATACACGAAGGAGCAAAAGGTTCCATTCGCCACCTTTATGTTAGTGGAGAAGGCAGACTTGGTGGGAATCAGTGAAGCGTGCACTCCACCCGGTACCGACTCAACATGTCTTGGGAAAGATTTCAGAAACTGTTCAATGACAAGTACTTTCCAGAAAGTATTCGTCATATAAAGGAGGTAGAGTTTATTAGACTGGAATAGAACAACATGACGGTGTCCCAGTATGAGGAAAAGTTCATAGAGTTATCCAGGTTTGCACCTCATTTGGTAGAGAATGAGGAACGAATGACGCGGATGTTTCTGAGAGGTCTAAAACCCGAGATTCGTCAATACCTTATCTCTCATAAATTTTCTCTGTATTCAGATGTTGTCAACAGGGCTCAATTATTAGAGAGAGATAATGAATATACTCAACCGAGAGACCACAAACTGTAGGTCATCTGGGTGGTGAGCCATCGTAAGCGATGATAACCAAATGAGGAGGAAAAAATCTGAGACAAAGGAGGTAACCACTCGGTGGTAATCGTGGCCATGATAATAGGAGAGGTGAGTCAGTGGAAATTTCAAAAAAGAGGAGATTCAACAATGATGGGAAGACATCAAGTAAAGACCAACACCAACAACAAATTTTAGGGGAGGAAGCGACCATCGATCATCGTGTTACAAATGCGGGAAGAGGGACATATCATTCAAAGCGCCCACAACAATCCAAGGTATGTTATAATTGTGGAAAGGAAGGACATATCGCTCGAGATTGTACTATAGTGAAACCAAGTTCAATGAGGGATGGTGACTCAAGGGTCATTTGTCCCGGATAAGTCAAAATTAGTGGTTCCTGGAAGAGCGTTTGTTGTGACTGGCCAAAACGTGAGGAACCCGAACGAGGTGATCACGGGTAAGCTAATCTTGAATTCTTGCGAAGTTTATACCTTACTAGATACCGGTTCTACCCATTCTTTTATCGCTCTCAGATGTGCTCAACGTTTAAACTTGACTCCGGAGAAATTAGACTTTGATTTATCTGTTGAAACTCTGTTGGGTGAAACCTTCGTTACATCTACAGCTTATAAATCTTGCTTAATCCAAGTTGGCACAATCACATTACCTGTTGATCTTATTTCTTTAAAGATACTTGCTTTTGATGTGATTTTAGGAATTGATTGGTTAACCACTCATCATGCCAAAATTGATTGTTTTTGTAAGGTTGTTAGTTTTCATATTCCTAACCAACCTGTCATACGAATTCAAACAACTAAACCACTAAAATCAGTCACTATCATATCAAGCCATAAAGCTATTCATTTATTGAAAAATGGATGCCAAGCTTTCTTAGCCCATGTTATGGATTTGAACAGAGACAAGTCAAATTTGGATAATATTTCTGTTGTTAAAGAATTTCCTGATGTATTTCCTGAAGAACTTCCCGGTCTACCCCCAGAACGTGATGTTGAATTCTTTATTGACCTTGAACCGGGTACAAAACCCCTTTCTAAAACCCCATATCGAATGACTCCTATTGAACTTCAGGAGTTAAAAGTCCAACTACAGGAATTGTTAGACATCGATTTTATTCGTCCTAGTACATCTCCTTGGGGTGCTCCTGTTTTATTCGTAAAGAAGAAAAATGGGAGTATGCGACTTTGTATTGACTACCGAGAATTAAACCATGTCACCATCAAGAACATGTATCCCCTACCTCGTATTGATCATCTGTTTGACCAGTTGCAAGGAGCACAATTCTTTTCAAAGATCGATCTTCGTTCTGGATATCATCAACTGAAGATTAAAACTGAGGATATTCAAAGACCGCCTTGTAACTCGAGACACGGGCATTATGAATTCTTAGTCATGTCTTTTGGATTGATTAATGCTCCTGCTGCTTTCATGGATATGATGAACCGTGTATTCAAGGAATATTTGGATCAGTTCGTTGTTGTCTTTATTGATGACATCCTCATCTATTCCAAAAGCCGTGAAGATCATGAGCACCATTTGAAGCTAATACTTGAAAGGCTTCGTGAAAACAAGCTTTATGCCAAGCTAAAGAAATGTGAGTTTTGGCTTGAGGAAGTAGCATTCCTTGGGCACGTGGTGTCAAAACATGGAGTATCTGTTGACCCAGCGAAGATTGAAGCAATACAAAGTTGGGAGCAACCAAGTCGGTGGTGAAAATCACGTGACTTTACGGGCTTATTTGGTTATTATCGGAGATTCGTGGAAGGATTTTCTTGAATTGCTACTCCGTTAACTCAGCTAACTTAGAAAGATACAAAATTCGTATGGAGCGAGGAATGCGAGAGGAGTTTCCAAGAGCTCAAGAGGAGACTTCTTTTGGTACCTGTTCTGGCAATACCATCTGGTTCGGATGGATTTGTTATCTACAACGATGCTTCAGGCAAAGGGTTAGGATGTGTGCTCATGCAACATAGGAAAGTCATAGCCTATGCCTCATGACAACTCAAAGAATATGAGAGGAATTATCCTACTCATGATCTGGAGTTGGCAGCAGTTGTTTTCGCGTTGAAAATTTGGAGACACTACTTGTATGGGGAGAAAGTGGAGATTTATATGGACCATAAAAGCCTCAAATATTTCTTCACCCAAAAAGAACTCAATATGCGGCAACGACGTTGGCTTGAGCTGTTGAAAGATTACGATCACACTATTCAATATCTTCCTGGAAAAGCGAACGTAGTAGTTGACGCATTGAGTAGAAGATTATATGCAAGTACGAGTGCGATATTGTCAACGTAAAGGCCCATTTTATATGACTTACAAAGGATGGAGGTAGAATTAAAGACTCCAGGGACCCACATGATGATGACGAATATACGAGTAGAACCGAATTTAATCGATAAAGTTAAAACTGCTCAAGCTACGGACCTAGGACTGATGCGTATGAAGAAGAAAGTGCAAGAAGGAGCTGTTCCAGAACTAAGAATCGATGAAGAAGGAATACTTCGAGTCAACTCTAGACTTTGTGTTCCTAACGACTCTGATTTGAAGCATAGAATCATGATGGAGGCACACAACACACCGTTTGTAATCTATCCTGGGAGTACCAAAATGTATCATGATATTCGACATACATTTTGGTAGAATAATATGAAGAGAGAGATCGCGGAGTTTATCTCGAGGTGTTTAACCTGTCAACGTGTAAAGGCGGAGCATCAAGTGCCAAAGGGTCCATTGCAACCACTTGAGATTCTAGAATAGAAGTGGGAACACATTACCATGGATTTCGTTACAGGTCTTCCCAAAGTTTCTCAAGGCATAGATGCGATTTGGGTTATTGTTGATAGATTAACCAAGTTTGCTCATTTCTTGCCGTCGTCGTGAGACTTATTCCTTGAACGCGTCTTGCTCGTATGTACTTGAATGAGATTGTGAGATTGCATGGCATGCCAGTATCCATAGTTTCGGATCGTGACCCAAGATTCACTTCAAGATTTTGGGTTAGCTTGCAGAAAGCTATGTGCACGGATTTACGATTCAGTTTAGCATACCATCCTCAAACGGACGGACAATCAGAGAGGACTATTCAAACCCTTGAAGATCTATTAAGACTCTATGTTCTAGATTTCAAAAGAAGTTGGGATAAGTACTTGCCACTGGTGGAATTCTCCTATAACAACAGTTATCAAGCAAGTATAGGCATGGCTCCATTTGAGGCGTTGTATGGACGAAAGTGTCATTCTCTAGTATGCTGGGACGAGGTGGGTGAAACAACTTTACTGGGACCAGAATTAGTATGCATGACTATAGAAAAGATCCAAATGATTCGACAACGTATTCAAACTTCACAAGATCGACAAAAGAGTTATGTTGATCTTCATAGAAAGGACGTGGAGTTTAATATTGGAGATCATGTATTGTTACGTGTTGCTCCATGGAAGGGAGTTACAAGATTTGGAAAGAGAGGAAATCTCAATCCAAGATTTGTTAGTCCATTTGAGATTCTTGACCGAATAGGAAACGTGGCCTATAGACTCGCATTACCTCCAAACATGTCTCGTGTTCATAATGTTTTTCATATATCTATGCTTCGTAAATATTAGAAAGACCCGAACCACATTATTGCGTTAGAACCAGACGAGATAGCCGAAGATTTAACGTACGAGGAGGTACCTGTTAAGATCTTGGATAGGAAAGAACATGTCCTACGCACCAAGGTTATATCACAAGTTAAGGTTTTGTGGAGGAACCATGCTATTGAAGAAATGACCTGGGAGTTAGAATCAGAATTGAAAGCGAGGTACCCTCACCTATTCGAAACACCAGGTACGTACGTCAATTTCGAGGACGAAATTTTATAAGGAGGGGAGGGTGTAAGACCCCAACTTATTATAAATAAATTAAATTTTCCTTTATTCATTATTCTAAATTAATAAGGGTTAATTTGATATAATGCTTTGGTTATGAGTGAAATGTGCAAAGTTTACAAAATAAGCAAGTGGTTATAAAATATTCATTTCTGTCGGGGAATATTCGTTTGGTCGTGGAATAACAACGTAATTGTTACCTGATTATAATCGTTGGATTACACGGTGGTTCAAATCGAATGTCTGGCGTGGTTGCACGATGAAGCATACAGTATTGCAGCAAAGATTGTTGAATTATTGATTAAATGACGTGAAGAAGGCTTTACTCAATAAATTGTTACAGTGAGTTCTAGATTCAATATTTTATTTTATTGATTCAATAATTCTTTGCGTTGTTAGTTTATATTATTATTGTTTCAATAATTGTCATCGCACGAGATTTTCCATTATCAGATCAATAATTCATATTATTTGAATAATATTATTAGATAACATTATTGGCAATGTCTAAAAAGTTCTGTCAAGGAGAGGTTAGGTCATCTAATTGCGCGCCAGTAAGGAGAAATCCTTATTGAAAAGCACCCTCTTTCCTTAGAACGGCCTGGTTGTCATAATTGTGATTCTGTAATATTATATGTGAATAATTAATTATCGATTTATATGATAAGGAAATATTTATTTGATGTGGATGTAAATAATGGATTTATTTATGTGGTTATAAACGAAGGAATTATTGCTGAGGTGTTTTATCAGTATTTTGTCGGAAGGGAGGTATTAAAAATCACCCGTTTGTGGATTTCAGATATTTTCTGTTTGGAATTTGGAAAAACTCAAAGCTACAAAGTTGTAGAGAATTCGATTTCAGGCAGAATGGAATAAAATTCGTATTTTTCTGATAACCGGACTATTTTCTATGAATTGTTGAAGTTTCGAAAAATAAAATAATTTTTATTAAATTATGGGTGGGACCCACTTTTTGGTTGGTGATAAATTCACATGTGGGCTGCTGATTTTCTTTGTCAAAGGTGGTGGCTAGCTTGCATGCGTTGAAAATAGGAAAAGAAATAATATTAGTTTATTATTTAGTCTCCTTTGGCGTTCTAGCATTTTCCTATAAATAAACGCTTAGGTTATAATTGAAAATCACACCAGAAACAAGTTTTCTTTCTCTCTAGATTATCGAGCGTATTCTTGTGAGTATTTTGATACTTTGAGAGTTATAGATTCATACAAATTTCTTTCGACTTTCATCCAGATATTACGATCGGAAATACAAGTTATTTTGAGGTAAGGGATGTTATTTTCTTCTTAAATGATATTATTTTCTTCAATATCATTATGCCAAAATATTGGTGAACGTTTTAATCAAATTTGGAACTTTTTGGGTCGGGGTTACTATTCACGTATACGACACTATTCACGTATACGGCACTATTCACCGAAAAATGAAATTTCTTCTTTTTGTCCAAAATGTCTATTATGGTTACTATCTTTGATTGTATCCATGTTTTGGTCTTTATTTTTGAATTCTGCTTCAAAATTGGTTATTATGGAGTATTATTGATCTTGGAACTGCAATACGAATTCCTAATATTTGTCCTTCTGTCTCACGGGATTCGTTTTCTTTAAAATATTTTTCATCATCCTCGGTCCTAAATGATGATATTCTTGAATATATTTGGCACAGTAGTGCAAAGATGCATGATTAATCGATGAATATCTTTTGCCGTAGTAGTGCAAAGATGAGCAGTGTTGAGATGAACATGACCAATTTGGTGATATAAATGAATATCTTTGGCTCAGAGTGCAAAGATGAATATTTGATTAAAGATGTATATTGATTGTTGTTACAGGATAAAATATTGATGATGGACTTTTAAATCTTAGAAGATAGTAGATCTCATTCTCACCGACTCTTCTAATGGATTCTTTCATTCTCACTGCAGAATATTGATCTAAAACTTGTTGTTTATTATATTCTATCAGATTTTCCTTGTTGAGGACTAACGATAATTTGTTGTATATTATCTTAGTCATAATATTCTTTACTGGGCTAGTTGAGCTCACCATTTTCCTTTTTGTTCCATTTTTCTTCTCAGGAGGTGAGAACATAGCAGGATCGAGTCGGGGTATGGAGTGATTATTCTAGAAAGATGTTTTAGCAGTCCTCACTATTTCTATAAAATAGTGTATGGATAATTGTAATGAGGACTTATTTGGGTGCGGATATTGTCTAGAAGACAATATTTGTATTTAAACTCACAGTATGTGTTGTCGTATTTTGGTCAAAAATTTTATTATTGAAGTTGTGTTTGCTTTTTGTACCATGTATTTGGCGACTCAGAATGGGTGTTTTATACCTATTTTGGGGGCATCACAATTCCCACAGAGAATTAGTTAATAAAACTCACCAAGTACTAACCCGTAACTAACTCAATCTTATTTAAACGAATGAATTTCAAATTATATAAATTAAACTACTATTAAATTCCACCAGTTAAATTAAGATAACGGAGATTCAAGATCACAACTTCACTTATTGCTTCATTTAAGTTAACACACTTCTCATCAATTATTCTCTATCCTGAATTGTTAATCAAGAACACTAAAGCAGATAAAATCACCTCTCGATGCATAATACCCATATTAACGTCAATCCACAATTAAGATAGAAATCCGTTAAACACCTTAATCAACTAACCCACTATATCTCTATGTGAATTACAATTGAAGAAGGTTTAAGAATAAGTTCTCTATCCGATTACATGCGGTGTCAAGCATATCTCTACCTTAACACTCATCAAGTTTAAGCTATTAACAAAATCCTGAACACATGCTATCACGATCTGATCTAAATCTATACTTCATTTCTCGAGTTCATATAGATTATCATGGTAATTAATGGCCAATCAATTAAACAATTAAGTCCAAATCACAATAGACAATCCTCACAATAGAACATATTAATTGATAGCGAAGTATATTAAAATAAACTACACAATAAGATCCATTGTAATCTCAAACAAAGAATTAGTTCATGATTATTGAATTAAAACTAAGAATCCACACTTGAATACACATTAAAAGACAAAGATAGAAGAAGATAAGAAGATAAAATCTATTGTCTGTAGATTTGACGCTCCATCCTTGCTCCTACTTTGAATCTTCAATGGTCTCCAAGTTGCTTCAATCTCCAAAACTCATTAGAACTAGGGTTTTGATCTAATTTACTCTAATCTAATCTAATGGAATTCTTCCAAAAACTCCCCCTAATCCTTGTAAATCTCCTCCTTTTATAAGTCTCTTTATATGTCTTTAAGTCCTATTGGAAGTCCTTAAAGTCAATTGTATCGAAACAATCCTTCCCGAACTCAAATTTGGCCAAAAAATGCTTCTTTTATGTGTACCCAAGCCCCAGCTTGGGTTTTACTCTTTGGAGGGCAAGCCCCGGCTTGCTAGTTGCCTGCTAATACGCCCAAGACCCAAGCCCTGACTTTCTATCAAGGCCAAAAAGAGCAAGCCCCGGCTTAGGTGCAAGCTGCTAATTATTTTTTCTACTATAGTGTCCTCTGGTAAAACAGCCATAACCTTTGATCCTGGAGGAATTACGGGGCCTGCCACCTATCAAATCGAATCTATCGACGAGCTCTACAACTTTCATTCTTTGAGTTTTAAGAAATAACGAATGGATGAAGGTCTAAATTGGACTGGAAGTGACTGTTATAGATGTGGCCACCCAAAACAATGAAGTTCAACGACGTCCGTTGGTAGAAATGTCATAACTCTTTCATCCGAACTTCGATTGGAATGATTCAAGATGTTTCGAAAAGCGAAGAAGAAGCTTTACAATATAGTCCAAGTTCCAAGCCAATAACATGAAATGAACATAAAAGCCCAAATGATGTCCGGATTGCTTTTCTTTGCATTTTCCTTGCTTTTCCTTACCAATAGTCACTCACACCGCTTCCAAACATATAACCTACAAAATGAACACAAAATGCATGAAAAGTAACTAAGACACATGAATATAAGCAACTAATTCAAGTAAAAGATACCGGATAAGTAGGTATAAAACCTACTTATCAGTGAAGAAAGGGCAGAAATGTTTTTGTTGTTTTTTCTTTATTGCGACCGGGCCATATGGAATAGGGTTGCCTACGTACCCCCGGGTATCAGGGAGATCATGTCGACGTAGTTCGCCCCTCAGGATGAATTGCAGCTGAAGAGAAGCGTAAATCCCATGTGCAGGCTATACTGCGGGGAGAAGCAAGTTTGATCCCATAATGGGGATAAACTGCAAGTGTGGAAAAAGTTTAATCCCGTCTTTAGGACAAACTGCAAGTGTAAAAAAGTTTAATCCCATCTTCAGGATAAACTGCAGGTGTGAAAAGTTTATTCTCGTCTTCAGGAGAAACTGCAGGTCTGAAAAGTTTAATCTCGTCTTCAGGAGAAACTGCAGGTGTGAAAAGTTTATTCTCGTCTTTAGGAGAACCAAAATTATATGAAAGGTTTGAAATGAAAGGAAACCAGGCTGTTGGCTTGAAGTGTATGTTTCCCTGAGGGGCAGAAGAGTTTGTAAAAAGGTGAAAGGGTTCAAAACCAGAATGACTGGTGATTTGATGATCAAAACCAGGATGCTTGTTTGATGGTAACTTCAGACATAGTACCGTTTCACGGTGTCCGAGTTGATAAGTTATGGAAATTCATTGCCATCCATTTCCTGCAACTTGAGAGCACCTCCTGTCAATACTTCCTTGACAACAAATGGGCCTTCCCAGTTAGGAGCGAATTTTTCCATAGATTGATCTTGGTTGTCAATGATCTTCTTCAAAACCAAGTTATGTTGTTTAAATTGCCGTAGTTGGACTTTTCTGTTGTAGGATCGTGCGATCCTTTGCTGATATAACTGACCATGGAAGATAGCCGTGGTTCGCCTTTCGTCTATCAGAGACAATTGGTGATACCTGTCTTGTACACATTGGTCTTCCTCCAACTGAGCATCCATCAATACTCTGAGGGATTTCATTTCCACTTCTATGGGGAGCACTGCTTCCATCCCATAGACTAATGAGTAGGGGGTTGCCCCAGTGGAAGCACGCATTGAAGTTCTATAGGCTAATAAAGTTAGGGGCAAGAGGTCAGGCCATCCTTTGTGATTGGCGGACATTTTCTACATGATCTTCTTGATGTTTTTATTAGCCGCTTCAATAGCACCATTCATCTTTGGTCGGTAGATGACAGAGTTGAAATGTTTGATGTGGAATTTTCTACATAACTCCTCCATCATTTTGTTGTTGAGGTTTTTAGCATTATCTGACACAATGACCTCTGGTTGTCCATATCGACAAACAACATTGTTTCTGATGAAAGCGAAGATAACTTCTTTAGTAACCCTGGGAAGGAAGCTGTTTCTACCCATTTGGTGAAGTAATCGATCATGGTGAATATGAATCGATGTCCATTGTTGGCTTTGGGCTCGATGGGCCTGATCACGTCCATTCCCCACATTGAGAAGGGCCATGGTGAACTCATATTGTGGAGTTCCCTTGGAGGGGCGTGGATAGCATTCCCATGAATCTGGAATTGATAGCACCTCTTGACGTGATCATCACAGTCAGCTTTGAGTGTAAGCCAATAATGTTCCGTTCTGAGAATTTTCTTGACAAGTAGGGGTCCGCTCATGTGGGGGCCACATACTCCACCATGGATCTCATCCATGAGTCTCTGAGCTTGGTCTTTGTCCAGACATCTGAGGAGACCTAATCCTGCATCTCTTTTGTAGAGTGCATCTCCGCTCAGGTAGAATTTCATAACAAATCGATGAATCCGCCTTTTCTTAGTTAGGCTCACCTCAGCGGGTGTAGATCCATCTCGTAGATACTCCTTGATGTGTTGATACCAATGGTTGTGGATGGGAGGTAGTTTATCCGATACTTCTCCAATGTAATTCCCATAGATTGGGGTTTTCTGCATAGCAATCGTGATGCTTGACATGTTTTCCTTGTTAGGTATGTAAACCAAGGAGGCCAACGTTGCTAATGCGTCTACAAAATCATTCCTATTACGAGGAATGTGTAGAGAGGAGATTTCTTTGAACTCCAAAGCCATCTATAGAACTTGCTGATGGTAAGGCAATAAATGTAATTCTTTGGTTTGATAGATTCCTGTGGATTGCTTGATTACCAATTTGGAATCCCCAAAGATAGTTAACTGCCTGATAACCATTGAACGGGCAAGTTTGAGTCCCATGATACGGCCTTCATACTCAGCTGTGTTTTTGGTGCTGACAAACTACAATTTGACTGCGACGGGATACTGCTCCCCCATACCGAATATTAGAACTGCTCCAGCTCCGGAGCATTTTGAGTTAACAGCTCCATCAAAATACATTCTCCACGAATGGCATGTATCGTACTGATGTTGTAGCTGAATTGTCATTACTCCTTCATCAGGAAAATATGTTTCTAAGGGTTTGTAATCCCCTGCAGGCATGGCGGCCAGTTGATCCGCAATTCCTTGACCTTTGATAGACTTTTGCGTCACGTAGACGATGTCAAATTGCTGTAGGATCAACTGCCATCTGGACAGTCGATAATTCAGTATGGGTTTGCTGAACACATACTTGAGAGGATCCATGCAGGATATGAGATGGGTTGTGTGACCAGGGAGGTAATGCTGTAACCTCATGGAAGCCCATGCTAAAGCACAACAAGTCTTCTCGATCAGAGTGTACTTGTGTTCACTGATGCTGAATCTTTTGCCGAGGTAATAGATAACTCGTTCTTGGCCTCTATTGTCTTTCTGCCCCAGCATACAGCCCATGACATTGTCATTTATGGACAGGTACATGAAAAGGGGAACATCATCCTTGGGAGGTACCAAAACAGGAGCGTTGATCAGCTGCTCCTTAATTAAGAGGAAGGCTTTTTGACACTCATCATTCCATTTCATGGAGGAGTTCTTCCTCAACAATTTGAAGATTGGCTCACAGGTTGCTGTGAGTTGAGAAATGAATCGGCTAATGAAGTTGATCCTTCCCAAAAATCCCCGTATTTCCTTTTCTGTCCGAGGAATGGGCATTTCCTTGATGGCCTAGATTTTGGTAGGATCCAGTTCAATCCCTTTGTGGCTAACTAGGAAACCTAGCAACTTGCCTGACTTAACACCAAAGGCGCACTTGGCTGGATTCAACTTCAAGTTGTACTTATGCAACCTGTTAAAAAGCTTTTTGAGATGGTCTAAATGGTCATCCTCCTTTCAGGATTTGACAATGATGTCATCCACATAGATCTCTATCTCTTTGTGCATTAAATTGTGGAAAAGAGCCATCATAGCTCACTGATAGGTTACCCCGGCGTTGATGAGGCCGAATGACAACCGTCTGTAGCAAAAGGTTCCCCAAAGCATGATGAAAGTAGTTTTCTCACGATCCTCCTCAGCGACCATAATTTGATGGTACCCTGCAAAGCAATTAGCAAAGGAGTACATGCTGTATTGAGCAGTATTGTCAATAAGAATGTGTATAAAAGGCACGAGAAAGCTATCTTTAAGGCAAGCTTTGTTCAAATCCCGATAATCCACGCAGACTCGCACCTTTCCCCCTGGTTTAGGCACGAGAACCATGTTGGATATCCACTCTGGATATGTAGACACCATGATGATGCCAGCTTGAAATTGTTTCACAATTTCTTCTTTAACTTTTAAACTCCACTCAAGTTTCAATCGCCTGAGCTTTTGCCTAACCGGCTTGAATCCTTTTTTAATAGGAAGGCGATGAAGAACAATGTCAGTGGACAAACCCACCATGTTTTCATGAGACCATGCAAACACATCCTGGAATTGGGTTAACAATGCAACCATGTCATTCCGCTGATTTGTGGTAAGGTTTGAACCAATCTGGATTAGCTTAGGGTTTTCTAAGGTTCCAAGATTGAAAGGAGTGGTTTGATCAAGATTGGGTTTGGGTTTGTCTGCGACCCATTCCTTAATCTCTTGAGGTGTCTCAATGTCCTCTTGGATGTCCATCAAGTCTAAGTCCAACTTTGCATCAAAGTTATAGCCCTTGTGAAGAGAAGGCACCTTATCAGCAAGTACATGCACATCTAAATTCAGAGTCCTGAAACAAAATATGATTTCACTTAATATATGCAACTGTTCGATCATACAAAAGTGTTAGCATGTACGTGATAAAATAACTGCTAATGCTGTAAAGGAAAGCAATCAATTAAAGTTATCTACAGGGCAGAGGGATTTTTTGCCCATTTTACCCTCGTCGACCAATGCATGGAGTGCTGCTCCAATTGTCGAGGGAAAAGTCCTGAAGGACTGCAGTGATGGAAGGATTGTCAACGTCTTCCTCTTCCTGAATGATAACCATAGCATCTAGGCAATCATCGTTTGGGGTGTATCTATTTGTGTGTTCATCATGAACAATGACGCGAATGCCTGCCATCATCAAGGCAAGGTCATGTTTACGTTTCCATTCCTTTTCTTCTGCTTCAGGATCAGGAATCAGCACCTCTTTAGCTTTGATTGGCACTGGCTTCGGAAACAACATAGCCACCACATGGGCTGGAACCTTTACTGGAGACTGTATCAATTCATGTGGTAAAGGTGTAGAAAATCGCCGTACAACGGAAGCTTGAGGAACCTGCTTATGCTTATGAGGGTTCTTGTGCTTGGAACTAGTAAAATAGCCTAGCCTGGCTGTTCCAATTTGACTGGACATCTGGATAGGGTGCTTAATACCCTGCTTATCCTTACCAAGCCCTTGTCCAGTTTGATGACCCAATAACATCATTTCCTGAGTGGCTGACATAACCTCATCAGAAATCTTGGGTACGGGAAGTGGCGCTCCAATAGAATGGTATTGCGTGTTACTCACTTCCAAAGTATGGAAACTGGCCGGTTTAACTTCTGAATTGAAGCTGATAATTGGTAGAGTTCCTTGTCCAGGACATTCTGGCTCAGCATTGACAGTGACTAGACTGTTGTTGATGATGTATTTGAGTTGTTGATGTAAGGTGGAGGGAACAGCTCCAACCATGTGTATCCATGGTCTTCCTAATAGCAGGTTGTATCCTGAATCTATCTTGAGGACATGGAAGGAGATGTTGAATGTATTGGGACCAATCTCAATTGGCAATTCAATCTTTCCAATGGAATTTCGCCGAGATCCATTAAAAGCTCTGATGACCGTATGGCTGCTTTGGATTCGCTTGAGATTGATATTCATCTTCACCAAGGTGGCATAAGGACAGATATTTAGAGATGAGCCTCCATCTATCAAAACTACTGCTAGCATGTACCCGGAAGACAACACTGTGATGTGCAATGGCTTGCAATGACCGGTCCCTTCGGGAGGTATGTCGTCATCAGTGAAGGATATCACATTGTTGTTGAAAATGTGATCAACCAAATGTTGAAATTTTTCCACATCCACTGATTTTGGCAAATAGGCTTCTTTCAAAACCTTTAGCAAGACCTTCCGATGATCCTCAGAAGAGAAAACCAAGTCCAATATTGAAATCTGGTGTGGAGCTTCTCGCAAGCTTAAAACCACTTTGGCTTCATTGAGCCCATAGTGCGGAGGAATTTTTCAATCTTCTCCATGGGCAACTTCCCCTTTGCTTCGGAAGTAGGTTTGATAACCCATTGAGGAAGGTACAGTGGATTCTCTTTCGACACTGTAGCAGTAGTATGAGACATAGATCCTTCAGCTTCTCCATAATTCCATGGAACTTTATGTAAGCTGACAACATGATGTTGTGGTCTGCAAGGTAAAGGAATTGGCTCTGGTGCGGCCAATTTCAAAGGATTGTCAGCTCCTTTGAGTTGAATTGGTTGTATGGGAAATACTTTGATAGTTTCATCATCCACTTCAGATATAACTGCTACTGATCCCTTCTAATGTGTAGGGCATGCGTTCCCACCCTTGAGTTGTACAATGTAATCATCTGCTACTTGCAGGACACCGCTATCAATAAGATTCTGAATGAGATGGCGGAGTGCCCAGCATTCTTCTGTGCTGTGACCGCGAGAACGTGAATGATATTGACACGTTTCATCAGGATCGAACCGCCCTGAGTGGGGTTTGATTGGAGGGAGAAGGAATGTGATTCTTCCTTCGTTGATCAACATTTGAAGTATCTCCTCCATAGATTGGCCCAGATAGGTGAATTCCCTTTGATTGACGAAATCCCAACGGGCTTTAGCACTTGTTCGCTTTGCAACCTTATCCTCCATAGCTTCACTTTCTGAAGGTGTTGATGGAGCATTCATAAGAAATGGAAGGAGATAGGCATGCTCCTACCTGATTAATTGGCGTGTGACTTGATGATGGTGGCTCACCAGTTCTGCCAATTGCTCAATTTGTTTGCAAAGGGCTTTCATCTTTCGTTCCATGGTAAACTGAAACTTTGCATAATCCCATTTGTCAACACCGTCTTTGATGGGTTGGGATGATTCGCCATTGGAACCTTGTACAGTGCTCCAACTGATCATGTTGACCTCTTCTTCTTTATGTTGAGGAAGAGGGTTGTCTTGCACATGAGGTTGATCTTGCTTGGTGACCACGATCTCACCGTTGTCTATCAGATCTTGAATCTTGTGTTTTAAGGCCCAACAATCTTGAGTATCATGTCCGGGTGCCCCGACATGATAAGCACACTTCTGAGTAGCATTAAAACCCCTCCCATTAGGGTTGGCTGGTGGAAGAAGATGTGTAATTTTCTTCTGAGTAGTCAGAAGAGCAAAAATATTCTGGAGCGAATCCCCTAAGGGTGTGAACATTTAAGGTTGCTTCACTTCTCCACTTTTAGGCAATGGAGGGTTTGAAGACTATGCTGGAAAAGGGGAGTAGTTTCTCCTCTGCATAGGCATGTTTGGATTGCCTTTTTGTCCTTGTAGTATCAAGGAAACATCCACCTCTTTCTTTTTATGGACCCTCCGGGGGTTGTTTCCATAAGATCCGAACTGGATGTCCTCAGCAACAACTTTAAGAGCGGCTAGGTCTTGAATTTTATCGGACTTCAATCCCAATTCAGCCATCTCGCCGTGTTTGATCATTTCAAAAAATGGTTTGCCAATACCAGCTAGAACTCTTTCATAGAAAGGAACTTCCTGTAAATATATGAAAGTCATGACCATTTCTGATTCTGTCATGGAAGGAATAACTTGAGCAGCAAGGCGCCTCCACCTTTGAGCATACTCTCTGAATGACTCATTAGACTGTTTCTTGACCTTGGTAATTTGGTACCGGGCCAGAGCCATCTCGAGATTGAAAAGCGTATTAAGTGAGGAAGGCGTGAGCCACTCTTCCCAACTATGGATCTTAGAGTTGTCTAATCGGTATACCATGAAGCGGGCTTCTCCAAATGGACTTTTTCTCAAACAAATTTGCATTCGTAGCTTTTCATTCTCAGCATAAGATCCAAGTTCTCCAATGAACACCTTTAAATGTGTGTAAGGATCACCTAATCTGTCATATTTTTCAAAATCAGGGGTCTTAAATTTCTTTGGATAATGCACACCAGGAAATATGCAAAGGTCTGCATATGAAACACTGCCATATGTTCCAATTCCTTTGAGAACACGAATGGTTTCCTCCATTTGAAGGACCTTCTTCCTGATATCATGGTGTCTGGATCTCCTTTGAGATGGGTGCCTTCAGGGTCTTTGTTGGTTGTGTCCAACTGATGTTCTGGAAATGTCTTTTCCAGACCTTGAACTCCTTGTGTAGAGGGTTCTATATGTGTAGAGGGTTCTATATGTGTAATTCTTTCAGTAGAACATCCAAGTCTGTGATTTGTTTACTCAATCCGTCAAATTCTTCTCGGGAAAGTGAGTTAGGCATTAGGAAGACATGATTGGTTGTAGGCTTGTGGTCTTTTTGGATTTTGAGCGGGTAACAAGCCCAATTGCTTCCCTACAAAAGACTTACGTAGTTTAGTCTTAGGGTAATGTAAATGTTATCATAACATATCCGTTTTAGGAATTTGTCCTACAAAACTGGTTGTTAATTGATAACCTGTCATGTATGCAAAGATATTCTTCATATTTTCCATTACATATAGATGAACATGGAATAAAATTACAGGTAAATGCTTTTACAAGTAATTGAAAATAGAAAGCATGAAGAGACTTTCCTCCGCGTTTGGTTTATGAGAGGTTGACCTATCCTAGGGTTTCTCTCGCGGCTTTTCAGCATGAAGGTTCCCAGATCATCGCAATCTACTCGACAGGAAGTTAATCCGGTCTTTCAACTGGAGCGAATTTGAGTGGTGCCTTTCCTAAGCCCTGGGGAATTATTCTTCCCACGGGTCCAGTAATCAAACACCGACAGGATAGCCTCCTGATGGAGGGACCACACAACATACATTCACATACAATGTGTCTCACCATTTATGCAAAATGATGACATGTACGAAGCACTAATATCACAGATAGATATTTAGCAGTGCAATAAGTAAGATGCATTCGAACACATTCATCAGAAATGTAAATGCAACAATCACACACAAGCATATAACAATTTTGAAAAGCTTGTAATAGCGGCTTAAGCCCTCTTACTGGAGTCCCCAGCAGAGTCGCCACCTGTTGACGTCGGGATTTTTGAGTGTCCCTTTTCATTACTTGTTCTTTGATGTTCTCATGTTAATGTGAGATTTGTTTGAAAAAACAAGTGAAAAAGGTCCGACATGTATAATGTCGACGATTGACTTTAAGAGTCGCCAGTTGGTGTATTTAATGGTTGCACTAACGTTAATAGAAAAAGGTTTGCACATTGACCCGTTGATTTGATAACGCTAAGCGAAGTCTGTGAAACCGAGATTCATTAAGGGTTCGGGGCTTGATTATGCGGAGGGAAGGTGTTAGGCACTCTCGACATCCGTGTTACCACGGTGACTGCCACTTCTCAAAGAAATTGTTATATGAATGTGTGTGTGTGGATCAATGTGTAATTATTCGAAAGTAGTGCGAGGCCTCGTTCGCACCTATATACAAGGGTTTGAATTTATTAAAAAAATCCAATTTTAACCACAATATAGCAATGAAGTTTTGTAAAAGAGGTTTTTCAAACCCTGTGCTCAATAGGAATTTAGACCTTTTCATACTTCCATTTTATTATTAAATGTCTGGCTTGTTTGCTTTTATTTTCGAGATACGAAGCATTCTTGAGAAAAATAATATACAGCAATGTCGAACTCCTCACGGGCATGAAAGCCATCCAAGGAAATTCAGACATTGTAAAATAATGTACAAGCTGCTTACAGCTGAAAAATGTCCATCATGGGAACTAAATCTAGATTCAGTAGACTGAACCTATGATCACATGATTCCTAGGCTTACATGACACTGCAATTTGTATGGAAAGCAGTAAGCAGTTATATATATAAAAGCTGTAAATATATATATACAAACTTGATCAACCACCACGAAGCAACTCCATGGGGGATTGAAAATGTTAATATATAAAAGCGATAAATATATTTATATGGACATGATCAACCGCCACGAAGTAAACTCCAGGCGGGACGAAATGTAAATAAAGCTGTAAAAGCGATCAAGCGCCACTTAAGTAAACTCGAGGCGAGACGGAATGTAAATAAAGTTGTAAAAGGCCACGAAGTGAACTCCGAACTGGCAAAATATATATATATATATATATATATATATATATATATATATATATATATATATGTACAAATATATATATAAAAGCTATAAATGCAGGATATAAATCCGGGCTCATCGGATATGTCCAAATGGCAATTATATATATGTATATATATAAAGTGAATAAATATTTGGAAGTAAAATCCGAGCTCATCGAGATATGTCCCGACAACAAGTTATATATATAAGTATATATATATATATATATATATATATATATATATATATATATAAAAGCAATTAAACGCTCCCGATATAAAATCCAGGCTCATCAGACAGAGTCTGACCACAGTTCATATATATATATATATAAGCAAATAAACGCTCCAGACCGAAGTCTAGGCTCAATCGAGGCATAACTCGATAATGGTAGTCCATATATACAAAATATATACATATATTAGTATATATATACAGACAAAAATGGAAACCACGGACCGAAGTCCGGGCAAACACACTCACACGACTATCAACGTGTACAACAGTGTGTGATAATAGGAGAAAGAGGCTTTATAGAATGTAAGAAGGCTTACAGTGGGCTTCAAAAGTAGACTTCTTTGACTTTAAATGGATAAACACTCAGCTCCCGTCGAATAAAAAGTAGCTATATGTGAGCTAACTAGTGTTTAAAGAAGAGGAAACACTCAAAAGATGTGTATGTAGAGTAAAATGGACAGGGCTTCCTCGCCTTTTTCCTTCTCTCTCTTCTCAAATGGCTGACCCAAGCCTTGTATATATAGACGGATGGCCGTAGGTACACTTGCGGCTGGTCGTGGTGGATCCGAGCCTCGCGGGTCCTGTCGTCTCGTAGTACGTGCACTCATGCACTGTAATGTCCACTTAAACTTGCAGAACTTCAATCCGAGCATCCAAACGAAGTATATTTGTACTTCTTTCGATCGCTTGTGTCGAGAGTTACGTAATGACATGGATTAGAGGTTGTACGAAGTCAGGAAGAGGGGTCTATGCCCATGGTCTTTAAGCTTCAAATTCTATCCAAAGTACTGCCATATATAATAGTCACTCGGGATTGTCACTCCTCGGTTCTTGTGGGACATTATTGAATGTATGTATGTATGAAGTGTTGAGACGACGTGCCATTTGTCGAAGGAACAATATGATGTTTGACTCCTCGTCGGGGTTATCGCCGGTTTGAGTTAAAAGCAGACGTTGCTCAAGGTTACATCTGAGATTGGACTACTTGTTGTTATGCTGCGATATCATCTTGTTTGAAACAAGCATTTTCGGGCTTATTGCCGGAACTGCAATGGCATCCCTTGGGGCTATCACCAAGGATGGGGTTGCTACTCCCAGTGTTGTCTCTAGGATAGGAACTGAACGTCGCGGTGTTATCGCCGAGACATAACTGTCCTCTCCAGTGTTATTGCCGGTCTTTTGATCTGCATATCTCGGGGTTATCTCCGAGATCGTAAATGACATTCCCGGTAGTATCTAGGTTAGATTTGAACTTCCTGGTTTGTGTTCTGGAATGGTTGTAAGCTGTCTTTTATGGTTATCTCCAAAAGATAAATCTACCCTCTTGCAATGTTAGGAATAGGAGTGCAGAAAATTTTGAGTGTCTACAAGGCGTGAAGGCGAAATTCGTCGAGTTCGTTCAATTGAAGTAGTCTCTTTTCACCTACAGCTGTTTGATCGGAATTGAGTTTTTGTACAGCCCAATATGCCTTATGTTGTAGCTCAACCGGTAAATGACATGCCTTCCCGTACAGTAATTGGTATGGTGACATTCCGATTGGTGTCTTGTATGCAGTCCGGTAGGCCCATAAAGCATCGTCCAATCTTAGCGACCAATCTTTCTGACTCGGATTCACCACTTTCTCCAATATCTTTTTGACTTCTCTGTTTGATACCTCAGCTTGTCCACTGGTTTGAAGGTGATACACTGTAGCTATCTTGTGGTTGACCCCATACTTGGCCAAAAGAGCAGTAAACGACTTTTTGCAGAAGTGACTACCTTTGTCACTGATAATTGCTCTTCGTGTGCCAAACCTCGTGAAGATATTCTTCTAAAGGAATTTGAGGACCACCTTGGCATCGTTTGTTGGTAGAACTGCAGCTTCAACCCACTTTAACACGTAGTCCACTGTGAGTAGAATGTATTGATTGTTCAATGACGAGGGAAATGGTCCCATGAAATCGATACCCCATACGTCAAAAATTTCCACTTCCAGAATCGTTTGTAAGGGCATCTCATTACGTTTCGAAATGTTGCCCTCCCTTTGACACCTATCGCATTGTTTGACAAACTGGTGGGCATCTTTGAATAATGTGGGCCAATAAAAACCACATTCCTGCACCTTCGTTGCTGTCCTCTCGCTACCATAGTGTCCGTCATACGCCGATGAATGACACTCATGCAGAATATTCTTCACTTCACTATATGGGATGCACCGTTGAATCATCTTGTCGGCGCACTGCTTGAACAAATATGGTTCATCCCATATGTTCCATTTCACGTCGTGCATAAATTTCTTTTTTTGTTGTCTTGTGAGGTCAGGTGGTACAATGTTGCTCACAATGAAATTTGCATAATCGCCATACCACGGAATCTCTACTGAAATTCCAAACAGTTGCTCATCTGGGAATGACTCATTAATCTCACATCTGTCGTCTTTTGCTTTCCCGTGGTTATCCAACCTCGACAAGTGATCGGCTACTTGATTCTCCGTCCCCTTTCTATCCTTTATTTCTAAGTCAAACTCTTGAAGTAGGAGAATCCACCAGATAAGGCGTGGTTTAGCATCTTTTTTCGCTATCAAGTACTGAATCGCTGCATGGTCTGTGTAAACTATCACCTTAGTCCCGATCAAATAAGCCCAAAATTTGTCAAATGCATACACCACTGCAAGAAATTCCTTTTATGTGGTTGTGTAATTCATTTGAGTCTCTGTGAGTGTTTTGCTTGCGTAGTATATGGCGTGAAAAACCTTATCTCTATGTTGGCCCAAAACAGCCCCAACCGCGAATTCGCTCGCATCACACATAAGCTCGAATGGCATGCTCTAATCCGGTGCAACTATAACGGGCGCTGTAGTTAATTTCCTCTTTAATAAGTCAAAAGCCTTCTTGCATTCTTCATCAAAGCTGAACGTCGCATCCTTCTCTAAAAGACTGCACAGAGGTTTCTCAATTTTAGAGAAGTCTTTTATAAACCTCCTGTAGAACCCAGCGTGTCCTAAGAAACTCCTAATACCTTTCACTGAGGTCGGTGGAGGCAATTTTTTGATCGTTTCCAGTTTTGCTTTGTCAACTTCCAATCCTTGAGCCGATACCTTATAGCCCAAAATTATGCCCTCTTCAACCATGAAGTGGCATTTTTCCCAATTGAGTATGAGATTCGTGTCCTTACATCTTTTGAACACCATGACCAGATTCTGTAAGCAAATATCGAAGCTGTCCCCATAAACCGAAAAGTCATCCATGAAGACCTCAACATTTTTTCCACCATATCTGAAAAAATGGCCATCATACACCGTTGGAAAGTTGCAGGTACATTGCATAGTCCAAATGACATCCTCCTGAATGCAAATGTTCCATAAGGGCACGTGAATGTGGTCTTCTCTTGATCCTCCAGAGCGATGACTATTTGGTTGTAGCTCGAGTACCCATCCAACAAATAGTAGTATTGGTGTCCCGCCAATCTATCTAACATTTGATCAATAAAAGGCAGCGGGAAATGGTCTTTCCGAGTTGCCTTGTTCAATTTTCTGTAATCCATGCAAACGTCTAACCTGCCACTGTTCTAGTCGGTATTAATTCATTGCCCTCATTCTGCACCACTGTCATTCCTCCTTTCTTTGGTACACATTGAACTGGACTAACCCATTTATTATCGGAAATATGGTAGATGATGGCGACATCTAGCCACTTCAGGATTTCCTTCTTCATAACTTCCTTCATAATCGGGTTAAGTCATCGCTGTTACTCCACTGTTGGTTTTGCCTCGTCTTCCATTAGGATCTTGTGCATGCAAAATGAAGGGCTGATTCCCTTTATATCCGCAATTATCCACCCGATCGCTGACTTGTGTTCCCTAAGCACCCTCAACAACTTTTCTTCCTGCAATTCGTTAAGTGCAGCAAAAATAATAACAGGTAAAGAATTTAAATTGCCTAAGTATGCATACCTGAGGTGTTTAGGGAGTGGTTTAAGTTCCAGCTTTGGTGGCTCTTCCAATTATGGTTTCAGTTTTTCTGTAGCTACTTCCTCCGTGTGCAATGGTTCAAACGGTGTTCTAAATCTGGAAAGTCGTGGCAACGAGTCTAGCATTTGTAGGTAATCCACCAAATTCCGGATCATTGACCTCTTCATCCCCCAATAATGTTGTTTCTAACGGATCATTTACCAAACTCTTGCTCATATCATCGCCGATGATTTGCTCAATTAGATCCATTCGAAAACATTCTTCCTCGTCCGTTGGGAATTTCATGGCTTTAAACACATTGAATTTTACTTCTTGATCTTGGACCCTCATAGTGAGTTCTCCCTTTTGTACATCTATGAGTTTCCTCCCTATAGGCAAAAATGGTCTCCCTAGGATAATTGGGATGTTCTTGTCTTCCTCAAAATCCAGAATGATAAAGTTCGCGGGGAATATAAACTTATCCACTTTCACCAAGATGTCCTCTACTATGCCTCTCGGATATGTGACTGACCTATCCGCCAACTGTAATGAAATGTTCGTAGTCCATGGCGTGGGCAAACCTAACTCTAAGTATACTGACAATGGCATAAGGTTTACACTCGCCCCCAAGTTACATAAACACTTGCTGAAATGCATATTCCCAATCGTGCATGGGATAGTGAAGCTCTCCGGGTCCTTGAGTTTTAGTGGTAATTTCTGTTGTAATACCACACTACACTCCTCTGTTAGTGTCACAGTTTCAAAATCGTCCCATTTTTTCTTTCTTGACAGAATCCCTTTCATAAATTTTGCGTAGCTCGGTATTTGTTCTAGGGCCTCTGCAAATGGTATATTGATTTGAAGTTTCTTGAAAATTTCCAAAAACTTGGCAAATTGCTTGTCTAATTTCTGTTTTTGGAACCTCTGCTGAAATGGTGGAGGTGGATAAACAATTAGCTTATTGTTTAGCGTTGTTTCCTTACCTTACTTATCCTCACCTTTACTTTCTACACTCACATCTATATCATCAACTTTTTCATCCAGAGTTGCTGAATTTTCTGTATTAGTCCCTTCGAGATGTTTTCCACTCCGCAATGTAATTGCTTGACACTGTTCATGGTTACCCTTCAGATTTCTCTCGCTATCACTTGGTAATGTCCCTTATGGTCTAGTATTCAATGCCAGCGCAATTTTTCCTATTTGATTCTCTACATTCTTGATCGTCATCTGTTGTGATTTCATAGCCATCTCATATGATTTCATAGCCATTGCTTTTTTCATAGGCACATCATTGCTAGTCATGTATTTTGTCAACAACTCCTCTAGATCTGATTTCCTTTCTTGATATTGAAATTTGGTTGTTCCGGTTCGAAAACTTAGGGATATGGTATCATGGAGCTTGATTTTGCTGGTTGTTGCTCCATGAGAAATTTGGATGATTCCTATTTCCTTGATTGTATGTGTTCTGGTATGTGTTCTGCGAAATTCTGTTGTAATTGCCGATGAACTGCACAGATGCTGGATTAATCGCGCATTGATCCGTTGGGTGCTCACCTGCGCACAACTCGCATATTATTGCCACTTTCTGTGCTTGTGCTTGTGTTTGCGCAGCTGTCATCGAATCCAACTTCTTTGAAAGCGCAGAAATCTGTGCTTGCATAGCTTTCATACCATCTACTTCTAACACTCCAGCTGCCTTCACCTGTATCATTCTCACTGTGGGCCACTGATAGTTATTAGCTGACATGGTTTCAATCAACTCGCAGGCTTCCTCGTAACTCTTAGCCATGAATGCTCCGCCCGATGCTGCATCAATACTTGTCCTGAGATTCATATGTAGTCCGTTGTAAAAGGTGTTCATTTGTAGCCACTGGGGCAATCCATGATGTGGGCATTTTCTAAGCAATTCTTTGTATCTTTCCCAGGCCTCATATAATGACTCCCCATGTTGCTGTTTAAACATCATTATCTCGTTCCTCATCTTCTTGATTTTCATGGGGTGGAAAGAATTTTGCGAGGAATTTCTGAGCTAAATCCTCCCATGTAGTTATCGAACCGGACGGTAGAGAATGCAACCAACTCTTTGCCTTGTCCCGTAAAGAGAATGGGAACAATCAAAGTCTCACCGCCTCATCCGAAACCCCATTGAACCTAAAAGTGTCACACATTTTCAAAAAACTGACTAGATGCTCGTTCGGATCATCATTTGCAAATCTCCCAAACTGAACTGAATTCTGAATCATTTGTATCATCCCATGCTTAATTTCGAACGTATTCACTGCTATTGTTGGCCTGGTGATGCTTGATTGTAGTTCAGTCACCTTGGGTGTTGCTAAGTCCCTTAATGCTTTCCGATCTTTGGCTGCCATTTCCTCTTCTTTCTCAGGTGTTTCAAATTCTTGTCTCATTTCCTTGATCCACTTACTCAACCTCCGGAATCTTTTCTCAATGTCGTCCTTAAAAGGCGGCAAGTCTGGATTTTGGGACCGAGTTTGCATAAACTACTTTCAACGCCTGAAATAGAAGAAACAAAACAAAAATAAAAAAATTGTCAAGTAAAACTGGATTAATTAAACTAATATTGTAAAACTATTAAGAATTATACTAAACAGTCCCCGGCAACGGCGCCAAAAACTTGTTGGGTAAAATCTATATCCGCACAACACGCAAGTATACGTGGTCAACAAGTAATAAAGTGATAAGTAGAGTATCGTTCCCACAGAGACTAACTAGAAATATCCTTAACTTACAATTATCAATTTCCTATTAACCCTAACTTTATTAAACAAATCAACTCAATAATTGTAATTAAAGAATCTAAATTAAAGAATAATTAAACTAACACAGAATAATCACAAATATCAAAATCTGGAATTTTAAACAATTAATGGAGAATTAGACTTATGATTTCACCTTAAGCTTCACTATGAATTTAACACCTTTATTCCAATTCAACACACTATCCCGGTTTATTAACCAATAACACAAAAGTAGTATTAACCACCTCTCGATGCACTAATACCGTATTAATGTCAATCCACAGTTAAGATAGAAATCTGTTAAACACCTTAATCAACTAACCCACTATATCTCTATGTGAATTACAATTGAATAAGGTTTAAGAATAAGTTCTCTATCCGATTACATGCGATGCCAAGCATATCTCTACCTTAACATTCATCACAATTAAACTATTCACAAAATCATGAACACATGCTATACTAACTAGGTCTAGAATTGAGTATCCTATCTAGATTCCATCCAACTCCACAAAGAATTTTTGATCAGGCAATTCATAGATTCAAGCTCAAATTAATATAGATAAACCAGAAATAGATTATTGAAATGGAAATCAAAGTCTACAAATCATTGATTCACTCAACGATCCATCATAAGCCTAAAAAGTGAATTAGTTCATGCTAAACAAAATAAACACTGAATAAATCATAGAAATCATTTTTCCAATTACAAATAATAATCTAACACGAAGAATATTGAAAAACACCCTTCACGTAGACTAGAATCGCAATTGTATTGAAAATCTCCCGAAGTACTCCTCCACACTTGCTCTCCAAAACTCAGCTTAGATCTTCGCAATTTTTTCCTCTCTCTTGTTTAAGTTGTTGATAGAGTAATAGATATCTAGCATACAAGCTCCAACCAAAATTTTCACCAATTAGAGTTCTATTGTCATTCAAGTTGGTAGAAACCATGCCCAATAAGAAATTTTCTCAAACCAGGACACTCCAGACCGAGACACCACCCCCCTACGGGGTTCATGACTAATTAATTAAGCCCATACGTGAACACCCTTCATCTCAACAGTAAAGGAAGACCCCCACCCGTGAAGTGTATAGTACAAATTAGCATGCCGTGGTACGGCCTCTGTCTTCTGCTAAATGACTTGGTTAACTTCCATGCTGTACTCCACTTTCGCTCTAATTGACCTCAAATCATCCCAATTAGTTCCAAATGTCCACTGAATGCTACAACTACCATCCTACACATGAAATAACATAAAACAAGTAAAAATGAACATGATCTCAAAGATTTAGCAACAATTAAGCATGAAATGGATATTGAATCGCGAATATAAAATCCACTTATCAAAACTCACACCTTAATATTCAAAAATGATATTTATAAAAAAATTCATCTTTAGTCATAAAAGCTGGGGTCTTACAACCTCCCATTTTTATAAAATTTCACCCTCAAAATTAGGGTACATACCTGGTATGACGAAGAGGTGAGGATACCTTGATTTCATTTCAGATTCTAACTCCCAGGTCATTTCCTCCATATCATGGTTTCTCCACAAAACTTTGACTTGAGGTTTAACCTTTGAGCGTAGAATATGATCCTTCTTATCTAAGATTTTAACAAGTACATCTTCATACGTTAAATCTTCCGCTATCTTGTCTACTTCTAATTCAATAATGTGGTTCGGGTCTTTCACATATTTACGTAACATAGATATGTGAAAAACGTTATGAACACAAGACATATTTGGCGGTAAGGCGAGTCTATAGGCCACAATTCCTACTTCGTAGAGGATTAAAATGGGCCAATGAATCGAGGATTGAGCTTTTCTCTTTCCAAATCTCGTAACTCCTTTCCATGGAGCAACACGTAACAACACATGATCTCCAATATTGAATTCCACGTCCTTTCGAAGAAGATCAACATAACTCTTTTGTCGATCTTGTGAGGTTTTTATACGTTGTCTGATCGTTTGAATCTTTTCCGTAGTTATACAAACCAACTCCGGTCCCAACAATGTTGCTTCACCCACCTCATCCCAATATACTGGAGAACGACACTTTCTTCCATATAACGCCTCAAATGGAGCCATGCCAATACTTGCTTGATAACTGTTGTTGTAGGAAAACTCCACCAATGATAAGAACTTGTCCCAACTTCCCTAGAAATCAAGGACACAGAGTCTTAATAAATTTTCAAGAGTTTGAATAGTCTTCTCCGACTGCCCGTCCGTTTGAGGATGATATGCCGAACTAAATCGTAAATCCGTGCCCATAGCTTTTTGTAAACTAACCCAAAATCTTGAATTGAATCTTGGGTCTCGATCAGAAACTATGGATACTGGCATACCATGCAGTCTTATAATCTCATTTATGTACATATGAGCAAGATATTAAAGTGTATAAGTGTCTCATATAGGTAAGAAATGAGCAGACTAGAATTTCATGGTAAGACCTTTAGAAACCTTGGGAAGACCAATAACGAAATCCATGGTAATGTGCTCCCACTTCTATTCTAGAATTTCAAGTGGTTGCAATGGACCTTTTGGCACTTGATGTTCCGCCTTGACTCGTTGACAAGTTAGAGACCTTGAGATAAACCCCGTTATCTCTCTCTTCATATTGCTCCACCAAAATGTATGTCGAAGATCACGATACATTTTGGTACTCCCCGGATGGATTGTAAACGGTGTGTTGTGCGCCTCCATCATGATTTTATACTTTAAGTCAGAATCTTTAGGAACACAAAGTCTGGATTTGACTCAAAGTATTCTTTCTTCATCAATTCTTGCTTCCAGAATAGCACCTTCTTGCACTTTCTTCCTCATAAGTATCAGCTCCAGGTTTGTAGCTTGAGCAGCTTTAACTTTATCGATTAAAGTCAGTTCTACTCGTATATTTGTCATCATCACATGGGTCCCTGGAGTCTTTAACTCTATCTCCATCCTTTGTAAGTCATAGAAAATGGGCCTTTGCATTGACAATATCGCACTTGTACCCACATATGATCTTCTACTCAATTTGTCAGCTACTACGTTCGCTTTACGAGGATGGTATTGAATGGTATGATCATAATCTTTCAACAGCTCAAGCCATCGTCGTTGCCGCATGTTGAGTTCCTTTTGAGTGAAGAAATATTTAAGGCTTTTATGATCCGTATAGATCTCCACCTTCTCTCCATACAGGTAATGCCTCCAAATCTTAAGCGCAAAAATGACAGCTACCAACTCTAGATCATGAGTAGGATAATTCCTCTCATATTCTTTGAGTTATCGTGAGACATAGGCTATGACTTTCCCATGTTGCATAAGAACACATCCTAAACCTTTGCCTGAAGCATCGCCGTATATGATAAATCCCTCTGAACCAGATGATATTGTCATAACAGGTATTGAAATGAGTCTCCTCTTGAGTTCTTGAAAACTCTTCTCACATTCCTCGCTCTAATCAAATTTTATATCTTTTCAAGTCAGCTGAGTTAATGGAATAGTGATTCAAGAAAACCCTTCTACGAATCTCCGATAATAACCAACTAAGCCGAGAAAGCTACGTATTTTGTTCACTGACTTAGGTTGCTCCCAGCTTTGAATTTCTTCAATCTTTACCAAGTCAACAGATATTCCATGATTTGATATCACATGCCCAAGGAATGCAACTTTCTCAAGCCAGAACTCGCATTTCTTCAACTTGGAATAAAGCTTATTTTCACGAAGCTTTTGAAGTATCAACCTCAAGTGTTGTTCATGATCTTCACGGCTTTTGGAGTAAATGAGGATTTCATCAATAAAGACGACCACAAAGTGATCCAAATATTCCTTGAATACTCGGTTCATCATATCCATGAAGGCAACAGGAGCATTAGTCAATCCAAAAGATATGACTAGGAATTCATAATGCCCGTGTCGAGTTCTGAAAGCCGTTTTTGGAATGTCATCGATTTTAATCTTCAACCGATGACATCCAGAACGAAGATTAATCTTTGAAAAGAATTTGGCTCCTTGCAACTGGTCAAACAGGTCATCAATGCGAGGCAATGGGTACCTATTTTTGATGGTGACATGATTCAACTCCCGATAATCAATATAAAGTCGCATACTTCCATCTTTCTTCTTCACGAATAAAATAGGAGCACCCCAAGGAGACGATTAGGATTTAATGAAACCGATGTCTAACTATTCCTGTAATTGGGTTTTTAACTCCTGAAGTTCAATAGGAGCCATTTGATATGGGACTTCGGAAATGGGTTTTGTACCGGATTCAAGGTCGATATAAAATTCAATTTCACGCTCTGGGGGTAGGCTAGGAAGTTCTTCAGGGAATACATCAGGAAATTTATTAACAATAGAAATATCATTCAAATATGACGTATTTTTATTTAAATCCATGACATGGGCTAAGAAAGCTTGACATCCATTTTTTAATAAACGAATAGCTTTATGGCTTGATATGACAGTGATTAACTTTAGTGGTTTGGTTGCTTGAATTCGCATAATAGGTTGGTTAGGAATATGAAAGCTAACAACCTTACGAAAATAATCGATTTTAGCATGATGAGTAGTTAACCAATCAATCCCTAAAATCACATAATATACAAGTATTTTCAAAGAAATAAGATCGATCGGTAACGTGCAGTTACCTATTTGAATCAAACAAGACTTATAAACAGTGGATGTAATGAAGGTTTCTCCCAACGGAGTTTCAATAGATAAGTCAAAGTCTAATTTCTTCAGAGTCAAATTTAAATGTTGAGCGCAAGTAGGAGAAATAAAAGAATGGGTAGAACCGGTATCAAATAAGGTATAGACTTCGCTAGAGTTTATGATTAGCTTACCCGTGATCACCTCATTCGGATTCCTCACTTTTTGGGAAGTTACGACAAACGTTCTCCCTTGAACTACCGATTTTGTCTTGTCTGGGACGGCCTTTGATGCCTCCATCCCAGTTGGACTTGACTTTGGTGCATGACAAAATCGGGCTAGGTGACCTTCTCTTCCACAATTATAACATGCTTTGGATCGCATCACATGATTTGACCGATATGTCTCCTCCCTCTCAGATTTGTAACATACGACCGGCGGTCGTTCTCCTTCCTTGAAAATGGGTACTGGTGCTGCTGTCTTTCCATCGTTGTTAAACCTTCTCTTCTTGAAATTTCCACTCCTATTGTCTTGGCCATGATTACCACCGAAGTGGTTACCATTTCTTGCACGTTGATTCCCTCCACGTTTGTTATCACCACTTCGATGACTGCTACCACTGGTATTATTGATTTGTCGGCTGCTTTCTCTTGGTTAGGTTGATTCATTATCTCGCTCCAATAACTGAGCCCTATTTATAATATCTGAATAAAAACACAGTTTGTGAGAAATGAGGTATTGACGTATCTCGGGTTTCAAACCTCTTAGAAACATCCACGTCATTCTCTCCTCATTATCAACCAAGTGGGACACAAACCGGGACAACTCGGCAAACTTAGCTTCGTACTATGACACGATCATATTGTTTTGCTCTAGCTTGATAAACTCTACCTCCTTCATGTGACGAATACTTTCGGGAAAGTACTTGTCGTTGAACAGTTCTTGGAACTTCTCCCAAGACATCTTCAGTGCAGTAGGTTGGGTACGCTTTACAGATTCTCACCAAAAATCTGCCTATCCTCGCAACATGAAGGTGGCAAAGGGAACCTTCTACTTCTCGGAGCATCCTAAGACATCAAATATCTTGGTGATCTACTTTATCCACGTCTCCGCCTTAAGTGGTTTTGGCTTTCCAATAAACTCTGGTGGTCCAAGCTCGTTGAACTGTTTAGCAGTGACCATCCAAGAGTTGCCAGTGTTTCCACCCACATTTTGAACAGGAGCCGCTCTCGCCTGATGTTGCATGAATTGCATAAAGCCTCTGAACATTCCATCGTTTATCATATCATCGGTGTTATTTTTTACCTGAGGATTATAATTTTCCTGTTGCACAATATCCTGGGTATTGATTGTTGGTGACTCAACGGTCTCATGTGCTTCATTGCTTATCTCAACACTTTTGGATACCATTTTCAAATACTGCCACAAAACAAGGGTTAATTGACATGTTATATATTATCCCTATACTCTAACTAACCAATTAAATACCAAATAAATTTAGGTAGGTCATACTAGCGAAGGAATTTCCCATGTCTCCCCTCCTAGTTCTTGTCTCACATCTCAACCAGGGATCATATCCCTAAGCTTTGATACCAACTGTGACACCCCCAAAATAGGTATACATCACCCACCTTGGGTCTCCAGATACATGGTACAAAAATTTAGATACAACTTAATTATACAACTGTCGTGTAAAATACGACAAAACTTCTCTGAGAGTTTTAATACGAATATTATCATCTAGACAATATCCACACTCAATGGAGTCCTCATTACATTTATTATCACACTATTTCACATAATAGTGAGGACTACTAATGCAACCAATCTGGACCGTCACTCCATTTCCCGACTAGTCCTAGCTATATTCTCATTTCCTGAAGAGAACAATGAAAGAAAAGGGTGAGCTCAACTAGCCCGGTAAGAAATATTATGACTAAGATAATGCAGAATAAATTATCGTTAGCCTTCAACAATGTTAAACTGATAGAATATATAATATAATAGACAACAAGTTTAACTGCAGCGCAACAAGAAATTCATTAAAAGAGTCAAGTAGAGCATGATATCAACTATCTTCTATGATTTTAAAAGTTTTTCATCAACTTTATCGCTGAGACTCAGTTTAATAAATAAACAATATCATCGAATCATCCCTGCACCACGCCTAAGGATATTCATGTAATCATCAATGGTCATGATTATAGCGAATAATCCCTGGTCATAATCATACCAACAACTGTCCATCAATGCTTTATAGGCAAATGAGGACTTTTACCACATCATTTGTAACATTACGGGTCATGATTTACTGTCCATCTATGCACGTAATCCAAAGATGATTTTCATCACAATATAAGCATGAGGATGGTGACAATGATATAAGCATTAATCAAACGAAATCAAGGATAAATATTAAAGACTTTAAATTTATCCAAAGTTTAAAAATATACAAATTGTCAACATGATACTGCTTTGTGGAGTAAAATTCAAGAATAATATTCATGTATCAAAAATAATTTGGATAGAAAAGAAATATATTTTTCGGGTGAATAATACCCCGTGAATAGTACCCTGTGAATAATACTTCAGGAATAGTTCCTCGTGAATAGTACCCCGGCATGAAAAATGCCCTAAATACCCGAGTGAATAATATTCGGGTGAATAGTAATTGGGTGAATAGTAACTCGTGAATAGTAATTTAGCATGAAAAATGCCTCGAATACTTGAATGAATAATATTTGAGTGAATAGTAATGGGGTGAATAGTACCCGTAAATAGTAACTCATTTATAGTACCCCGGCATGAAAAATTCCCCAAATACCCGAGTGAATAATATTTGGGTGAATAGTAATCGGGTGAATAATAAACCGTGAATAGTAATTCGTGAATAGTACTCCGACATGAAAAATGCCCTGAATACTCGAATGAATAATATTTGAGTGAATAGTAACGGGGTGAATAGTACCCTTAAATAGTAACTTATGAATAGTATTCAAGCATGAAAAGATCAATAGTTATCAAGAAAGCTCAGAATAATATTTCCATGAAAAGATACTAGATGAAGCGCAAATATCAAGGATATTCTACTAATTTCACAAAGTATAGAAGCAATACTTTAACAGAATGAGTGTAGAATTAGGAATACGAAACGAAATAATATTACTCACACACTACAGAGTATGGAAGAAAATATAATTTCTACGAATACTGAAAAAAATAATATCCCTTACCTCAGAAGAAGACTGGATACTGGAATAGTGAGGTAACAGACTTCTCTTCTTCTTTCTCTCTATAGCTTTTCTCTCTATAATTACTCTTATGAGTCTTAGTGAATTGGTGAGAATGAAAGAAGAATGAGCTTCTATTTATAGGAAAATATAGTTTCGATAATTGCACGTTTTGGGGCTCGAAATATTAAAGTGTAATACCTTCCTCTTTTTCTTCATTTTTAATTTAGTCCTGCAAGTATTATTAAACTTGCACCACCTCCCCTAATAATAAATCATGTGAATTAAAAGTACATTCATGTGAATCAATAGTTCTATACTAATTACAGTATAGTACCTTTATCTATACCTCCATTTTTAATTTAGTCATGCAAATATTATCAATCTTGCACTACCTCCTCTAATAGTACATACATATGAATTAATAGTACACACATGTGAACACATAGGTATAAGCATATGAATTAATAGCAATTAATTGCTCATTTATCCAATTAATTACCCGATTGGTCAATATAACTTTCAGACATCAATTATTATCGAAATAAATGTCAATTTTCACTAACACTAATAATCCCAACACAATGGAACTATCAATTTCATCTTTAATCAACACGAACTTATTCATCATTAATATCATAACTCACAATATTTAACAACCAGGTCGTTCCCAGGAAAGATGGGACTTTTCGATAAGGATTTCTCCCTATTGGCGCGCAATTAGGTTATCTAACCTCTCCTTGACAGAACTTCTAGACATTGTCAAAATTGAAAATAATAATATGAATAACTTTGTCGTCTCAATTATTGATTTAATAATATAACATATTATGCAGATGATACTGTGACAATAATTGAATCAATAATATGAGAGATATGATGCAACAATTATTGTAGCAAAAATTGAGTATAACTAAGTGACTTCTCACATAAACATCAATAATCAATACTGTGTGCTACTATGCAACCACGCGTATTACTGTACTTTTACTACCGGGTAGTTCAACAGTTTACCGATAAAACTTTTGCCGTTATTTATACAAAAAAATAATTATGTCATTTTCTAACTATGACAATACTTCCGTTGTGGGGTCCACCAATGATTGTTCCGTCGAACGAATATTCCATGTTAAAACGAATATTCCCCGACCAATCGAATATTATATAACAACTTGCTTACTTTGCAAAATTTATAAATATTACCCACAACTATAAGATTATAACAAACTCACACCTTAATATTCAAAAATGATATTTATAGAAAAATTCATTTT
This sequence comes from Panax ginseng, assembly GCA_020205605.1. Classification (NCBI taxonomy): domain Eukaryota; kingdom Viridiplantae; phylum Streptophyta; class Magnoliopsida; order Apiales; family Araliaceae; genus Panax; species Panax ginseng. The sequence continues at coordinate 24,448,667 of CM035133.1, read as the reverse complement.
TATTCATAAAAGTTGGGGTCTTACAGATACTGTGACAATAATTAAATCAATAATATGAGAGATATTATGCAGCAATTATTGTAGCAATAATTGAGTATAATTGAGTGACTTCTCACGTAAGCATCAATAATCAATACCATGTGCTACTATGCAACCACGCGTATTACTGTACTTTTACTACCGGGTAGTTAATAATTTTAACGATAACACTTTCACCGTTATTTTTATAAAAGGATAATTCTGTCATTTTCTAACTACGACAATACTTCCGTTGTGGGGTCCACCAATAATTATGCCATCATACGAATATTCCCTGTTAAAATGAATATTCCCTGACCAATCAAATATTTTATAACAACTTGCTTACTTTGCAAAATTTTCACATATCACCCTTAACTTTAACCTTTTATCAATTTAACCATTTACAAAATAAAATAATAATTATAAGAAAATAGAATACTTTCATTTCATAAAATTCGGGGTCTTACAATCTCCCCTCCTTATGAAATTTTGCCCTCAAAATTTACATACGTAGCTGGTATGCCGAAGAAGTGAGGATACCTTGTGTTAGATTCTGACTCTTGAGGTATAACCTTTGAGTGTCGAATATGATCCTCCTTATCTAAGATTTTAACACGTATCTCCTCATACGTTAAATATTCTGTTATCTCGTTTAGTTCTAATTCAATAATGTGGTTTGGGTCGTCCACATATTTACATAACATTGATACGTAAAAAAAATGTTATGAACACGCGACATACTTAGCGGTAAGGCAAACCTATAGGCCACAGTTCCTACTCGATCGAGGATTTCAAATAGAACAATAAAATCGAGGGTTGAGATTTCCTCTCTTCGTTGATTCTTACTTCTAGAATAACGCCTTCTTAAACCTTCTTCTTTGTTTTCATCAGCTCCGGGTCTGAAGCTTGAACAACTTTTAACTTTATCGATTAAAGTCGATTCTACTCGTATATTTGATATCACCACGTGGGTCCCTAGAAAATTTAACTCTATTTTCATCATTTGTAAGTTATACGAAATGGGTTTTTGTGTTAACAACATCGCACTCATAAACGCATACGATCTTCTACTCAATTCGTCAGGATGGTATTGAATGGTATTATCGTAATCTTCAACAGCTCGAGCCAACGTCTTTGGCACATTATACGATCGTTTTGGGTGAAGAAATACTTGAGGGTTTTAGAAATGAGTTTTGTACTGGGGTCAATACAAAATTCGATTTCACACTCTAGGGGTAGGCTAAGAAGTCTTCAGGAATATGTCAGGAAATTTATTAACAATAGAAATATCATTCAAAACTGTGACTCTCATCCCAAGACTTGGATAGCACGTCACATTGATACCTATCAACTTGCCACCGTTATTCACGGCGTCCCCTACAGATAGTCTGGTTACAGTGTATTCCAAGACTTGGAAGTCACCAGCGAAAGGTGTGAGACCCCAAATTTTATGAAATAAAAGTATTAAATTTTTCTATTTTGGTAAATAGTTAAATTGATAAAAGTTTAAAGTTAAGGGTGATATTTGATTTTTTTTTCAAAGTAAGTAAGTTGTTATAAAATAATCGGTAAAAAGTTATTCAGTATATATATAATGGTACCCACTGTGATGGTGACATATTGGTGGGAGGGGAACATGTGGGGCCCATATGTTGGAAGAAGAAATTGGGACGACACTCCCTTATTGGTTGTCTCAATTTTGTTTTATTATTAGTAATAAAACAGGAAACTTCTCTTTCCTAAGAAGGATCTGGTTGTCTAAGTTTTTGTTTTATTATTAGTAATAAAACAGGAAAGCTTTTTATATAAAAAAGAATACTTTTATAAAGTTGTTTATTTTATTAGACTATAAATAGAATATATTATATTCTATTATGCATAGTATTTTGCATTGTAATATCTTTTTATATAAAACAGAATACTTTTATAAAGTTATTTGTTTTATTAGACAATAATTAGAATATATTATATTTTATTATGCATAGTGTTGCATAGTGCTGATAGTGTTTTTGCATAGTAAAATCTTTTTATATAAAACAGAATACTTTTATAAAGTTATTTGTTTTATTATATTATAAATAGAATATTTTATATTTTATTTAAAAGATTTTGCTTTAAATATGGACCGTCCGATTAAAAGTAAATCAATCTGGACCGTTCATGGATTAGTTACTATTTAGTCCATTCTTCTATAAATAGAAGCTCATTCTTTCATTATTTCTTACGAATTCACTGAAACTCTAGAGAGAGAAACTATAGAGAGAGTTCTTCTTCTATAATCTTGAGCGTATTTCTTTAGAGTTTAAGAAAGCTTTGAGCATAGTGCAAGTTTTCTTCGAGTTTATCCTCGCCCTACCAGTCGGAGTACTCTTCTTTTAAAGGTAAGGGGTATTATTTCTTTTGTATTCATGAAGAGAACTTCTGTTATTCCATTCTTTATTTTTATATTGGAATAACCTATTTATATGAAGTACCGCATACATGGTGAAATTCTTCTATTATTCTATTCTTAATTATTATGTTGGAATAACCTGTTTATGTGAAGTACCGCATACATGGTGAAATTCTTCTATTTTTCCATTCTTTATTATTATGTTAGAATAACCTGTTTATGCGAAGTACCGCATACATGGTGAAATTCTTTTATTATTCCATTCTTTATTATTATGTTGGAATAACCTGTTTATACGAAGTACCGCATACATAGTGAAATTCTTCTATTATTCCGTTCTTTATTATTACGTCGAGAATATCACTTGCGGTCAGACATACGCCTAACTTTAGTTCCATTATTTATTATTCCGTTCTTTATTATTCTATCGTAATATCCTCACATCTCATGCGTTCGCTTGGGACACGGTTCCATTATTTATTATTCCGTTCTTTATTATTCGTCAAAATATCCTCATCGTGCATTTACATGGGACTGGTTCCATTATTTATTATTCTATTGAATATCTATCATACATGCGTTACTTGGGACTGAGTTACATTATTTATTATTACGTTGGGAATAACACATTCATGCGATCTATCGCACGCGTGGTGAATCTTACGTTATTCCATTCTTTATTATTACATTGGAATAACACATCATGTGGATTACCACATGCATGTGAATGATCCTTTGTATTCATTCCTTATTAAATTGTGGAAATGATCTCATATCGTGGATTCTGCTTTGGCGGAGAAAATCCACTTGCAGTTTCATATATTTTATTATACTCAGTTGGTTAAAGTTTTGGCTTCTATACTCCATAAAATTAGTGGAATATCCTTGATATTTGCGCTTCATCCAGTATCTTTTCATGGAAATATTCTTCTGAGTATTTTTAAATTGTACTCTACAAAGAAGTATCTTGTTGACAATTTGGACGTTATTGGTTCCTGGATAAATTAATTCTTGAACTTGTTTTATTGAATTATTATGTCATTGTCATCATCCTCATGTTTATATTATGTCAAAAGTCATCTTTGGCCTGTATGGACTTGGTATGATTATGACTAGGGATTATTCGGTATAATCATGACCGTAATGTTACAAATGATGTGGTAAAAGTCATCTTTGGCCCGTAGTGCATAGATGGACTTGGTGTGATTATGACCAGGGATTATTCGTATAATCATGACCGTAATGTGATTTAATGATGTGGTAAAAATCCTCATTCGTAGTAGTGCATTGATGGGACGATTTTGGTATGATTATGGCTATGGATTCTCTTGACCAAGGGTGCAAAGATGAATTGTTTTATGGCATGATCAGGACCGTTGATGAAAACACGATTATCTTTGGCCCGTAGTGCATGGATAATTCGTGGTCATGATACTAAAGAATATCCTTGGCCTGTAGTGTAGGGATGATTTGATGATATGGATTATTTATTAGGCTGAGTCTCAGCGATAAAAGTGATAAAAAACCTTTTAAATCATAGAAGATAGTAGATTTTATTCTCTACTTGAATCTTCTAATGGATTGCTTGTTACGCTGCAGTTAAACTTGATGTTTGTTACATTGTATCAGTTTAACACTATTGAAGGCTAATGATAATATTCTACATTATCTTAGTCATAATATTTCTTACTGGGCTAGTTGAGCTCACCCTTTCTTTCATTGTTCTCTTCAAGAAATGAGAACGTAGCTGGGACTAGTCGGGGAACAGAGTTATGGTCCCAGATGATAGCATTAGTATTCCTCACTATTCTGTTAAATAGTGTGATAATAAATGTAATGAGGACTCCATTGAGAGTGGATATTTTCTAGAAGGAAATATTATTATTTAAACTCTCAGCTATGTTTTGTCATATTTTACACGACTGTTGTATAATTAAGTTGTATTTGAATTTATGTACCATGTATCTGGAGACTCAAGATGTGTGATATATACCTAATTTTGGGAGCGTCACAAAAGGCCCAGGGCTCTTTACTTATGGCTTGATATGACAGTGATTGACTTTAAGGTTTGGTTGCTTGAATTCACATGATAGGTTGGTTAGGAATATGAAAGTTAACAACTTTACGAAAATAATTAATTTTTATATGATGAGTAGTTAACCAGTGGATTCCTAAAATCACATCAAAGGCAAGTATTTTCAAAGAGATAAGATCGACAGGTAACGTGAGGGTGCCGATTTGAATCAAACAAGATTTATAAACATCGGAGGTAACGAAGGGTTCTCCTAACGGCGTTTCAACCGATAAGTCAAAGTTTAACTTCTCTGGAGTTCAATTTAAACGTTGAGCGCAAGTAAGAGGAATAAAAGAATGGGTAGAACTGGTATCTAACAAGGTATAGACTTCGTAAGAGTTTATGATAAACTTACCCGTGATAACTTCGTTCGGGTTACTCGGTTTTTGACTTATCTGGGACATCCTTTGGCGTCACTATCCCAGCTGGACTTGACTTCACTACACGAAAAAATCGAGCTAAATGACCTTCTCTTTCGCAATTAAAACACGCTTTGGGTTGCTGCGTACAGTTTGGACTAATGTGTCCCTCCCCTCCGCATTTGTAACATACGACCGACGGTCGTTCTCCTTCCTTAACAACAAGTGCTGGTGTTGATGTCTTCCCATCATTATTGAACCTTCTCTTCTTGAAATTTCCACTTCTATTATCTTGGCCATAATTACCATCGAAGTGGTTACCATTCTTGGCATGATAATTTCCCCCACGATGGTTATCATTGTTCCGATGGTCGTTGCCACCGGTATGATTATTATCGTGTTGTTGGTCGTTACCTTTTGGTTGGGCTGACTCATTATCGCGCTCCAATAGCTGAGCCCTATTCACAACATCGGAATATAAATAAAGTTTGTGAGAAATAAGGTATTGACGTATTTTGGGTTTCAAATCTCTTAGAAACATTCGCATCATTCGCTCCTCATTATCGACCAAATGGGATGCAAACCGGGATAACTCCGTAAACTTAGCCTCGTATTGTGATACAGTCATATTGTTTTGTTCTAACTTGATGAACTCCACCTCCTTCATGTGACGAATACTTTCAGGAAAGTACTTGTCGTTGAACAGTTCTTGGAACTTCTCCCAAGACATCTTCAGTGTGGCAGGCTGGATATGTTTTACTGATTCCCACTCGTAATCCGCCTCTCCTCGCAACATGAAGGTGGCAAAGGGAACCTTTTTCTCCTCGGAGCATCCCAAGACATAAAATATCTTGGTGATTTGCTTTATCCATGTCTCCGCCTTAAGTGGTTTTGGCTCTCCTAAAAACTCCGGCAGTCCTAGCTCCTTGAACTGCTTAGCAGTGACCAGCCGAGAGTTGCCAGTGACTCCACCTGCATTATGAACCGGAGTCTCTCTCGTTTGGTGTTACATGAATTTTAAAAAGTTCGTAAACATACCATCATTTGTCATTTGGTCGATGTTGTTGTTTACACGAGGATTATGGCCTTCCTGATGCACATTATCCTGGGTATTGATCGTCGATGACTCAACGGTCTCATGTGCTTCATTGCTGATCTCAACGTTTTCAGATGTCATTCTCAAACACTATCACAAAATAAGGGTTAATTGACATACGACATATTATCCCTATACTCTAACCGACCAATTAAATACCAAATAAACTTAGGTAGGTCATACTAGCGAAGGAATTACCCATCTCTCCCCTCCTAGTTCTAGTCTCACATCTCAGCCAGGGATCATATCTCTAAGCTTTGATACCAACTGTGACGCCCCCAAAATAGGTATACATCACCTATCTTGGGTCGACAGATTCATGGTACAAAATTTTAAATACAACTTAATTATACAACTGTCATGTAAAATACGACAAAACATACTCTGAGAGTTTTAATAGGAATATAGTCATCTAGACAATATCCACACTCAATGGAGTGCTCATTACATTTATTATCACACTATTTCACATAATAGTGAGGACTACTAATGCAACCAAACTAGACCGTCACTCCGTTCCCCGACTAGTCCCAGCTATATTCTCATTTCCTGAAGAGAACAATGAAAGAAAAGGGTGAGCTCAACTAGCCCACTAAGAAATATTATGACTAAGATAATGCAGAATAAATTATCGTTAGCCTTCAACAATGTTAAACTGATAGAATATAATAGACAACATGTTTAACTGTAGCGGAACAAGCAATCCATTAGAAGAGTCAAGTAGAGCATGATATCTACTATCTTCTATGATTTAAAAAGTTTTTCATCAACTTTATCACTGAGACTCAGCTTTAATAAATAAACCACATCATCGAATCATCCATGCACCATGGCTAAGGATATTCATGTAATCATCAATGGTCATGATTATACCGAATAATCCCTGGTCATAATCATACCAACAACTGTCCATCAATGCTCTACAGGAAAATGAGGACTTTTACCACATCATTTGTAACATTACGGGTCATGATTATACCGACTGATCCCTGGTCATAATCATACCAATCAATAGTCCATCTATGCACGTAAGCCAAAGATGACTTTCATCACAATATAAGCATGAAGATGATGACAATGATATAAGCATTAATCAAACGAAATCAAGGATAAATATTAAAGACTTTAAATTTATCCAGAGTTTAAAAATATCCAAATTGTCAACATGATACTGCTTTGTGGAGTAAAATTCAAGAATAATATTCATGTATCAAAAATAATTTGAACAGAAAAGAAATACATTTTTCGGGTAAATAGTACCCCGTGAATAGTACCCCGTGAATAGTACCATGTGAATCGTACCCCGACATGAAAAGTGCCCCAAATACCTAAGTGAATAATATTCGTGTGAATAGTAACCCATGAATAATAACTCGTGAATAGTACTCCGACATGAAGAGTGTCCCAAATACCCGAGTGAATAATATTTGAGTGAATAGTACCCATAAATAGTAACTCATGAATAGTATTCCGGCATGAACAGATCAATAATTATCAAGAAAGCTCAAAATAATATCTCTATGAAAAGATACTGGATGAAGCACAAATATCAAGGATATTCTACTAATTTCACGGAGTATAGAAGCAATACTTTAATAGAATGAATGTATAATCAAGAATATGAGACAAAATAATATTACTCACATACTACAGAGTATGGAAGAAAATATTATTCCTAATGAATACTGAACAAAAAAACAATATCCTTTACAACTGTTGAACGAAAATAATATTCCAACGAATATTATATTCCTACGAATATTGAACGAAGATAATATTCTTTATGAATATTGAATGAAAATAATATTCATACGAATACGAAAAATAATATCTCTTAAGAATATGAAATAAATAATACCCCTTACCTCAGAAGAAGACTGTATACTGGAATAGTGAATTAGCAGACTTCACTTCTTCTTTCTCTCTATAGCTTCTCTCTCTATAATTGCTCTTGTGAGACTTAGTGAATTGGTGAGAATGAAAGAAGAATGAGCTTCTATTTATAGGAAAATATAGTTTTGATAATTGCATGTTTTGGGGCTCGAAATATTACAGTATAATACCTTCATCTTTTCTTTTATTTTTAATTTAGTCCTGCAAGTATTATCAAACTTGCACCATTTTCCCTAATAGTATATCATGTGATTCAATAGTTCTATATATGTGAAAAAAATAATTACAATATAGTACCTTCATCTATACCTCCATTTTTAATTTAGTCATGTAAGTATTATCAATCTTGCACCACCTCCCCTAATAGTACATGCATGTGAATCAATAGTACACATATATGAACAAATAGTTATAAGCATGTGAATTAATAGCAATTAATTGCTCATTTATCCGAATAATTACCCGATTGGTTAATATAACCTCCAGACATCAATTATTATCAAAATAAATGTCGATTTCCACTAACACTAATAATCCCAACTCAATGGAAATATGAATGTTATCCTTAATCAACACGAACTTATTCATCATTAATACTATAACTCATAATATTTAACAACCAGGTAGTTCCCAGGAAAGAGGGGGCTTTCCGATAAGGATTTCTCCTATTAGCGCTAAATCGATTATCTAACCTCCTCGATGCGAACTTCTAGACATCATCAATATTGCGAATAATAATATGAATAACTTCGTAGTCTCAATTATTGATTTAGTAATATAACATATTATGCAGATGATACTGTGACAATAATTGAATCGATAATATGAGAGATATTTTGCAGCAATTACTGTAGCAATAATTGAGTATAACTGTGTGACTTCTCACGTAAGCATCAATAATCAATACCGTGTGCTACTATACAACCACGCCAGTATCTTTTGTACTTTTACTACCTAGCGTAGTTCAACAGTTTTAATAAAGAACACTTTGGTAGTTATTTTTATAAAAAGATAATTCTATTATTTTCTAACTACGACAATACTTCCGTTGTGGGGTCCACCAATGATTGTACCGTCGTACGAATATTCCCTGTTAAAATGAATATTCCCTGACCAATCAAATATTTTATAACAACTTGCTTATTTTGTAAAATTTTCACATATCACCCCTTAACTTTAACCTTTTATCAATTTAACCATTTACGAAATAAAATAATTGTGACGCCCCCAAAATAGGTATACATCACCCATCTTGAGTCGCCAAATACATAGTACAAAATTCAAATATAACTTAATAATACAACTGTCGTGTAAAATACGACAAAAAATAATCTGAGAGTTTTAAAATGAATATTGTCATCTAGACAATATCCACACTCAATGGAGTCCTCATTACATTTATTATCACACTATTTCACAGAAAAGTGAGGACTACTAATGCACCATCTAGGACCATCACTCCGTTCCCCGACTAGTTCCATCTACGTTCTCATTTTCTGAAGAGAATAATAAAAGAAAAAGGGTGAGCTCAACTAGCCCAGTAAGAAATATTATGACTAAGATAATGAAGAATAAGTTATTGTTAGCCTTCAACAATGTTAAACTGATAGAATATAATAGACAACAAGTTTAACTACAGTGGAACAAGCAATCCATTAGAAGAGTCAAGTAGAACATAAAATCTACTATCTTCTATGATTTAAAAAGGTTTTCATCAACTTTATCGCTGAGACTCAGCTTAATAAATAATCCACATCATCGAATCATCCCTGCACTACAACCAAGGATATTCATTAGTATAACGACCACGAAATATCCCTGCACTACATGCCAAAGATATTCGTGTTTTCATCAATGGTCAGGATCATTGTGACACCCCCAAATCCGGGTGTTCACTGTACAAGCATCATCTATCTATCTACCCGTAAATAAAATGCAAACCATACAATAGATAGAAATAATAATAAAATCTCTCCCCTTTTGGGTTTACATCAATTGAATAATAATAAATCCCAGGTTACTCTAACCTTAAAACATCTGTGCAGAAAACATAAACAATAAAGTCTTAGTAACATCAATTCTAATTACATCACATAACCACATTAATAAAATAGTCTTCATTACTTGCTAAGCTTGCCCTTGCCCTTACTAGTGGAAGGTTCGTCTGCTCTTTCGTTCTTAACTGCAATATTATTATTACGCAAGAGTGAGCACGATTGCCCACAAGTATAACAATATAACAATGAATAATAACATGCGAGAGAAATAATAACTTATGATATAAAGCTCAACTTTTGAATCAAGAATGAATAATAAGAATCAAAAGAAATTCTGAGGGTCATAAGACCTTGAACTATGTCCTAGGTTGTTAAGTGTTATTACTTGAAACCTTTAATAGTCATAAGACTATGGACTCTTCTTCTCGTACTTAGGGGGATCAGCCCTTAGTACCATACTGTGCACAATATCTTAACGCTAAAGCGTAAATAATCCCCTATAAAGGGTTGTTCATCTCAGTTTTGACATTCGAGTCCGCACCAAAGCAAGTTTGGTTTGGATAATTCATCAAGGGGTTCTAAAATTTAGAACGCTCATCAACTATGGACTAGTCGAATCAATAAGGGTTCGCTCGTCTAACAAGGTTTAACAATAACAGATAATTTAACTTGGATAAAATCTCAAAAGTATACAATAGAATAATTATTATATAACAACATCATGCTTGAAGATTAATAAACTTTAATATACAAGACATGCTTGATCAATAATAATGAGAATTTGCTCAATATCGAAAGATGAATTACTCAACTTATATAACGATAACAAGTAGGGTTAGGAAACTTGCTCAACGAAAGTTTAGGGTAAGAAACTTGCTCAATGTAACAAGATAAGGTTTAAAAACTTGCCTCGTGCGTAGATTACACTTAAACAAACTCGTTCTTTGAATTAAATCCTACATATCAATTACGTTCACAATACCAGTCAATAATAACGTACTAAACATCACAAGTTATTCTTTGTCTAAACTCGACTTCATGACCACACTTAGTCAATTATTATACTTAGTGTAAAATTAAGACTTCACGAAAAATAAACTAATTATGCATTCGAATCCACACGTAATTGTGTTATGGACATGTTAAGAATTTATTTTAACATCTCATTATAGGTCTAACAAGTCTTTATAATCATTAGACTAAGTTGCTATCATATTTCCATACTTGAACATTAAAAATTTGCATTTTCTAGACAATTTGCTAAGTGCCATTCTTATTTCACTTTTATCTTAACTCTTGGTATTGCTTATATGCTAGTTACATTCTGTTTGGACACTTGGCTGTATGGTGCATATACTATGATGCGTTGGGGAAAAGAACTAGGAGTTTGTCTTGCCACATGCCTTGAGACTCGATTCTTGTTTTTATGATTCGCGAAAAATTGTAGAACACGATTAAAATTTCGAGCAACTTAATTTTTTACAATAATTTAGACATACCCACATGCTAGAATTCATAAATAATCAATACTTAACATCTATGGAGTGATTTTCACCCATTAAAACACATAATAACAGAATTAAAGCATGCAAATTGGACTGTTCTTGATGTTCTTGAAGTTCTTGAACAAAAACATGGATTTTAGTGCTACGAATTTGTTATAAAGCCAAATCCAACCATTCAAGTTTCATTTTGTTCATTTTAACATGCATAATCATATCAATATGTGAATTTTAAAATAAATTATATTTGACATAAAAAAATCACGTATAAGGTCATATGGCCATATCACGTACTCTGTAATCGTTACTGTAAAATTTCATGAAAACTGATGATATGGAATTATGCAATATATATATATATATAACACGCCACTACTCAAATTATTACATATATTCTTATAACAACTTTCCAATTTGCAGAGATTCACAGAAGACTTTAAGCCATATTCGTGAAACTTAAAAGACGTAAAATAAGAATTTGGGTTGAAGAGAATTACCCAAGCGTAGATTAGTAGGATTGAAACCTTTCCCAATTTCTTCTTAACTCTCACAATCTCTTAACAATCTCTGAACTTTCAAACTCTCTCTCTCTCTCTCTCTCTCTCTCTTTTTTGCGGACTTAGAAAAATAATAAGAAAAGAAGGCGTCGATAATAAAGGAGAAAAAGCGGCGTAGTAGAAATTGATTACCCCCATCATGGGTAACTTCCCTCAACTCCCCACAAAGGCCATGTTTGGCTAGTTAAAATAGGTTTTAAAAATCATTTAATTTAATAAAACTTTATCATATAGTTTAAATAATGTCACACTCCTTTATAAAATAAATCAATATCTTATTTAATTTACTTTAAATAAAATATAATGATTTCTCAATAATGCACATAGTCACATAATTAATTTTCTCATTTAATAATAATATCAATTATTAAATCTCTAATTAATAATTAAATTAATTAAAATAACAAAGGCTTATTAAATATTTCTTTTAATTCAATAAGCTCACATAAATACATACATCGAATAATAAAATTCTCCACTTCAATTTAATAAATATAACACATATAATTAAATTAATCTATCACAACTTCATCAATTAATTAATTAATCTAATAATTAATTCATCGAAAAATATTTATTTAATCCAATAAATATTTAAATTAAATTACAAAATCTCGGTTGTCACATCTTTCCCCTCTTAAAAGGATTCTGTCCTCAGAATCACAACTTAATAATTCGTCTCGTTACATTCTCCCCCCCTTACAAAGATTCTGTCCCCAGAATCGCTTATAACAATCTAAGTAAACAAATGAGGAAAATTTTTCATCATATTCTCTTCGAGTTCCTACGTAGCTTCTTCAGCGTTGTGGTTCCTCCAAATTACCTTAACAGAAGGTATTACTTTATTTCTCAGAACTTGTTCTTTGCGGTCAACAATTTGAACAGGAAATTCTTCGTAAGACAAGTCTTTGTCGAAATGTAGGGGTTCATATTCAATCACGTGCTTGTAATCAGGTTTGTAGGGGCGTAGGACTGAGACATGGAAAACGTTGTGGACATTCTCTAGAGATGGAGGTAAGCTACCTCATAAGCAACTTCTCCTACCCTTCTCAGAACTTCAAAGGGTCGGAGAATCTTGGGCTCAATTTTCCTTTCTTTAGAACACGATCTTTCACTTCGAGGAGAGACCTTTAAGAACACACATAGCTACCGAATTCGAATTCGACATTCTTGCGGTGTGGATCGGCATATTTCTTCTGTCTATCTTGAGCTGCTGTCAATCTTACTCGAATCACCTTGACTATCTCTGTTGTTTGTTGTACCAATTCCGGGCTTAGTAGTTATCTTACGCCAACTTCATCCCAATATAGTGGAATTCTGCACTTTCTGCCTTATAACGCTTCATAAGGCGGCATTCCAATACTAGCCTGGTAACTATTGTTGTAACCGAACTCTACAAGTGGTAAATGGTCATCCCAATTTCCTTTAAAATCCATTATACAAGCTCTTAACATATCTTCCAATGTCTGAATTGTTCTTTCACTCTGTCCATCTGTCTGAGGGTGATATGTTGTGCTCATTCGCAACTGTGTACTCATGCATTCCTGTAGACGTTTCTACATAAAACGCGGATCTCTATCAGAAACAATTGACACTGAAACTCCGTGCCTTGAAACAATCTCTTTCACATATAACCTTGCCAACTGATCTAGGTTGAATCTGATTCTGATCGAAAGGAAGTGTGCGGATTTCGTCAATCGGTCAACAATAACCCATACTGCGTCGTAGCCTTTCTGAGTCGTCGGTAGGCCAACCACGAAATCCATCGTAATATGTTCCCATTTCAATTTTGGAATCTCTAAAGGTTGTAGCAATCCACTCGGTCTCTGATGTTTTGCTTTTACTTTCTGACATGTCAGACACTTGGCAACACATTCTGCAACCTCTCATTTCAAATTTGGCCATCAAAAGTGTTGTCGAAGATCTTGGTACATCTTGGTACTACCAGGGTGAATCAAATATCGTGAGTTATGAGCCTCACTCAAAATTTCTTCTTTAATCTCTGGTACTGGCGGTACCCAAATTCTGCTCTCAAATCTTAGTAGTCCTTCACTGTCTATTTTGAATCTCAGTTCAGTCCCTTCAGATATCTTCTTCTTCACTTTCTCACATTCTTCGTCTTGAAGTTGAGCCTCCTTAACTTTATCCAGTAAGGTTGTACCAGCTTGCATCTGGAATAGTTTCTCGTCAATTTCCATAGGATACTTCACTTCCAATTCCAGCTTTTCCATTGCTAAAATTAGCTCCTCCTGAGCGGTCAACGTCATCAATTTCTCCTGATCTTTTCTACTTAGGGCGTTGGCCACCACATTTGCCTTACCCGGATGGTATAGAATCTCACAATCGTAGTCCTTAATTAACTCCAACCACCTTCTTTGACGCATATTCAAGTCTTTCTGTGTAAAAATATAATTCAGACTCTTGTGATCTGTATATATTTCACACTTCTCCCCATAGAGATAGTGCCTCCAGATTTTCAAAGCAAAAACCACTGCAGACTAACTCCAAGTCATGGGTCGGATACCCTTCTCATAATCTTTTCATGTTGTCGTGGACGACACGCAATGACTCGCCATTTCTGCATAAGCACACAACCAAGTCCTTTATGCGATGCATCACTATAAACCACAAAATTTCTGTGTCATCGGAAGAGATAACACAGTGTTGAACTCAACCTCCTCTTTAATTCTTGAAAGCTTTCCTCACATTTCTCCGTCCAAACAAATTTCACCGATTTCTAGTCAAATTCATCGGTGAGTTGCGATCTTGGAAAAATTCGAATAAATCTTACAGTAATAACCGCCAATCCAAGAAAACTTCTTACTTGAGCGGCGTCTTGGTGACCCCAATTAATCACAACCGACTTTGGAGGATCCACCGAAATTTCATCTCTATCAATCACATGTCCAAGAAATTGTACTCTTTCAATCCGAATTCACATTTGAAAACTTAGCATACAACTTCTCTCTTCTCAATGTCTCTAATGTCAACCTCAAATGCTCTTCGTGTTCTTCCTTGGTTTTTGAATATACCAAAATGTCATCTATAAATACTACTATGAATTTGTCCAAAAACGACTTGAACACTCCATTCATTAAGCCCATAAATGCTGCAGGAGCATTCGTTAGACCAAATGACATTACCAGAAATTCATAGTGACCGTATCATGTTCTAAACGCTGTCTTCGGTACATCCTCTGGTCTCACATTCAATTGATGATAACAACTTCTTAAATCTATCTTTGAAAAATATTTTGCTCCCTTTAACTGATCGAACAAGTCGTTGATTCGCGATAATGGATACCTATTCTTAATCGTGACATTATTCAGTTCTCTATAGTCGATCTTGTCGCATCGTCCCATCCTTCTTTTCACAAATAAAGCCAAAGGCTCCCCAAGGTGATACGCTTGGTTGAATATATTTTTTATCTAGTAATTCTTGTAGTTGGACCATCAGTTCTTTCATCTCTACTAGTGCCATTCGGTACGGTGCCTTCGATATTGGGGCCGTTCTTGGAGCCAAATCGATAACGAATTCAACTGCTCTATCTGGAGGAAGTCCCGGCAAATCATCCGGAAATACGTCTGCAAAATCTCTCACTACCAGAATCTCATCAATTTTCAAATTCTGTTTACGACTATCGACTATGTCAGCTAGATATCCTACACGCCTTGCCTTAATAATCTCGGCGGCTCGCATCATCGTCGAGACAACTTCGCTTGTTCAGGCGACTTCTTACTATAAAACATAACCTCGATTTGAGTCATAAGGTTAATACGCTTCTTCTGGCAGTCAATTACCGCCCCATAATTGGATAACCAATCCATACCCAAAATAACATCAAATTCTCCAAGTCGAATAGTGATAAGGTCTACGTTCATGATATCACCCTTAATATTTACTCTACAGTTCTTGTGCACATACTTAACAGGGATAATTTCTCTATTCGCAATCCTTAAACAATTCTAAGTTCTTAGCGAAGTCATCGGATATAAATGAGCAAGTAGCACCCAAATCAAATAATACATAAGCATTAACTTTATTGATCGGAATGATACCTGACACCACATCGCGAGACTGCACTGCGTCCTGCAATGTCATGTTGAACGTTCTGGCTGTTGGTCTATTAGTTGCGGTTGGTCCTGCAATGGTTAGAGTGCTTCCACCAGTATTTCCTCTGTTTCCTCCTGAACTCATCCCTCCCGATCCCTTCTTAGGACAATCTCTTGCAAGATGGTCCTTTGATCCACATGTGAAGCATGCACCCTTCTTTGGGTTGAGACGGTTTGGTGCTATGTGGCCTTCGACCACAATTATATAGCACACTCGCTTCCCGCCTTCGTGCAAACTCCCAAATGCATTTTTTCCATGAGTTGGGCACGGTTCAATCTTCTTCTTACGCCCTCCTGTTGACTTCCTACCAGCTAATTTTCGGACCACTTCCTCTTCCGATTGTGATTACCCCGGTTGCTACTCCCACCGGTCTTGTTATTACCTTCCTTCTTCTTCTTCTTCTTCTTCGCTCCTTATTATACTGCCGTTCTTGCATCACTTCCACCCAAAGCAAGTATGGCCTTCTCTAACACTCTCGCAAAAGTGTTCAATTAGAACATTGACACTTTGCTATACAACCAGGGCTTCAATCCCTGCTCAAATCGTCTTGGCTTCCTCTCATCAGTGTGCACTTGGTATGTGGCGAACCTAGCCAACTCGTTAAACCTTGCCGCATAATCAGCTACTGACATATTCCCTTGTTTTAACTCTAGAAACTGAACCTCCATCTGATTTTGCGAACTAGTCGGAAAATAAATCTCGAAGAACATCTCTTTGAATCATTCCCAGGATATTACACCTTCACCTCTTCTCACTTTGTTTTCCTGCCACCAATAGCTGGCTTAGGACTTCAACATAAACGTTGCATAAGCAGTCTTCTGATCTTCCCTTACCCTAGCAATATCGAACACCTTTTCCATCTCCATTACCCACGTCTGAGCTTTATTTGGGTTTATGGAACCCTTAAAATCTGGCGGTCCCACCGCCTTGAAGTCCTTAAACGAAGTATTTAGTGGAGCTTGGGGTTGATTATTAAGTGCTCCAGCTAAAAGGTTTACCAATTGCTGAACGGAGTTAGCATTGGCGTCGTTGTTATTGTTTGTTGACCCTTCCTGGGCTTGCTGACAATTTTGTCTTCTAAGCAGCATATTTCTGTTAAGAATATATGCTTATTAGATCTTTACTCAATTTCTAAAACATTTAAGACTTAACTAAACATTTAATCATAACTCACTTAACACATTACTTCAAATAAACTTTGACATTTCATTTAATTCAAAAGTCTTTACATCATAAGATAGCATCACTGCTATTTACATCAACTATCCGAGATAAAGAATCTACAGGATTTAAAACATGACAATATTCCTTTATTTATGAACATATCGGAATTTACATCATTAACTATCAAATAATTTTCACATATTTAAACTAATACTATCACTTTATGCATTAAAGTATTTGGATAGCCTTGCTACGTTCCTCCTCCATGATGCGGCACATTGTTCTGCGATCTAGCATATATAATGGTAGATCCTCAAACTAGATTGGATACTTCTTAACTCGATCTTGGACCGCATCCATTGCATTTTGTAGTGTAGAGTACATCTCCTCAAGTTTAGCCTTCTTCGCACGGCGATCATCTTCTGCACGAT
The DNA here is from genome assembly GCA_020205605.1 of Panax ginseng. NCBI lineage: Eukaryota > Viridiplantae > Streptophyta > Magnoliopsida > Apiales > Araliaceae > Panax > Panax ginseng. Next base: position 24,431,068 of record CM035133.1, on the reverse strand, counting down.
CAGCACGGCGTGACTCTCGTACCCAGCCCTCCTCTGTTATGGTAAGCCTCTTTGAGATCTCCTTCAGATCCTTCTTTAACTTCTCTATTTCTGCGGACTTATCCTTGGTCTGACCCTTCTCGTGAACCAGATCCAACTCCACGTTTCCCAAACATGTGTGAAGAGTCACAATCTCTCTATCTTCGCTTTCAATAGTAATCTGACGACTAACCGCACTGCTCGGTCCGGATCCCGAGCGATATCCTGCAACTCTACGTTACGATCATAGAGTGCATCATACATCTCTGCATCAATGGAGTTCGGTGGGAACTCCTCTTCTTCCTCTTCCTCAGGATCCTCCTCTGGATGGCCTCCGGCTCATGCTCGACGACTCAAAGAATGTGATCAACGGAGATGGCTCTCTCTGTACAAGTTGTTCCCTGTCGACATGAATGTCTCAGGGCTCCTCCTCTATAGGTAATCGGGGTTCCTTCTCCCCAGCTTGACTAGCTCCTTCAACATCCGACATCCTGACAACAAAATTTTAAGTTTTAGTTACTAATCTGTGCTAGCGAACACATAGATTAACACATAAGCACATAAAGTCTTTTATTATCTTCAATAAATTTAGAAATTCATTTCTTAAAACTCGATAAGAGTTTATCACCACTATGTTCTCGATCTCCTACAAGGCTACTACCTAAGGTTGTTTCCCCCACCTAAGGTTCATAACCTTACAGCTTTGATACCAACCTGTGACACCCCCAAATCCGGTACTTCCATTTCAACAAGATTTGGTGTTCACTGTACAAACATCATCTATCTATCTACCCGTAAATAAAATGCAAACCGTACAATAGATAGAAATAATAATAAAATCTCTCCCCTTTTGGGGTTACATCAAATGAATAATAATAAATCCCAGGTTACTCTAACCTTAAAACATCTGTGCAGAAAACATAAACAAATAAGTCTTAGTAACATCAATTCTAATTACATCACATAACCACATTAATAAAACAGTCTTCATTACTTGCTAAGCTTGCCCTTGCCCTTACTAGTGGAAGGTTCGTCTGCTCTTTCGTTCTTAACTGCAATGTTATTATTATGCAAGAGTGAGCACGATTGCCCACAAGTATAACAATATAACAATGAATAATAACATGCGATAGAAATAATAACTTCTGATATAAAGCTCAACTATTGAATCAAGAATGAATAACAAGAATCAAAAGAAATTCTGAGGGTCATAAGACCTTGAACTATGTCCTAGGTTGTCAAGTGTTATTACTTGAAACCTTTAATAGTCATAAGACTATGGACTCTTCTTCTCGTACTTAGGAGGATCATCCCTTAGTACCATACTGTGCACAATATCTTAACACTAAAGCGTAAATAATCCCCTATACAGGGTTGTTCATCTCAGTTTTGACATTCGAGTCCGCACCAAAGGAAGTTTGGTTTGGATAATTCATAAAGGGGTTCTAAAATTTAGAACGCTCATCAACTATGGACTAGTCAAATCAATAAGGGTTCGCTCGTCTAACAAGGTTTAACAATAACAGATAATTTAACTTGGATAAAATCTCAAAAGTATACAATAGAATAATTATTGTACAACAACATCATGCTTGAAGATTAATAAACTTTAATATACAAGACAGGCTTGATCAATAATAATGAGAATTTTCTCAATATCAAAAGATGAATTACTCAACTTATATAACGATAACAAGTAGGGTTAGGAAACTTGCTCAACGAAAGTTTAGGGTAAGAAACTTGCTCAATGTAACAAGATAAGGTTTAGAAACTTGCCTCGTGCATAGATTACACTTAAACAAACTCGTTCTTTGAATTAAATCCTACATATCAATTACGTTCACAATACCAGTTAATAATAACATACTAAACATCATAAGTTATTCTTTGTCTAAACTCGACTTCATGACCACATTTAGTCAATTATTATACTTAGTGTAAAATTAAGACTTCACGAAAAATAAACTAATTATGCATTCGATCATTCAATCCATATGTAATTATGTTATGGACATGTTAAGAATTTATTTCAACATCTCATTATAGGTCTAACAAGTCTTTATAATCATTAGACTAAGTTGCTATCACATTTCCATACTTGAACATTAAAAATTTGCATTTTTTGGACATCTCGCTAAGTGGTGGCATATGGCGCACACTTTTATCTTAACTCTTTGCTGCATCATCATGGTAGTATGCCATGCACTGAGCAATATATGTCATGGGGGGAAAAAACTAGGAGTTGGCGCCGCGACGCGAGACTCAGATTCGATTTCAATTCGCGAAAATTGCGTAAACATTATAAAAATTTCCAAGCAACTTATTTTTACACGAATTTAGACATACCCACATGCTAGAATTCATAAATAATCAATACTTAACATCTATGGAGTGATTTTCACCCATTAAAACACATAATCACAGAATTAAAGCATGCAAATTGGACTGTTCTTGATGTTCTTGAAGTTCTTGAACAAAAACATGGATTTTAATGCTACGGATTCGTTATAAAGCCAAATCCAACCATTCAAGTTTCATTTTGTTCATTTTAACATGCATAATCATATCAATGTGTGAATTTTAAAATAAATTATATTTGACATATAAAAATCACGTATAAGGCCATATGGCCATATCACGTACTCTGTAATCGATAATTGTAAAATTTCATGAAACTGATGATATGGAATTATGCAATATATATATAAAACATGCCACTACTCAAATTATTACATATATTCTTATAACAACTTTCCAATTTGTAGAGATTCATAGAAGACTTTAAGCCATATTCATGAAACTTAAAAGACATAAAATAAGAATTTGGGTTGAAGAGAATTACCCAAGTGTAGATTAGTAGGATTGAAACATTTCCCAATTTCTTCTTAACTCTCACAATCTCTTAACAATCTACGAACTTTCAAAACTCTCTCTCTCTCTCTCTCTCTCTCTCTCTCCTCTACTTTTTGCAGGACTTAGAAAAATAATAAAGAAAAAAAAAGGCGTCGATAATAAAGGAGAAAAAGCGTTAGATGAGGTCGATTACCCCCATCATGGGTAACTTCCTCAACTCCCACCAAGGCCATGTTTGGCTAGTTAGAATAGGTTTTAAAAATCATTTAATTTAATAAAACTTTATCATATAGTTTAAATAATGTCACACTCCTTTATAAAATAAATCAATATCTTATTTAATTTACTTATAAAATATAATGATTTCTCAATAATGCACATAGTCACATAATTAAATTTTTTCATTTAATAATAATATCAATTATTAAATCTCTAATTAATAATTAAATTAATTAAAATAACAAAGGCTTATTAAATATTTCTTTTAATTCAATAAGCTCACATAAATACATACATCGAATAATAAAATTCTTCACTTCAATTTAATAAATATAACACATATATTTAAATTAATCTATCACAACTTCATCAATTAATTAATTAATCTAATAATTAATTCATCAAAAAATATTTATTTAATCCAATAAATATTTAAATTAAATTACAAAATCTCGGTTGTCACAATCATGCCAACAACTGTCCATCAATGCACTACGGGCCAATGAGGACTTTTACCATATGTTTTATAACATTACGGTCATGATTATATCGAATAATCCCTGGTCATAATCATACCAAGTTCATCTATGCACTACAGGCCACAGATGACTTTCAACATAATATAAACATGAGGATGATGACAATGATATAATAATTAAATAAAATAAGTTCAAGGATAAATTTTAAAAGATTTATAATTTAATTTATCCAGAAATCAATAACGTCCAAATTGTCAACATGATACTGCTTTGTGGAGTAAAATTCAAGAATAATATTGTACCCAAAATAATTTGGACCGAAAACGAATCAATTTTTATCATGAATAGTACCCCGGGTGAATAGTATTCAAGTGAATAGTACCCCGTGAATAGTAATTCAGAAATAGTACCCCGTGAACAGTACCCTGGCATGAAAAAGTTAAAACTTATCAAAAATATTCAGAATAATATATCCATGAAAAGATACTGGATGAAGCGCAAATATCAAGGATATTCTACTAATTTCATGGAGTATAGAAGCCAAAACTTTAACGAAACGAATATAGAATTTGAAATCTAAAACGAAATAATATTACTTACATACTATAGAGTATGGAAGAAAATATTATTTCAAGCGAATATTGAACAAAATAACATCCCTTACGAATATTAAATGAAAATAATATTCATTACGAATATTAAACGAAAATAATATTCATTATAAATATTAAACGAAAATGATTATCTTTACGAATATTGAACGAAAATAATATTCATATAAATATGAAAAATAATATCTCTTCAAATATGAAATAAATAATACCCCTTACCTTGAAAAGAAGAGTATTCCAAGTGGTATAGCGGGGATATTCTTGAAGAAAACTTTCACTATTTTCTATGCTCAAAGCTTTCTAAAACTCGAAAGAAATACGCTCTAGATTATAGAAGAAGAATTCTCTGATTTTGGTGTGATTTTCAATTCTAACTAAGCCTCCTATTTATAGGAGAATGGAAGGGTCTTGTGCAATAGCTGAATTTAAAGAGTTTCAAAAAAAAATTCACTTAACGCTTCGACTAATTCGTAAAAAAAAAAATTGATTATACTATGTCAAGACTATTACACGATAAAATATAATATATTCTATTTTTTTATAAAAAACAAAACTTATTATAATATATATATATATATATATATATATAAAATATATGTATATATATACATATAAGACAAAATAGTAATCCTTCCCGTGATCTGCCAAAATCTCCTACCCATTTTCATTTTTCTTTCGTGGGCCCCACATGTGGCCTCACTTTTAATATATTAAAAATTTTCTATCGATTATTTTGAAAAATGGATAAATGGGGGTCCATCAAATAAACCAAATTTACTCAAATACTTCATAAAAATCTCCTCAATATTTTTAACAACGTTTATTATTATTATTATTATAATTCACAATATTTAACGACTAGGTTATTCCTAGGAAAGAGGGGGCTTTCCAATAAGAATTTCTCCATATTGACGCGCAATTAGATTATGTAACCTCTCCGTGATAGAACTTCTAGACATTGTCAATATTGCAAATAATAATATTAATAATTTTATCGTCTCAATTATTGATTTAATAATATAAAATATTATGCAGATGATACTGTGACAATAATTAAATAATAATATGAGAGATATGATGCAGCAATTACTGTAGCAATAATTGAGTATAACTGAGTGACTTCTCACGTAAGCATCAATAATCAACACCGTGTGCTACTATGCAACCACGTGTATTACTGTACTTTTAACACCGGTTATTTCAACAGTTAACGATAAAACTTTCGCCGTTATTTTCATAAAAAGATATTTCTGTCGTTTTCTCATTCCGATAGTAATTCAGTTGTGGGGTCCACCAATGATTGTGCCGTCATACGAATATTCCTTGTTAAAACGAATATTCCCCGACCAATCGAATATAATATAACAACTTGCTTACTTTGTAAAATTTATAAATATTACCCACAACTATAACATTATTTCAAATCCATACCATAATATTTAAAAATGATATTTATAGAAAAAATCATTTTTATTCATAAAAGTTGGGGTCTTACAATAATAATTATAAGAAAATTGAATACTTTCATTTCATAGAACTCGGGGTCTTACAATAGGTTGGTTAGGAATATGAAAGCTAACAACCTTACGAAAATAATTAATTTTTGCATGATGAGTAGTTAACCAATCAATCCCTAAAATCACATCAAATGCAAGTATTTTCAAAGAGATAAGGTCGACAGATAATGTGAGGGTACTGATTTGAACCAAACAAGACTTATAAATAGTGGATGTAATGAAGGTTTCTCCCAACGTTGTTTCAACTGATAAGTCAAAGTCTAATTTCTCTGGAGTTAAATTTAAACGTTGAGCGCAAGTAGGAGAAATAAAAGAATGGGTAGAACCGATATCAAATAAGGTATAGACTTCGCTAGAGTTTATGATTAGCTTACCCATGATAACCTCGTTCGGGTTCCTCGCTTTCTGGGAGGTCACGACAAACGCTCTCCCTTGAACTACCGGCTTTGACTTTTTTGGGACGGCCTTTGGCGCCTCCATCCCAGCTGGACTTGTCTTCGTTGTATAACAAAATCAGGCTAGGTGACATTCTCTTCCACAATTGTAACACGCTTTGGACTGCATCATGCAGTTTGAACTGATGTGTCCCTCCCCTCCGCATTTGAAACATATGATAGGTGGTCGTTCTCCTTCCTTAACAATGGGTGCTGGTGCTGACGTCTTTCCATCATTGTTGAATCTCCTCTTCTTGAAATGTCTACTCTTATTGTCTTGGCCATGATTACCACCGAAGTGGTTACCATTTCTGGCCTGTTGATTCCCTCCATGTTTGTTGTCACCGCTTCGATGACTGCTACCACTGGTATTATCATTTTATCGGCTGCTCTCTCTTGGTTGAGTTAACTCATTATCGCGCTCCAATAACTGAGCCCTATTTACAACATCTGAATACAAGTAAAGTTTATGAGAAATGAGGTATTGACGTATCTCGGGTTTTAAACCTCTCAGAAACATCCGCGTCATTCTCCACTCATTATCAACCAAATGGGATGCAAACCGGGACAACTCAGCAAACTTAGCTTCGTACTGCGCCACGGTCATATTGTTTTGCTCCAACTTGATGAACTCCACCTTCTTCATGTGACGAATACTTTAGGGAAAGTACTTGTCGTTGAACAGTTCTTGGAACTTCTCCCAAGACATCTTCAGTGCGGTAGCCTGGGTACATTTTACAGATTCCCACCAATGATTTGCCTCTTCTCGAAACATGAAGGTGGCAAAGGGAACCTTTTGTTCCTCGGAGCATCCCAAGACATCAAATATCTTGGTGATCTGCTTTAACCACGTCTCCGCCTTAAGTGGTTCTTGCTTTCCCAAACACTCTGGTGGTCCCAGCTCCTTGAACTACTTAGCAGTGATAATCCGAGAGTTGCCAGTGTTTCCACCTGTATTTTGAATAGGAGTCTCTCTTGTCGGATGTTGCATGAATTGCATAGTCTCTGAACATCCCATCATTCATCATTTGGTCGGTGTTATTGTTTACATGAGGATTTTTGCCTTCTTGATGAACATTATCCTGGTTATTGATCTGTGGTGACTCAATGGTCTCCTGTACTCCATTGCTATTCTCGACATTTTCAGATGTCATTTAAAAATACTGCCACAAAACAAGGGTTAATTGACATGCAACATATTATCCCTATAATGTGACCGACCAATTAAATAACAAATAAACTTAGGTAGGTCATACTAGCGAAGGAATTACCCATCTCTCCCCTCCTAGTTCTAATCTCACATCTCAGCCAAGGATCATATCCCTAAGCTTTGATACCAATTGTGACGCCCCCAAAATAGGTATACATCACCCATCTTGAGTCGCCAAATACATGGTACAAAATTTAAATACAACTTAATTATACAACTGTCGTGTAAGATACGACAAAACATAATCTGAGAGTTTTAATACAAATATTATCATCTAGACAATATCCACACTCAATGGAGTCCTCATTACATTTATTATCACACTATTTCACAGAATAGTGAGGACTATTAATGCAACCATTTGGACTATCACTCCGTTCCCCGACTAGTCCCAACTATATTCTCATTTCCTGAAGAGAACAATGAAAGCAAAAGGATGAGCTCAACTAGCCCAGTAAGAAATATTATGACTAAGATAATGCAGAATAAGTTATCGTTAGCCTTTAACAAAGTTAAACTGATAGAATATAATAGACAACAAGTTTAACTCCAGTGGAACAAGCAATCAATTAGAAGAGTCAAGTAGAGCATAAAAGCTACTATCTTCTATGATTTAAAAGGTTTATCATCAATTTTATCGCTGAGACTCAACTTAATAAATAATCCACATCATCGAATCACCCCTGTACTACGGCCAAGTATATTCATTAGTATCACTACCATGAATTATCCATGTACTACGGGCCAAGGATATTCGTGTATTCATCAATGGTCATGATCATGCCAACAACTGTCTATCAATGCACTACGGACCAATGAGGACTTTTACCACATCATTTGTAACATTACAGTCATGATTATACCGAATAATCCCTGGTCATAATCATACCAAGTCCATCTATGCACTACGGGCCACAGATGACTTTCAACATAATATAAGCATGAGGATGATGACAATGATATAAGAATTCAATTAAAAGAAAACAAAGGATTAATTTTTAAAGATTTATAATTTAATTTATTCAGAATTCAATAATGTACAAATTGTCAATATGATACTGCTTTGTGGAGTAAAATTCAAGAATAATATTGTAACAAAAATGATTTGGACCGAAAAAAAATTAATTTTTGTCATGAATAGTGCCCCAGGTGAATAGTACCCGAGTGAATAATACCCCGTGAATAGTAATTCAGCATGAAAAAGTTAAAACTTATCAATAATTCTCAGAATAATATTTCCATGAAAAGATACTAGATGAAATGCAGATTTTAAGGATATTCTACTAATTTCATGGAGTATAGAAGCCAAAAACTTTAACAAAATGAGTATAGAGTTCGAAATCTTAAACGAAATAATATTACTTACATACTACAGAGTATGGAAGAAAATATTATTTCATATAAATACTAAACAAAAATAATATCCATTACCTTGAAAAGAAGAGTATTCCAACTGGTATAGTGGGGATATTCTTAAAGAAAACGTTCACCGTTTTCTACACTCAAAGCTTTCTAAAACTAGAAAGAAATACGCTTAATATTATAGAAGAAATTTTTTTTGATTCTGGTGTGATTATTAATTCTAACTAAGCATCTTATTTATAGGAGAATGGAAAGGATACTATTTGGATGTATAGTGAAGGAAAATGTCACGGGCATTCATCGGCTATAAATTTTAAAAATTTTGATTTTACTATGCTGCACTATGCACAATTATGACGAATGAATTGTTTGAATTGTGATTCTGGGGACAAAATCCTTGTAAGGAGGAAACGATGTAACATTCTAGAATTTTAATTGTTATATTAAATATCTATCGAATTATTTAAATATTTAATGGATGTATTTATTGTTGAATAAATAATTGTTCAAATTTGAATTGATGTGGTTAATTATTTGTTAATTAAATAATTAAGAAAAATTAAGTATTTTGCTAATTTAATTTAATTATTAAGTTAGAGAATTGTGATTAATTGAATTACTATTCTTTTTATTGGAATTTGTAAATTTAAAAGGATGTGTTAATTGATTAAATAAAGTTATAATTGTATAGAAAATTATAATTTTGGGGGTATTGATGTATGTGATGAAGTGATTTAATAAATTGCTATTGTGATTAATTTAATTAAATTAATGTGTGACAAATAACCTTGTTATAAAGGAGTTAATAAAATAAATTAAGGGAGTTTAATTCAGTTTTGCCAAACAAGGCCTAAGGCCTAAGGCCTATTAAGTCTTTAATTTATTTGAGTTTTACCAAACAAGGTGTTAGGATTAATGGGTTATTTTTGTTAGTGGTTAACCAAACAAGCCTTATGGCTTTTGATTTTAAAATTCACATAACTGATATTAGTTATGTTTATAATTATATTATTAATTAATATATATAATATCTATATACGTTATAATTCTAATACGCATGTTAGACTAGAGAAAGAAAGAAAAACTCAGTAGAAGAGAAGAAGAAAACTTATAGAGAGAAAACAAGAGAGAATTGGGAGAAGTCTAGACAAATTGAGAAAAGAATTGGGGAAGAGAAGAGTGTAATCAAAGGATAGCCATTATCTTCTAACTCTTAGGTATCATCTAGACTTTGTTATTCTTTAAAAGCTAAAATTGTTTTCTCCTCCAATATTCTCTATAAAATCTTTGAAGAAATTGAATTATTTGTTATAGATAGTTTTATATGATAAATTGGTTGTTGTAAAACTATTTTCATAAGTTATATATGATTATAATCAAAGAATTGTTGTTATGTATATGTTTGTGAAGAAAATATTTTTACAGAGAGTTTTTATGAAAATATATTGTTTAGTTTAAAGTAGAAATTGAGGGTGAATTAGTGGTTTAGTTGATAAATTGATCGTTTAATTTGTTATAGTATGTATAATCATTGATAAAGACACTTTGAATTAGTGGTTTTGGTTGAAAAACAAAAGTTACAGTGTTGATTTTCATTGAAATATCAAAAAGTGAGTTTTAGCCAAAAAATAGTGAATTTGGGTGTGTTAATTTTGTTGTTTATGTTGTTGTATGGGTAGAATCATGTTTAGAGTTTGTGAAATATGTTTACATGAAGTTGTTGTATGATTTACATGCTATTTGGTCTGTTAGAAATGAGCTTATATGCCAAATGAAAGACTAGGTGAGCTCAACTAGCCCAGTAAGAAATATTATCACTAAGATAATGCAGAATAAATTATCATTAGCCTTCAATAGTGTTAAACTGATACAATATAACAAACATCAAGTTTAACTGCAGCAGAACAAGCAATCCATTAGAAGTGTCAAGTAGAGAATAAAATCTACTATCTTTATTGATTTAAAAGGTTTTTCATCACTTTTATCGCTGAGACTCAGCTCAATAAATAATCCACATCATCAAATCTCCATGCACTATCTACTAAGGATATTCTTTAGTATTACGACCACGAATTATCCATGCACTACGGGCCAAAGATAATCGTGTTTTCATCCACGGTCCTGATCATGCCATAAAACAATTCATCTTTGCACCCTTGGCCGAAGAGAATCCATAGCCATAATCATACCAAAAACTGTCCATCAATGCATTACGGGCCAATGAGGACTTTTTCCACATCATTTGTAACATTACTATCATGATTATACCAAATAATCCCTGATCATAATCATACCAAGTCCATCTATGCACTACAGGCCACAGATGACTTTCAACATAATATAAACATGAGGATGATGACAATGACATAATAATTCAATAAAACAAGTTCAAGAATTAATTTATCCAGGAACCAATAACGTCCAAATTGTCAACATGATACTTCTTTGCAGAGTAAAATTCAAGAATGCTCAGAAGAATATTTCCATGAAAAAATACTGGATGAAGCGCAAATATCAAGGATGTTCCACTAATTTCATGGAGTATAGAAGCTAAAACTTTAACCAATTGAGTATAATAGAATATATGAAACTGCAAATAGATTTTCGCCGCTATGCGGTAATCCACTTAGACATATCATTTCCACAATTTAATAAGGAATGAATACAAAAGATCATTGTGACGAATGAATTGTTTGAATTGTGATTCTGGGGACAGAATCCTTTTAAGGAGGGAATGATGTAACATTCCAGAATTTGTAATTGTTATATTAAATATTTATTGAATTATTTAAGTATTTAATGGATGTGTTTATTGTTAAATAAATAATTGTTCAAATTTGATTCAATTTGGTTAACTATTTGTTAAATAAATAATTAAGGAAATTAATTATTTTATGTTAATTTAATTTAATTATTAAGTTAGAGAGTTTTGATTAATTGAATTACTATTCTTTTTATTTGAATTTATAATTAAAAAGGATGTGTTAGTTGATTAAATAAAGTTATAATTATATAGAAAATTATAATTTTGTGGTATTGGTTTATGTGTTAAAGTAATTTAATAAATTATTATTAAGACTAAGTTAATTTAATAAAGTGTGACAAATAACCTTTTAAAAAGGAGTTATTAAAATAACTTAAAGGAGTTTTAATTCAGTTTTGTCAAACAAGGCCTAATGTCTATTAAGTCTTTAATCTATTTGAGTTTTACCAGACAAGGTGTAAGGATTAATGGGTTATTTTTCTAGTTAGTAACCAAACAAGCCTTATGGCTTTTGATTTCAAAATTCACATAACTGATATCAGTTATGTTTATAATTATATTATATAATTAATATATATAATATCTATATACGTTATTTGGTTAAGATGTATGTTAGAGGAGAGAGGTTAGAGAGAAGAAAGAAAACTCAGAGGAAGAAGAGAAGAAGAAGAAGAAAAGAAAAAAAAGAAGAAAGGAAGGAAGGCTAGAGATTGGAAAAGGAGAGGCTTGAGAGTAGAAAAGAATAGCCATATCATCTTCTATCAAGGTATTCTCATATTCCTTTTAGTTTTAAAAGTTTAGTTTTTATCTTCCCAAATTCTCTGTAGAATCTTTGTGTAAGCATGAATTTTTGTTGCTATGTGGCTTTATATGACATACTAGTGATGTTAAAACTATTTTCATAAGTTATAATCAAAGAATTGATGATATGTATATAATTGTGGAGAAAAGTATTTTATAGAGAGTTTTTTATATATATTGTTTAGTTAAAATAGAAATTATGGGTTGTTTAGTTGTTTTATTGATAAATTGGCTATTCAATTTGTTAGAATATATATATACTTTGATAAAATGCTTTGAATTAGTGGTTTTGGTTGAGAAACAAAATTACAGTGTTTATTTTCATCAAAAATATCAAAAAATGAGTTTTTAGCCAAAAATAGTGAATTTGGGTGTGTTAATTTTGTTGTTTATATTGTTGTATGGGTAGAAACATGTTAGGAATTCCTAAATTATGTTTACATGAAGTTTTTGTATGAATTGTATGTGAATCAGTTTGTTAGAATCGAGCTTGTAGGCCAAAATTGGCTTTTTCTGCATTATCATTCAAGTCGTCCAATAAATCAGCTAGCTTGATTTTTGCACATGGCAAATTTCAAAGAAGACATTAGTGGAAGGCCATTGAAACGGTTCCACATCGCAATGCGTGGCTTTGTAGCTTTGATCTCCGGCCAATAACGCTCATGCTCAGCGCTGTAGTCAATGCTGACCACGATGTAAATTGTGGTATTTGCTGGCTAAGTTAAAGAAGAATGGTCCGACAGTGTACTTTTTGTACACAAAATTTTAAGAAAAGTTATGTGATGATATTAGGACTGCTAAATGTTGATTTTAGTATTTCTATACTATGAATAAGTATGTTATTAATGATTAACTTGTGTTATAACTTGATTATGTGATTAAAAATCCAATTTTTAAATGATGTACGTACTTAGTTATGTTTGTAAAATGGTAATGACTAATTATGTCATGATGACATATGTTTATAGGATATTGTGGTTTGAATTGTTCGATTTAGTCCACGAGCAAGGCAAGTGTTCTAATCCATTATCTTGATTGAATCAATTATTGTTTCCAATATAATAATGCAAGATTTCTAATTCTTTATCTTGTTGAACTATTTATTATTTCAATTCAATTACCTTATGAATGATGCAAGCTTTCTAAACTCTGGTTTAATGTTGACAAGTTATTCTTGTATTTAACTTGTTGTTTAGCATGCACAACTATTTATACTTATGTCGAGCAATTTCATCATTCAAACTGTTATGCATGCTTAGTACTCAATTCTAATTTAACCTTGACTTAATATTGTTCAAGCAAGGCATGTTATGGTTATTCAAAATATATGCTATTAGATAATTCCTAAAGCATGATTTTGATTTACCATGTTGATTCAATTACGATTATTCTGTAATATGATGTTATTAATTCAACTAGTCTTCTAGTTGATGATCGTTGAACTTCAAATTACCCTTGAAAGCTTATCCAAACCGAACTCTCTTTGGTGCAGACTTGTACTCCAAATACTGAGATGAACAACCCTATTATTATTAGGGGTTAACTTACGCGTAGCGTTAATTGTTTGTGCACAATACATGGTACGAAGGGCTGATCCCCCTAAGTACGAGGATTCCTTATAGTCTTATGACTGTTAAAGTTGGAGTTGAAAGATTACTCGCAATTGTGGACATAGTTCAAGGTCTTATGACCCTCAGTTATATTTATTCCATATTTTGGATTTCAGTTCCTGATTATTGTTGATAGAGTACTATTCATTGTTGATGAGCCTATTATTGGCAGTTATTATTACTATACTCCTGTTGATTTCATATTGTATCCAGTGAGCAATTGTTTTGCTCAATCTTGCATATTTATAAACTCATTGCAGCTAAAGAGGAGAAGGTAGATGAACCTTCGACTAGCAAAGGAAAGGGAAAAATGTGCAAGTGATGAAGACTTGTAATTTTTACTTTAGACTTTTACTATGATGATCTTAGACTTGGTTTTAATGAAGTTTTATTTAATTTTCGCATATGAATGATTGTATTTAAAGGTTAGATAACCAAGGAGATTTTATTATGTAACCCTTTAATGGGAAAGGTTTTATTTATCCAGTTTTATTGTGATTGGGTAGTTAGATATGAATGTTTGATTAAGTGAACACCAGATCCTGTGGGAATGAAGTACCTGGATTTGGGGTGTCACAATAATAAAATATAATATATTCTATTTTTTCATAAAAAAACAAAACTTATTATAATATATATATATATATATATATATAATATACATATAAAAATATCACAAGTACTCCCCCCGTGATCCATCTTTCCCCTCCCCCCAGGTAACCTTTTTTTTTCTTCCAGTGGGCCCCACATGTAGCCCGCACATATGGCCCCACTTTTATTATAAAAAAATACTGAATACCTTTCTACCAATTATTTTGAAAAATGGGTAAATGGAGGGTCCAAATAATAAACCAATTTACAACAAATACTTCATAAAAATCCCCTCAATATTTTTAACAACATTTATTCATCATTATTATAACTCGCAATATTAACAACTGTGTCGCTCGTTGTGAAAAGAGGGCTTTCAATAAGGATTTTTCCCTATTGGTAGCGCAATTAGAGGACCTAACCTCTCCTTGATGTAACTTCTAGACATTGTTAATATTGCAAATAATAATATGAATAACTTTATAAATCTCAATTATTGATTTAATAATATAAAATATTATATAGATGATATCGTGACAATAATTGAATCAATAATATAAGAGATATGATGCAACACCATCATGTAGCAATAATTGAGTATAAGCGAGTGACTTCTCACGTAAGCATCAATAATCAATACTGGTGTAGTGCTACTATGCAACCCGCCAGATACTATACATTTACTACCGGGTATTTCAATAGTTAACGGTAAAACTTCCGCCGTTATTTTCGTAAAAAGATATTTATGTCAATTTCTCATTTCGACAATAATTATGTTATGGGGTTCACCAATGATTGTGTCATCGTATGAATATTCCCTGTTAAAACAAATATTCCCCTACCAATCGAATATTATATAACAACTTGCTTACTTTACAAAATTTATAAATATTACCCATAACTTTAATATTATAACAAATAAACACCATAATTATTCAAAAATAATATTTATAGAAAAATTCATCTTATTCATAAAAGTTGGGGTCTTATAAATATATTATATAAATCATATGTTTAGAATACCATCTATTAAAGTAGAATCTATTTTATCACATGAATATAATTATTTTTGAAGTTTGTATAAAGTTCATTTAGTTATAAAATTTGAGTGATTAAACTCAACTCATTTAGAAAGTAACTCAAACTCGATGCATTTAATAAGTAACTCAAGTAAAATCTAAAGTTCATTGATCGACATAGTAAAGATTGTATGTGATGATTTATATCGGTAGAATCTGAAATGTAAGTGATTGCACCTTTGTTTGCTTCAACAAACAATAACGTTGGAGTTTGAATGAGTCTGTTGGCCATCACTATTAAACCATGAATGAGAAAGAGAGTGAGCTTATGTAGGCTATCAACTGCTTGCAAAAATGCCTGAAAGAGACCACTCAGCTTTGAATTTTGAATTTTTAAGTTTTGAGAGCTAGATTTACTGATCGGAGGAATGCTAGTATCAAATTGAACAATAGTGTGTCATAATATTTTTCGGAAGACTTAATATACCTTTGAAACTTTTTTCTATTGGGACAATGTTGCTTTATACTCTAAAATTTAAGCATAGCATCAACATTAAGGGATAAAAATTTATGCTTAGGTGACAAAGCCAAAGTTTGAAAATTTCAATAAAAAACTAATTTATCATTACTAAACTGATCAAAATTTAAATGTCACAACACTCTTACATGTCTTCTTATCATATTCTACTTCACCAAAAGAAATGTTTTTTAGGCTTGAAAAGAATAGGATTTTTAACATGGCTAATCAGACTCAAAAGAAATCAACCCAAGTGTGTACTGGGAGAAAAAGAATGCACCAGCAAGAAACAGAGGACAAACCTGGAGCTGGACGACTTTGGATAGAAGGCGACGACGGTGAAAGGGAGGAGTAGAAGAGGGTTTGGTAATCGACACTCGGTGGAGAAGAAGAGAAATATAAAATGAATTAACTTTAGGTTAGTGTTTGGTTACATCTAATTGTCTCTGAAAACCTTTGTATCTTTTTCGCACAGACCCAAATTGTTGTTTGTGTTTGGTAAAAAAACTGATTGCCTCTATTTCGGAAAGACATGAAATTCAAAAAATCCTAACGAACACAATTCTTCTCCCACCAATTTTAACAAGCTTGAAATTAAACACATAAAACTTAAAATCAACGAGCAGATGATCTTTACCAAGAGATCAAATAGAGGAGAGAGAGAGAGAGTAGAGATCAAGCGGAGCGCAGTGCATCGCAGAGAGTATGGTAAATCTGGAAAGAACCGTTTGTACATTAGGAAGAGCTGAAGTTTTTAGGTTCAAAGGGTAAAAAGTTGGCACTTAAAAAATAATGGACGGGTCAAAGTTGCTTATATAAAATGACTTATAAGTCATTTTTTTCATAACTTAGAATTTGTGACTTGTGGAAAAATGGAAATTGACTTATAAGTCAAAAAATAAATTCTTTCCAAACACCTTAACAATGAAAAACAACTTATAAGTCCTTGTTCTCGAACACCTTAAAAAATCATAGCGAGGAACATCTGAATACCTTGTTACACGAGTACCCTTATCCGTAATAGATTTACTCTTCTGCAATTTTAAATAGAGAGATAGTAAAACCACAACTTTTATGAATAAAAATTAATTTTTCTCGAAATATATTTTTGAATATTATGGTATGGATATGATATAATGTTATAGTTGTGGGTAATATTTACAAATTTTGCAAAGTAAGCAAGTTGTTATAAAATATTCGATAGGTCGGGGAATATTTGTTTTAACAGGGAATATTTGTACGACGGCACAATAATTTTTGGACCCCACAACGGAAGTATTGTCGTAGTTAGAAAACGACAGAATTATCTTTTTATAAAAATAACGGCAAAAGTTTTACCGTTAAACTGTTGAACTACCCGGTAGTAAAAGTACAGTAATACGCGTGGTTGCATAGTAGCACATGGTATTGGTTATTGATGCTTACGTGAGAAGTCACTCATTTATACTCAATTATTGCTACAGTAATTGCTGCATCATATCTCTCATATTATTGATTTAATTATTGTCACAGTATCATCTGCATAATATTTTATATTATTAAATCAATAATTGAGACGACAAAGTTATTCATATTATTATTTGTAATATTGACAATGTCTAGAAGTTTTATCAAGGAGAGGTTAGGTCATCTAATTACGCGCCAAGAGGGAGAAATCCTTATCGGAAAGCCCCCTCTTTCCTGGGAACGACCTAGTTGTTAAATATTGTGAGTTATAATATTAATGATGAATAAGTTCGTGTTGATTAAAGATGAAATTGATAGTTCCATTTGTGACGCCCCCAAAATAGGTATACATTGTAAGACCCCAACTTTTGTAAATAAAGATTAATTTTTCTCGAAATATATGTTTATATATTATGGTGTGGATATGATATAATGTTATAGTTGTGGGTAATATTTACAAATTTTGCAAAGTAAGCAAGTTGTTATAAAATATTCGATTGGTCGGAGAATATTCGTTTTAATAGAGAATATTCGTACGAAGGCACAATCATTGCTGAACCACACAACGGAAGTATTGTCATAGTTAGAAAATGACAGAATTATCTTTTATAAAAATAACGACAAAATTTTTACCATTAAACTGTTGAACTACCCGGTAGTAAAAGTACAGTAATATGCGTGGTTGCATAGTAGCACACGGTATTAATTATTGATGCTTACGTGAGAAGTCACTCAGTTATACTCAATTATTGCTACATTAATTGTTGCATCATATCTCTCATATTATTGATTCAATTATTGTCACAGTATCATCTGCATAATATTTTATATTATTAAATAAATAATTGAGATGACAAAGTTATTCATATTATTATTTGCAATATTGACAATGTCTAGAAGTTCTGTCAAGGAGAGGTTAGGTCATCTAATTGCGCTCCAATAGAGAGAAATCCTTATCGGAAAGCCCCCTCTTTTTTTGGAACGACCGAGTTGTTAAATATTGTGAGTTATAATATTAATGATGAATAAGTTCATGTTGATTAAAGATGAAATTGATATTTCCATTGTGTTGGAATTATTAGTGTTAATGGAAATCGAAATTTATTTTGATAATATTTGATGTCTGGAGGTTATATTGACCAATTGGGTAATTAATCGGATAAATGAGCAATTAATTGCTATTAATTCACATGATTATAACTGTTTGTTCATATGTGTGTACTATTGATTCACATGCATGTACTATTAGGGGAGGTGGTGCAAGATTGATAATACTTGCATGACTAAATTAAAAATGGAGGTATAGGTGAAGGTAATTTACTATAACTATTTTTTCACATGTATAGAACTATTGATTCACATAATGTACTATTAGGGGAGGTGGTGCAAGTTTGATAATACTTGCAGGACTAAATTAAAAATGAAGGAAAAGATGAAGGTATTATACTGTAATATTTTGAGCCCCAAAACGTGTAATTATCGAAACTATATTTTCCTATAAATAGAAGCTCATTCTTCTGTCATTCTCACCAATTCACTAAGACTCACAAGAGCAATTATAGAGAGAGAAGCTATAGAGAAAGAAGAAGAGAAATCTGCTACCTCACTATTCTAGTATCTAGTCTTCTTCTGAGGTAAGGGATATTATTTTTGTTCAGTATTCATAAGGAATAATATTTTTTTCCAAACTCTGTAGTATGTGAGTAATATTATTCCGTCTCATATTCTTGATTATACCCTCATTTTGTTAAAGTTTTGCTTCTATACTCCGTGAAATTAGTAGAATATCCTTGAACTTTGCGCTTCATCTAGTATCGTTTCACAAGGATATTTTCTGAACATTCTTGTTAAATTTTAAGCTTTTCATGAGTACTAATTATTTATACTGTACTATTCACAAAGTACTATTTACGGGTAATATTCACAAAGTACTATTCACGGGGTACTATTAAGTTCATTTTGAACAGATAGATGGCTAGAGGAAGGCCGCCAAGCAAGCACCAGAGGGGTCGACGGCAATCTTTGGGGATCCACCGAACCCTATGCAACAGTTTGTAGACATGTTAGTGGGGGCACTTCAAAATCGAACCCCGAATGTCAATAACCCTCCAGTGGCCCCTGTGGCACACTTTAAAGACTTCAAAAGCGCGGGACCACCTGAGTTCAAAGGAACTACGGAACCCATCGAAGCCTAAACTTGGGTTAAGGAAATCGAATAGGCATTCGCTATCACCCGAGTAGGAGACGACCAAAAAACTATCTTCGCCATGTATATGCTGAAAGGTGAAGCCAACTACTGGTGGGAGGCAAATCAGACCCGAGCTGGAGAAGGTGTGATACCTTGGGAAGGGTTCAAGAAAATCTTTTTCGAGAACTATTTTCCCGTTAGTATGCAGAGTTGCATGGAGATACGATTCCTGGAGCTGAAACAAGAATATATGACGGTACCGCAGTACGCTGCAAAGTTTAACGAGCTGGCGAGGTTCGCACCTCATCAGGTCAACACTGAGGAGAGAAAGACGAGGAGGTTTGAGCAAGGCCTCAAACCATGGCTATACAGTAGACTTTCGGTCTTTAGCAGACGAGCAGCCATGACGACTCTCAGAGAAAGCTATAATCGCTGAGGGCGGAAGTGAAGCCCTAATGAAGTTCAACAAGGAGAAAAAGAAGAAGACTGAAGGAGGAAACCGTGGAGAAGGCAGCAACGGCAACAGTGCAAATAAGAGGAAGTGGAACAGCAACAACAATAATAACAACAACAATAATGTCAACTCGGGAAACCCTGGGGGAAAATCAGGGGAAGCAAAAAAGAGGACTGAGGCGTGTAAGGAGTGTGGAAGGAATCACTCGGGGGCATGTCTAAAAGGGAAGAATGTATGTTTCAATTGCGGGCAGGAGGGGCACATCTCTCCCAACTGCTCTGCATCGAAGAGAAATGGATGTTTCAACTGTGGAGCATTAGATCATCAGGCAAGGAGCTGCCCAAAGAAAAACTCAGTAGGAGGAAATGGAGGGAGGGGACCAAGCGGTGGAACTCTCACAATTGGTGGACCACCAACTCAGAGTCGACCAACAACAAGGACTTTCAACATGACGGTTCAAGATGTGGTTGCATCCAGGGACGTGGTTTCAGGTATCATTCCAATCAATGATATATCTGCTTACATATTATTTAATTCGGGTGCTACTTGTTCCTTCGTTTCGCATGAATTCTCCCAACGACTAAACTTACCTCAGGAAGAATTAGAATATCCTATGAACATAGAAGTTGCTAATAAGGAAGTCATTCCTGTTAACCATGTCCATAGCAATTGCGTTGTAGATATCAGGGGATATAAGTTACCTGTAGACTTAATCCCAATTCAATTAGGAGAATTTGATGTAATTCTAGAGATGGATTGGTTATTTAACCATGGAGCGATGATAGATTGCCAGAAAAAGTGTATAAACCTTAAGACTCCCGAGCAGTCGAAGGTAGTGTTCTATGGGAGTAGGTCGCCAAGACTCTCGGTGTTCGAGCGATGATGCAAGCGAGGAAGTTACTAAAAAATGGATTTGTAGGTTATTTGGCCCATATCATCGTCGATACTCATAAAGTAGGGTTAGAAATGGATGAGATACTGTGGTGAATGAATTTCCAGATGTATTCCCGGAAGAATTGCCAGGTCTTCCGACGGATAGAGAGGTCGAATTCGTTATAGATTTAGTAATGCAAGAGCGGCCGCCGATCTCGAAAAGCCCGTGCATGTAATGGCACCGACAGAGTTGAAGGAGCTTATGGTACAGTTGCAGGAATTATTGGATAAGAAGTATATTCAACCGAGTGTGTCTCCTTGGGGAGCACCAGTGTTGTTTGTAAAGAAGAAGGATGGGTCGATGAGACTGTGCATCGATTATCGAGAGCTGAACAAGGTGACGATCAAGAACAAGTACCCGTTACCTAGGATAGATGACCTGTTTGATCAGTTGAAGGGAGCGAAATATTTTTCCAAAATCGATTTGAGGACGGGGTATCACCAGTTGAAGGTGAGAAAGGAGGATGTACCTAAGACAACGTTCAGAACTCGTTACGGTCACTACGAGTTTCTGGTAATGTCGTTCGGGTTAACAAACGCGCCAACAACGTTTATGGACATGATGAATCAGGTATTCAAACAAGATTTAGATAAATTTCAGTAGTTGTGTTCATAGATGATATCCGATCTTTCCAAGACTCAGGAAGATCATGCTGAACATTTAAGATTAGTATTGGAAGCATTGAGAAGGGATAAATTATACGCAAAATTTTCGAAGTGCGAGTTCTGGTTAGAAAAAGTTCAATTTCTGGGTCACGTGATCGACAAGGACGGAATCTCTGTGGATCCAACAAAGGTGGAAGCGGTTCAGAATTGGGAACAACCAAAGACACCGACGGAAGTAAGAAGTTTCTTAGGATTGGCGGGCTACTACAGGCGGTTCATTCAAGATTTTTCGAAGATAGCAGGAACATTGACGAATTTAACGAAGAAGTCGGTGAAGTTTGTCTGGACTGAGAAGTGTGAAGAGAGTTTTCGAGAACTCAAGAAGAGATTGAGTGAGGCACCGGTGTTGTCGTTACCAGACGATACAGATGACTTCGTGATTTTCAGTGATGCATCACACAAGGGGCTTGGCTGTGTGCTTATGCAACATGGTAAAGTCATTCAGACGATCGCGCTTGATTGAAAGATTATGAGAAGGGATATCCTACCCATGACCTGGAATTGGCAGTGGTAGTATTTGCCCTCAAGATTTGGAGGCACTATTTATATGGTGTTAAGTGTGAAATATACACGGACCATAAAAGTCTGAAGTATATTTTCACGCAAAAGGAGTTAAATATGAGGCAGAGGAGATGGTTGGAGCTAATAAAGGATTACGATTGTGATATTTTGTATCATCCGGGGAAAGCAAACGTGGTAGCGGATGCGTTAAGCAGAAAAGGCAGTGGTAGATTGGCAATTCTAACAGCTCAGGAGGAGTTAATCAAGGAGATGGCCAGTTTGGAGCTAGAGATAAAGAGGCCGAGAGAGCCAGATGGGAAATTGTTCCCAGTGGAGGTTCGTCCGACTCTATTGGACAAGATCAAGGAAGCACAAGGCGGTAATGAAGAATGTGAGAAAATGAAGAAAAGAATTTCTGACGGAGAGGAGCTTAAATTCAACATGGGTGGTGATGGTCTGTTAAAATTTTAGGAGAGAATTTGGGTGTCAGCGGTATCTGAGTTAAAGGAAGAAATCTTGCAGGAAGCTCATAGTTCAAGTTAATCAATCCACCCGGGAAGCACAAAAATGTATCAGGATCTTCGTCAACATTATTGTTGGCCCAATATGAAAAGAGAAGTCGCAGAGTGCATCAGCAAGTGTTTAACGTGCCAGCGGGTCAAGGCGGAACATCAGAAACCGAGCGGGTTACTTCAACCGTTAGAAATTCTGGAATGGAAGTGGGAGCATATCACGATGGATTTTGTGGTAGGACTTTCAACTACGCAGAAGGGTTACGATGCAGTGTGGGTGATCGTCGACCGATTGACCAAGTCAGCGCATTTCTTGCCAATCAAGATCAGATATACCTTGGATTAGTTGGCTAAACTTTATATCAAAGAGATCATGTCCAGGCACGGTGTACCAGTTTCAATTGTGTCAGATCGCGATCCGCGGTTCACAGCGAACTTCTGGAGAAGTTTTCAAGAACGCATGGGAACGCTTCTGAGGTTGAGCACCGCGTATCATCCTCAAACAGATGGGCAGAGCGAGAGAACTATTCAAACGTTAGAGGACATGCTGAGAACATGTGTGATGGATTTCAAAGGGAGTTGGGATGACCACCTACCGTTGGTGGAATTTGCATACAACAACAGCTACCATGCGAGCATCGGGATGCCACCTTATAAAGCTTTATATGGAAGGAAATGCAGAACGCCATTGTATTGGGATGAAGTAGGAGAACGTCAACTGCTAGGGCCAGAATTGGTACAGTAGACTGCGGATGTGATCAAAACTATTCGAGCGAGGCTAGTGACGGCTCAAGATCGACAGAAGAAATATGCTGATCAACATCGACAACAACGAGACTTCGACTTCGACACTTACGTGTTTTTGAAAGTATCACCTTGGAAAGGGAAAATGAGATTTGGGAAGAAGGGAAAACTTAGTCCCAGATTCATAGGACCCTTTGAAGTTCTGAGACGAGTTGGTGAGGTAGCTTATGAAATAGCTTTACCTCCGGAGCTAGAACATATACACAACGTATTCCACATTTCAGTCTTAAGACCATATAAGCAGGACTACAAGCATGTCATAGAGTATGAACCCATTCAGTTCGAAAAAGACTTAACTTACGAAGAGGTTCCAGTGCAGATAATTGATAGAAAAGAACAAGTGTTAAGAAATAAAATAATACCTTCTGTTAAGGTAGTATGGAGGAACCACAACGTCGAGGAGGCTACGTGGGAACTCGAGGAGAAAATGATGAAAAACTACCCTAATCTGTTTGTTTGAAGTGTAATGATTCCGGGGACGGAATCCTTATAAGGGAGGGTGAATGTAATATCCTAGATTTTTCTATGTAATTAAACAATTTCAATAAACAAACTTATGTGAAATTCTTACGTGACAATTATTTTTAGATGAATTATTTATTTTTATTATATGTTATGTGATAAGATGCATATTAATGGTTGTTACGGTTAGGCCAATTATTTAAATTGGTTAAGGATGGAATTAATTCTAATTAATTTTGTGGGATGACTTACAAATATGAGTTTGAGTTTGGAGCGGAATTTAGAGACGCGGTCTGCGTATTTGAGTCCGAAACGTCGAAATTAGTCAGGATAGACTGTAACCACGAAAATGTGTCACGGTTGACTTTTTGGTCAAAGTCAACCGGTTGACTTTTTTGGGGAAAAAGTCAACTACGAAATTTTGAAGTTGAGTTTGACGAAACGGATAGTTCCGTGACGTCCGGGACGTCGAATTTAGTAGGAATCGATATAGGTATCGATACGTTTTACTACGAGGGGCAAAATGGTCAAAATGATTATTTAACTGATTAAATGATTAAAATAATATTTTTAAGTTCATATGAACAGTAGCTGGGGCCATGTGACCTGCATATTGGGACAAAAAGGAAGGAGTATATACGTATATAGTAAGATAGAAGAAGAGGGAGCTAGTTTATTCTCTAAACTCAAACCTTTTCATTTTCTAAACTCCCTCCATAACTATGCTAATAATTAGAGGAATGAATGGTAACATAATGATATCTGATCATGGGGGAGTTACAAGGGGCTGGAGAGTTCAGTTGAATACACCATATATGATATATGTACATTCCATCAAAGTTTTTCTTCCTTTCACAACAAGTTCCAACCGAGAGAGAAAAATATTGGGAGTTGAGAGTGGTGCTAGGTGGCCTAAGGAGTTAGCAAGCAAAGGGGTGAGACTCTAGCAAGATTAAATCAAAAGAAAATTTCGTCCAAAAGGTAAGCTTCAAACCATTTCTTATGTTATGAGAAAACTAGTAAGAAAATTAATGTATAAACATGGTAGATGGTTTGTTTTGACTTTGTAATGTCATGCTAGGGTTTGTTTCTGATATGTGGTAGTAGAGAGTGAAAATTCTGGTTTAGTACATGCTCTAATTCATAGAAAGTCAAGAAATCATGCCATATATGCTAGCTATTTGATAAAATATCTCTAACATGCTAATTTGATCAAAACATGAAAAGTTAGATAAATGAATTATTGTAACATGTATATATATGTTATTAGAAGTGGTCTGGATAATAGGAATCAAACCCATGCATGCTAGAATCAAAATCATGATTTTCTCAAAAGTTGGGTTAACTAGTTTGCATGATTTTTTTAGGATTTTTGGTCACTCGAAATCATGTCTTAGATAATCCATTTGGTGCATGTAATAATTTTGTAAAATAGTATGTAGCATGAGGTATAACATGTCCAAATTTCATTCGGATCGAAGCTATATTGAGTGAGATATGAAAATCGTAAGCAAACATGTTAGAAACCGAAAAAAAAACTGTGAACTACTGACCCTAAAGACAAAATTCGGTGCTAGCTACAGTTTCCAGAAAATTATGGGCATTTTGGTTATTATAGTACATTGAATAAGCTTTCCATAGACTCCGGAACGGACTAATTCCGACTTCGGAGCAAGGAGTTATGACTTTTCAAAGTTGTTGTGTCAAATCTGTCCAACAAATTCGGTGCAGTCCTCTTGCACGGATTTTTTGGAATTTTGTGCTTGGAATTTGAAGATGGACCATGAACGAAAGTTGTAACCCCAGAAGTTAGCTTTGCGTGGGCGCAAGAATCGCTCAACAATGTTTTAAAACGAATTAGTTATGACTGTTTTAGCGAGATATGGTAAAGTGAGAAAAAAAATGTAAAACTGTTATGTTTGGGCATTTTTAAGTTACATTTTGAAATTTGCCTATGATGTCTAAAATGGGTGGCATATATTTTCTAAATATATTCTCTTATGATGTTTATAACATATCCAATAGGAGACCCTTATACTTCAAACTAGATTGTGCATGAATGCTGATTAACGAGACACATGTAATTAGGTTACGTGAAGGTTAATTACTAGCGTGTATCAGAAGCAGGCTCATCAGGCAAGTTTCCTAACCCTAATTTCTTTTGGGTATTTATTAAATCCTTACTAATATTATCGTAGTAAGGGTAAGTATTGGACTTGTGTTAGTTATTTATTCGTGCAAGTTTCTTCGTTGAAAAGTCATACAAACTCCAATTATCTTGCAAACTTTTCAATGGTTATTCAGTTATTATTCTAACGGCTATGCTTTTAAGTTTTATGTCATCATAGAACTGTTTCTATGTATAATCCTAGCATTTTGTTTCGGCTAGTTATTATTGATGAAAAATGATTTAAAACACATCTTTCGAAGCTATTGAATGTTTACCAATCCAAGTTGCCTTGGTGAGGTCTCGCATGATTACTAAGATGAACAACCCGAATGAACGGGAAAAACAGATGTCGGGCAAATAGTCCCATTTATGCTTATGCATTTTAAACTTAATACATGTGCACAATGTAGGGTACAATGGGCTGATCACCTGGCGTACTTGCAGAGACCGTTTACAGTCTATTTGATTGTTAAACCGTCTGATGGTTTTTGATGAAAGAAATATGTTCAGGGTATTTTTACACCCCTTAGTATGATATTGAAAATTCTTAAATTTCCATTCTTGATGTTCCTATTTAACACTTGATAATCTTTTCAACTGTTGAGGTTTAGCTATTCAACTGTTTTCACTCCTGATGTATGTTTTCAAATTTTTGTATATACTTGCTTGGCAATTCGTGCTCATTCTTGCTTAAACCTTTCAGTTAAGGGTGAGAAGGCTGAGGGTTCGGGCAAGGACAAGGGAAAGTCCAAGATGAAGTGATGCTAATGATTATGTAATAAGTTAATTATTTTCGCATATGTGTAATGTAGCGATAAACGCTAAAACTAAGTTCCAGTATGTTTTAAGGTTGTAAAGACTTGGGATTTTATTTCGACTATTTGTGTAATGGGTAATATAATATTATTATTATTGTTAAAGTTTACTTAGATAGATGATGTTGTATGTTGTATCGTGAGCACCAAGTCCTGTAATCGATGTTACACGGATTTGGGGGCGTCACAAAGACGTCAACACCAGCACCTATTGTTAAGGAAAGAGAATGACCACCGGTCGTATGTTATAAATGCGGAGGGGAGGGACACATCAGTCCAAACTGTACGCAGTAGTCCAAAGCATGTTACAATTATGGAGGAGAAGGTCACCTAGCCTAATTTTTTCGTGCACCAAAGCTAAGTCCAGCTGGGATGGAGGCATCAAAGGCCGTCCCAGATAAGATAAAATCGGTAGTTCAAGGGAGAGCGTTTGTTGTAACCTCCCAAAAAGCGAGGAATCCAAACGAGGTGATCACGGGTAAGCTAATCATAAACTCTAGCGAAGTTTATAACTTATTTGATACCGGTTCTATCCATTCTATTATTTCTCCTACTTGCGCTCAACTTTTAAATTTAACTCCGGAGAAATTAGGACTTTGATTTCTATGTTGAAACTCCGTTGGGAGAAACCTTCATTACATTCAATGTTTATAAGTCTTGTTTGATTCAAATCGGTAACTGCACGTTACCTGTCGATCTTATCTCTTTAAAAATACTTACATTTGATGTGAGTTTAGGGATTGATTGGTTAATTACTCATCATGCTAAAATTGATTGTTTTTGTAAGGTTGTTAGCTTTCATATTCCTAACCAACCTATTATGCGAATTCAAGCAACCAAACCACTAAAGTCAATCACTGTCATATCAAGCCATAAAGCTATTCATTTATTGAAAATGGATGTCAAGCTTTCTTAGCCCATGTCACGGATTTAAATAAAAATATGTCAGATTTGAATGATATTTCTATTGTTAGTAAATTTCCTGACGTATTCCCTGAAGAACTTCTTGGCCTACCCCCAGAGCGTGAAATTGAATTTTGTATTGACCTTGAATCAAGTACAAAATCCATTTCTAAAGTCCCATATCGAATGGCTCCTATTGAACTTCAAGAGTTAAAAACCTAACTACAGAAATGGTTAAACATCAGTTTTATTCGTCCTAGTACGTCTCCTTGGGGTGCTCCTGTTCTATTCGTGAAGAAGAGAGATGGAAGTATGCGACTTTGTATCTATTATCAGGAGTTGAATCATGTCACCATAAAAAATAGTTACCTATTACCTCGTATTGATGATTTGTTTGACCAGTTGGAAGGCGCCAAATTCTTTTCAAAGATCGATCTTCGTTCTGGATATCATTAATTAAAGATTAAAACCGATGACATTCCAAAGACGACTTTTAGAACTCAGTACGGGCATTATGAATTCCTAGTCATGTCCTTCAGATTGACTAATACTCCTTCTGCCTTCATGGATATGATGAACTGAGTATTTAAGGAATATTTGGATCATTTCGTGGTTGTCTTTATTGATGACATTCTCATATATTTCAAAAGCCGTAAAGATCAAGAGCAACACTTGACGCTGATACTCCAAAAGCTTCGTAAAAACAAGCTTTATGCCAAGTTGAAAAAATGCGAGTTCTGGCTTGAGGAAGTAGCATTTCTTGGGCACGTGATATCAAATAACAGAATATCTTCGAGTTAATCTTGGGATACTTCAATAAATAAGGAATACTTCGAGTCAACTCTAGACTTTGTGTTCCTGACGATTCTGACTTGGAGTATAAAATCATGATGGAGGCGCACAACACACCGTTTGCAATCCATCCTGGGAGTACCAAAATGTATAGTGATCTTCGACATACATTTTGGTGGAGAAATATGAAAAGAGAGATTGCCGAGTTTATCTCAAGGTGTCTAACTTGTCAACGAGTCAAGGCGGAGCATCAAGTGCCAAAAGGTCCATTGCAACCACTTGAAATTCTAGAATGAAAGTGGGAGCACATTACCATGGATTTCGTTACTGGTCTTCGTAAGGTTTCTCAAGGCATAGATGCGATTTGGGTCATTGTTGATAGATTGACCAAGTCTGCTCATTTCTTATCGATACGAGAAACTTATACACTTGAACGTCTTGCTAGTATGTACATAAACGAGATTGTAAGATTGCATGGTATGCCAGTATCCATAGTTTCTGATCGAGACCCAAGATTCACTACACGATTTTGGGTTAGTTTGCAAAAAGATATGGGCACAGATTTACGATTTAGTTCGGTATATCATCCTCAAACAGACGGGCAGTCAGAGAGGACTATTCAAACTCTTGAAGATCTATTAAGACTCTGTGTCCTTGACTTCATAGGAAGTTGGGACAAGTTCTTACCATTGGTGGAGTTTTCCTATAACAACAGTTATCAAGCAAGTATTGGCATGGCTCCATTTAAGGCGTTGTATGGAAGAAAGTGTCGTTCTCCAGTATGATGGGATGAGGTGGGTGAAGCAACGTTGTTGGGACCGGAGTTAGTACGTATGTGTAAGACCCCAACTTATTATAAATAAAATTGAATTTTATCTATTTATTATCTTGAAATAGTAAGGAGTTAATTTGATATAATGCTTTGGTTATGGGTGAAATGTGCAAATTTTACAAAATAAGCAAGTGGTTATAAAATATTCCTTTTGTTTGGGAATATTCGTTTGGTCATAGAATATTCTTTTTATCGGGAATATCCGTACGACGGCGCAGTCATTCGTGGGCCCCATAACATGATAATTGTCGGATGAAGAAAATGACAAAGTATGAGTTTTTATAATTAACGGCGTAATGGTTACCGTTAACACTATTGGAATACCTGATGGTTAAAATACGATGAATCTGGCGTAGTTGCACAAGAATTAGACACGATATTGCACAGTATAGTTGAATTATTGATTCTTACGAAAGAAGGCACTACTCGATAATTGTTACAGTAGTTACTGTTCAATATTTTATTTTATTGATTCAATAATTGTTGCGTTGATAGTTTATATTATTGTTGTTTTAATAATTGTCACTGCACAGTATTTCCCATTATCAAATCAATAATTCATATTATTTGAATAATATTATTAGATAGCATTATTGGCAATGTCTAAAAAATTCTGTCAAGGAGAGGTTTGGTCATCTAATTGCGCGCCAGTAAGGAGAAATCCTTATCGGAAAGCCCCCTCTTTCCTGGGAACGGCCTGGTTGTCGTAATTATGATTCTGTAATATTATTTGGGAATAATTAATTATTGATTTATATGATAAGAAAATATTTATTTGATGTGGATATAAATGATGGATTTATTTATTTATGTGGTTATAAATGAAGGAATTAACGCTGAGATGTTTTATTAGTATTTTGTCAGATTGGAGGTATTAAAAATCATCCGTTTGTGGATTTCGGATATTTTCGGTTTGGAATTTGGAAAAACTTTCTTTTGCAAAGTTGAAGAGAATTCAATTTCGTGTGGAATGGACA
The DNA here is from genome assembly GCA_020205605.1 of Panax ginseng. NCBI lineage: Eukaryota > Viridiplantae > Streptophyta > Magnoliopsida > Apiales > Araliaceae > Panax > Panax ginseng. The sequence goes on along the minus strand of CM035133.1, from coordinate 24,400,608 downwards.
TAAAATTCGTATTTTTCTGATAAACGGGCTATTTTCTATGAATTATTAAAAGTTTTTGATTATTGTTTAAATGATAAAACATTTTGGAAAATTCTAGAATTGGTTGGTGAGAAATGTGCTCAATTGAATTTCAAATGTGGTGGGTGGCAATAGTAGTAGGTAAAGCCATCAGGTAGCAGGTCAAGTCTGCTTCGGCGCGCTAACATTTTCCTATAAATAGAAGGCTAAGTTAGAATTGAAAATCACACCAGAAACAAAGTTTTCTCTCTTTCTCTCTCTATATTATTGAGTGTATTCTTGTGAGTATTTTGATACTTGAGTGTTGCTATACGGTACAAGTTCCTTCAGCACTATATCCAGTATTCCAGTCAGAAGTACGGTTATTTTGAGGTAAGGGATGTTATTTTCTTTATATATGATATTATTTCTTTCAATATCATTATGCCGAAGTATTGATCTGAACTTTTAATCAAATTTGAAAACTTTTTGTGTCGGGGTCACTATTCACTTATACGGCACTATTCACCGAAAAATAAAATTTTCTCTTTTTCTTCCAGATGTCTTTTATGGTTACTATCTTTGATTGTATCCATGTTTTGATCTTTATTTTTAAATTCTACTTCACACTTGGTTATTATGGAGTATTATTGAATTTGGATAAACCGAAATACGACTCCCTAATATTTGTCTTTCTGTCTCACTGGATTCGTTCTCTAAAATGTTTTTCATCATCCTCAGTCCTTAATGGTGATACTTGATGAATATCTTTGGCCTGTAGTGAAAAGATGAATGATTACCTGATGAATATCTTTGGCCCGTAGTGCAAAGATGAACAGGTGTTGAGATGAACATAACCAACTCGTGATACAAATGAATATCTTTGGCCCGTAGTGCAAAGATGTATATTGATTGATGTTACAGGGATAAAATATTGATGATGGACTTTTAAAATCATAGATGATAGTAGATTTCATTCTCTACTTAACTCTTCTAATGAATTGATGTTTCCGCTGCAGTTGTTGATCTAAAACTTGTTGTTGATTATATTCTATCAGATTTTTCCCTGTTGAAGACTAAGGATAATTTGTTGTATATTATCTTAGTCATAATATTATTTACTGGGATAGTTGAGCTCACCCTTTTCCTTTTTGTTCTATTTTTCTTCTCAGGAAGCGAGAACATAGCAGGAACCAGTCAGGGTATAGAGTGATGGTCCTAGACAATTGTTTTAGCAGTCCTCACTATTTTTGTAAAATAGTGCATCAATAATTGTAATGAGGACTTTATTTGGGTGTGGATATTGTCTAGAAGACAATATTTGTATTTAAACTCACAGTATGTGTTGTCGTATTTTACACGACATTTGTATTATTGAGGTTGTAGTTTGCTATCTGTACCATGTATTTGGCGACTCAGAATGAGTGTTGTATACCTATTTTGGGGGCGTCACAGTATGACTACGGAAAAGATTCAAATGATCCGACAACGTATAAAAACCTCACAAGATCGACAAAAGAGTTATGCTGATCTTCATCGAAAGGACGTGGAATTTGATATTAGAGTTCATGTGTTGTTACGTGTTGCTCCATGGAAAGGAGTTATGAGATTTGAAAAGAGAGGAAAGCTCAATCCTCAATTCATTGGCCCATTTTTAATCCTCGATCGAGTAGGAACTGTGGCCTATAGACTCGCCTTATCGCCAAGTATGTCTCGTGTTAATAACATTTTTCACATATCTATGTTACGTAAATATGTGAAAGACCCGAACCACATTATTGAATTAGAACCAGACGATATAGTGGAAGATTTAACGTATGAAGAGGTACTTGTTAAAATCTTGGATAAGAAGAAACATATTCTACGCTCCAAGTTTATACCTCAAGTCAAAGTTTTGTGGAGAAACCACGATGTTGAGGAAATGACCTTGGAGTTAGAATCTGATATGAAATCAAGGTATCCTCACCTATTCGTCATACCAGGTATGTACCCTAATTTTGAGGGAGAAATTTCATAAGAAGGGGAGGTTGTAAGACCCCAACTTTTATGAATAAAGATGAATTTTTCTATAAATATCATTTTTGAATAATTATGGTGTTGATTTGTTATAATATTAAAATTGCGGGTAATATTTATAAATTTTGCAAAGTAAGCAAGTTGTTATATAATATTCGATTGGTTAGGGAATATTCGTTTTAACAGGGAATATTCGTACGACGACACAATCATTGGTGGACCCCACAACGTAATTATTTTAGAAATGAGAAAACGACAGAAATATCTTTTTATGAAAATAACGGTGAAAGTTTTATCGTTAACTATTAAAATACCTGGTGATAAAAGTACAGTAATACGCGTGGTTGCATAGTAGCACACGGTATTAATTATTGATGCTTACGTGAGAAGTCACTCAGTTTTATTCAATTATTGCTACAGTAATTGCTGCATAGTATCTCACGTTATTTGATTCCATTATTGTTATAATATCATCTATATAATATTTTATATTATTAAATCAATAATTGAGACGATAAAGTTATTAATATTATTATTTGCAATATTGACGATGTCTGAAAGTTCTGTCAAGGAGAGGTTAGATAATCTAATTGCGCGCCAATAAGGAGAAATCTTTATCGGAAAGCCCCCTCTTTCCTGGGAACGACCTGGTTGTTAAATATTGTGAATTATAATAATGATGATAAATGTTGTTAAAAATATTGAGGGGATTTTTATGAAGTATTTGATGTAAATTTTGCTTATTTTATGAACCCCCATTTACCTATTTTTTAAAATAATCGGTAGAAAATTATTTAATATAATAAAGGCGAGGCCATATGTGGGGGCCACATGTGAATTATGAATTACCAAGAAAAGATGGGGGGGGTATATAATTATAAGGTAGGTTATTAATATATTTATTATTATTATTATTATTATTATTATATATATATTATATATATATATATTATAATAAGTTTTGTTTTTTATAAAAAATAGAATATATTATATTATATATAAAGTTATTTCGTTTAAGATTTCGAATTCTATACTCATTTGGTTAAAGTTTTGGCTTCTATACTCCATGAAATTAGTAGAATATCCTTAAAATTTGTGTTTCATCTAGTATCTTTTCATAGAAATATTATTCTGAGCATTTTTGATAAGTTTTAACTTTTTCATGCCAGAGTACTATTCACGGGGTATTATTCCTGAATTACTATTCACGGGGTACTATTCACTCAAGTACTATTCACCCGGGGTACTATTCATGATAAAAATTGATTTGTTTTTAGTCCAAATTATTTTTGGTAAAATATTATTCTTGAATTTTACTCCACAAAGCAGTATCATGTTGACAATTTGGACATTATTGAATTCGGGATAAATTAAATTATAAATCTTTAAATATTTATCCTTTGTTTTCATTTAATTGAAATCTTATATCATTGTCATCATCCTCATGTTTATATTATGATGAAAGTCATCTATGGCCGTAGTGCATAGATGGATTTGGTATGATTATGACCAGGGATTATTCGGTATAATCATGACCATAATGTTACAAAAGATGTGGTAAAAGTCCTCATTAGCCCATAGTGCATTGATGGACAGTTGTTGGCATGATCATGACCAATGATGAATACACGAATATCTTTGGCCCGTAGTGCATGGATAATTTGTGGTCGTGATACTAAAGAATATCCTTGGCCGTAGTGCAGGGGTAATTCGATGATGTGGATTATTTATTAAGTTGAGTCTTAGCGATAAAATATATGATAAACCTTTTAAATCATAGAAGATAGTAGATTTTATGCTTTACTTGACTCTTCTAATGGATTGTTTGTTCCGCTGCAGTTAAACTTGTTGTCTATTATATTCTACCAGTTTAACACTGTTGAAGGCTAACAATAAATTATTCTGCATTATGAAGAGAGAAATAGCAGGGTTTATCTCAAGGTGTTTAACTTGTCAACGAGTCAAAGCGGAGCATCAAGTGCCAAATGGTCCATTGCAACCACTTAAAATTCCAGAATGGAAGTGGGAGCACATTACCATGGATTTCGTTACTGGTCTTCCCAAGGTTTCTCAAGGCATAGATGCGATTTGGGTCATTGTCGATAGGTTGACCAAGTCTGCTCATTTCTTACCGATACGAGAAACTTATACACTTGAACGTCTTGCTCGTATGTACATAAATGAGATTGTAAGACTTCACGATATACTAGTATCCATAGTTTCTGATCGAGACCCAAGATTCACTTCAGGATTTTGGGTTAGTTTGCAAAAAGCTATGGGCATGAATTTACTATTAGTTCGGCATATCATCCTCAAACGGACAGTCAGTCATAGAGGACTATTCAAACTCTTGAAGATTTATTAAGACTCTGTGTCCTTGACTTCAAGGGAAGTTGGGACAAGTTCTTATCCTTGGTGGAGTTTTCCTACAACAACAGTTATCAAGCAAGTATTGGCATGGCTCCATTTGAGGTGTTGTATGGAAGAAAGTGTCGTTCTCCAGTATGCTGGGATGAGGTGGGTGAAGCAACATTGTTGGGATCAGAGTTGGTACGTATAACTACGGAAAAGATTCAAATGATCAGACAACGTATAAGAACATCACAAGATCGACAAAAGAGTTATGTTGATCTTCATCGAAAAGACGTGGAATTCAATATTGGAGATTATGTGTTGTTACGTGTTGCTCCATGGAAAGGAGTTATGAGATTTGGAAAGAGAGGAAAACTCAATCCTCGATTCATTAGCCCATTTTTAATCCTCAATCGAGTAGGAACTGTGGCCTATAGACTCGCCTTACTGCCAAGTATGTCTCGTGTTCATAACGTTTTTCACATATCTATGTTACGTAAATATGTGAAAGACCTGAACACATTATTGAATTAGAACCAGACGAGATAGCAGAAGATTTAACGTATGAGATACCTATTAAAATCTTGGATAAGAAGGATCATATTCTACGCTCCAAGGTTATACCTCAAGTCAAAGTTTTGTGGAGAAACCACGATGTGGAGGAAATGACTTGGAGTTAGAATCTGAAATGAAATCTAGGTATCCTCACCTCTTTGACATACCAGGTACGCACCCTAATTTCGAGGACAAAATTTCATAAGAAGGGGAGGTTGTAAGACCCCAACTTTTATGAATAAAGATTAATTTTTCTCGAAATATATTTTTGAATATTATGGTGTGGATATAATATAATGTTATAGTTGTGGATAATATTTATAAATTTTTCAAAGTAAGCAAGTTGTTAAAAAATTTTGGTCGGGGAATATTCATTTTAACAAAGAATATTCATACGACGGCACGATCTTTGGTGGACCCCACAACGGAAGTATTGTCGTAGTTAGAAAACGACAAAATTATCTTTTTATAAAAATAACGGTGAAAGTTTTACCGTTAAACTGTTGAACTACCCGATAGTAAAAGTATAGTAATATGTGTGGTTGTATAGTAGCATACGCTATTGGTTATTGATGCTTACGTGAAAAGTCACTCAGTTATACTCAATTATTACTACAGTAATTGCTGCGTCATATCTCTCATATTATTGATTCGATTATTGTCATAGTATCATCTACATAATATTTTATATTATTAAATCAATAATTGAGACGACAAAGTAATTCATATTATTATTTGCAATATTGATAATGTCTAGAAGTTCTGTCAAGGAGAGGTTAGGTCATCTAATTTCACACCAATAGGGAGAAATCCTTATCGAAAACCCCCCTCTTTCCTGAGAACGACCTTGTTGTGTTAGTGGAAATCGACATTTATTTCGATAATAATTGATGTCTGGAGGTTATATTAACCAATCATGTAATTAATCTGATAAAAAAGCAATTAATTGCTATTAATTCACATGCTTATAACTATTTGTTCATATGTGTGTACTATTGATTCACATGCATGTACTATTAGGGGAGGTGGTGCAATATTGATAATACTTGCATGACTAAATTAAAAATGGAGGTATAGATGAAGGTACTATACTGTAACTATTTTTTCACATGTATAGAACTATTGATTCACATGAATGTATTATTGATTCACATGATTTACTATTAGGGGAGGTGGTGCAAGTTTGATAATACTTGCAGGACTAAATTAAAAATGAAGAAAAAGATGAAGGTATTATACAATAATATTTTGAGCCCCAAAACGTGCAATTATCGAAACTATATTTTCCTATAAATAGAAGCTCATTCTTCATTCATTCTCACCAATTCATTAAGACTCACAAGAACAATTATAGAGAGAGAAGCTATAGAAAGAAAGAAGAAAAGAAGTCTGCTACCTCACTATTCCAATATCCAGTCTTCTTCTGAGGTAAGTGATATTATTTTTGTTCAATATTCATAAGGAATAATATTTTCTTCCATACTCTGTAGTATGTGAGTAATATTATTTCGTCTCGTACTCCTGATTATACCCTCATCTTGTTAAAGTATTGCTTCTATACTTCGTGAAATTAGTAGAATATCCTTGAAATTTGCGTTTCATCTAGTATCGTTTCACAAGAATATTTTATGCATATTCTTATTAAATTTTAAGCTTTTCATGCCGAAGTACTATTTATGACAAAAATTGATTTCTTTTAGATCCAAATCATTTTTGATAGAATATCATTCTTGAATTTTACTCCACAAAGCAGTATCATGTTGGCAATTTGAACATTATTGAATTCTGAATAAATTAAATTATAAATCTTTAAAAATTTATCCTTTGTTTCTTTTAATTAAAATCTTATATCATTGTCATCATCCTCATGCTTATATTGTGATGAAAGTCATCTTTGGCTTACGTGCATATATGGACTGTTGATTGGTATGATTATGACCAGGAATCATTTGGTATAATCATGACCTTTAATGTTACAAATGATGTGGTAAAAGTCCTCATTGGCCTATAGTGCATTGATGGACAGTTGTTGGTATAATTATGACCAGGGATTATTCGGTATAATCATGACCATTGATGATTACATGAATATCATTGGCCGCGGTGCATGGATGATTCGATGATGTGGTTTATTTATTAAGCTGAGTCTCAGCGATAAAGTTGATAAAAAACTTTTTAAATCATAGAAGATAGTAGATATTATGCTCTGCTTGACTCTTCTAAAGGATTGTTTGTTCCGCTGCAGTTAAACTTGTTGTTTATTATATTATATCAATCTAACATTGTTGAAGGCTAACGATAACTTATTCTGCATTATCTTAGTCATAATATTTCTTACTGGACTAGTTGAGCTCACCCTTTTCTTTAATTCTTCTCTTCAGGAAATGAGAATATAACTAGGACGAGTCGAGAAATGGAGTGATGGTCCAGGATAAGTGACTTTAGTATTTCTCACTATTTTATGAAATAGTGTGATAATAATTGTAATGAGGACTCCACTGAGTGTGGATATTGTCTAGAAGAAAATATTTGTCTTTAAACTCTCAGCTTATGTTTTGTCGTATTTTACACGATAGTTGTATAATTAAGTTGTATTTATATTCTGTACCATGTATCTGGCGACCCAAGATGGGTGATGTATACCTATTTTGGGGGCGTCACATGTGGCCCCCACATGTGGCCTCCACCTTTATTATATTAAATAATTTTTTACCGATTATTTTAAAAAATGGGTAAATGGGGGTCCTTAAAATAAGCAAAATTTACACCAAATACTTCATAAAAATCCCCTTAATATTTTTAACAACATTTATTCATCATTATTATAACTCACAATATTGACAATCAGGTCGTTCCTAGGAAAGATGGGGCTTTCCGATAAGGATTTCTCCCTATTGGCGCGCAATTAGATGGCCTAACCCCTCATTGACAGAACTTCTAGACATTGTTAATTATGCAAATAATAATATGAATAACTTTTCATCTCAATTATTGATTTAATAAAATATTATGCAGATGATACTGTGACAATAATTGAATCAATAATATGAGAGATATGATGAAGCAATTACTGTAGCAATAATTGAATAAAACTGAGTGACTTCTCACGTAAGCATCAATAATAAATATCGTGTGCTACTATACAACCGCGCGTATTGCTGTACTTTTACTATCGAGTAGTTCAACAGTTTTAACGGTAACACTTTCGTCGTATTTTCATAAAAAGATATTTCTTTTGTTTTCTCATTCCGACAATAATTTCGTTGTGGGGTCCACCAATGATTGCGCCATTGTACGAATATTCCCCGTTAAAACAAATATTCCCCGACCAATCGAATATAATATAACAACTTACATACTTTGCAAAATTTACAAATATTACCCACAACTATAACATTATCTCAAATCCACACCATAATATTAAAAAAAATATTTCGAGAAAATAAAATCTTTATTCATAAAATTTGGGGTCTTACAATCTCCCCTCCTTATGAAATTTCGCCCTCAAAATTGGTGTACGTGCCTGGTATGATGAACCGATGAGAATACCTCGTCAGATAATAACTCTTGAGGTATAACCTTTTAGCATAGAATATATTTCTTCTTCTCTAAGATTTTAACCTGTATCTCCTCATACGTTAAATCTTCCGCTATCTAGTCCGGTTCTAAATCAATAATGTGGTTCGGGTCGTCCATATATTTACGTAACATCGATACGTAAAAAATATTATGAACACGTGACATACTTAGCGGTAAGGTGAGTCTATAGGCCACAGTTCCTACTCAATCGAGGATTTTGAATAGACTAATTAAATTTGGGGTTGAGATATCCTCTCTTCATCGACTCTTGCTTCTAGAATAACGCCTTCTTGAACCTTCTAATTCATATTAATCAGCTCCGATTCTGTAGCTTTAGCGGCTTTAACATTATCGATTAAAGTCGGTTCTAATCGTATATTCGCTATCTTTACGTAGGTTCTTGGAGTCTTTAACTCTATCTTCATTATTTGTAAGTGATACAAAATGGGTTTTTGTGTTAACAACGTCACACTCATAATCGTATACGATCTTCTACTCAACGCGTCAGCTACCATGTTCGCTTTTCCAGGATGGTATTAAATGGTACGATCGTAATCTTTAATAGCTCGAGCCAACGTCTTTGGCGCATGTTACGTTCGTTTTAGGTGAAGAAATATTTGAGGGTTTTTAGAAATGTGTTTTGTACTGGGGCCAATACAAAATTTGATTTCACGGTCTTGGGTAGGCTAGGAAGTCTTCAGGGAATACGACATGAAATTTATTAACGATAGAAATATCATTCAAAACTGTGACTCTCATCCAAGACTTGGATAGCACATCACATTGATACCTATCAACTTGCCACCGTTATTCACGGTGTCCCCTACGGAAAGTTTGGCTTCGGTGCATCCTACACAAGGAAGTCACCAGCGAAAGGCTCAAGGCTCTTTACTTATGGCTTGATATGACAATGATTGACTTTAGTGGTTTGGTTACTTGAATTTGCATAACAGGTTGGTTAGGAATATGAAAGCTAACAACCTTACGAAAAGCATGATGAGTAGTTAACCAGTCAATTCCTAAAATCACATCAAATGCAAGTATTTTCGAAGAGATAAGATCGACAGGTAACGTGAAAGTGTCGATTTGAATCAAACAAGATTTATAAACAGTGGAGGTAAAGAAGGTTTCTCAGAATGGTGTTTCAATAGATAAGTCAAAGTCTAATTTCTTAGGGGTCAAGTTCAAACGTTGAGCGCAAGTAAGTGAAATAAAAGAATGGGTAGAACCGGTATCGAATAAGGTATAGACTTCGAAAGCGTTTATAATTAACTTACCCGTGATAACTTCGTTCGGGTTCCTCAACAAATGCTTTCACTTAAACTACCGGCTTTGACTTGTCTAGGACATCCTTTGGCGTCCCTATCCCAGCTGGACTTGACTTCACTATAGGACAAAATCGAGCTAAATGACCTTCTCTTCCGCAATTAAAACACGCTTTGGGTTCCTACGTACAGTTTGGACTGATGTGTCCCTCCCCTCCGCATTTGTAACATACGACCATAGGTTGTTCTCCTTCCTTAACAACAGGTGCTGGTGCTGCCGTCTTACCATCATTATTGAACCTTCTCTTCTTAAAATTTCCACTTCTATTATCTTGGCTATGATTACCACCGAAGTGGTTACCATTCTTGGCATGATAATTTCCCCCACGATGGTTATCATTATTCCGATGGCCGTTGCCACTGGTATGATTATTATCGTGTTGTTGGTCGTTACCTTTTGGTTAAGCTGACTCATTATGGCGCTCCAATAACTGAGCCTTATTCACAACATATGAATATAAACAAAGTTTGTGAGAAATGAGTTATTGACGTATTTTGGGTTTTAAACCACTTAGAAACCTTCGCGTCATACGCTCCTCATTATCTACCAAATGGGATGCAAACCGGGACAACTCGACAAACTTAGCCTCGTACTGTGATACGGTCATATTGTTTTGCTTCAACTTGATGAACTCTACATCCTTCATGTGGTGAATACTTTCGGAAAAGTACTTGTCGTTGAACAATTCTTGAAACTTCTCCCAAGACATCTTCAGTGCGGCAGGCTGAGTACGCTTTATAGATTCCCACCAATGATCAGCCTCTCCTCGTAACATGAAGGTGGCGAAGGGAAGCTTTTGCTCCTCTGTGCATTCCAAGATATCAAATATCTTGGTGATCTGCTTTATCCATGTCTCTGCCTTAAGTGGTTCTGGCTTTCCCAAAAACTTCGTTGGCCCCAGCTCCTTGAACTGCTTAGCGGTGACCAACCGTGGGTTGCCGGTGTTTCTACCTGTATTATGAATAGGAGTCTCTCTCGTTTGATTTTGCATGAATTCTATAAAGTTGCTAAACATACCATCATTCGTCATTTGATTGGTGTTGTTGTTTACATGAGGATTATTCTGACGCCCCCAAAATAGGTATACATCGTCCATTTTGAGTCGCCAAATACATGGTACAAAATACAAATACAAACTTAATTATACAACTGTCGTATAAAATACGACAAAACATAGTTGAGAGTTTTAATAGGAATATTATCTTCTAGACAATATTCAAACTCAAATGGAGTCCTCAATACATTTATTGTCACACTATTTTATAGAATAGTGAGGACTACTATGACACCATCTCGGACCATCACTCCATTCCTCGACTAGTCCCAGCAAAGTTCTCATTTCCTGAAGAGAACAATGAAAGCAAAAGGGTGAGCTCAGCTAGCCTAGTAAAAAATATTATGACTAAGATAATGAAGAATAAATTATCGTTAGCCTTCAACAATGTTTTACTGATAGAATATAATAGAAAACAAGTTTAACTGCAGCGGAACAAGCAATCTATTAGAAGAGTCAAATAGATCATAAAATATACTATCTTTTATGATTTAAAAAGTTTTTCATCAACTTTATTGTTGAGACTCATCTTAATAAATAAGCCACATCATCGAATCATCCCTGCACCACGGCTAAGGATATTCATGTAATCATCAATGGTAATGATTATACCGAATAATCCCTGGTCATAATCATACAAACAATTGTCCATCAATGAACTACAGGCCAATGAGGACTTTTACCGCATCATTTGTTACATTACGGGTCATGATTATACCGAATGATCCCTAGTCATAATCATACCAAGTCCATCTATGCATATAAGCCAAAGATAACTTTCATCACAATATAAGAATGAGGATGATGACAATGATATAAGCATTAATCAAACGAAATCAAGGATAAATATTAAAGACTTTAAATTTATCCAAAGTTTAAAAATATCCAAATTTTGAAAATGATACTGCTTTGTGGAGTAAAATTAAAGAATAATATTCATGTATCAAAAATAATTTGGACAAAAAAGAATTATATTTTTTGGGTGAATAGTACCCTGTAAATAGTACTTCGAGAATAGTACCTCGTGAATAGTACCTCGGCATGAAAAGTGCCCCAAATATCCGAGTGAATAATATTCGTGTGAATAGTAACCGGGTGAATAGTAACCCGTTAATAGTAACTCGTGAATAGTACTCCGACATAAAAAGTGCCCTAAATACCCGAGTGAATAATATTTGAGTGAATAGTAATGGGGTGAATATTACCCATAAATAGTAACCCATGAATAGTATTTCGGCATGAAAAGATTAATAATTATCAAGAAAACTCAGAATAATATCTCCATGAAAAGATACTAGATGAAACGCAAATATCAATGATATTCCACTAATTTCACGGAGTATAGAAGCAATACTTTAACAGAATGAGTGTATAATCAGGAATACAAAACGAAATAATATTACTCACATACTATAGAGTATAGAAGAAAATATTATTTCTACGAATACTGAAAAAATAATATCCCTTACCTTAGAAGAAGACTGGATACTGGAATAGTGAGATATCAGACTTCTCTTCTTCTTTCTCTTTATAACATCTCTCTCTCTATAATTGCTCTTATGAGACTTAGTGAATTAGTGAGAATGGAAGAAGAATGAGCTTCTATTTATAAGAAAATATAGTTTCGATAATTGCACGTTTTGGGGCTCAAAATATTACAGTATAATACCTTCCTCTTTTTCTTCATTTTAATTTAGTCCTGCAAGTATTATCAAACTTGCACCACCTCCCCTAATAGTAAATCATGTGAATTAATAGTTCATTCATGTGACTCAATAGTATAATCATGTGAAAAAACTAATTACAGTATAGTACCTTCATCTATACCTCCATTTTTAATTTAGTCATGCAAGTATTATCAATCTTGCACCAACTCCCCTAATAGTACACACATGTAAATATGTGAATAAATAGTTATAAGCATGTGAATTAATAGCAGTTAATTCCTCATTTATCCGATTAATTACCCGATTGGTCAATATAACCTCCAGACATCAATTATTATCGAAATAAATGTTGATTTCCACTAACACTAATAATTCCCACACAATGGAACTATCAATTTCATCTTTAATCGACACAAACTTATTCATCATTAATATTATAACTCACACTATTTAACAACCAAGTCATTCCCAGGAAAGGGGGGGCTTTCTAATAAGGATTTCTCCATATTGGGGCGCAATTAGATTATCTAACCTCTCCTTGACAGAACTTCTAGACATTGTCAATATTGTAAATAATAATATGAATAACTTTATCGTCTCAATTATTGATTTAATAATATAACATATTATACAGATGATACTATGACAATAATTGAATCAATAATATAAGAGATATGATGCAACAATTACTGTAGCAATAATTGAGTATAACTGAGTGACTTCTCATGTAAGCATCAATAATCAATACCGTGTGCTACTATGTAACCACGCCAGCGTATTCTTTGTATTTTTACTACTACCGGGTAGTTTAACGGTTTAACGGTAAAACTTTCGCCATTATTTTTATAAAAGATAATTACATGTTTTTTAACTACGACAATACTTCCATTATGGGGTCCATCAATGATTGTCTTGTCGTCGCATTGAATATTCCCGTTAAAACAAATATTCCCCGACCAATTGAATATTATATAACAACTTGCTTACTTTGAAAAATTTATAAATAATACCCACAACTATAACATTTTAACCAACTCAAACCTTAATATTCAAAAATGATATTTATAGAAAAATTCATCTTTATTCATAAAAGTTGGGGTCTTACAACCTCCCCTTCTTATGAAATTTCTCCCTCGAAATTATGGTACATACCTGGTATGACGAAGAGGTGAGGATACCTTGATTTCATTTTAGATTCTAACTCCCAGGTCATTTCCTCCATATTGTGGTTTCTCCACAAAACTTTGACATGAGGTATAACCTTGGAGCGTAGAATATGATCATTCTTATCCAATATTTTAACAGGTACCTCTTCATACGTTAAATCTTCCGCTATCTCGTCTGGTTCTAATTCAATAATGCGGTTTGGGTCTTTCACATATTTAAGTAACATAGATATGTGAAAAACGTTATGAACACGAGACATACTTGGCGGTAAGGCGAGTCTATAGGCCACAGTTCCTACTCGATCGAGAATTAAAAATGGGCCAATGAATAGAGGATTGAGCTTTTCTCTCTTTCAAAATCTCGTAACTCCTTTTCATGGAGCAACACATAACAACACATGATCTCCCATATTGAATTCCACATCCTTTCGATGAAGATCAGCTTAACTCTTTTGTCGATCTTGTGAGGTTTTTATACGTTGTCGGATCATTTAAATCTTTTCTATAATCATACGTACCAACTCCGGTCCCAACAATGTTGCTTCACCCACCTCATCCCAGCATACTAGAGAACGACACTTTCTTCCATACAACGCCTCAAATGGAGCCATGCCAATACTTGCTTGATAACTGTTGTTATAGGAAAACTCCACCAATGGTAAGAACTTGTCCTAAATTCCTTTGAGGTCAAGGACACAGAGTCTTAATAAATCCTCAAGAGTTTGAATAGTCCTCTCTGACTGCCCGTCCGTTTGAGGATGATATGCCAAACTAAATCGTAAATCCGTGCCGATAGCTTTTTGCAAACTAACCCAAAATCTTGAAGTAAATCTTTGGTCTCGATAAGAAACTATGGATATTGGCATACTATGCAATCTTACAATCTCGTTTATGTATATACGAGCAAGACGTTCAAGTGTATAAGTTTTTCGTATCCGTAAGAAATGAGCAGACTTGGTTAATCTATCAACAATGACCCAAATCGCATCTATGCCTTGAGAAACCTTGGGAAGACCAGTAATGAAATCCATTGTAATGTGCTCCCACTTCCATTCTGGAATTTCAAGTGGTTGCAATTGACCTTTTATCACTTGATGCTCCGCCTTTACTCGTTGAAAAGTTAGACACCTTGAGATAAACTCCGCTATCTCTCTCTTCATATTACTCCACCAAAATGTATGTCTAAGATCACGATACATTTTGGTACTCCCAGGATGGATTGCAAATGGTGTGTTATGCGCCTCCATCATGATTTTATACTTTAAGTCAAAATCATTAGGAACACAAATTCTGGAGTTGACTCGAAGTATTCCTTCTTCATCGTTTCTTGCTTCTGGAATAACACTTTCTTGCACTTTCTTCTTCATACGCATCAGCTCCAGGTCTGTAGCTTGAACAACTTTAACTTTATCGATTAAAGTTGGTTCTACTCGTATATTCACCATAATCACATGGGTCCTTGGAGTCTTTAACTCTATCTCCATCCTTTATAAGTCATACAAAATGGGCCTTTGCGTTGACAATATCGCGCTTGTAACCGCATATGATCTTCTACTCAATGCGTCAGCTACCACGTTCATTTTTCTAGGATGGTATTGGATAGTATGATCATAATCTTTCAACAGCTCAAGCCATCGTCATTTCCGCATGTTGAGTTCCTTTTGAGTGAAGAAATATTTGAGGTAATGCCTCTCTATATCAGGTAATGCCTCCAAATCTTAAGCGCAAAAACGATTGATGCCAATTCTATATCATGAGTAGGATAATTCCTCTCATATTATTTGAGTTGTCGTGAGGCATAGGCTATGACTTTCCCATGTTGCATGAGAACACATCCTAACCCTTTTCCTGAAGCATCACTGTAGATGAAAAATCCCTCTGAGCCAAATGGTATTGTCAAAACAGGTGTTGAAATGAGTCTCCTCTTGAGTTCTTGAAAACCCTTCTCACATTCCTCGCTCCAACCAAATTTTGTATCTTTTCGAGTCAGCCGAGTTAATGGAGTAGTAATTCGAGAAAACCCTTCTACGAATCTCCAATAATAACAACTAAGCCGAGAAAGCTACGTACTTCGGTCACTGACTTTGGTTGCTCCCAGCTTTGAATTGCTTCAATCTTCGCTGGGTCAACAGATATTCCGTGATTTGATATCACGTTCCCAAGGAATGCAATTTCCTCAAGTCAGAACTCGCATTTCTTAAACTTGGCATAAAGTTTATTTTCACGAAGCTTTTGGAGTATCAGCCTCAAGTGTGTGCTCATGGTCTTCACGGGTTTTGGAGTATATGAGGATGTCATCAATAAAGACGACCACAAAGTGATACAAATATTCCTTGAATACTCGGTTCATTATATCCTTGAAGGCAGAAGGAGCATTAGTCAATCCAAAAGACATGACTCGGAATTTATAATGTCTGTACCGAGTTCTGAAAGCTGTTTTTGGAATGTCATCGGTTTTAATCTTTAATTGATGATATTCGGAACGAAGATCGATCTTTGAAAAGAATTCGGCTCCTTGTAACTGGTCAAACAGGTTATCAATGCGAGGCAATGGATACCTATTTTTGATGGTGACATGATTCAACTATCGATAATCAATACAAAGTCGCATACTTCCATCTTTCTTCTTCACGAATAGAATAGGAGCACCCCAAGGAGACGTACTAGGATAAATGAAACCGATGTCTAACAATTCCTGTAGTTAAGTTTTTAAATCCTGAAGTTCAATAGGAGTCATTCGATATGTGGCTTTGGAAATGGGTTTTGTACCTGGTTAAAGGTCGATACAAAATTCAATTTAACGCTCTGGGGGTAGGCCAGGAAGTTCTTCAGGGAATACGTCAGGAAATTTATTAACAATAGAAATATTGTAAGACCCCAAACTTTTTATAAATAAAATTGAATTTTCCTCTAATTATTATTTTAAAATAATAAGGTGTTAAATTGATATAATACTTTGGTTATGGGTGAAATGTGCAAATTTTGCAAAATAAGCAAGTGGTTATAAAATATTCCTTTTGTCGGGGAATATTCGTTTGGTCGTAGAATATTCTTTTTGTTGGGAATATCAAATCTGACATACGATCATTTGTGGGCCCCATAACATAATAACTATCGGATGAGGAAAACGACAAAGTATGAGTTTTTATAAATAACGGCGTAATTATTCTTACCGCTTATTTGTTGGATTACCCGGTGGTTAAAATACGATGTCTGGCGTGGTTGCACAGTAGCACATGGTATTGCACAGAATTGTTGAATTATTGATTCTTACGTAAGAAGGCACTACTCAATAATTATTACAGTAATTACTGTTCAATATTTTATTTTATTGATTCAATAATTGTTGTGTTGATATTTTATATTATTGTTGTTTCAATAATTATCACTCAACAGTATTTCCCATTATCAGATCAATAATTCATATTATTTGAATAATATTATTAGATAGCATTATTGGCAATGTCTAGAAAGTTCTGTCAAGGAGAGGTTTGGTCATCTAATTGCAAGGCCTTGATGAGGAGAAATCCTTATTGAAAATCCCCTCTTTCCAGGAACGGCACTGGTTGTCATAATTGTGATTCTGTAATATTATTTATGATTAATTAATTATTGATTTATATGATAAGAAAATATTTATTTGATGCGGGTATAAATGATGGATTTATTTATGTGGTTATAAATGAAGGAATTAATATTGAGGTGTTTTATCAGTATTTTGTCGGATTGGAGGTATTAAAGACTCAAATCGGCGTTCATAAAGCTTTATTGCGTGAGTTATAATTTTAATCCGACCGTTGGATCTTTGTGATTTTTGGATATGTTATACATATATGAGTTGAGTATATGTCCACAAATTTTGAACCGTTGAAAATTAACGCATGATTTGTTATGAATTTTAAAAGGTGTTGAAACGGTGTTTAAAATCAACCATTTGTGGATTTCAGATATTTTTGGTCTGGAATTGGGAAAAACCTTCTTCTGCAAAGTTGTAGGGAATTCGATTTCATGTGGAATGGATATAAAATTTGTATTTTTCTGATAAACGGACTATTTTTTATGAATTATTAAAGTTTCTGATTATTGTTTAAATGATAAAACATTTTAGAAAATTCTAGAATTGTTTGGTGATAAATTTGCTCAATTGAATTTCAAATGTGGTGGGTGGAAATAGTAGCAGGTAAAGCCATCAGGTAGCAGGTCAAGTTTGCTTCGGCGTGCTAACATTTTCCTATAAATAGAGGCCTAAGTTAGAATTGAAAATCACACCAGAAACAAGTTTTCTCTCTCTATATATATATATATATATTATCAAGCGTATTTTGTGAGTATTTAGATACTTTGAGAGTTGCTATTCAGTACAAGTTTCATTCAGCATCACATCCGACCTTTCATTCTGAAGTACTGTTTCTTTGAGGTAAGTGATGTTATTTTCTTCTTAAATGATATTATTTTCTTCAATATCATTATGCTGAGATATTGTTATGAATTTTATTATGAAATTTCTACTTTTTGTGTCAGGGTTACTGTTTATGTATACGACACTATTCACGAATACGACACTATTCATCGAAAAATGAATTTTTCCTTTTTATCCAAGATGTCTATTATGGTTACCATCTTTGATTGTATCCATGTTTTGATCATTATTTTTGAATTCTACTTCAAAATTGGTTATTATGGAGTATTATTGATCTTGGATAAACTGTAATACGAATCCCTAATATTTGTCCTTCTGTCTCACTGGATTCGTTTTCTTTAAAATATTTTTCATCATCCTCAGTCCTAAATGATGATATTACTGAATATCTTTGGCCTGTAGTGCAAAGATGAATGATTAACTGATGAATATCTTTGGCCGTAGCAAAAAAAATGAACAGTGTTGAGATGAACATGACCAACCTGGTGATACAAATGAATATCTATATCAGAAGTGCAAAGATGAATATTTGATTAAAGATGTATATTGATTGTTGTTACAGGGATAAAATATTGATGATTGACTTTTAAATCTTAGAAGATAGTAGAACTCATTCTCTACTTGACTCTTCTAATGGATTGCTGTTTCTGCTGCAGTTGTTGATCTAGAATTTGTTGTCTATTGTATTCTATCAGATTTTTCCCTATTGAAGACTAATGATAATTTGTTATATATATCTTAGTCATAATATTCTTTACTGGGCTAGTTGAGCTCACCCTTTTCCTTTTTGTTCCATTTTTCTTCTCAAGAGGTGAGAACATAGCAAGATCTAGTCGGGGTATGGAGTGATGGTTCTAGAAAGGTGTTTTAGCAGTCCTCACTATTTCTGTAAAATAGTATATGAATAATTGTAATGAGGACTTATTTGAGTGTGTATATTGTCTAGAAGACAATATTTGTTTTTAAACTCACAGTATGTGTTGTCGTATTTTTCACGATAATTGTATTATTGAAGTTGTAGTTTGCTTTATGTACCATGTATTTGGCGACTCAGAATGGGTGTAGTGTATACCTATTTTGGGGGCGTCACAGTTGGTATCAAAGCTTATGGATATGGTCTATGGCAGAGATCGGGGAATAGAATTAGGAGGGGAGAGATGAGTAAATCCTTCGCTAGTGTGTCCTATCTAAGCTTATTTGTTGGTCGGTCATAATATAGGGATATTATGTGATATGTTAATTTGTTTAATTAACCCTTGTTTTATAAGATTTAAGAATGTCTCATCGAGAACATTAACAATGGAGTGTATGAGGCGTGGAACAACCTTTAGTCACAAACCGGAGAACTAGCAAGCGAGAAAGGCAATATTCCTCCTGTAAACAACACTACCGAGCAAACGATGAATGATGGAATGTTTAGGAGCTTTTTGCAGTTCATGCAAAATCAGATGAGAGAGACTCGTGTACAAAATACGGGTGGAAATGATGGCAACGCGCGGTCTGTCACAGCCAAGCAGTTCAAGGAGTTGGGACCACCAAATTTATGTGGAAAGCCCGATCTGATTAAGGAGGAAACATGGGTCAAGCAAATTATTAAGATATTCGATGTCTTGGGATGCACGGAAGAACAAAAGGTTCCATTCGCCACCTTTATGTTCCGTGGTGAGGCAGATTACTGGTGGGAATCTGTGAAGCGTACCAAGCCAGCCACACTCAACATGTCTTGGGAAAGATTTCAGAAACTGTTCAATGACAAGTACTTTCCTGAAAGTATTCATCATATTAAGGAGGTAGAGTTTATTAGACTGAAACAGAACAACATGACGGTGTCTCAGTACGAGGCGAAGTTCGCGGAGTTATCCAGGTTTGCACCTCATTTGGTAAAGAATGAGGAACGTATGACGCGTATGTTTTTGAGAGGTCTAAAACCCGAGATTCGTCAATACCTTATCTCTCATAAATTTTCTCTGTATTTAGATGTTGTCAACAGGGCTCAATTATTAGAGCGAGGTAATGAGTATACTCAACCGAGGGACCACAACCAGAGTTATACCGGTGACAGCAGTCATCAGAGCGATGATAACCAGCGAGGAGGGAAAAATATGTACAAAGGCGGTAACCACTCGGGTGGTAATCATGGCCATGATAATAGGAGAGGTGAGTCAAGTTGAAATTTCAGAAAGAGGAGATTTAACGATGCCGGGAAGACGTTGGCAGCAGTACCAGCACCAACAATAAATTCTAGGGGAGGAGAACGACCGCCAGTTAGATGCTATAAATGCGGAGAGGAGGGACACATAAGTCCAAACTGTTCACAGCCTTCCAAGGTGTGTTTCAATTATGGAAAAGACGGTCACATAGCTCGATTTTGTCCTATAGCGGAATCAAGTCCAACTGGGACGGTGGCACCAAAGGTGGATACGGACAAAACAAAGTCGGCAGTTTCTGGAAGAGCGTTTGTCGTGACTGCCCAATATGCGAGGAACCCGAATGAAGGTATCACGGGTTAGTTAATTATAAATTCTTGCGAAGTCTATACCTTACTAGATACCGGTTCTACCTACCCTTTTATTTCTCCTGCTTGTGCTCAACGTTTAAACTTGACTCCAGAGAAATTAGACTTTGATTTATCAGTGGAGACTTCGTTAGGAGAAACTTTTGTTACATCCACTATTTATAAATCTTGCTTAATCGAAGTTGGCACCATCACATTACCTGTGGATCTTATTTCTTTACAGATACTTGATTTTGATGTGATTTTAGGGATTGATTGGTTAAACACTCATCATGCCAAAATTGATTGTTTTCGTAAGGTTGTTAGTTTTCATATTCCTAACCAACCTGTTATGCGAATTCAAGCAACCAACCCATTGAAGTCAAACACTTTCATATCAAGCCATAAAGCCATTCGTTATTGAAAAGCAGATGTCAAGCTTTCTTAGCCCATGTTATGGATTTGAATAAAGATAAGTCAGATTTGAATAATATTTCTGGTGTTAGAGAATTTCCTAAGGTATTTCCTGAAGAATTTCCTGGCCTACTCCCAGAGCATGATATCGAATTTTGTATCAACTTTGAACCCGGTATAAAACCCATTTCTAAAATCTCATATCAAATGGCTCCTATTAAACTTCAGGAGTTAAAAACCCAACTATAGAAGTTGGTACCCGAGCCTCTATCTGGTGACTTCCTTTTTGGAATGTACCAAAACCAGACTCTCCGTAGGGGACGCTATATTTGTGTGGTGGTAAAATGATAGGTGTCATTGTGACGTGCTATCCAAGATTGGGATATGAGTCATAGTTTAGGGCAACTTAGGTTAATAATCGAAATATCTAGCTTTCTAGGCTTAGCTGGTTACTATCAGAGATTCGTGGAAGGATTTTCTCGAATCGCTACTCCGTTAACTTAGCTGACTCAAAAAGATACAAAATTCATATGGAGCGAGAAATGCAAGAAGATTTTCCAAGAGCTCAAGAGGCGACTCATTTCGGCACATGTTATGACCATACCATCTTGGAAAAGTGAACGTAGTTGCTGACGCGTTGAGTAGAAGATCATATGCGGGTATGAGTGCGATATTATCGGACACGAAGACCAATTTCGTATAACTTACAAACGATAAAGATAGAGTTAAAAGGGACCCACGTTGTGATGTCAAATATACGAGTAGAATCGACTTTAATCGATAAAGTTTAAACCGCTCAAGCTACACACCAGAGCTGATGAATATATAGAAGAATGTGCAAGAAGGCGTTATTCTAGAAGTAAGAGTCGATTAAGAGAAGAAAGCTCAAAACTTTGATTTATTTGAAATCCTCTATCGAGTAGGAATTGTGGCCTATAGGGTCGCCTTAACGCTAAGTATATCGCATGTTCATAACGTTTTTCACGTATCGATGTTACGTAAATATGTGGATGACCCAAACCACATTATTGCGTTAGAACCGGACGAGATAGCCAAAGATTTAACGTATGAGGAGGTACATGTCAAGATCTTGGATAGGAAAGAGCATGTCCTACGCACAAAGGTTATACCACAAGTTAAGATTTTCTGGAGGAACCATGCTATTGAAGAAATTACCTGGGAGTTGGAATTAGAAATGAAAACGAGGTATCCTCACATTTTCAAAATACCAGGTGCATACGTCAATTTCGAGGACAAAATTTCATAAGGATGGGAGGTTGTAAGACCACAAATTTTTATAAATAAAATTGAATTTTCCTCTAATTATTATTTTGAAATAATAAGGTGTTAAATTGATATAGTACTTTGGTTATGAGTGAAATGTGAAAATTTTGCAAAATAAGCAAGTGGTTATAAAATATTCCTTTTGTCGGGGAATATTCATTTGGTCGAATATTTTTTTTGTTGGGAATATCCAGATGATTTGATAGTAGATCATTTGTTGGCCCCATAATGTAGTAATAAGCTGTCGGATGAGGAAAATGACAAAGTATGAGTTTTTATAAATAACGTTAACACATTTGGATTACCTGGTGGTTAAAATACGATGTACGCGTAGTTAGTTAACGAGTAATACACTGCAGTATTGTTATGTGCAGTATTGTTGAATTATTGATTCTTACGTAAGAAGGCACTACTCAATAATTGTTACAGTAATTATTGTTCAATATTTTATTTTATTGATTCAATAATTGTTGCGTTGATATTTTATATTATTGTTGTTTCAATAATTGTCACTGCACAGTATTTTCCATTATCAGTTCAATAATTCATATTATTTGAATAATATTATTAGATAGCATTATTGTCAATGTCTAGAAAGTTCTGTCAAGGAGAGGTTTGGTCATCTAATTGCGCACTAGTAAGGAGAAATCCTTATTGGAAAGCCCCCGCTTTCCTGGGAACGACCTGGTTGTCATAATTGTGATTCTATAATATTATTTGTGAATAATTAATTATTAATTTATATGATAAGAAAATATTTATTTGATGCAGATATAAATGATGGATTTATTTATGTGGTTATAAATGAAGGAATTAATATTGAGGTGTTTTATCAGTATTTTGTTGGATTGGAGGTATTAAAAACTCAAATCGGTGTTCTTAAAGCTTTATTGCGTGAGTTATAATTTTAATCCGACCGTTGGATCGTTGTGATTTTTGGATATGTTATACATATATGAGTTGAGTATATGTCCACAAATTTTAAATCGTTGAAAATTAATGCATGATTTGTTATGAATTTTAAAAGGTGTTGAAACGGTGTTTAAAATCATCCGTTTGTGGATTTCGGATATTTTTGGTCTAGAATTGGGAAAAACCTTCTTCTACAAAGTTGTAGAGAATTCGATTTCATGTGGAATGGACATAAAATTTGTATTTTTCTGATAAACGGACTATTTTCTATGAATTATTAAAGTTTCTGATTATTGTTTAAATGATAAAACATTTTGGAAAATTCTAGAATTGGTTGGTGAGAAATGTGCTCAATTGAATTTCAAATGTGGTCGGTGGCAATATTAGTAGGTAAAGCCATTAGGTAGTAGGTCAAGTCTGCTTCGGCGTGCTAATATTTTCCTATAAATAGAGGGCTAAGTTAGAATTGAAAATCACACCAGAAACAAGTTTTCTCTCTTTCTCTCTCTATATTATCGAGCGTATTTTATGAGTATTTAGATACTTTGAGAGTTACTATTCAGTACAAGTTTAATTCAGCATCACATCCGACCTTTCATTCTGAAGTACTGTTTCTTTGAGGTAAGGGATGTTATTTTCTTCTTAAATGATATTATTTTCTTCAATTTCATTATGCTGAGTTATTGTTATGAATTTTATTGTGGAATTTCTACTTTTTGTGTCAGGGTTACTATTCACGTATACGGCACTATTCACGTATACGGCATTATTCACGAATATGACACTATTCATCGAAAAATGAATTTTCCTTTTTGTCCAAGATGTCTATTATGGTTACTATCTTTGATTGTATCCATGTTTTGATCTTTATTTTTGAATTACGCTTCAAAATTGGTTATTATGGAGTATTATTGATCTTGGATAAAGCGTGTCTGAATCCCTAATATTTGTCCTTACGTCTCACTTGTATTCGTTTTCTTTTAAAATATTTTTCATCATCCTCGGTCCTAAATGATGATATTCTTGAATATCTTTGGCCAGTAGTGCAAAGATGAATGATTAAGCGATGAATATCTTTGGCCCGTAGTGTAAAAATGAGCAGTGTTGAGATAAACATGACCATTTGGTGATACAAATGAATATCTATGGCTCATGTAGTGCAAAGATGAATATTTGATTAAAGATGTCTCATTGATTGTTGTTCTGAGGATAAAATATTGATGATGGACTTTTAAATCTTATAAGATAGTAGAACTCATTCTCTACTGACTCTTCTAATGGATTGTTGTTTCATTGCAGTTGTTGATCTAAAATTTGTTGTCTATTGTATTCTATCGATTTTTCCTGTTGAAGACTAATGATAATTTGTTGTATATTATCTTAGTCATAATATTCTTTACTGGGCTAGTTGAGCTCACTCTTTTCCTTTTTGTTCCATTTTTCTTCTCAGGAGGTGAGAACATAGCATGATCTAGTAGGGGTATGGAGTGATGGTTCTAGAAAGATGTTTTAGCAGTCCGCACTATTTCTGTAAAATAGTATATGAATAATTGTAATGAGAACTTATTTGAGTGTGGATATTGTCTAGAAGACAATATTTGTTTTTAAACTCACAGTATGTGTTGTCGTATTTTGCACGACAATTGTATTATTGAAGTTATAGTTTGCTTTCTGTACCATGTATTTGGCGACTCAGAATGGGTGTGGTGTATACCTATTTTGGGGGCGACACAAATATCATTCAAATCTGACGTATTTTTATTTAAATCCTTGACATCCATTTTTTAATAAACGAATAGCTTTATGGCTTGATATGACAGTGATTGACTTTAGTGGTTTGGTTGCTTGAATTCGCATAATAGGTTGGTTAGGAATATGAAAGCTAACAACCTTACGAAAATAATCAATTTTAGCATGATGAGTAGTTAACCAATCAATCCCTAAAATCATATCAAATGCAAGTATTTTCAAAGAAATAAGATCGACACGTAACGTGCAGTTATCGATTTGAGTCAAACAAGACTTATAAATAGTGGATGTAATGAAGGTTTCTCCCAACGGAGTTTCAATAGATAAGTCAAAGTCTAATTTCTCCTGAGTCAAATTTAAACATTGAGCGCAAGTAGGAGAAATAAAAGAATAGGTAGAACTGGTATCAAATAAGGTACATACTTCGCTAGAGTTTATGATTAGCTTACCTGTGATTACCTCGTTCGGATTCCTCACTTTTTGGGAGGTTACGTCAAACGCTCTCCCTTGAACTACCTATTTTGTCTTGTCTGGGACGGCCTTTGATGCCTCCATCCCAACTGGACTTGACTTTGGTGCACGACAAAATCGGGCTAGGTAACCTTCTCTTCCACAATTATAACATGCTTTGGACTGCATCACGTAGTTTGGACTAATATGTCCCTCCCCACCGTATTTTTAACATACGACCGGCGGTCGTTCTCCTTCCTTAACAACAGATGCTGGTGCTGATGTCTTTCCATCATTGTTGAATCTCCTCTTTTTGAAATGTCCACTTTTATTGTCTTGGCCATGATTATATCGAAGTGGTTACCATTTCTAGCATGTTTATTCCTTCCACGCTTGTTGTCACCACTTCGATGACTGTTACCACTTGTATTATAGACTTGTCGGCTGCTCTCTCTTGGTTGGGTTGACTCATTATCGCGCTCTAATAACTGAGTCCTATTCACAACATCTAGATACAAGCAAAGTTTGTGAGAAATAAAGTATTGACGTATCTCGGGTTTCAAACCTCTTAGAAACATCCACATCATTCTCTCCTCATTATCAACCAAGTGGGACGCAAACCGGGACAACTCAGCAAACTTAGCTTCGTACTGCGCCACGATCATATTATTTTGCTCAAGTTTGATGAACTCTACCTCCTTCGTGTGATGAATAATTTTGGGAAAGTACTTGTCATTGAACAGTTCTTGGAACTTCTCCCAAGACATCTTGAGTGCGTAGGCTGGGTACGTTTTACAGATTCCCACCAGTAATTTGCCTCTTCACGCAACATAAAGGTGGCAAAGGGAACCTTTTTCTCCTTGGAGCATCCCAAGACATCAAATATCTTGGTGATCTGCTTTACCCACGTCTCCACCTTAAGTGGTTTTAGCTCTCCCAAAAACTCCGGTGGTCCCAGCTCCTTGAACTGTTTAGCAGTGACCGTCCGAGAGTTGCCAGTGTTTGCACCTGCATTTTGAACAGAAACCGCTTTCGCCTGATGTTGCATGAATTATATAAAGCCTCTGAACATTCCATCGTTCACCATTTCATCGGTGTTATTATTTATCTGAGGATTATTGTCTTCCTGTTGCACATTATCCTAGGTATTGATCGTTGGTGACTCAACGATCTCATGTGCTTCATTGCTTATCTCAACATTTCCGGATGCCATTTTCAAATACTACAACAAAACAAGGGTTAATTGACATGTCACATATTATCCCTATACTCTGACTGACCAATTAAATACAAAATAAACTTAGGTAGGTCATACTAGCGAAGGAATTCCCCGTCTCTCCCCTCCTAGTTATTGTCTCACATCTCAGCCAGGGATCATATCCCTAAGCTTTGATACCAACTATGACGCCCCCAAAATAGGTATACATCACCCATCTTGAGTCACCAAATACATGGTACAAAATACAAATACAAACTTAATTATACAACTGTCGTGTAAAATACGACAAAACATAGTTGAGAGTTTTAACAGGAATATTGTATTCTAGATATTATTCAAACTCAAATGGAGTCCTCAATACCCTTATTGTCACACTATTTTATAGAATAGTGAGGACTACTATGACACCATCTCGGATCATCACTCAATTCCCCGACTAGTCCCGGCTACGTTCTCATTTCTTGAAGAGAACAATGAAAGCAAAAGGGTGAGCTCAACTAGCTAGTAAGAAATATTATGACTAAGATAATGCAGAATAAATTATTGTTAGCCTTCAACAATTTTAAACTGATAGAATATAATAGACAACAAGTTTAACTGCAGCAGAACAAACAATCCATTAGAAGAGTCAAGTAGAGCATAAAATCTACTATCTTCTATGATTTAAAAGTTTTTCATCAACTTTATCGCTGAGACTCAGCTTAATAAATAAATCATATCATCGAATCAACCCTGTACCACGGCCAAGGATATTCATATAATCATCAATGGTCATGATTATACCGAATAATCCCTGGTCATAATCATACCAACAACTGTCCATCAATGAACTACAGGCCAATGAGGACTTTTACCACATTATTTGTTACATTACGGGTCATGATTATACCGAATGATCCCTGGTCATAATTATACCAAGTCCGTTTATGCACGTAAGCCAAAGATGACTTTCATCATAATATAAGCATGAGGATGATGACAATGATATAAGCATTAATCAAACGAAATCAAGGAAAAATATTAAAGACTTTAAATTTATCCTGAGTTTAAAAATATCCAAATTGCCAACATGATACTGCTTTGTGGAGTAAAATTCAAGAATAATATTCATGTATAAAAAATAATTTGGATAAAAAGAATTATATTTTTGAATTGAATAGTATCCCGTAAATAGTACCACAATGAATAGTACTTGAGAATAGTACCTAAATAAATAGTACCCATACATGAAAAGTACCCCAAATATCGAAAGTGAATAATATTTATGAGAATAGTAACCGGGTGAATAGTAACCCATGAATAGTAACTCGTGAATAGTACTTCGGCATAAAAAGTGCCCCGAATACCCGAGTGAATAATATTTGAGTGAATAGTAATGGGGTGAATAATACCCATAAATAGTAACTCATGAATAGTATTCCGGCATGAAAAGATCAATAATTATCAAGAAAAATCAGAATAATATCTCCATGAAAAGATATTGGATGAAGCGCAAATATCAAGGATATTCTACTAATTTCACGGAGTATAGAAGCAATACTTTAACAGAATGAGTGTATAATCAGGAATACGAAACGAAATAATATTACTCACATACTACAGAGTATGGAAGAAAATATTATTTCTATGAATACTGAAAAAATAATATTCCTTACCTCAGAAGAAGATTAGATATTGGAATAGTGAGATAGTACACTTCTCTTCTTCTTTCTCTCTATAACTTCTCTCTCTATAATTACTCTTGTGAGACTTAGTGAATTAGTGAGAATGAAAGAAGAATGAGCTTCTATTTATAGGAAAATATAATTTCAATAATTGCATGTTTTGGGGCTCAAAATATTACAGTATAATACCTTCCTCTTTTTCTTCATTTTTAATTTAGTCTTGCAAGTATTATCAAACTTGCACCACCTCCCCTAATAGTAAATCATGTGAAAAAACTAATTACAGTATAATACCTTCATCTATACCTCCATTTTTAATTTAGTCATGAAAGTATTATCAATCTTGTACCAACTCCCCTAATAGTACATGCATGTGAATTATTACACATGTGAATAAATAGTTATAAGCATGTGAATTAATAGCAATTAATTTCTCATTTATCCGATTAATTATCCGATTGGTCAATATAACCTCCAGACATTAATTATTATCGAAATAAATATCGATTTCCACTAACACTAATAATTCTCACACAATGGAACTATTAATTTCATCTTTAATCAACACGAACTTATTCATCATTAATATTATAACTCACAATATTTAACAACTAGGTCATTCCCAAGAAAGAGGGGGCTTTCCAATAAGGATTTCTCCATATTGGCGCGCAATTAGATTATCTAACCTCTCCTTGATAGAACTTCTAGACATTGTTAATATTGAAAATAATAATATGAATAAATTTGTCGTCTCAATTATTGATTTAATAATATAACATATTATGCAGATGATACTATGACAATAATTGAATCAATAATATGAGAGATATGATGCAACAATTACTGTAGCAATAACTGAGTATAACTGAGTGACTTCTCACGTAAGCATCAATAATCAATACTGGTGTGCTACTATGCAACCACGCCAGACATATTCTTGCTTTTTTTACTATTGGGTTGTTTAATAGTTTAACGATAAAACTTTCGCCGTTATTTTTATAAAAAGATAATTCTGTCATTTTTTAACTACAACAATACTTCTGTTGTGGGGTCCACCAATGATTGTGTCATCGTACGAATATTCTCTGTTAAAACGAATATTCCCCAACCGATCGAATATTATATAACAACTTGCTTACTTTGCAAAATTTATAAATAATACCCACAACTATAACATTATAACCAACTCAAACCTTAATATTCAAAAATGATATTTATAGAAAAATTCATCTTTATTCATAAAAGTTGGGGTCTTATAATTATTTCCTTCCTGATGCAAATTATCCTGGTTATTGATCGTTGGTGACTCAACGGTCTCATGTGCTTCATTGCTGATCTCAACATTTTCAAATGTCATTTTCAAACACTATCACAAAACAAGGGTTAATTGACATGCCACATATTATCCCTATACTCTGACCGACCAATTAAATAACAAATAACTTAGGTAGGTCATACTAGCAAAGGAATTCCCCATCTCTCCCCTCCTAGTTCTAGTCTCAAATCTCAGCCAGGGATCATATCCCTAAGCTTTGATACCAACTGTAACGCCCCCAAAATAGGTATACATCACATATTCTATGTCGCCAAATATATGGTACAAAATTTAAATACAACTTAATTATACAACTATCGTGTAAAATACAACAAAACATAACTTGAGAGTTTTAACAAGAATATTGTCTTCTAGACAATATCCACACTAAAATTCAATCTTATTACAATTATTATCACAATATTTCACAAAATAGTGAGGACTACTAATGCAACCATCTGGACCGTCAATCTATTCTCCGACTAGTCTCATCTATATTCTCATTTCCTGAAGAGAATAGTGAAAGAAAGGGTGAGCTCAACTAGCCCAGTAAGAAATATTATGACTAAGATAATGCAGAATAAATTATTCTTAGCCTTCAACACTATAACAACTGATAGAATATAATAGACAACAAGTTTTAAATCAATAATTGTAGCGGAATAAGCAATCCATTAGAAGAGTCAAGTAGAGCATAAAATCTACTATCTTCTATGATTTAAAAAGTTTATCATCAATGTTATCACTGAGACTCAGCTTAATAAATAATTCACATCATCAAATCATCCCTGCACTACGGGCCAAGGATATTCTTTAGTATCACGACCACGAATTATCCATGCACTACGGGCCAAGGATAATCAAGTTTTCATCAACGGTTATGATCATGCCACAAAATAATTCATCTTTGCACCCTTGGCCGAAGAGAACCCATGGTCATGATCATACCAAAAACTGTCCATCAATGCACTACGGGCCAATGAGGACTTTTACCACATCATTTGTAACATTACGGTCATGATTATACCGAATAATTCCTGGTCATAACGATATCAAGTCCATCTATACACTATGGCCAAAGATGACTTTCATAACAATATAAACACGAGGATGATGACAATGATATAATAATTCAATCAAACAAGATCAATGATAAATTTTAAAGACTTTAACAATTTAATTTATCCAGAATTCAATAATATCCAAATTGTCAACATGATACTACTTTGTGGAGTAAAATTCAAGAATAATATTATATCAAAAATGATTTGGACTGAAAAGAAATCAATTTTTGTCATGAATAGTGCCCCGGGTGAATAGTACCCGAGTGAATAGTATCTCGTGAATAGTAATTCAGGAATAGTACCTCATGAATAGTATTCCGACAAGAAACAATTAAAACTTATAAAGAATGCTCAGAATAATATTTCCATGAAAAGATACTGGATGAAACACAAATTTTAAGGATATTCTACTAATTTCATGGAGTATAGAAGCAATACTTTAATAAAATGAGGGTATTATCAAGAATACGAGACGAAATAATATTACTCACATACTACAGAGTATGGAAGAAAATATTATTCCTTTTGAATACTGAACAAAAATAATATCCCTTATAACTGTTGAACGAAAATAATATTCCGTACGAATATTGAACGAAAATAATATTCCTTATGAATATTAAACAAAAATAATATTCATATGAATACGAAAAATAACATCTCTTTAGAATATAAAAAAAATAACCTTTACAAATACTAAACAAAAATAATATTCCTCACGAATATTAAACGAAGATAATATCCCTTACGGATATTGAACGAAAGTAATGAATATTGAACGAAAATAATATTCATACGAATACAAAAAATAATATCTCTTTAGAATATGAAATAAATAATAACCCTTACCTAAAAAAGAAAAGTATTTTAACTGGTACATCGGATATATTCTTGATGAAAGTTTTCACTGTTTTCTACACTCAAAGTTTCCTAAAACTCTAAAGAAATACGTTTAATATTATAGAAGAAGAATTCTCTTATTCTGGTGTGATTTTCAATTCTAAATAAGCATCCTATTTATAAGAGAATGGAAAGGATACTATTTGGATGCACAATAAAGGAAAGTCACAGTCGACGATCAGCCGAATTTTCGTTTGAAAATTTTGATTTTACTATGTAGCACTATGCAATAAAATATTCTAATAAAATAAAAACTTTAAATAAAATATAATATATTCTATTTATAATCTAATAAAATAAATAACTTTATAAAAAGTATTCTATTTTATATAAAAAGTTTTCTGTTTTATTATTATTATAATAATAAAAAAAACATAATTTATAATATATATATATATATATTATAAAACTTATATAATATATAATATATATTAGTACTCCCTCCCTAATTCCTTTTCTCCTCCCCATTTCCATTTCATTTTTTTTTTGTGGGCCCCACATGTGGCCCCACCTTTATTATATTAAATAACTTTCTACTAATTATTTTGAAAAATGGATAAATGGGGTCCATAAAATAAGCAAAATTTACATCAAATACTTCATAAAAATCCCCTCAATATTTTTAACAACATTTATTCATCATTATTATAACTCACAATTTAACAACAAAGTCGTTCCCAGGAAAGAGGGGGCTTTCTGATAAGGATTTCTCCCTATTGGCGAGCAATTAGATGACCTAACCTCTCCTTGACAGAACTTCTAGACATTGTTAATTATGCAAATAATAATATGAATAACTTGTCATCTCAATTATTGATTTAATAAAATATTATGCAGATGATATTGTGACAATAATTGAATCAATAATATGAGAGATATGATGCAACAATTACTGTAGCAATAATTGAATAAAACTTAGTGACTTCTCACGTAAACATCAAAAATCAATACCGTGTGTTACTATGCAACCACGCATATTACTGTACTTTTACTACCGGGTAGTTCAACACTTTTAACGGTAACACTTTCGCCATTATTTTCATAAAAAGATATTTCTGTCGTTTTCTCATTCTGACAATAATTTTGTTGTGGGGTCCACTGATGATTGCGCCGTTGTACGAATATTCCCTATTAAAATGAATATTCCCCGACCAATCGAATATAATATAACAACTTGCATACTTTGCAAAATTTATAAATATTACCCATAACTATAACATTATCTCAAATCCACCCCATAATATTAAAAAAAATATTTCGAGAAAATTAAATATTTATTCATAAAATTTGGGGTCTTACACCATTGTGTTGGGATTATTAGTGTTAGTGGAAATCGACATTTATTTCGATAATAATTGATGTCTGGAGGTTATATTGACCAATCGGATAAATGAGCAATTAATTGTTATTAATTCACATGCTTATAACTATTTGTTCACATGTGTGTACTATTAATTCACATGCATGTACTATTAGGGGAGGTGGTGCAAGTTTGATAATACTCGTAGGACTAAATTAAAAATGAAAAAAAAGATGAAGGTATTATACTGTAATATTTTGAGCCCCAAAACGTGCAATTATAGAAACTATATTTTCCTATAAATAGAAGCTCATTCTTCTTTCATTCTCACCAATTCACTAAGACTCATAAGAGCAATTATAGAGAGAAAGAAGAAGAGAATCTGCTACCTCACTATTCTAGTATCCAGTCTTCTTCCGAGGTAAGGGATATTATTTTTGTTCAATATTCATAAAGAATAATATTTTCTTCTATACTCTGTAGTATGTGAGTAATATTATTTCGTCTCGTATTCCTGATTATACTCTCATTTTGTTAAAGTATTGCTTTTATACTCCGTGAAATTAGTAGAATATCCTTGAAATTTGCATTTCATCTAGTATCATTTCACAAGGATATTTTTTGCACATTCTTGTTAAATTTTAAGCTTTTCATGCCGGAGTACTGTCCATGAGTACTATTCATTTATATGGTACTATTCACAAAGTACTATTCACAGGGTACTAATCCTGAAGTACTATTCACAGGGTACTATTGACCCGGGTACTATTCATGACAAAAATTGATTTTTTTCGGTCCAAATCATTTTTGATACAATATCATTCTTGAATTTTACTCCACAAAGTAGTATCATGTTAGAAATTTGAACATTATTGAATTCTGGATAAATTAAATTATAAATCTTTAAAAATTTATCATTTGTTTCTTTTAATTGAATTCTTATATCATTGTTATCATCCTCATGCTTATATTGTAATGAAAGTCATCTTTAGCTTACGTGCATAGATGATCTGTTGATTGGTATGATTATGACCAGGGATCATTCGGTATAATCATGACCTGTAATGTTACAAATGATGTGGTAAAAGTCCTCATTAGCCTGTAGTTCATTGATGGACAGTTGTTTGTATGATTATGACCAGGGATTATTCGGTATAATCATGACCATTGATGATTACATGAATATCCTTGGTCGTGTAATACGAGGATGATTCGATGATGTGGTTTATTTATTGTTGAGTCTCAAATGATAAAGTTGATGAAAACTTTTAAATCATAGAAGATAGTAGATATCAGGCTCTACTTGACTCTTCTAATGGATTGCTTGTTCCGCTACAGTTAAACTTGTTGTGTATTATATTTTATCAGTTTAACACTGTTGAAGGGTAACGATAAATTATTCTTCATTATCTTAGTCATAATATTTCTTACTGGGCTAGTTGAGCTCACCCTTTTCTTTCATTGTTCTCTTCAGGAAATGAGAATATAGCTGGGACTAGTCGGGGAACGGAGTGACGGTCCAATTGGTTGCATTAGTAGTCCTCACTATTCTGTGAAATAGTGTGATAATAAATGTAATGAGGACTCCATTGAGTGTGGATATTGTTTAGATGACAATATTCATATTAAAACTCTTAGATTATGTTTTGTCGTATTTTACACGACAGTTGTATAATTAAGTTGTATTTAAATTTTGTACCATGTATTTGGCGACTCAAGATGGGTGATGTATACCTATTTTGGGGGCGTCATAGTTGGTATCAAAGCTTAGGGATATGATCCCTTGCAAAGATGTGAGACAAGAACTAGGAGGGGAGAGACGGGGAATTCCTTCGCTAGTATGACCTACCTAAGTTTATTTGGTATTTAATTGGTCGGTCAGAGTATAGGGATAATATGTGACATGTCAATTAACCATTGTTTTGTGGCTGTGTTTGAAAATGGCATCCGAAAATGTTGAGATAAGCAATGAAGCACATGAAAATGTTGAGTCACCAACAATCAATACCCATGATAATGTGCATCAGGAAGGCAATAATCCTCAGGTAAACAAACACACCGACCAGATGATGAACGATGGGATGTTCAGAGGCTTTATGCAATTCATGCAACATCAGGCGAGAGAGACTACTGATAAGTGGGTTTTTTACCTACTTATTGAATACCAATTCACGCGAACTATGCCCATCTCAAGTACATTTTAATGTGATTTTAGTTGTATTTTACGTTATTTTTGTATTGCATGTACTGAGAACTCTTTTGGTGTAAAAGTGCAGGAAATAGCTTAAATTTGGTGGTATTAGATGGCACGAAGCTAATGGACGCATGACGTGAAGAACAAGCGGGGATATGCAATTGAGGATGGAGGAAGGAATGGTGACATGACAAGGAAACAATGGTAGCATGACAGAAGCAGTAGTAGCAGCAATGTAAAGTACTGATTTGCGCAGAAGTCTTGCTACGTGTGATAGAATAAACTTGAGGGCCATACCATGTGAAGCACTCAGGTGGACCAGATTTGTAAACGCTTACCATGCCGAGGATTACAAAGGAAGGGTATATGACGACGCTACCGATCTTTCTTTGAAATTTTTTTATTTTAATTTTTAATTTTAAGGGTTGTAATTGATTAAAAATGATTTCTGACTTGTGTCAGAAGTATCATTGAGTAGTTTTTACGTATTTTTTATATTGGAACTAGGGTTTCACACGTTGAGATATTTCCAATGGAGAACTAAGCCAAAACTCCATATTTTCTATTTTTTCTTTGGATTTTCAATCATCGTGGATTACTATTGTTATTTTGCTGGATTTAATTGAGGATTTCAACATACTATTTGATTGTAATCAGCAATTGGGTTTGATCGATTCTCTTCTTTCTCTCTTTCAATTGTTTGTTTATTCTCCATGTTTTGCTTTGAACCCATAATGGCTTTTGGTTCAGTCATGAACTAAACTCCATTATGGGATTCTAATGGATTTTAATATGTAGTTTAATTGCATGCTTGATTACTGGACTGTTTTACATATCATATGGGATTTCTATCATTATTGTTTTGCATGTATGAATGCTTGATCACCATTCATTTTTAGTACTTGTATGGAATTGACAATGAACATGCAAGTATGGATTGTAATCATGATAGCATACGTATATGGGGCTGTTATGCATGGCTTGTGTATTTCGTGAATCAGATAGACATATATTGTTTCACCGTATGAGTTAAAATAAGGGCTTGCGCTTAAATTCAATATGATTGCAATTTCACATAGACATATAGTGATTTTAGTTATATTGATGATTATGTGGTGTCTATCGCATGTGGATACTGTGCAAGTAGGTCATAGTGCATTGAAAAATGGCTATGTCTATATTAGTGCTCTTGACTACTTTCCTGTGATATGTGAACAATTCTTGCATGATGGTGGTAATTAGATGATGTATTAAAGGAAGTTAGGATCCCATTATTTCCAGATTTGATTTATTACATTATTATTCTTGTTTTAGTTGTTATTTGCCATTAGAGTAATTCACAATTTTAATCATTAGTTTAAGCATATAAATATAGTGATTTAATTGATGCATAGTGATTTAAATTAGATAACTTTCTCTGTGGGATCGATACTCTACTTACTCTGTATTACTTGTTGACACATGTATGCTTGCATGAGTTAGAGCTCTTTTGTTAGAACTAAAAAAGAGGCAACAAGTTTTTGGCGCCGTTGCCAGGGAAAGGCATTTAAATTTAAATAATTATCATCAAGTTCAAGCTATATTATATGACTTAGACAATTCTAATAGTTTCTCATTTCTATTTTTTGTTTAGTTTTGGTTTCAGGTATTTGTAGAATTTGTATGCACAAACGATCTTCCAACTCAGAGTTGACACCAGCGCAGGGTAATATAAAAGGAAGAGGTTGGAAAGCAGGTGTGCAGAGAAATTTGCAAGCTCAGTTAGAGAGTACTACATCTAGTATGGTAGAAGAACAGAGAATTGAGCAAAGAGAAGAGCACCGGGCTCTTCGGGACTATTCTATGCCAAATATTAATGGACTTCAGTCTAACATAGTCAGACCAGCGATATCAGCAAACACGTTCGAGATTAAACCGGACACTATTCAGATGGTACAGAATTCGATACAGTTTGGGGGTGTTGCTATGGATGATCCGAATGAACACCTGTTGAGTTTCATTGAGATTTGTGATACATTCAGATACAACGGGGTGACGGAGGATGCTATTAGACTGAGGTTGTTCCCATTATCTTTGAGGGATAAAGCAAGGAGTTGGTTGCATTCTTTGCCTGCTGGATCAATTACTACATGGGAGGACTTAGCACAAAAGTTCTTAGCCAAATTTTTCCCAATGGCTAAGACAACGAAGATGACGACAGATATCTCTCAGTTTGAACAACAACAAGGTGAACCCTTATACGAGGCCTAGGAGAGATATAAAGAGATGCTACGGAAGTGTCCGCACCATGGTATGCCAGATTGGATGGTGATCAATACGTTTTACAACGGATTGGGATGGCAGACAAGACCTATTATAGATGCAGCCGCAGGAGGGGCATTATGGGCCAAGAGTTATGAAGAGGCTTATAACCTCATCGAAACAATTGAAGCAAACGATTTTCAGAATCCTACAGCTCGGATGCCACAGCCTAAGGTCGTAGGTTTGTTGGAGGTGGATGCTATTACGTAGTTGTCAGCACAAATGGAAGCTATGGCAAAGAAAATGAAACATTGGCAGAAAGCAAGATGAAAATAGTTGCCTTCGTCTGTGAGATTTGTGCAGGGTCGCACTCCACAGATTAATATGCTATCAGCTCGGAGTCGGTACAGTATGTGGGAAATTACAGAAAGGACCAAGGACAGTTTCATAACACATACAACCCCAACAACCGCAATCACCCAAACTTCAGTTGGTCAAATAACCATGGGAATCAGCAGAATCAATTTCAGCCAAATAAACAATTTCAGTCACAACCATCTCAGCCACAGTTTACACCAAAACCACCATTTCCACCGGGATTTTCTCAACAACAACAACATCACACTCCGGTACATGACATGACGGAAAAAGAAATCAGAAATGGAAGAGATGATGTTGAAATACATGGCAAACACGGAGGTGATGATCAAAAGCCAAGCAGTGGCTATCAAAAATCTAGAAACTCAGATGGGAAAAATGGCGAGCATGCTTAATAACAGGCCCCAGGGTGCATTGCCAAGTAATACGAAAGCAAATCCACGAAGAGACGGAAAAAACAAATTGTCGGCGATCACATTGAGGTCAGGAAAAAACTATGCGCAGAAATCGAGCTCCGTCTGCGCCGCATATAATACGGAAGAGGTCATGAGGAGGAAAGCGAG
The DNA here is from genome assembly GCA_020205605.1 of Panax ginseng. Classification (NCBI taxonomy): domain Eukaryota; kingdom Viridiplantae; phylum Streptophyta; class Magnoliopsida; order Apiales; family Araliaceae; genus Panax; species Panax ginseng. The sequence continues at coordinate 24,362,335 of CM035133.1, read as the reverse complement.
TCGGTGAGAAATTGATTAAGGAAAGTTCTGAGTTACAACAAGAAGAGAAAGATAAAGCAAGTTCAGTTGAGAAGCCTACGAGTTCAGTACCACCAATTCACCCTCAAGTACCGTATCCGCAAAGATTGAATAAGCAGAGAGATGACAAACAGTTCAGCAAATTCTTGGAGGTATTTAAAAAGCTGCAGATCAACATACCTTTAACTGAGGCATTGGAACAAATGCCAAGTTATGCAAAGTTTATGAAGGGTATATTGTCAAGGAAGAGAAGACTAGATGAGTTTGAGACAGTGGGCTTTGAGGAGGAATGCAAAGGTGGTGCTTCAAACAAACTACCTCCAAAACTGAAAGATCCGGGCAGTTTCACAATTCCATGCACGATCGGAAAGATAAACTTCAAAAAGTTTTTATGTGATCTGGAGGCAAGTATTAATCTGATGCCCTTGTCAGTGTTTAATCAGTTGAGATTGCCGGCTCCAAGGCCGATAAACATTTCTTTGCAGCTAGCTGACAGATCCATCACGTATCCACGGGGAATTGTTTAAGATGTATTGGTGAAAGTGGACAAATTTATCTTTTCGGCTGACTTTATCATCTTAGATTATGAGGAAGACAAGAGTATACCGATCATACTGGGGAGACCATTCTTAGCAACAGGAAGGACTTTAATAGACGTGCAGAAAGAGGAACTCACTATGTGTGTACATGATCAGGAGGTTACCTTTAACGTCTTCAAGGCAATGAAGTTCCCAGCAGATGAAGAAGAATACTTCTTAGTTGATTTGGTGAATAGGGTTCTAAATGATGAAGTACAGAGTCTAGTGGATTATGAACCTTTGAGGAATATCATTGATGAAAATTCAAATTTGAAGGACGAGGAACTTAACGAACTTGTGCAACATCTGGATACCACTACTCAATTCAGAAAATTCAAAACACCTGTCGAGCCATTGACCAAAGTTGGAGAGTCATCGGTAAAATTAAAACCATCTCTTGAGACACCTCCAGAACTTGAATTAAAACCACTTCCAGAACATCTCAGGTACGCATTTTTAAATAAAGATTCAAAGTTACCTGTGATTATTTCTTCTGTACTAACATCTTTCTAGGAAGAAAAACTGCTACGAGTGCTTCGAGAGTTCAAATCAGCTATTGGATGGCCCATTACCGATATTAAAGGGATCAGCCCTTCATTTTGCATGCATAAAATCTTGCTGGAAGATGGTAATAAGCCGTCGGTTGAGCAACAGAGAAGAGTTAATCCGATAATGAAAGAAGTGGTCAAAAAAGAGGTACTGAAATGGCTGGATGCAGGTATAATTTATCCGATCTTAGACAGTTCATGGGTGAGCCCAGTACAGTGTGTAACGAAAAAGGGTGGCATGATTGTTGTAACTAATGAGAATAATGAGTTGATCCCAACACGAATAGTGATGCGGTGGAGAGTCTGCATGGACTACCGCAGGCTCAACAAAGCTACAAAGAAAGATCATTTCCCTCTACCTTTCATTGATCAGATGTTAGACAGATTAGCAGGTCATGAGTACTATTGCATTCTGGATGGATATTCAGGCTACAATCAGATCATGATAGCTCCAGAAGACCAGGAAAAGACTACCTTCACATGTCCTTACGACACTTTTGTATTCAGAAGGATGTCTTTCTGGTTGTTCAATGCTCCAGCCACCTTTCAGTGATGCATGATGGCTATATTTTTAGACATGGTGGAGCAGAATATGGAGGTTTTTATGGATGACTTTTCAGTCTTCGGGGATTCTTTTGATCTATGCCTTGAAAATTTAGTTATGGTCTTAAAAAGATGTGTTGAGACGAACTTAGTGCTGAACTGGAAAAAGTGCCATTTCATGGTATAAGAAGGAATCATACTAGGACACAAGGTTTCGAAGAGGGGACTTGAGGTGGATAGGGCGAAGCTGGAAACTATTGAGAACTTTCCACCACCTACTTCAGTAAAAGGTGTTCGTAGTTTTCCGGGACATGCAGGTTTCTACTGTAGATTCATTAAAGACTTCTCCAAGATAACTAAACCACTATGCAGTTTATTGGAGAAGGATGCTCAGTTTATTTTTTATGAGGCTTACGTGTCGGCATTTGAACACTTAAAGAGGAAACTAACTTCAGCACCAATGATTACTGCACCAGATTGGGAGTTGCCATTTGAGCTGATGTGTGATGCTAGTGATTACGCTGTAGGGACTGTTTTGGGGCTGAGAAAAGAGAAGATTTTTCATGTGATTTATTATGCCAGCAAGACCCTCACAGATGCACAGTTGAACTACACCACCACAGAGAAAGAGTTATTGGCAGTGGTGTATGCCTTTTATAAACTTTGAGCGTATCTGATTGGCACAAAGGTGATAGTGTATACGGATCACGCGGCTATTTGACATTTAGTGGCAAAGACGGATGCGAAACCCCGGTTGATCAGATGGATTCTATTACTGCAGGAATTTGATTTGGAGATCAGGGACAGAAAGGGCACCGAAAACCAAGTGGCAGACCACTTATCGTGACTAGAGAATCCGGAAAGGATGGCAGACGATAAAGTCATGATTAACGAATCCTTTCCAGATGAGCAGTTGTTTGTGGTGAAAGGGGAAGTGCCATGGTTTGCAGACTACGTGAACTATTTGGTGAGTAAGATGGTACCTTCTGACCCGGTAGGATATCAAAAGAAGAAATTTTTGCATGATGTTAGACGATATATATGGGATGAGCCTTATTTGTTTAAATAGTGTTCCGATCAAGTGATAAGAAGGTGTATTCCATATAGCGAGACCGAGGGGATTTTGCAGGATTGTCATGCTTCGGTGTATGGAGGTCACTACGGTGGAGAGTAAACAGCGGCTAGAGTACTACAAGCAGGATTCTACTGGCTAAAAATTTTCAAGGATGCATACAGTTTTTTCCAGCGGTGTGATAGATGTCAGCGAGTGGGGAACATCTCAAAGAGAAATGAAATGCCATTGAATACTATCCTTGAAGTAGAAATTTTCTATGTTTGGGGGATTAATTTCATGGGACCGTTTGTTTCTTCCTACGATAATCTCTACATCTTGCTTGCAGTGGATTATGTGTCTAAATGGGTAGAAGCAGCAGCTCTTCAGACAAACGATGCCAAGGTAGTTCTCCGGTTCTTACACAAAAGTATATTTACAAGATTTGGGACTCCAAGGGCCATCATCAGTGATGAGGGTAGTCATTTCTGCAACAAACAGTTTATAGCTTTGTTGGCTAAGTATGGGGTGAACCATCATCGCATTGCTACAACTTATCACCCACAAACGAATGGCCAAGCTGAAGTGTCAAATCGAGAAGTTAAAAGAATCCTTGAAAAAGTTGTGAATTCCACGAGGAAGGACTGGTCGTTAAAGTTGGATGATGCAGTGTGGGCCTATCGGACTACATACAAAACTCCGCTGGGCATGTCACCTTTTCAACTTGTGTATGGAAAAGCCTGTCATCTTCCTATGGAGCTAGAACATAAGGCATATTGGGCAATTTGAAAGCTCAATTTTGATTTGAAAGCTGCAGGGGAAAAACGTCTACTCCAACTCAATGAGCTGGATGAATTCAGATTACAAGCATATGAAAATTCAAAACTGTACAAGGAGAAAGTAAAGAAATGGCATGACCGAAAGATCATAGAGAGGACATTTGAACCGGGACAAAGAGTTTTACTCTATAACTCCAGAGTCTTTTTCTCGGGAAGCTGAAATCAAGATGGTCAGGTCCATTTACAGTGAAGACTGTCTTTTTGCATGGTACAATTGAAGTATATGATTAGTTTCCGGACAAGCCTTTTAAGGTGAATGGACAGCGATTGAAGCATTACTTTGGTGGCGAGGTGGACAGACAGAAAGTCACCTCAATTCTTTCATCAGCATGAGTTTCAGAGACAGTCAAGCTAATTGACTATAACTTAGTGCTTGATGGGAGGCAACCCATTATTTTTATCTCCATTTTCTTTCTATGTATTCAGTTTAGGTTGCTGTAGTTAGTTCATCTTATTGTCATTTTTGACAATTTATTTGTTTGCATAATTGAGTGGGTAGCTAAATTTGCATTGAGAGGTGTGATGTAGTATAGAGTTTATGTATTCATTTAGGCATACTCAGTACTTCATGCCTTAATAATGTGACTTGCTATCTATGTAGGTACCTTAACCTGAATTCATCATTGACTTGCAGTACTGGAAGTAAGAGTTAGCGAGATAAGACTCGTGATGTGCGATCGCGCATGAATAAGCTTGAGAACTTCAGACGCTTCTGCGAAAAGGAAGCCAACCGCTGCAAGTTACTCATGGCGCCAAGACCATACCTAGTGACAAATCAGCCACAGCGTGCGTCACGGGAATTGAAAATTTTTAATGTTTAAAACCAAGTCGAGGCTTATTCGGTCTCTCACTTTCCATAATAGAAGCGTATTCTTCTATTCTCCCATACCTGCACGACTCCTAAATCTCATCAAAGTTCATAGCCTCGATTCTCTCCACATTAAAAGCTCAGACCCACAATCTCATCCATTGGTATAAATCCAGGGTTCTGCTTGGGTTGTGCAGCAACGAGTTTAGGGGTACTTTCATCAGCAGCTCTTATTCATTATCAAGCAAATCATCTGTATTCTTTTTATCCTCTGCAAATGGGCCCAGAAAGAGTATGTTCCATCTCCATCTTTTCATCATCAACATCGTCCTCCAGTAACCACGAAGAGGATATCATGGACCATATAAAATTCATCAGCTTGGAGGCACAAATAGAATAGTATCGAATCGTGGCCAAATCGTTTGTAAAGGAACGGGGATTTAAGCCTGACAAACAAGACGGCCAACTATGGAATATGGTATGAGAAAGAGGATGGGTTGGCTTGGCTGCATCTCCTATGCCAATTCCAATGGGGGTTGTTCGCGAGTTCTATGCGAATGCTTTGGACATAAAGGGAGGAATAACGCTGGTTCGAGGAGTACAAGTGGATTTTTGACCTCCAACGATTAGAGCAGTCTTCAGCATAACTGACGCACCACCGACCAGGTCCACTAACTGGGTAGCAGGTCCGCATTTAGAAATGAATTTGGACGTAGTGATTGCTGAATTGTGCATCCCGGGCACCAAATAGAATTATAAGGCAGGAACGAATGAGCCAAAATCTTTTCTAGCGTCCGTCTTGGATCGATATGCCAAAGCATGGAATCTGTTCATCTGTGCAAAGTTATTTCCGTCTTTTCACCAGCATGAAATAACCACTGAGCGGGCTATCATTTTGTGGGGCATCATCAAAGACAAGTATATTGACGTAGGCCACCTAATTCATCAAAACATGCTGCATTATTTATGGGGGAGAACTACTGGGAGTATTCCCCATGCGTCAGTGGTAGCCATTCTTTGTGCCCAACAAGGCGTCCAGTGGGATAACGAGCAGATGCAGAACCCGAGCCACGACATCACTCATGCCACAATCGCCAAGTTCAAGGATTGGACGGGTCGTGAACTGCACTCGCGAGGATTGGGTTTTATCATCCAGCCCACATTCCTAGAGCCACCACCACAACAGCCCTCTCAGACAGATGAGGCAGCCCCGTCCACGCAAGCATATACTGTTCCTGGGGATCGCCAGCTCCAAAGGTTGGAGCGTAAAGTTGATGCCATGTACGATAATTTCAGAGCATTTTCTATGGGTCTCACGAGGTCGCTTGCAGAGGCGTTTGTGCAGCAGGGAACGATGCTCGAGTGGCCTCAGTTCGGGACGACAGTGCCATATCCACCACCAGATTCACCACCCGAAGAGGGTGGTGCGGCTAATCATTAAGGGAGTTCTCTTTAACCCTTTACCTTCATTCATTGGGACAATGAATATTATAAGTTTTGGGGTATTGGGGTCATAGTGTAGTTGCATATAGTTTTTGCATGATTAGTTAAGTTCATTTAGTATTTGCATGTTTAGTTTAAATTTTGTATGTTTATGTGTTAGATAAAATTTTGCAGAAATTTTTAAAATTTTTAAGTTTTAGTTATTATTGCTTGTGCTAGTATATTTTTAGTTTGCATGTCTCATAGTTCTAGCTTTATGGAAATTTTGTCCGGCCAATAATGATAGTGAATTTTGAAGGATTCTTGAGTATTTTGGATAACATGAACCTAGATATAATTTTTTCCACGATGAGATTCATGTTGCTATTTAAATGCTATCGGTTTGCACGGACGTGTTCACAATTACTTGTAGGTATAAGAATAATGTGTTGTATTTCTTAATAGAAAATGTGGTTTTAAATAGAAAAATATGTGGAACATGGACTTAGACTATATACAACATTGATATTCAAACTTTGGGAACACATGGGTATGCTTGCTATTGGGATGAGATGGAGCGTAAAACGCACTCATTTAAATGGAAATGGAAAGTGAGATGGAGCGTAAAACGCACTCGCTATATTTATAAAAAAAGGGAAGAAAAAGAAAAGAAAAAAAATAGTAATAAACACCGCGGGAAAGAACAAAAATCGCCCTCGTGAGTAGTAATAAAGCAGGTAAGCCCATTGTTGAACCTTACTTTGTGTTGATATGTTAGAACAGTCTTTGTTTCATAAGTATACTTGTGTCTTGGTTTAGGCTATAATTTTCTATTTTGAGCAGATGAGCATGTATATTCTTTGCTTAATTAAAGTTTTGGTGAACACAACACACACACACAACATCTCTATAGCATTGATGAATTATCTGAGTGTATAACATTATGCTTATAATTTGGTTTAAATTTGTATTCTTGAATCTGGGTAATTCGCTGAGGCAATTTGGACTGAAATTCGTTTAGAGTTGGAACAATGTGAGACTAGTTTGCATCATAGCTTAGTTGCATAGTAATGTAGCTGCATTTTCATTGTTCATTAGTGTGCATTGATTGAGGGAAAGCAACAGTTCAAGTTTGGGGATATTTGATAAGTGGGTTTTATACCTACTTATTGAATACCAATTCACGCGAACTATGCCCATCTCAAGTACATTTTAATGTGTTTTTAGTTGTGTTTTACATTCTTTTTGCATTACATGTACTAAGAACTCTTTTGGTGTAAAAGTGTAGGAAATGGCCTAATTTGATTAGATGGCACGAAGCTAATGGACGCATGATGCGAAGAACAAGCGGGGATATGAAATTGAGGATGGAGGAAGGAATGGTCACATGAAAAGGAAGCAATGGTAGCATGATACGTAAGCGATGGCAAGCAAAGCAAAGTGCGAGAATCTGAAGTCGGCGCTTTGTCTGGCGGAGAATAAGCTTGAGGACACGCTACCGTGAAGTACTGTGTGGACCAGGATTTGTAGACGCGCGCCCGTGCGAGGATTACAAAGGAAGGGCGCACGGCCGCGTGCGATGCCTGATGTTGCTAAGTTATTTTATTTTAATGTTTAATTTTAAGGGTTGTAATTAATTAAAAACGATTTCTGACTGGTGTCAGACGTATAATTGAATAGTTTTTACGTGTTTTTCATATTGGAACTAGGGTTTCACATGTTGAGAGATTTCCAACGGAGAACTAAGCCAAAACTCCATATTCTCTATTTTTTTCTTTGGATTTTCAATCATCATGGATTACTATTGTTATTTTGCTACATTTAATTGAGGATTTTAACGTACTATTGGATTATAATCAGCAATTGGGTTTGATCGATTCTCTTCTTTCTCACTTTCAATTATTTATTTATTCTCCATGTTTTGCTTTGAACCCATAATGGCTTTTGGTTCAGTCATGAACTAAACTCCATTATGGGATTCTAATGGATTTTAATATGTAGTTTAATTGCATGCTTGATTGCTGGACTATTTTATATATCATATTGGATTTCTATCATGATTGTTTTGCATGTATGAATGCTTGATCACCATTTATTTTTATTACTTGTATGAAATTAACAATGAACATGCAAGTATGGATTGTAATCATGATAGCATACGTATAAGGCATTGTTTTGCATGGCTTGTGTATTTCGTGAATCAGATAGACATATACTGTTTCACCGTATGAGTTAAAATAACGGCTTGCGCTTAAATTCAATATGATTGCAATTTCACATAGACATATAGTGATTTTGGTTATATTGACGATTACGTGGTGTCTATCGCATGTGGATACTGTGTAAGTAGGTCATAGTGCATTGAAAAATGGCTATGTCTATATTAGTGCGCTTGGCTACTTTCCTATGATATGTAAACAATTCTTGCATTATGGTGGTAATTAGATGAAGTATTAAATGAAGTTAGGATCCCATTATTTCCAGATTTGATTTATTACATTATTATTCTTGTTTTAGTTGTTATTTGCCATTAGAGTAATTCACAATTTTAATCATTAGTTTAAGCATATAAATATAGTGATTTAATTGATGCATAGTGATTTAAATTAGACAACTTTCTCTATGGGATCGATGTTCTACTTACTCTGTATTACTTGTTGACACATGTATGCTTGCATGAGTTAGAGCTCTTTTGTTAGAACTAAAAAAGAGGCAACAACTCCTGTTCAAAATGCAGGTGGAAACACTGACAACTCTCGGACGGTCACTGCTAAGCAGTTCAAGGAGCTGGGACCACCGGAGTTTTTTGGAAAGCCAAAACCACTTAAGGCGGAAACGTGGTTAAAGTAGATCACCAAGATATTTGATGTCTTGCGATGCTCTGAGGAGCAAAAAGTTCCATTTGCCACCTTCATGTTGCGATGAGAGGCAGATCATTGGTGGGAATCTGTAAAACGTACCCAGCCTACCGTACTGAAGATGTCTTGGGAGAAGTTCCAAGAACTGTTCAACGACAAGTACTTTCCCGAAAGTATTCATCACATGAAGGAGGTAGAGTTCATCAAGCTGGAGCAAAACAATATAACCGTGGCACAGTACGAGGCTAATTTTGCTGAGTTGTCCCGGTTTGTGTCCCACTTGGTTGATAACGAGGAAAGAATAACACGGATGTTTCTAAGAGGTTTAAAACCCAAGATATGTCAATACCTCATTTCTCACAAACTATGTTTGTATTCAGATATTGTAAATAGGGCTCAACTATTAGAGCACGAAAATGAGTCAACCCAACCAAGAGAGAGCAATCGAAAAGTCGATAATACCAGTGGTAGCAGTCATCGAAGTGGTGACAACAAATGTGGAGGGAATCAACATGTTAGAAATGGTAACCACTTCGGTGGTAATCATAGCCAAGATAATAGAAGTGGAAGTTTTAAGAAGAGGAGATTCAATAATGATGGAAAGATGTCAGCACTAACAGCTGTTGTTAAGGAAGGAGAACGACCGTCGGTCGTATGTTATAAATACGGAGGGGAGGGACACATCTGTCCAAACTGTACGCAGCAATCCAAAGCATGTTACAATAATGAAAGAGAAGGTCACCTAGCCCAATTTTGTCGTGCCCCAAAGTCAAGTCCAGTTGGGATGGAGGCACCAAAGACCGTCCCAGATGTAAGACCCAAAAATTTATGAATAAAGATTTAATTTTCTCAAAATATTTTTTTGAATATTAGGTGTGGATTTGACATAATGTTATAGTTGTGGGTAATATTTATAAATTTTTCAAAGTAAGCAAGTTGTTATAAAATATTTGATTGGTCTGGGAATATTCATTTTAACAGGGAATATTCATATAACGGTGCAATCATTGGTGGACCCCACAACGAAATTACTATCGGAGTTAGAAAATGACAGAAGTAACTTTTGATGAAAATAACGGCGAAAGTTTTACCGTTAAACTGTTGAACTACCGGTAGTCATAGTACAGTAACACGCGTGGTTACATAGTAGCACACAGTATTGATTATTGATGCTTACGTGAGAAATCACTCAGTTATACTCAATTATTGCTACAATAATTGCTGCATTATATCTCTTATATTATTGATTCAATTATTGTCACAGTATTATCTGCATAATATTTTATATTATTAAATCAATAATTGAGACAACAAAGTTATTCATATTATTATTTGCAATATTGACAATGTCTAAAAGTTTTGTCAAGGAGAGGTTAGGTCATCTAATTGCGCGCCAATAGGGAGAAATCCTTATCGAAAAGCCCACTCTTTCCTAGGAACGATCTGGTTGTTAATATTGCCAGTTATAATAATAATAATGAATAAATGTTGTTAAAAATATTGAGGGGATTTTTATGAAGTATTTGATGTAAATTTTGCTTATTTTATGGACCCCCATTTACCCATTTTTCAAAATAATCGGTAGAAAATTATTTAATATAATAAAGGTGGGGGCCACATGTGGGGCCCACGTGTAGAAGAAATAAAATGTGTTCACAGGGGGAGAATGGTTACCTGGTAAGGAGGTAAGTAATTTTGTATATATATATATATATATATATATATATATATATTATATAATAAGTTTTGTTTTTTTATGAAAAATAAAATATATTATAGTTTATTGTATAGTGTTGCATAGTAAATCAAAAAATTTCTTCAGAATTGCGCCCGTGAATTCGCCCGTGATTCTTCCCCTACTATGCAATCTTCAAATAGTATCCTTTCTATTCTCCTATAAATAGGATGCTTAGTTAGAATTGAAAATCACACTAGAATAAGAGAATTCTTCTTCAATAATATTGAGCGTATTTCTTTCGAGTTTTAGAAAGTTTTGAGTATAGAAAATAGTAAAAGTTTTCTTCAAGAATATATCCGCTATACCAGTTGGAATACTCTTCTTTTTGAGGTAAGGGTTATTATGTTTTTCATATTCTGAAGAGATATTATTTTTCGTATTCGTATGAATATTATTTTCGTTCAATATTCGTAAGGAAAATCATTTTCGTTCAATATTCATTGTCTTCGTTTAATATTCGTAAGGTGTATTATTTTCGTTCAATATTCGTAAGGGGTATTATTTATTTCATATTCGCTTACGATATTATTTTTCGTATTCGTAAGAAATTTTATTTCGTTCAATATTTGTAATGAATATTATTTTCGTTTAGTGTTTGTAAGGAATATTATTTTCGTTTAATATTCGTAAGGAATATTATTTTCATTTAATATTCATAAGGAATATTATTTTCGTTTAATATTCATAAGGGATGTTATTTTTGTTCAATATTCGTATAAAATAATATTTTCTTCCATACTCTGTAGTATGTAAGTAATATTATTTTGTTTCAGATTTTGAATTCTATACTCATTTTGTTAAAGGTTTGGCTTCTATACTCCATGAAATTAGTAGAATATCCTTGATATTTGCGCTTCATCCAGTATCTTTTCATGGAAATTTTATTCTAAGTATTCTTGATAAGTTTTAACCTTTTCATAACGGAGTACTATTCACGGGGTACTATTCCTAAATTACTATTCACGGGATACTATTTACTCAAGTACTACTCACCCAGGGCACTATTCATGACAAAATTTAATTTTTTTTTTTCGGTCCAAATCATTTTTGATATAATATTATTCTTGAATTTTACTCCACAAAGCAGTAACATGTTGACAATTTGAACGTTATTGAATTCTGGATAAATTAAATTCTAAATCTTTAAAATTATCCTTGATCTTGTTTGATTGAATTATTATATCATTGTCATCATCCTCATGCTTATATTGTTATGAAAGTCATCTTTGGCCCGTAGTGCATAGATGGACTTGGTATATAAGACCAAGGATTATTCGGTAGAATCATGATCGTAATGTTACAAATGATGTGGTAAAAGTTCTTATTGGCCCGTAGTGCATTGATGGACAATTTTTGGTATGATCATGACCATGGGTTCTCTTCACCCAAGGGTGCAAAGATGAATTGTTTTATGGCATGATCATAACCGTTGATGAAAACATGATTATCCTTGGCCCGTAGTGCATGGATAATTCGTGGTCGTGATACTAATGAATATCCTTAGCCTGTAGTGCAGGGATGATTCGATGATGTGGTTTATTTATTAAGCTGAGTCTCAGCGATAAAATTTATGATAAACTTTTAAATCATAGAAGATAGTAGATATCATGCTCTACTTGACTCTTCTAATAGATTACTTATTCCGCTGCAGTTGTTGATCTAAAACTTGTTGTCTATTATATTCTATCAGTTGTTATACTGTTGAAGGCTAAGGATAATTTATTTTGCATTATTTTAGTCATAATATTTTTTACTGGGCTAGTTGAGCTCACCCTTTTGCAGAAAATTTTTAAGCTAATTCAAGTTAATACCAGTGTAGCAGTCATCGAAGTGGTGACAACAAACGTGGAGGGAATCAACAGGCCAGAAATGGTAACCACTTCGGTGGTAATCATAGCCAAGATAATAGAAGTGGAAGTTTCAAGAAGAGGAGATTCAATAATGATGGAAAGACGTCAGCATCAGCAGCTGTTGTTAAGGAAAGAGAACGACCGTCGGTCGTATGTTATAAATACGGAGGGGAGGGACACATCAGTCCAAACTGTACGCAGCAGTCCAAGGCATGTTACAATAATGAAAGAGAAGGTCACCTAGCCCGATTTTGTCGTACACCAAAGTCAAGTCCAGCTGGGATGGAGGCACCAAAGGCCGTCCCAGATGTAAGACCCCAAATTTTATGAATAAAGATTTAATTTTCTCAAAATATTTTTTTGAATATTAGGTGTGGATTTGATATAATGTTATAGTTGTGGGTAATATTTATAAATTTGCAAAGTAAGAAAGTTGTTATAAAATATTTGATTGGTCGGGGAATATTCATTTTAACAGGAAATATTCATACAACGGCATAATCATTGGTGGACCCCACAACGGAATTACTGTCGGAGTGAGAAAATGACAGAAGTAACTTTTTATGAAAATAACGGCGAAAGTTTTACCGTTAAACTGTTGAACTACCGGTAGTAAAAGTACAGTAACACACGTGGTTACATAGTAGCACACGGTATTGATTATTGATGCTTAAATGAGAAATCACTCAGTTATACTCAATTATTGCTACAATAATTGCTGCATTATATCTCTTATATTATTGATTCAATTATTGTCACAGTATCATCTGCATAATATTTTATATTATTAAATCAATAATTGAAACAACAAAGTTATTCATATTATTATTTGCAATATTGAAAATGTCTAGAAGTTTTGTCAATGATAGGTTAGGTGATCTAATTGCGCGCCAATAGGGAGAAATTCTTATCGGAAAGCCCACTCTTTACTGGGAACGATCTGGTTGTTAATATTGCCAGTTATAATAATAATAATGAATAAATATTGTTAAAAATATTGAGGGGATTTTTATGAAGTATTTGATGTAAATTTTACTTATTTTATGGACCCCCATTTACCCATTTTCACAATAATCTGTAGAAAATTATTTAATATAATAAAGGTGGGGGCCACATGTGGGGCCCACGTGTGGAAGAAATAAAATGTGTTCACGGGGGGAGAATGGTTGTCTGGTAAGGAGGTAAGTAATTTTGTTATATATATATATATATATTATAATAAGTTTTATTTTTTTATGAAAAATAGAATATATTATAGTTTATTGCATAGTGTTACATAGTAAATCAAAAAATTCTTCAGAATTGCGCCCGTGAATTCACCCGTGATTCTTCCTGTAACGACCCCAAAATTCATACAATTTAATTCTCAACTTCGGTCGTTAATAATACATTCAACCTCTAATTTTACATCATTAAAAGAATAATGCTAGAGTTTATGTTAAAACAAGGAAGTTGCATGCTAATTTCGGATAACAGTAGGAAAATTTTGACAGTATACGTATTTCGCATATGGCTTGTGTAAGTAGCAATTATGATGATCAATAGTGTGTGAAATTGAACTATGAATTGTTAATTGGATAAGAAATTCAGAGAATTGTAGTTAAAGTAAACAAATCGGTTGTTATTAGAATTTACAGTGTCAAAGAAATATCAAACATAGAGTTTTGGGCTTTAATCTATGGTTTTAAGGATTTAAATTTTCTGAAATTATTGTTTGATTGCTTTAAAATTGGTATATGTATGATAAGTAAATGTTTATGAGTAATCTATATAAGTTTTACGTCTTAATTTAGATGTTAACAGTAGTAATTAGTCCAGAATTTAGTTATTCTGTTCTTCGTGGTTGGGTGTTCTGTAATTCGGAGCCCTAGCGCCAAATTTCGCGCCATGGCCGCCAAAAAAATAGCCGAAGTTCGCATCCAGTCTTTGGAATTCACGCCTGTCATTGGAATTCATGCCCCCACACACCTTGCTCTGCCACTTCAAATACTGGAATTGTGGTCTGAGTTGGACAGTTTTGACCTTTTGTAGTAAAATGGTCATAACATTTTCATACGAACTCCGATTGAGGTGATTCAAGATGATCTAGAACAAAGACGAATAAACCTACAACTTTTGTTCTTTAAGTTTTTCAATTTGAGGTCTTTAGGAAGGGTTAAAATGGACATTTATAGGACTATTGTGTTTTCGGGGACAATTGGAGGGCGTCGGGCATGCACGTATGCAAGTGTAGTGCTCTTGACGATAAAAGATGTTGTTCTAAGTTATAAAACATGAATATTAGTAAATATAATGATGCTTAACATTAATTAATGATGTATTAGATAAGTTGTATAAGTATACTAAGCACACACATGAGAGACGAATCGGGCGTGTGACGAATGAACGTCGAAATGATGTGCCAAGTGTTAATAAACTTAAAAAGTGTTTCAATTCAATTGAAATGAATATTATAAGATATGGAATGGATTTAATATAAAACCAATAAGTAGTCCTAGAAATACTTAAGCACTTGAATGAACTTCGAATATGAAATATAGTGAGTTATAAGTCTAAAGTTAACACAATCAAATTGAACATTGTGTATTGATTAATATGAAGGGTTATAGGATGTAGATTAAAGTTTACATTACAACTACTATGCGTTTCTATGTGACTAATAGTTGATGTGAATGATTATATAATTGTGTAGGGCACGTGAAGTGCAGATATCTGTAAGCTGTTAAACTGTTATTGGTAATCAATGATCAAGGCAAGTCTTTTAGTTCCTATTTGCTATGTGAATAATATGATGATCTTAGAAAGATCTTTAGAGAAAGAATTTGGTTGTAGAACCCAATGAATGAATAAAGTATTAGCGTAAAATCTATTTTGATAGATTGAGTGAATAAGATTAATAAATAAAATTTCGAGGATGAAATTCTTAGAAGAATGGGTGAATATAATATCCCGAGTGTTTATGATAACAATCCTTAGCTAAGGAAATGAATAGGTTAAAGGGTATATAATACTCAAAATATAATTGAGTTCAAGTGAAAGTTATGAAATAAAGCCTAGAATTTGTTGAAGTAATGAATGTAGTAGGAAATATAAAATCTATATTAAGGTAATGTGTTGAAAATATTCAACGATAAATTTTTGAAAAGAGATTTGGTGAAAACCGAGTAAGGGACGTTTCGTTGATTCCGAGGACGGAATCCTTATAAGGAGGGAAGGATGTGACGACCCGAATTTTCATATGTTATTAAAATAAGAATTTAATAATTGAAATTCTTATTACGATATGATTAATGTAACAATCCAGAATTTTTAATTGTAATTATAAATATTTATTAAATTATATAAATACTTAATGGATGTGTTTATTGTTAAATAAATATTTGTTTGTTATTGAATAAATATTTGTTTAATTTGATTTGATTTGATTTGGTTAATTATTTGTTTAATAAATAATTAATGGGTTAAGGAAATTAATTGTTATGAGATAATATTCTAATTTAATTTAATAATTAAGTTAGAGAGTTTATAATGATTAAATAATTTATTCAATAAATTGTTATTAGAATTAATTAAATTAAGTATGAAAACTTAATTAAATAAATTGTGACAAATAATTATATTATATAGGAGTTATTAAAATAAATTAAAGGAGTTTAAGTTAGTTTTATCCAAACAAGGCTTGAAACTATTAGGTGTTTTATTTTAAAAGGGTTTTGTCAAACAAAGCCTTATGGCTTTTGGACTTTTAAAATTTTAATTTGTAATAATATAAATAAAATAAAATAAATAAAAATATAAAATAAATTTATAACATATACGTTATATGTTATTTGTAACTAATATTATAAAAAGTAAATGTATTATTATGTCTATCAATTTTTTTAGTATTATCACGCATACTAGTTGGTTAATTGGTTATTATCTAAGTCTGAGTTTTGAGAGAATTGAGAGAGCCTGTAACGCCCGAGAAAAAAATCGAATTCTTATGGCAATTAAATTTTTATTTGATTATGTGAATTAAATGAACTTAATTGATTATTATGTGAGTAAGTTATGTGTAGGTCGTTTTATGACCTAGAATGAGCTAACGTGGTTAGTACTCTGGCTACGTGTTAGAATTAATTGTTTGGAATTTCCTAGACGAAAATAATTGTTTCCGAGAAATTTCCATAAAAACACTATTCATCCGTTTCTGTTCGGGGAATCATTTTGAAATTCCGAGAAACGCGTAATGATAGAATATTGAGATTAAATGGAATATCTGATAATATTTTATTTATGGCAAACACAGTTTTCGCCTGCGGACTTAAAACCTAAGGGTTGAGTATATTGATTTCCGAGAAGGAAATAATATGCATAGAAGGAATGGCATTAGGGTTAATGTGAGTATTATACATTAATGATACTTTTTAGTGTCTAGATATAATATGTGAGTAAATAAAGGTATAATATGATTATTGTACGTATGGTATACGAAGGGAATACGTGAATTGTACGTGTGGAATACGATGCGTATTGTAGAATTAACTTAAGTCACAATGATTAATTCATTAGACTTAGATTATGTTTGGTCCAATGATTTAATGACCAAGCCCAAAGAGTTTAATGGTTTAAGCCCAAGTCTAGGCCCAATGCTTAATTGGTTAAGTCCAAATCATTTAAACAGGAACAGTGGATCGGCTGGTGGGTCAAGAATGTGTAAAACCCATGGGCAACCCATGGGATGACCATGGCTAGTGGGGCCCGGCCACTTTATGTGGTAGCCAAGGAAAATGCTTGGTCACCAAGCATTTTACTTGGTGACCAAGAGTGAATAGTAAGGAGGTTGGTGTGCAAGGTCCAAATTACCCTCCATTCTTGCTTTCTATAAATAGAAGGTTAGATTATGGCTTTTGGAGAGTTTTGAAATTTGTCAACCAACATATTTGAGAGAGAAAAGAATTAAACTTAATCATTTTACACTTTGGAAGCTCTAACCTTTATTCTTCCAAAAGATTTCTTAAGAAGCTTAAGGTAATACTTCTTGTTCTTCATTCACCATCTCTTTTTAAATTTTCTTTTATATGGGAGAATCATAGAGGGGTGGTATATATCTTGTATAAGAGATTAAAGATGACTTATTATAGATTCAATATCTATAAGTCATGAGATGTTAAGAATCATAAGGTTGGAGATAGTTTTGAACCATTGGGAATATTGTTTGTTGAGATTAATCATTTATAAGCGATTGAGCTCCATCAATATGTTAGTTTATGCATCTTGATTGGTTAGGGTGTAGATATGAAATCCATGAAGTATTTCATGTGATTTGGCTTAGAAAACGATAAGTTGAAGTTATGGCGAATTTTACGAAAATAGACGTTTAAACGTCGAAAACGTTGAATTCCGGATTAAGGGTCAAAAGTTGTCGTGAGACTTGAAAACGTTGGTTTTCAATGTCAACACGTGAGATAAGGTGATTAAGAGTTGTGGGTTCGAGAATCGTCGAATTTCGACTGAAAACGAAGAAAACGAGCATTGAACGCTCATTAACGTTTTTGAACGTATAGAAAATGAACTCAATGGTCAATTTTAACTTAACGGATTCGAAAGTGTTGAATTCTAATATGAACACGTAGATTACATCATTTGTGATGTGTAGGCTTTTGAACGGACCAAATCAGACTTAAAATAAAGAAGTTACGGCCTCGGAAATCTCACAAAATTTTTTGGAATTTCTGAGAAAACTTATCTTGGGTGCAGCAAGTGGCTTGGAACATAGAGGGAGTTGTCGCCACAGTCACGTTGAGCCTGAGACATCGCACTGCGAAATGGCAGCCATGGCCTGGTTTAATACTAGAGGTGCCTCGCATGGTAGCCGAGTAAAGGACTTGTGCGATGATTTAGGTTTTGAACTTCGTTTGTTCAGGGACCTAAAGGAATGATGTTTGTACACTTTATAAGTGTATTAAAGTTATTCCTATACAACATATACTAAGGTATATGGTATGAAACTTAGAAATAAAATGCGTATTAATAAGTTAAGAATGTTGAACAATGTTGGTATCTCGCCGGTAATGTTCAAGACCGGTTAATTATTGTCAGTTAATTAGTAGACCGGGACAAAGGGTTACAAGTCTTGTTGACTTTAATAATGATATTAAGTTAATAAAGACATAGAGAGAAAGAAGCTTATATAAATAATGTGAATAGTTGTTTGATAGCTAATTACAATGTGCTATGTGAATATATCATGTAGATTCTGTAAAGGCTATGGTCAGTCAAGTAAAATATTTGAAGACGCTAAAAGGCAAGTTTTTCTTAACGCTTGTCTAACTTTCATGTTAGCCAAGTTGTATGTGATTCATTGAACTGAATTGCAAGCCTTGTTTTCAGGAAAGGGTCGATGCCAGATTTTAACTTGGCTAGACTATTCGTAATATATAGATTGATTATGATTCATATCTTTCCATATTGAGATGTTAACGTTATCCTATGCCAAGTGATTGGTACGGAGCGTGAAGGTAAGGTTTGTCTATGAACAAACAAAACTATTTTCATCGATATTTCAATGGGCACGCGAGTTTGCCAAAAATATTAAACGCAAATACGTTTAATGAATGAGTGTTGATCAACATAGAGTACTATAATTTGATCACCTAGACGTCTTTCATAAGTTATCGGATGAACGGCCTTAGTCTTTGTGGACTCCTTTTCAAGTATGAAAAGCGAAAGTTGTTGTTCAAGGTCTATTGAATGGGTTGTAATTCCTAATCTATTCTATACTTTGGGAATTGATGTTATGAACTGTTAAAGTATTATTGAATCATAATACTTCATAATTATTGTTCAGTTATGTCAAAATTGTTATATGATTCACGAATGTGGTATTCTTGTTATACTTGTTTAAAACTTGCTGAGCTGTCATGCTCACTTCTTGCGTGAATCATATAACTGCAGTTAAGGATGAACATATTGTGAATGCCAAACGAGATAAGGGCAAAGCTAAGATGGATGCTTAGGCATTGTGTAATAGTTTAGTAAGTTTGTAATTATTATACATTATGAACACCTTGCAATGTAACCGGTTATGAACCTGGGAAGGATTTATACTTCGATTGTAATAAAAAGATAGTAATTACCTTCATTTTGTTATATTTCAATGGAATGATTGTATGGATGTTAGTATAGTGGAGCACCAATGGTCGGGTTGCAAGATACCCGAATTTGGGGGCGTCACAGGTTGGTATCAAAGCCTTAGGTTATAAAACTTAAGGGGGGAAGAACCTTAGTCTAATAACCTCGTAAGGAAGGTGAAAGTCCGAGGAATAAAATTCATGTCCATTGAATTAATAAGGTATTGAGATAACTCAGTATCGAAAGGATTAAAAGATGAAAATTAATTTTAAAGATACTAAATGTGATTTGTGCTTATACTATGTAGTAATCAACTTGTTATGTGCTATTGTAGATATCGATCGATAGCATAGTGTATAGAGATATTCACGTCATGAGCGAGGAGTCTATTAACCAAGTGGAGATTGTACCAATGCCAGTGGCGGAGGTACCTATAGTGGTCATAGATAACTCAGACATTGAAGAGTACGTCTCTGAGGAGGAATACTCTGAGGAGACTATGGGTTTAGTATCGTACCTTAATGAGATGCTAGAGGTGGAGGAGGAGATGGAGGTGACATTGATTAACACGGTGTTACCTACTTTGGAGCCAACACCTCCTGATGCAACGCGAGCTCTGTATGAGGCCGTGTGGGATATAAATGTGCATTTGCGCATAGTAGTGGAGAATCAGATGGAGGAGATAACCGCCTTATATGAGGCGAAGGAATCTGCAGAGGCAAACTTTGAGTCTAAGCACGATGAAAAAATGCTTATGACTGATAAAGCTCGTGACTAGAAGGACGGGGTCCTTGAGCTACAGAAGAAACTGGTTGAGAAAGACCAGAAAATAGCTAGGATGTCATACATCCATGAATGTGCTCATGAGGATTTCAAGCTGAAAATTTCTTGTTATTCTATTGAGTCCGGGAAGACTCGACATACCATAAGTCAAGATATAGTGTCGATTCTGGCAAATCAGAAGTATGAAAATGCCGTTCGACAGTGTTAGTAGATCGTTAGATATTTTTGTAAATGAGTAGAAACGTAAAACCCTCTTTTGTATAATTAAAGGGTAGTCTTTTTGAAAATCCCAATTTTTGTAGAAGTTAATCGCGGGATAGTATGTAATAGCTTTTTGGTTGAAGAAAAGTGATGTAAATAGTTTTGACTATGAAAGCCTATTAATATAATGAAGTTTTTTTTTAATATGCTTGTGGTAGTATGAATGGTTATTGTTGGGTTAAAATGATAACCGAGAAGTTAAATAGATAATAACAAAGGTTTATTTATATAATCAGAATTATGCCACCGAGAAGGAGACAACGTAATCAAGAGGCCGAGTCTCATAACGAAAACCAGGGGGGGTCCTAATAACCCTATGCAAGAGTTCCTTAATTTATTAACGGCTGCATTCAATCAAGGGGGTGGGATTCCTGTAGCTCCTGGGGTAGCTAGAATAACTACCTTTAAGGACTTTAAAAGTGTTGGTCCTCCTGAGTTCCGAGGAACGATGGACTCATTAGAAGCCCAAACATGGGTTAAAGAGATTGAAAAGGCATTTGTGATAACAAACGTAGGTGAGGCGCAAAAGACTCCTTTTGCGACTTACATGATGAAGGGGGAAGCCAACTACTGGTGGGAGGCTCACCAGGGTAGGGCTAGGACCGAGGATGTTACGTGGGAACAGTTCAAGAAGGTCTTCTTCGAGAACTACTTCCCTACTAGCATGTAGGGTAGAATGGAAATTAAGTTATTAGAACTTAAGCAGGGGGATATGACAGTTCCCCAGTATGCCGCCAAATTTAACGAATTGGTGAGATTTGCTCCACATCAGGTGGACACAGAAGTGAGGAAGGCGCATAGGTTTGAGCAGGGCTTAAAACCCTGGTTCGACAGTAGGATATTAGTTTTTCAGATTGCTTCCTACGGGACTATTCTGGAAAAGGCGATAATAGCTGAAGGTGGTGGTGAGGCTTTGTCTCAGTACCATAAGGAGAAGAGGATTAAGAGTAAGTTAGAGGGAATTAATAAGGCTGAAGTTGCCAGTGGAAGCGGCAACTTGCCAAAGAGAAAGAGTTTAACCCTGGGAATACCGGGGTAAAGCAGGGAGATCCCAAGCGGAGGACGGAAGCATGTAAGACATGCAAAAGTCTCACATGGGAGTATGTTTAAAGGGGAAAGCAGTATGCTACAACTGTGGGCAGGATGGGCATTTGTCACTCAACTGTCCTAACCCTAAGAAGAGCCAGGGATGTTTTGTCTGTGGGTCAATGGACCACATGGCAAGAAATTGCCCAAAGAAGGGTTTAGAGGGGAATAATAGTTCTGGTAGTGGTAAATAGCCATTACTGGACCAACACCATCGGTGGGTAGACCCTCAGCTCATACGTTTAATATGACTGTCCAAGATGCGGTTGCATCAACGGATGTTGTAGCAGGTATCATTCCGGTCAATGAGATAAATGCTTATGTGCTATTTGATTCGGGTGCTACATGTTCTTTTATAGCATGTGAATTTGCTAAGCTATTAGGCTTAATCCCTGAGAAGTTACCTATACCTTTAGACATTAAGGTAGCAAACGAAGAGATAATCCCCATTAAGCATATTCATAATGATTGTTGTGTAGAAATTAGAGGGAATAAATTATCGGTAGATTTAGTACCGATAAGGTTAAAAGAATTCGATGTGATTCTTGGTATGGACTGGTTAGTCAACCATAAGGCAATTATAGATTGTCATAGGAAATGTGTAAACCTTCGGCTTTCTAAGGAAACCAAGGTAGTGTTCTTTGGTAGTAAATCACCGAGACGCTCTTGTTGTCTGTCTATGACACAAGCTAGGAAGATGTTGAGAAAAGGGTGTGTAGGTTATCTATGCCATGTTGTGGATACCCAAAGAGTGGGAACATCCTTGGACCAGATACCTATAGTGCAAGAGTTCGCGGATGTATTTTCAGAGAATTTACTGGGTATTCCACTGGACAGGGAGGTAGAGTTTGTAATTAATCTGTTACCGGGGACGACACCAGTTTCAAGGGCACCATACCGGATGGCGCCAGTTGAGATGAAGGAGTTAATGGTTCAATTACAAGAACTGTTAGATAGGAAGTACATTTAACCGAGTGTGTCTCCTTGGGGAGCACCAGTGTTGTTTGTCAAGAAGAAGGACAGGTCGTTAAGACTTTGTATCGACAATCAAGAGTTGAACAAGTTGACGATTAAGAAGAAATACCCATTGCCTAGGATCGATGATCTATTTGATCAGTTGAAAGGGGCACAGTATTTTTCTAAGATAGATTTACGTACGGGGTATCATCAGTTAAAGGTGAGAAAGGAGGATGTACCTAAGACGGCGTTCAGAACTCGTTATGGTCATTATGAGTTTCTGGTGATGTCGTTTGGGTTGACGAATGCACCAACTGCATTTATGGATATGATGAACAGAGTGTTCAAACAATATTTGAACAAGTTCGCAGCAGTGTTCATTGATGATATTCTAGTCCATTCAAAGACGCCAGAAGATAATGTAGAACATTTAAGAATAGTGTTGGAAACACTAAGAAAGGAGAAGTTGTATGTGAAATTCACAAAGTGTGAATTTTGGCTGGAGAGAGTGCAGTTTCTAGGGCATGTTATTGATAGGGATGGCATTTTCGTAGATCCTGCAAAAGTAGAAACAGTTAATGAATGGGAGCAATCGAAAATGCCAACTGAGGTTCGGAGTTTTCTGCGGTTAGCGAGATACTATAGAAGGTTCATTCCGGACTTTTCTAAAATAGCTACTCCGCTAACAAATCTGACAAGAAAGTCGGTGAAGTATATGTGTGGGTGAAAAATGTGAAGCAGTTTTAGGAGTTAAAAAGAGATTAAGTGAGGCACCTGTATTGTCCTTACTAGACCATACAGGGAATTTTGTAGTGTATAGCGATGCTTCGCATAAAGGACTAGGTTGCGTGCTCATGCAGCATGGCAAGGTCATTGCGTATGCGTCATGTCAATTGAAGGATTGTGAGAAGGTTTATCCTACTCATGATTTAGAATTGGCAGCTGTAGTTTTTGCCTTATGGAGGCATTATCTTTATGGTGAGAAATGTGAGATATACACGGACCACAAAAGTCTGAAATATATATTCACACAGAAGGAGTTGAACATGAGACAGAGAAGGTGGTTAGAACTAATAAAAGATTATGACTGTGATATTTTATATCATCCGGAAAAAGCAAATGTAGTAGCCGATGCGCTAAGTAGGAAGGGTAGAGAGAAACTGTCAATGTTAACAACTCAGAATAAGTTGGTAACAGCAATAGAAAGAATGGAGTTAAAAGTTAAGTTACCAGAGGAAGCAGTGGAGATGTTATTTTCCATGAAAACCCAACCGACCATAGCAGAACGGGTTAGGGGAGTACAACTGATCAACGAGGAGTGCAAGCAGATACAGAAAAGGATAGAAGATGAAGAGAAGACTAAATATAACCTCGATAAGGAGGGATTACTTCATTTTGAAGGAAGAATTTGGGTCCCCAATGATTTTGAATTGAAAGAAGAAATTATGATGGAGGCCCATAGTTCGAGGTACTCGATACATCCCGGTAGTACGAAGATGTATCAAGACCTTCGTCAGAACTTTTGGTGGCCGAACATGAAGAGGGAGATAGCAGAATATGTTAGTAGGTGCTTAACTTGTCTAAAAGTTAAGGCTGAACACCAACGACCAAGCGGATTGATACAACCGTTAGAAATTCCAGAGTGGAAGTGGGAGCATATCACAATGGACTTTGTGGTGGGACTTTCGACAACCAGAAAAGGATATGATGCTATTTGGGTGATAGTGGATCGATTGACAAAATCGGCTCATTTTCTACCAATAGGAGTCAAGTATAACTTGGATCAGTTAGCTAAGTTGTATGTTAAAGAAATTATTTCTAGACATGGAGTACCTATTTTGATTGTGTCAGATCGTGATCCACGATTCACATCGAACTTTTGGAGGAGTTAAGGTTGAGTACGGAATATCATCCTTAGATGGATGGTCAGAGTGAGCAGACAATTCAAAAGCTTGAAGATATGTTAAGATCTTGCGTTATGGATTTCAAAGGGAGTTGGGACGAATATCTACCGTTGGTGGAATTTTTGTACAATAATAGTTTTCATGCTAGTATAGGCATGCTGCCTTACGAAGCGTTGTATGGAAGGAAGTGCCGAACTCCATTATGTTGAAAAATCAATTCTTATGGCAATTAAATTTTTATTTGATTATGTGAATTAAATGAACTTAATTGATTATTATGTGAGTAAGTTATGTGTAGGTCATTTTATGACCTAGAGAATGTGCTAACGTGGTTAGTAATACAGCTACGTGTTAGAATTAATTGTTTGGAATTTCCTAGAGCGAAAATAATTGTTTAGAGAAATTTCCATAAAAACACTATTCATCCGTTTACATTGGGGAATTATTTTGAAATTAGAAATGCGTAATGATAGAATATTGAGATTAGATGGAATATCTGATAATATTTTATTTATGGCAAATGCACGATTTTTCGCTGCGGACTTAAAACCTAAGGGTTGAGTATATTGATTTCCGAGAAGGAAATAATATGCGTAGAAGGAATGGCGTTAGGGTTAATGCGAGTATTATACATTAATGATACTTTTTAGTGTCTAGATATAATATGTGAGTAAATAAAGGTACAATATGATTATTATGCGTATGGTATCTGAAGGAATACGTGAATTATGCGTGTGGAATACGATGCGTATTATAGAATTAACCTAAGTCGCGATGATTAATTCATTAGACTTAGATTATGTTTGGTCAATGATTTAATGACCAAGCCCAAAGAGTTTAATGGGTTAAGCCCAAGTCTAGGCCCAATGCTTAATTGGTTAAGTCAAATCATTTAAACCGAACCAGTGGATCGAGGCAGGTGGGTCACCAAATGTGTAAAACCCATGGGGCAACCCATGGGATGACCATAGCTAGTGGGGCTGGCCACTTTATGTGGTAGCCGAGGAAAATGCTTGGTCACCAAGCATTTTACTTAGTGACCAAAGTGAATAGTAAGGAGGTTGGTGTGCGAGGTCCAAATTACCCTCCATTCTTGCTTTCTATAAATAGAAGGCTGGATTGTGGCTTTTGGAGAGTTTTGAAATTTGTCACCCAACATATTCGAGAGAGAAAAGAATTAGACTTAATCATTTTACACTTTGGAAGCTCTAACCTTTATTCTTGTAAAAGATTTCTTAAGAAGCTTGAGGTAATACTTCTTGTTCTTCATTCACCATCTCTTTTTAAATTTTCTTTTATATGGGAGAATCATAGAGGGGTGGTCTATATCTTGTATAAGAAATTAAAGATGACTTATTATAGATTCAATATCTATAAGTAATGAGATGTTAAGAATCATAAGGTTGGAGATAGTTTCGAACCATTGGGAATATTGTTTGTTGAGATTAATCATTTATAAGCGATTGAGCTCCATCAATACGTTAGTTTATGCATCTTGATTGGTTGGGGTGTAGATATGAAATCCATGAAGTATTTCATGTGATTTGGCTTAGAAAGCGATAATGTGAAGTTATGGCGAATTTTACGAAAATAGGCGTTTAAGCGTCGAAAGCGTTGAATTGGGATTAAGGGTCAAAAGTTGTCGTGAGACTTGAAAGCGTTGGTTTTCAATGTCAACATGTGAGATAAGGTGATTAAGAGTTGTGGGTTTGAGAATCGTTGAATTCGACTTAAAAGCGAAGAAAAGCGAGCATTGAGCGCTCATTGCGTTTACTGAGCGTATAAAAATGAACTCGATGGTCAATTTTGAGTTAGCGGATTTGAAAGTGTTGAATTCTAATATGAACACGTAGATTCGTCATTTGTGGCGTGTAGGCTTTTGAGCGGACCAAATCGGGCTTAAAACAAAGAAATTCTGACCCAAAAAATCTCACAAAATTTTTGAAATTTTGAGAAAAGCTAGATGCTGAAGTGCAGCATGCAGCGCCAGACATAGAGAGGAGTTGCTTGCCATGGCCAAATGAGGAGACATCACATCCTTGCTAGCGGCGGCATGATGCCGGTTTAATACTAGAGGTCTTGCATTGCTGTGTGCAGTAAAGGACTTGAGGCGATGATTTAGGTTTTGAACTTCGTTTGTTCGGGGACCTAAAGGAATGATGTTTGTACACTTTATAAGTGTATTAAAGTTATTCTATACTACATATACTAAGGTATATGGTATGAAACTTAGGAATAAAATGCGTATTAATAAGTTAAGAATGTTGAACAATGTTGGTATCTCATGAGCAATGTTCAAGACCAGGTTAATTATTGTCGAGTTGATTAGTAGGCCGGGATGAAGGGTAATAAGTCTTGTTGACTTTAATAATGATATTAAGTTAATAAAGACATAGAAGAAAAAAGCTTGTATAAATAATGTGAATAGTTGTTTGATAGCTAATTACAATGTCTTTATGTGAATATATCATATAGATTACTGTAAAAATTTGTAGTCGGTCGAAGTAAAATATTTGAAAGGCTTATTTGAAAGGCAAGTTTTTCTTAGCAACATCTAACTTTCATATTAGCCAAGTTGTATGTGATTCATTGGCTGAATTGCAAGCCTTGTTTTTCAAGAAAAATTCGATGCGATTTTAACTTCGGCTAGACTATTACGTAATATATAGATTGATTATGATTCATATCTTTCTATATTGAAATGTTAACGTTATCTATGCCAAGTGATTGAGTGCGAGGCGTGAAGGTAAGGTTTGTCTATGAACAAACAAAACTATTTTCTCGATATTTTGATGGGCATGAGTTGCCAAAAATATTAAGCGTAAATCGTTTAATGAATGAGTGTTGATCAACATATAAAGTACTATAAAGGTGATCACCTAGGCGTGCTCGTAAGTTATCGGATGAACGGCGGCCTTAGTCTTTGTGGACTCCTTTTCAAGTATGAAAAGCGAAAGTTCTTGTTCAAGGTCTATTAATGATGGTTCGAAATTCTAATCTATTCTATACTTTGGGAATTGATGTTATGAGCTATTAAAGTATTATTGAATCATAATACTTCATAATTATTATTCGATTATATTGGAATTGTTATATGATTCACGAATGTGGTATTCTGTTATACTTGTTTAAAACTTGTTGGTATTGTCATACTCACTTCTTGCGTGAATCATATAAGCTGCGATTAAGGATGAGCGTCTTGTGAATGCCAAAGCGAGATAAAGGGCAAAGCTAAGATGGATGCTTAGGCATTGTGTAATAGTTTAGTAAGTTTGTAATTATTATACATTATGAAACTTTGAACAATGTAACGGTTATGAACACAGGAAGGATTTATACTTGATTGTAATAAAAGATAGTAATTACCTTCATTTTGTTATATTTCAATGGAATGATTGTATGGATGTTAGTATAGTGGAGCACCGATGATGGTCGGGTTGCAAGATACCCGAATTTGGGGGGCGTCGCGAGTTAGTATCAAAGCCTTAGGTTATAAAACTTAAGGGGAAGAACCTTAGTCTAATAACCTCGTAAGGAAGGTGAAAGTCAGGAATAAAATTCAAGTCCATTGAATTAATAAGGTATTGAGATAACTTTCGATGTCGAAAGGATTAAAAGATGAAAATTAATCTTAAAGATATTAAATGTGATTTGTGCTTATACTATGTACTAATCAACTTGTTATATCTTATTGTAGATGTCGATCGATAGCATGGTGTATAGAGATATTCACGTCGTGAGTGAGAGTCTATTAACCAAGTGGAGATTGTACCAATGCCGATTGGCGGAGGTACCTATAGTGGTCATAGATAACTTTCGGACATTGAAGAGTACATCTACGAGGAGGAATACTACGAGGAGACTATGGGTTTAACATCGTACCTTAATGAGATGCTAGAGGTGGAGGAGGAGATGGAGGTGACATCGATTAACACGGTGTTACCTACTTTGGAACCAACACCTCCGGATCTGTGTGAGCTCTGTATGAGTAGTGTTGGATAGAAATGTGCATTTTTGCTGCAGTAGTGGAGAATCGGATGGAGGAGATAAGCGCGCTTATATGAGGCGAAGAATCTGCTGAGGCGGACTTTAGTCTGAGCACGATGAAAAAGTGCTTATGGTGATAAAGCTCGTGACTATAAGGATGGGGTCCTTGAGCTCTGAAAAAGCTGGTTGAGAAAGACGGAAAATAGCTAGGATGTCATACATCCATGAATGTGCTCATGAGGATTTCAAGCTGAAAATTGCTTGTTATTCTATTGAGTCCGGGCAGACTCGACATACCATAAGTCGAGATATAGTGTCGATTCTGGCAAATCAGAAGTATGAAAATGCCGTTCGACAGTGTTAGTAGATCGTTAGATCTTTTTGTAAATGAGTA
The DNA here is from genome assembly GCA_020205605.1 of Panax ginseng. Taxonomy (NCBI): domain Eukaryota; kingdom Viridiplantae; phylum Streptophyta; class Magnoliopsida; order Apiales; family Araliaceae; genus Panax; species Panax ginseng. Next base: position 24,333,594 of record CM035133.1, on the reverse strand, counting down.
GTGACGTAAAACCCTCTTTTGTATAATTAAAGGGTAGTCTTTTTGTAAATCCCAATTTTTGTAGAAGTTAATCGCGGGATAGTATGTAATAGCTTTTTGGCTGAAGAAAAGTGATGTAAATAGTTTTGACTATGAAAGCCTATTAATATAATGAAGTTTTTTTTTATTTTAATATGCTTGTGGTAGTATGAATGGTTATTGTTGGGTTAAAATGATAGCAGAAGTTAAATAGATAATAACAAAGCTTTATTTATTTAATCGAGAATTATACCCATAGAGAAGGAACAAGCGTAATCAAAGAAGTAGAGTCTCATACTTGAAAACTAGGGGGTCCTAATAACCCTATGCAAGAGTTCGTTAATTTATTAGCTTGGTTTGCATTCAATCAAGGGGTGGGATTCACATAGCTCACTGGGGTAGCTAGAATAACTACCTTTAAGGACTTTAAAAGTGTGGGTCCTCCTGAGTTAGAGAGCAGCGGACCCATTAAAGCCCAAACATGGGTTAGAGAGATTGAAAAGGCGTTTGTGATAACAAGCGTAGGGTGGCGCAAAAGACTCCTTTTTGCGACTTACATGATGAAGGGGAAGCCAACTCTTGGTGGGAGGCTCACGAGGTGGGGCTAGGGATGAGGATGTTACGTGGGAGCAGTTCAAGAAGGTCTTCTTGAGAACTACTTCCCTACTAGCATGCGAGGGTAGAATGGAAATTAAGTTCTTAGAACTTAGCGAGGGGGATATATGAGTTCCCAGTATGCCATAAAATTTATGAATTGGTGAGATTTGCTCCACATCGGTGGACACGAAGCGAGAAAAGCGTAGGTTTGGCGGGGCTTAAAACCACAGCTCTCTGATAGGATATCGGTTTTTGAGTGCTTCTCTGGGACTATTTGGAGAAAGCGATAATAAGTGAAGGTGGTGGTGAGGCTTTGTCTCGATACCATAAGGAGAAGAAGATTAAGAGTAAGTTAGAGGAATTAATAAAATTTGAAGTTGCGGTGAGCGGCAACTTGCCAAAAAGAAAAAGTTTTAACCACAGGAATCTAGGGGGTAAGCGGGGAGATCCCAAGCGGAGGGCGGAAGCATATAAGACATGCGGAAAGTCTCACATGGGAGTATGTTTAAAGGGAAAGTAGTATGCTACTGTTGTGGGCGGGAGGGCATTTGTCACTCAATTTATCTAACCTAAGAAGAAGAGCCGAGGATGTTTTATGCGTGGGTCGATGGACCACATGGTGAGAAATTGCCCCAAAGAAGGGTTTAGAGGGAATAATAGTTACGGTAGTGGTAAACTAGCCATTCTTGGACCAACACCATCGGTGGGTAGACCCTCGGCTAAATCGTTTTATATATATTATCAAGATGCGGTTGCATCAGCGGATGTTATGGCAGGTATCATTAGGTCGATGAGATAAATGCTTATGTCTTTATTTGATTAAGGGTGCTACATGTTCTTTTATAGCATGTGAATTTGCTAAGCGATTAGGCAATCACACGAAGTTACCTATACCTTTAGGCGTTAAGGTAGCAAGCGAAGAGATAATCCCCATTAAGCATATTCATAAGATTGTTGTGTAGAAATTAGAGGGAATAAATTATCGGTAGATTTAATGCAAATAAGGTTAAAAAAATTCGATGTGATTCTTGGTATGGGTGGTTAGTCAACCATAAGGCAATTATAGATTGTCATAGGAAATGTGTAAACCTTGACTTTCTAAGAAAACCAAGGTAGTGTTCTTGATAGTAAATCAAGAGGCGCTCTTGTTATCATCTCATGACACAAGCTAGGAAGATGTTGAGAAAAGGGTGTGTAGGTTATCTATGCCATGTTGTGGATACCCAAAGAGTGGGAACATCCTTGGACGGATACCTATAGTGCTGAGAGTTCGCGGATGTATTTTAGGAGAATTTCTGGGTATTCCACCAGGACGGGGAGGTAGAGTTTGTAATTGATACATTACTGGGGGCGACACGGTTTCAAGGGCACCCATCTGGGATGGCGCCGATTGAGATGAAGGAGTTAATGGTTCAATTACAAGAAGCTGTTAGATAGGAAGTACATTCAGCAGAGTGTGTGTCCTTGGGGAGCACCGGTGTTGTTTGTCAAGAAGAAGAAGGGCGGGTCGTTAAGACTTTGTATCGACTATCGAGAGTTGAACAAGTTGACGATTAAGAATAAATACCCATTGCCGGGATCGATGATCTATTTGATCGAGTTGAAAGGGCACTGATATTTTCTAAGATAGATTTTCATGCGGGGTATCATCGGTTAAAGGTGAGAAAGGAGGATGTACCTAAGGCGGCGTTGAGAACTTCGTTATGGTCATTATGAGTTTACGGTGATGTCGTTTGGGTTGTGAATGCACCATTTGCATTTATGGATATGATGAGCAGAGTGTTCAAACAATATTTGGACAAGTTAGTAGTAGTGTTCATTGATGATATTCTAGTCTATTCAAAGGCGCGAGGAAGATCATGTAGAACATTTAAGAATAGTGTTGGAAACACTAAGAAAGGAGAAGTTGTATCTGAAATTCACAAAGTGTGAATTTAATTTGAGAAAGTGCGATTTCTAGGGCATGTTATTGATAGGGATGGCATTTAGTAGATCGGCAAAAGTAGAAGCAGTTAATGAATGGGAAGCAAGAAAATGCTGGCTGAGTTCGGAGTTTTACGGGGTTAGCGGGATCTTATAGAAGGTTCATTAGGACTTTTCTAAAATAGCTACTCCATTGACAAATCGACAAAGAAAATCGATGAAGTATGTGTGGGTGAAAAAATGTGAGAACAGTTTTTTAGGAGTTAAAGAAGAGATTAAGTGAGGCACTGTATTGTCCTTACGAGACGATCTGAGGGAATTTTTGTAGTGTATAGCGATGCGCCGCGCATAAAGGACTAGGTTGCGTGCTCATGCGGCATGGCAAGGTCATTCATTACGTATCGTCACGTCGATTGAAGGATTATGAGAAGGTTTATCCTACTCATGATTTAGAATTGGGAGCTGTAGTTTTTGCCCTAAAGATATGGAGGCATTATCTTTATGGTGAGAAATGTGAGATATATACGGACCACAAAAGTCTGAAATATATATTCACGGAAGGAGTTGAACATGAGCGAGAGAAGGTGGTTAGAACTAATAAAAGATTATGGTGTGATATTTTATATCATCAGGGGAAAAGCAAATGTAGTAGCCGATCGCTAAGTAGGAAGGGTGAGAGAGAAAGCGTCGATGTTAACAACTCGAGAATGAGTTGGTAGCGACAATGGAAAGAATGGAGTTAGAAGTTAAGTTACGGAGGAAGCGGTGGAGATGTTATTTTCCATGGAAACCCAATGAGACCATAGCAAAAGCGGGTTGGGGAGTACAAGTTGATCAGCGAGGAGTGCAAGCGGGATCTGAGAAAAGGATAGAAGATGAAGAAGACTAAATATAACCTCGATAAGGAGGGATTACTTCGTTTTGAAGGAAGAATTTGGGTCCCTAATGATTTTGAATTGAAAGAAGAAATTATGATGGAGGCCCATAGTTGAGTACTCGATACATCCGGTAGTATGAAGATGTATCAAGACCTTCGTCGAGAACTTTTGGTGGCGAACATGAAGAGGAGATAGCGAGAATATGTTAGTAGGTGCTTAACTTGTCTAAAAGTTAAAATTTGAACACCAACGACCAAGCGGATTGATACAACCGTTAGAAATTCAGTGGAAGTGGGAGCATATCACGATGGACTTTGTGGTGGGACTTGAGACAACGACGAAAAGGATATGATGCTATTTGGGTGATAGTGGATCGATTGACAAAATGGCTCATTTTCTACCAATAGGAGTCAAGTATAACTTGGATCGATTAGCTAAGTTGTATGTCGAAGAAATTATTTCTAGACATGGAGTACTATTTTGATTGTGTCGGATCGTGATCCACGATTCACATCGAACTTTTGGAGGAGTTTGCAAGAGCAAATGGGAACCATGATTAAGGTTGAGTCTGACGTATCATCCTCGGACGGATGGTCGAGTGGCGGACAATTCAAACGCTTGAAGATATGTTAAGATCTTGCGTTATGGATTTCAAAGGGAGTTGGGACGAATATCTACCGTTGGTGGAATTTTTGTACAACAATAGTTTTCATGCTAGTATAGGCATGCCTCCTTATGAAGCGTTGTATGGAAGGAAGTGCGAACTCCATTATGTTGGGATGAGGTGGGTGAGCGTCGTATGTTGGGACTGACGAGATGGTACAATGAGGCGGCGGATATGGTGAAGTTAATCGTACTTAAGCTTAGTTAATTTCTGGCTCAAGGCCAAACAAAGAAAGTATCTGAGATCCTCACGAGAGAAAATAGAGAATTTGATGTAGGATCCTTTTTGTTTTCCTAAAAGTATCACCTTGGAAGGGAAGATACGTTTTTGGGAAGAAAAGGAAGTTAAGTCAAAGTTTGTAGGACCTTTTGAGATTTTAAGAAAGGGGAGAGGTAGCTTATGAAGTAGCTTTACCTCACGAGATGGAGCAGCATTCATAATGTGTTTCACGTGTCGATGTTAACGTCCTTATAAGCGGGACTATAAACACGTGATAGAGTATGAATCTATTCAAATAGAAAAAGACTTGTCCTATGAGGAACTTCGGTTCAAATTATTGATAGGAAGGAACAAGTTTTAAGAAATAAGGTAATACCTTCGGTGAAGGTGTTATGGAGAAACCACAATCTTTGAAAGAAAGCAGCGTGGGAGCTCGAAAGTAAAATGAAGGAAGATTTTCCTCATTTGTTTATGTAATTATAAGCTAAGATTACGAGGGACAGAATCCTTATAAGGGGAGAGAATATAGCATAGAAAAAAAATGAATTCTTATGGCGATTAAATTTTTATTTGATTATGTGAATTAAATGAACTTAATTGATTATTATGTGAGTAAGTTATGTGTAGGTCGTTTTATGACCTAGAATGTGCTAACGTGGTTAGTAATGCAGCTACGTGTTAGAATTAATTGTTTGGAATTTTCTAGGCGAAAATAATTGTTTTAGAAATTTCCATAAAAACCTTTATTCATCCGTTTACATTAGGGAATTATTTTGAAATTCGAGAAAGCGTAATGATAGAATATTGAGATTAGATGGAATATCGATAATATTTTATTTATGGCAAACCATGATTTTTACTGCTGCGGACTTAAAACCTAAGGGTTGAGTATATTGATTTAGAGAAGGAAATAATATGCGTAGAAGGAATGGCGTTAGGGTTAATCGAGTATTATACATTAATGATACTTTTTAGTGTCTAGATATAATATGTGAGTAAATAAAGGTACAATATGATGATTATTATGCGTATGGTATCTGAAGGGAATCGTGAATTATGCGTGTGGAATACGATGCGTATTGTAGAATTAACCTAAGTCACGATGATTAATTCATTAGACTTAGATTATGTTTGGTCAATGATTTAATGACCAAGCCCCAAAGAGTTTAATGGGTTAAGCCCAAGTCTAGGCCCAATGCTTAATTGGTTAAGTCAAATCATTTAAGCCGAAATAGTGGATCGAGCCAGGTGGGTCACCAAATGTATGTAAAACCCATGAAATGACCCATGGGATGACCATAGCTAGTGGGGCCGAGCCACTTTATGTGGTAGCCGAGGAAAATGCTTGGTCACCAAGCATTTTACTTAGTGACCAAAGTGAATAATAAGGAGGTTGGTGGTGTGTCGAGGTCAAATTACCCTCCATTCTTGCTTTCTATAAATAGAAAGGCTTTGGATTGTGGCTTTTGGAGAGTTTTGAAATTTGTCGACCAACATATTTGAGAGAGAAAAGAATTAGACTTAATCATTTTACACTTTGGAAGCTCTAACCTTTATTCTTCAAAAGATTTCTTAAGAAGCTTGAGGTAATACTTCTTGTTCTTCATTCACCATCTCTTTTTAAATTTTCTTTTATATGGGAGAATCATAGAGGGTGGTATATATCTTGTATAAGAGATTAAAGATGACTTATTATAGATTCAATATCTATAAGTCATGAGATGTTAAGAATCATAAGGTTGGAGATAGTTTCGAACCATTGGGAATATTGTTTGTTGAGATTAATCATTTATAAGCGATTGAGCTCCATCAATACGTTAGTTTATGCATCTTGATTGGTTAGGGTGTAGATATGAAATCCATGAAGTATTTCATGTGATTTGGCTTAGAAAGCGATAATGCTTGAAGTTATGGCGAATTTTACGAAAATAGGCGTTTAAGCGTCGAAAGCGTTGAATTAGGATTAAGGGTCAAAAGTTTGTCGTGAGACTTGAAAACATTGGTTTTCAATGTCAACACGTGAGATAAGGTGATTAAGAGTTGTGGGTTTGAGAATCGTCGAATTTCGACTTAAAAGCGAAGAAAAGCGAGCATTGAGCGCTCATTGCGTTTACGAGCGTATAGAAAATGAACTCAATGGTCAATTTTGAGTTAACGGATTGAAAGTGTTGAATTCTAATATGAACACGTAGATTCGTCATTTGTGGCGTGTAGGCTTTTGAGCGGACCAAATCGGGCTTAAAACAAAGAAATTCTGACCGGAAATCTCACAAAATTTTTGAAATTTACGAGAAAAAAATGATCTTTGAGGTGCAGCGTGTGCAGCGCTCGAATATAGAAGGAGTTGCCATACCATATGTGCTTGTGCCAGAGGAGACACATCACTTGCTAACTTGGTAGCATATGGCCTTGATTTAATACTAGAGTGCTGCGTGTGCATGCTGAGTAAGAGACTTGAGCGATGATTTAGGTTTTGAACCCGTTTGTTCGGGGACCTAAAGGAATGATGTTTGTACACTTTATAAGTGTATTAAAGTTATTCTATACTACATATACTAAGGTATATGGTATGAAACTTAGGAATAAAATGCGTATTAATAAGTTAAGAATGTTGAACAATGTTGGTATCTCATGGCAATGTCAAAGCCAGGTTAATTATTGTCAGTTGATTAGTAGGCGGGACGAAGGGTAATAAGTCTTGTTGACTTTAATAATGATATTAAGTTAATAAAGACATAGAAGAGAAAAAAGCTTGTATAAATAATGTGAATAGTTGTTTGATAGCTAATTACAATGTGCTATGTGAATATATCATATAGATTACTGTAAAAGGTGTGTGGTCGGTCAAGTAAAATATTTGAAAATATTTGAAAGGCAAGTTTTTCTTAGCGCTTGTCTAACTTTCATGTTAGCCAAGTTGTATGTGATTCATTGAAGCTGAATTGCAAGCCTTTGTTTTCAAGAAAGAAATTCGATGCGATTTTAACTTCGGCTAGACTATTAAGTAATATATAGATTGATTATGATTCATATCTTTCTATATTGAAATATTAACGTTATCCTATGCCAAGTGATTTAGTGCGGAGGCGTGAAGGTAAGGTTTGTCTATGAACAAACAAAACTATTTTCATCGATATTTCGATGGGCGCATGAGTTTGCCAAAAATATTAAGCGTAAATACGTTTAATGAATGAGTGTTGATCAACATAAAGTACTATAAATTTGATCACCTGAGGCGTGCTTTCGTAAGTTATCGGATGAGCGGCCTTAGTCTTTGTGGACTCCTTTTCAAGTATAAAAGCTGAAAGTTGTTGTTCAAGGTCTATTGGCCGGTTCGAATTCTAATCTATTCTATACTTTGGGAATTGATGTTATGAGCTATTAAAGTATTATTGAATCATAATACTTCATAATTATTATTCGATTATGTTGGAATTGTTATATGATTCACGAATGTGGTATTCTGTTATACTTGTTTAAAACTTGTTGTTTATCATACTCACTTCTTGCGTGAATCATATAAGCTGCGATTAAGGATGAGCGTCTCTATGAATGCAGCGAAAGCGAGATAAGAAAGGCAAAGCTAAGATGGATGCTTAGGCATTGTGTAATAGTTTAGTAAGTTTGTAATTATTATACATTATGAACATTTGAACAATAAGCGGTTATGAAACAGGAAGGATTTATACTTGATTGTAATAAAAAGATAGTAATTACCTTCATTTTGTTATATTTCAATGGAATGATTGTATGGATGTTAGTATAGTGGAGCACCATTATGATGATCAATTGGGTTGCAAGATACGAATTGCCCCAACACCAAATTTCGCTACCAAAGACAAAAATAGGCGAGAAGTTAGCCAAATGGTATTTGGAATTCGTGTTCTAAACCTTCGAATTCACGCCCTAGTGCCACTGTCTCGCGCCCCAGTGCTGGAATTGTGGTCTGGGTTGGACAGTTTTGACTTTCTGTAGTAAAATAGCCATAACATTTTCATGCGAACTCCGATTGAGGTGATTCAAGATGATCCGGAACGAGGACGAATAGACCTACAACTTTTGTTCTTTATGTTTTTCAATTTGAGGAATTTAGGAAGGGTCAAAATTGTCATTTGTAGGACTGTTGTGTTTTCGGGGACAATCGGAGGGCGTCGGGCATGCACGTATGCAAGTGTAGTGCTCTTGACGATAAAAGATGTTGTTCTAAGTTATAAAACATGAATATTAGTAAATATAATGATGTTTAACATTAATAAATGATGTATTAGATAAGTTGTATAAGCATACTAAGCACGCACATGAGAGACGAATTGGGCGTGTGACGAATGAACGTCGAAACGCCGTGCCTAAGTGTAAATAAACTTAAAAAGTGTTTCAATTCAATTGAAATGAATATTATAAGATATGGAATGGATTTAATATAAAACCAATAAGTAGTCCTAGCAAGACTTAAGCACTTGAATGAACTTCGAATATGAAATATAGTGAGTTATAAGTCTAAAGTTAACACAATCAAATTGAACATTGTGTATTGATTAATATGAAGGGTTATATGATGTAGATTAAAGTTTACATTATAACTACTATGCGTTTCTATGTGACTAATAGTTGATGTGAATGATTATATAATTGTGTAGGGCATGTGAAGTGCAGATATCTGTAAGCTGTTAAACTGTTATTGGTAATCAACGATCAAGGCAAGTCTTTTAGTTCCTATTTGCTATGTGAATTTGATTATTTTAAATCTTTATTGCAAAGAGCATGATGTGTTATATATATGTTGAGTGTATGAAATATTAAAGTCAACTTATGACTACGTTGATTGAGTAAAGCATGCTAATTGAGTACGGAACTCAATCTTTATACTTGTTATGTGAAATGTAACATGTATGTTATATTAGTTCAATGTTTATGAGACATATGTTTAGCATGCTATTATGTGCTATGTGATGCATGAAAACTGTTAGATTTTGCTGGGCTGTCGAGCTCAACCTTGCAAATAACCACTTTTGCAGGTTTAAGATTCAAGGTAAAGTTATGTGTTACCTGAAAGACATGAATCAGATGTGATACTTGAAGATTTATACACTTTGGTTGTGTTATTATTATTTGAACCATGTTTAAGGTTCTGAATAATGTATTATTGTTAAATTGTAATATTGTTTTGCAATGTAAACTAATGTAGTATTAAAAATGATTCTGAGATATTTAGATGTAAAGGTTGAAAGTTCTGGGAACGAGAATAGTTTGTAATAGAAAATTTTAATTATTCCACAAATTTCAACGGTTGTATTATCGTTTAATGATGTAAAATTAGAGGTTGAATGTATTATTAACGACCGAAGTTGAGAATTAAATTGTATGAATTTTGGGGTCATTACACTTCCCCTACTGTGCAATATTCAAATAGTATCCTTTTTATTCTCCTATAAATAGGATGCTTAGTTAGAATTGAAAATCACACCAGAATCAGAGAATTCTTCTTCTATAATATTGAGTGTATTTCTTTCGAGTTTTAGAAAGTTTTGAGTATAGAAAATAGTAAAAGTTTTCTTCAAGAATATATCCGCTATACTAGTTGGAATACTCTTCTTTTTGAGGTAAGGGTTATTATGTTTTTCATATTCTGAAGAGATATTATTTTTCGTATTCGTATGAATATTATTTTCGTTCAATATTCGTAAGGAAAATTATTTTCGTTCAATATTCATTGTGTTCGTTTAATATTCGTAAAGAGTATTATTTTCATTCAATATTCGTAAGGGGTATTATTTATTTCATATTCGCTTACGATATTATTTTTCGTATTCGTAAGAAATTTTATTTCGTTCAATATTCGTAATGAATATTATTTTCGTTTAGTATTCGTAAGGAATATTATTTTCATTTAATATTCGTAAGGAATATTATTTTCATTTAATATTCATAAGAAATATTATTTTCGTTTAATATTCGTAAGGGATGTTATTTTTGTTCAATATTCGTATAAAATAATATTTTCTTCCATACTCTGTAGTATGTAAGTATTATTATTTTGTTTCAGATTCTGAATTCTATACTCATTTTGTTAATGGTTTGGCTTCTATACTCCCTGAAATTAGTAGAATATCCTTGATATTTGTGCTTCATCCAATATCTTTTCATGGAAATATTATTCTAAGTATTCTTGATAAGTTTTAACCTTTTCATAACGGAGTACTATTCACGGGGTACTATTCCTGAATTACTATTCACGGGATACTATTCACTCGGGTACTATTCACCCAGGGCACTATTCATGACAAAAATTAATTTCTTTTCGGTCTAAATCATTTTTGATATAATATTATTCTTGAATTTTACTCCACAAAGCAGTATCATGTTGATAATTTGAACGTTATTGAATTCTGGATAAATTAAATTCTAAATCTTTAAAAATCATCCTTGATCTTGTTTGATTGAATTATTATATCATTGTCATCATCCTCATGCTTATATTGTTATGAAAGTCATCTTTGGCCCGTAGTGCATAGATGGACTTGGTATGATTATGACCAGGGATTATTTGGTATAATCATGACCGTAATGTTATAAATGATGTGGTAAAAGTTCTTATTGGCCCGTAGTGCATTGATGGACGGTTTTTGGTATGATCATGACCATGGGTTCTCTTCAGCCACGGGTGCAAAGATGAATTATTTTATGGCATGATCATGGCCGTTGATGAAAACATGATTATCCCTGGCCCGTAGTGCATGGATAATTCGCGGTTGTGTTACTAATGAATATCCTTAGCATGTAGTGTAGGGATGATTCGATGATGTGGTTTATTTATTAAGCTGAGTCTCAGCGATAAAATTTATGATAAACTTTTAAATCATAGAAGATGGTAGATATCATGCTCTACTTGACTCTTCTAATAGATTGCTTATTCCGTTGCAGTTGTTGATCTAAAACTTGTTGTCTATTACATCCTATCAGTTGTTATACTGTTGAAGGCCAAGGATAATTTATTCTGCATTATTTTAGTCATAATATTTCTTACTGGGCTAGTTGAGCTCACCCTTTTACTTTTATTGTTCTCTTTAGGAAATGAGAACGTAGTCGGGACTAATTGGGGAACGGAGTGATGGTCTGAGATGGTGTTATAGTAGTCCTTACTATTCTATGAAATAATGTGATAATAAATGTATTGAGGACTCCATTTGAGTTTTAATACTGTCGAGAAGAAAATATTCCTGTTAAAACTCTCAACTATGTTTTGTCGTATTTTACACGACAGTTGTATAATTAAGTTTGTATTTGTATTCTGTACCATGTATTTTGGCAACCTAAGATGGGTGATGTATACCTATTTTGGGGGCGTCACACCAGACAAGACAAAATCGGTAGTTCAAGGGAGAGCGTTTGTCGTAACCTCCCAAAAATCGAGGAATCCAAACGAGGTGATCACGGGTAAGCTAATCATAAACTCTAGTGAAGTCTATACCTTATTTGATACCGGTTCTACCCATTCTTTTATTTCTCCTACTTGCGCTCAACGTTTAAATTTGACTCCGGAGAAATTAGACTTTGACTTATCTATTAAAATTCTGTTGGGAGAAACCTTCATTACATCCAATGTTTATAAGTCTTGTTTGGTTCAAATCGGTACCCTCACATTACATGCCGATCTTATTTCCTTAAAAATACTTGCATTTGATGTGATATTAGGGATTGATTGGTTAACTACTCATCATGAAAAAATTAATTATTTTCGTAAGGTTATTAGCTTTCATATTCCTAACCAACCAATTATGCGAATTCAAGCAACCAAACCACTAAAGTCAATCAGTGTCATATCAAGCCATAAAGCTATTCGTTTATTGAAAAATGGATGTCAAGCTTTCTTAGCCCATGTCACGGATTTAAATAAAAATATGTCAGATTTGAATGATATTTCTATTGTTGATAAATTTCCTCATGTATTACCTGAAGAACTTCCCCGCCTACCCTTAGAGCATGAAATTGAATTTTGTATCGACCTTGAATCCAGTACAATACCCATTCCCAAAGCCCCATATCGAATGGCTCCTATTGAACTTCAGGAGTTAAAAACCCAACTACAGGAATTGTTAGACATCGGTTTCATTAGTCCTAGTACATCTCCTTGGGGTGCTCCAGTTCTATTCGTGAAGAAGAAAGATGGAAGTATGCGACTTTGTATTGATTATCGGGAGTTGAATCATGTCACCATCAAAAATAGGTACCCATTGCCTTGCATTGATGACCTGTTTAACCAGTTGCAAGGAGCCAAATTCTTTTCAAAGATCGATCTTCATTCCAGATATCATCAGTTAAAGATTAAAACCGATGACATTCCAAAAACAGCTTTCAAAACTCGGTACAGACATTATGAATTCCTAGTCATGTCTTTTGGATTGACTAATGCTCCTGCTGCCTTCATGTATATGATGAATCGAGTATTCATGGAATATTTGGATCACTTTGTGGTCGTCTTTATTGATGACATCCTCATTTACCCCAAAAGCTGCGAAGATCATGAACAACACTTGAGGCTGATACTTCAAAAGCTTCGTGAAAACAAGCTTTATGCCAAGTTGAAGAAATGTGAGTTCTGGCTTGAGGAAGTTGTATTCCTTGGGCATTTGATATCAAATCACAGAATATCTGTTGACCCAGTAAAGATTGAAGCAATTCAAAGTTGGGAGCAACCTAAGTCAGTGACTGAAGTACGTAGCTTTATCGGTTTAGCTGGTTATTATCGGAGATTTGTGGAAGGATTTTCTCGAATCACTACTCCATTAACTCAGCTGAATCAAAAAGATACAAAATTCGGTTGGAGCGAGGAATGTGATAAGAGTTTTCAAGAACTCAACAGGAGACTCATTTCAGCACCTGTTCTGACAATACCATCTGGCTCGGAGGGATTTGTCATCTACAGTGATGCTTCAAGCAAAGGGTTAGGATGTGTTCTCATGCAACATGGGAAAGTCATAGCCTATGCCTCACGAAACCTCAAAGAATATGAGAGGAATTATCCTACTCATGATCTAGAGTTGGCAGTTGTCGTTTTTGCGCTTAAGATTTGGAGTCATTACCTGTATGGAGAGAAGGTGGAGATCTATACGGATCATAAAAGCCTCAAATATTTCTTCACTTAAAAGGAACTCAACATGCGACAACGACGATGGCTTGAGCTATTAAAAGATTACGATCATACTATCCAATACCATCCTAGAAAAGTGAACTTGGTAACTGGCACATTAAGTTGAAGATCATATGCGGGTACGAGTACGATATTGTCAACGCAAAGGCCCATTTTGTATGACTTTCAAAGGATGGAGATAGAGTTAAAGACTCCAGGGACCCATGTGATGATGGCGAATATACGAGTAGAACCGACTTTAATTGATAAAGTTAAAGCTGCTCAAGCTACAGACCTAGAGCTGATGCGTATGAGGAGGAAAGTGTAAGAAGGTGCTATTCCGGAGGCAAGAATCGATGAACAAGGAATACTTTGAGTTAACTCCAGACTTTGTGCTCCTAACGATTCTGACTTGAAGTATAAAATCATGATGGAGGCGCACAACACACCATTTGCAATCCATCCTGGGAGTACCAAAATGTATCTTGATCTTCGACATAAATTTTGGTGGAGTAATATGAAGAGAGAGATAGCGGGGTTTATCTCAAGGTGTCTAACTTGTCAACGAGTCAAGACAAAACATAAAGTGCCAAAAGGTCCATTGCAACCACTTAAAATTCTAGAATGGAAATGGGAGCACATTACCATGGATTTCGTTACTGGTCTTCCCAAGGTTTCTCAAGGCATAGATGTGATTTGGGTCATTGTTGATAGATTGACCAAGTCTGCTCATTTCTTACCTATACGAGAAACTTATATACTTGAACATCTTGCTCGTATGTACATAAATGAGATTGTATGACTGAATGGTATGCCAGTATCCATAGTTTCTAATCGATACCCAAGATTTACTTCAAGATTTTGGGTTAGTTTGCAAAAAGCTATGGGCACGAATTTATGATTTAGTTCGGCATATCATCCTCAAACTGACGGGCAGTCGGAGAGGACTATTCAAACTCTTGAAGATTTATTAAGACTCTGTGTCCTTGACTTCAAGGGAAGTTGGGACAAGTTCTTATCATTGGTGGAGTTTTCCTACAACAACAATTATTAAGAAAGTATTGGCATGGCTCTATTTGAGGCGTTGCATGGAAGATAGTGTCGTTCTCCAGTATACTGAGATTAGGTGGGTGAAGCAACATTATTGGGACCTGAGTTGGTACATATGACTATGAAAAAGATTCAAACGATCCGACAACGTATAAAACCTCACAAGATCGACAAAAGAGTTATGCTAATCTTCATCGAAAGGACGTGGAATTTAATATTGGAGATCATGTGTTGTTACGTGTTGCTCTATGGAAAGGAGTTACGAGATTTGGAAAGAGAGGAAAGCTCAATCCTCGATTCATTGGACCATTTTTAATCCTCGATCGAGTAGGAACTGTGGCCTATAGACTCGCCTTACCGCCAAGTATGTCTCGTGTTCATAACATTTTACACATATCTATGTTACGTAACTATGTGAAGGACCCGAACCACATTATTGAATTAGAACCAGATGAGATAGAGGAATATTTAACGTATGAAGAGGTACCTATTAAAATCTTGGATAAGAAGGATCATATTCTACGCTCTAAGGTTATACCTCAAGTTAAAGTTTTGTGGAGAAACAACGATGTGGAGGAAATGACCTGGGAGTTAGAATCTAAAATGAAATTAAGGTATCCTTACCTCTTTGACATACCAGGTACACACCCTAATTTCGTGGACGAAATTTCATAAGAAGGGGAGGTTGTAAGACCCCAACTTTTATGAATAAAGATTAACTTTTCTTGAAATATATTTTTGAATATTATGGTGTGGATATGATATAATGTTATAGTTGTGGGTAATATTTACAAATTTTGCAAAGTAAGCAAGTTGTTATAAAATATTCGATTGGTCGGGAAATATTTGTTTTAACAGGGAATATTCGTACGATGGCACAATCATTGGTGGACCCCACAACAAAAGTATTATCATAGTTAGAAAATGATAGAATTATCTTTTTATAAAAATAATGGCGAAAGTTTTACCGTTAAACTGTTGAATTACCCAGTAGTAAAAGTAAAGTAATACGCGTGGTTGCATAGTAGCACACGGTATTGATTATTGATGCTTACGTGAGAAGTCACTCAGTTATACTCAATTATTGCTACAGTAATTGCTGCATCATATCTCATATTATTGATTCAATTATTGTCACCATAATATGTTATATTATTAAATCAATAATTGAGACGACAAAGTTATTCATATTATTATTTGCAATATTGACAATGTCTAGAAGTTCTATAAAGGAGAGGTTAGGTCATCTAATTGCGCGTCAATAGGGAGGGATCCTTATCGGAAAGCCCCCTCTTTCCTAAAAACGACCTGGTTGTTAAATATTGTGAGTTATAATATTAATGATGAATAAGTTCGTGTTGATTAAAGATGAAATTGATAGTTCTATTGTGTTGGGATTATTAGTGTTAGTGGAAATAGACATTTATTTCGATAATAATTGATGTCTAGAGGTTATATTGACCAATCGTGTAATTAATCAGATAAATGAGCAATTAATTGCTATTAATTCACATGCTTATAACTATTTGTTCACATGTGTGTACTATTAATTCACATGCATGTACTATTAGGGGAGGTGGTGCAAGATTGATAATACTTGCATGACTAAATTAAAAATAAAGGTATAGATGAAGGTACTATACTGTAACTATTTTTTTCACATGTATAGAACTATTGATTCACATGAATGTACTATTAATTCACATAATGTACTATTAGGGGAGGTGGTGCAAGTTTGATAATACTTGTAGGACTAAATTAAAAATGAAGAAAAAGATAAAGGTATTATACTGTAATATTTCGAGCCCCAAAATGTGCAATTATCGAAACTATATTTTCTTATAAATAAAAGCTGATTCTTCTTTCATTCTCACCAATTCACTAAGACTCATAAGAGCAATTATATAGAGAAGATATAGAGAGAAAGAAGAAGAGAAGTCTGATACCTCACTATTCCAGTGTCTGTAACGATCGGGAAATTTGTAATTTAATTTAAATATTTATTGAATTAAATAAATATTTTAAATAATTTATTTATTGAGGAAAATAAATAATTGATAAATTGTGGTGATTTGATTTAGTAACTAAATTGATTAGTATTAATTAAATTGAGTAATGATAATTTTATTTGAAGAATTTAATTTAAGGAAACAATTAAATTAAATCAATTGCTTAATATTTAAGAAAATAATTAAGCTAAATAAAGTGCTTAATTTAATGGAAATAAATAAATTAAATAAAGTGATGTATCTAATTTATTAATTAAATTAGATATATAGTTATTTATTAATTATAAGATATATCTTGATAATAAGATTTTATTATTATTATAAGTTATTTAAATTAGCTAAACTAAAGTTATATAAATTAACTAAATTAAAAGTGTGACAAGTAGTAACTATATAATATAATAATGTAATAATAATTTAATTGAGAGAGTTTTTGGTTAGCCAAACAAGGCCTTATGGCCTTTGGCATTATTCAACTGACGCTACTTTTTTGTGTTTTTACTTGACGTTAGTGGGAGTCAGTTTATTATAATTCCTACGCGTCTATTGTTCTAAGGCTAAGTTCAGTGAGAAGGAGAAATAACAAAGAGTGTTGAGAGAAAAGCTTGGAAGAGAGAATCACAATGATATCAAGTGGAAGAGAAGGGTTTGCTAATTGGTTTGCTAATCAAGGTAAAAACTATCTCAATTCTAACTCTTAGTTTCGATATATATATATATATATATATATATATATATATATATATATATATATATATATATATATATAATGTATGTGATTGGAAATCACGTGAATTGTGATAGATTTGTTCATATAGGTTTGTAAAACTCTGTTAATAATCATGTATGCTTGTTATTTGTTATCAAATTCGTGTAAATTGAGTGTAGGAAGAAAAAGGGAAATAACAGTGTTTATGTTCTTATTATATGGCTCAGAAAGTACAAAAATTGATGCTCTATATGTGTAATAATCTGTAGTTTGTTATTGGATTATGTTAATATGTTAAGAAACGAAAACAACGAAGTTTAAATCATGTCAATTGATTAAGAAACGAGTTCGTGGCAATCAAATTCGTTAAAAGTGTAAAAATGTAGAAAATTTGGAAAAACTATGGTTTTGATTCCTCAATATGGTGTATATGTAATGTTTTGTATATAGAATGGTGTTTAGCATGTATAACTACAATATGTCAAAGTTTTAGATGTTGAATTTGGGAGAAATTCTGTTGAATTGGGATTTTTGGCCTTTAGCAGTGTATTAGTTCGTGTCTGTAAAAATTGAGTCTGGTGCATCGCGTTGGCGCTATGCATGATTAGTATGTTGATTTGTGTGTGTGTATGACATTTAGTAGCGTATGTGATAGCTGATAGAAATTACTCATGGCCGAAAGCGAGTAACTGATTTCTGCATAATGAAGTCTGCTTAATTTGCATGTCATGTATAATGGGCTTATGTTAGCTAAGCAAGCATGTTAATGATGTTAAGGCATAGTAGAAACTATAATAACAGATTCCAATGTATTGTAATGCAAAGTGTAAAGATTTGAAATAATTATTTAAATAAGTTCTAAAATGAAACCAAATGTGATTTTTTTAAAGGTTAGAAATGAACGATTAAGTTATGTTAGTTTATAGTGTGATTTCAGAACCCTTAAGTATGTTAACCTAAATGGTTAGATGCTAGGTTAGGGTTATGACCTAAATGATGGGTTAAAACCCATAAAGCTAATATTCATACAATTAATTGTTATTGCGATTTCAATGATATGTGTAGGGTAATTGGATATTATTTTACGTTTGTGTAGCTTACAATCAAGGCAAGTTTCTAAAACCTATCTCCTTACAATTGAGCAAGCTTTCTAACTTCATTCTTTTCATATTGAATGCAAGTTTTCATTCCTATATTATTATTGTTCATGTTCTTAAAATTGAGCAAGCCTAGTTTATCTTGAGTATGTTTGTGCAAGCTTTTGTAACCTAATTCGTTACATCAAGCGAGTTTTACTTTCCTTATTATCATTCGAAGCATACATTGTTCTAATACATTGATTCATAGAAGATTGTTCTAAACTCCTTTGAACATAGCACTTTGCATGTATATCATGTTATTAAGTTATATATATTGTTGATATCCGATCTTTGATTTTAATAGCCTTGTTCAAGTTCTACATTCTCGTATTAAACCTTTATTGATGGAAGTTGAATAGTGTTCTAAAATTCTAGAGACACAGATAAGCTAGTTCCAAACTAAACTTTCTTTAGTTCAGAAATTCTAAATTCAAGCTGAACGAACAACCTTAATATAGGGGATTTTGTACGTGTAATGTTTAGATATTTGTGCACAATACATGGTACAAAGGGCTGATCCCCCTACGTACGTTAAGAAAGGTCTGTACAGTCTAAATGACTGTTAAGGTTAAGGTAATAATACATATATACCGGAGACATAGTTCGTGGTCCTAAGACCCTCAGATATTGATTTTGAACTTGTTTTCTATATTTGATTCGTAGAGCAAGTTCATTATTGTTCAGCATTCGTTGTTCACTCTCATGTTGTTATCATTACTACTTTTTAAATCAGTGAGCAATTGTTTGCTCACTCTTGCAATTAACACTGCAGCTAAGGTTGAAAGAGTCGATGAGCCATCTACCAGCAAAGGGAAAGGCAAGATGCCTAAGAGCTGAAGAATTAATGAAGTTAATTTAAATGTTTCATGTTATAAGACTTGTTTAATTATATGATGTACTCTGCAAACTTATGTAATAATTTTAAGGTTAGATTACCTGGGATTGTTTTTGAGATGATGATGTAACCCTTTAATGGGAAAGATTATTGTTTAAGTTATTTAAATTATGTCTTTATCCTTTGATTTGGGTAGTTAGATGTAATAGTTTTGATAAGTAAACACCAAATCCTGTGGGAATGAAGTTCCTGGATTTAGGGGTGTCACAGGTTGGTATCAAAGCTTTAGGTTATGAACCTTATGTGGGAAACCTTAGGAAGTAACCTTTAAGGAAATAGAAAATATAGAGGTGTTTAACTCTTATAGAGTTTTAAGGAATGGATTAAGGTATCCATTGAAGCTAAATAATAAAAGACATTATGTGCTATGTGTTAATAACTTATGAACTCGCGAATATCGGAAAAAAAAAATTAAGCAAAACTTAAAATATTTTGTTGTTAGGATGTCTAACGAAGGAGGATTCAGTCCAGCTAGGGAAACGATACCTCAGATACCTATAGATGATAAGTCCCGAGATATTCACGTAGTGCGGGAGCAGTTGATCCAGGAGGATAAGCCTGTGACCGATCCCGTGGAGGATAGTTCTGAGGAGGTAGAGGAGGATGATGAGGAAGGGGATCCTGAGGAGTTTCCACCAAACTCCATATCAGCGGAGACGTATGATGCCCTGTACGACCGTAATGTAGAATTACAGGACGAGGTTGAGGAGCTGAAGGAGTTGGTTGGGATGCATCACGCTTCGATGGAGCAGAAAGATGTGGAGATTCAGGAACTTGACTCAAAACTTGGAAACACGGAGTGGGACTTAGTTCATACAAAGGGTCAGCATGAAGACTTGTTGGCAGTACACGAGAAGATGAAGAATGACATTGAGAAATTAAAAGACAATTTCAAGGAGAAGTCAGCCAAGCGTGCAAGAGAAGAGGATGCTTGGATGAAGGCGACTCAACGTGCAGACCGTGCTGAGGCTAAGGTCCAAGTGAATAAAGCCAAGATGAAGGAGATGGATTATGCTTTTAATTCGGCGATTGATAGGGCCTAGGATTGAGTCTATTATTACCCACCTAAGTTTGAGAATTCGCCATGGTTCGTGATGGATCGCAGGACGACGTATCGTATCATAGAGGAGGAACGTCGGGAAGCCTTACGACGGCTTAATATGTCTAGATAGAATAAGAGTGATAATAGTATGAGGTTAATTATGTGAATAAATAAACTGTGAATCCCTTATTTTGAGATAAATAAAGGGATTGTATGACTATGTAATCCTGAAACATGTCTAGTTCAGGAAAGTGAATGTTTATAGCGGTTATGCTATTTTGAGGATATTCTAAAACTTTATGAATGAATAAAATATTAGAGTTTATTTGAAATGTTATGTGTTAAAGCTTTAATCTTGGAATGTTTAAGTTAAACTTTAAATACCCAAGAAGTTGAGTAATGAGCTAATAAGCGTATATTTTAATAGAAAATGCCTCCTAGAAGAAGACAACCACGTCAGCAAGAACCTCCTGAGGGGTCTACTAATAATAACAACGAGACCAATACTAATCCGGTTCAGCAGTTGGTAGCTTTGTTGACGGGTGCACTTGCGACTCAATCGCAAGCTCAAGTCACGACTTTCAAGGAATTCAAAGCGGTTGGACCACCAGAATTTCAAGGGTCTATTAATCCAGTGGAAGCCCAAACCTGGATCATGGAAATGGAGATGGTGTTCGACGTTGCTAGAGTTAACGAATATCAGAAGACTGCGTTCGTAACGTTCATGCTGAAGTCTGAAGCTAGCTACTGGTGGCAAGCAAATAAGGTTTGTGGAGGACAAGGAGTGATAGCGTGAGATAGATTCAAGGAAATGTTTTCCAAATGTACTTTGTAGCGAGTTCTCGGAATCAGCTGGAAAGTGTAATTTCTGGAGTTGAAGCAAGGAACTATGACGGTGCCGGAATATGCTACAAAGTTTAACAAGTTGGCAAGGTTTGCCACATATCAAGTCAATACTGATGAGCCTAAAGCGAGAAGGTTCAAACAAGGATTGAAGCCACGGCTTACAAAGAAGGTTTCAATGTTCAAATTGAACACATTTCTTTATAACAGTCTTTGGAGAAGACACTTATCGCGGAAGGTGGAAGCGATGCCTTGACCAAGTATAATCAAGAACAAAAGAAGAGGAAGAATGAGAATGAGAATAAGGCTGGTGGTAGTAATATTGGAAGTAACAATCAAAAGAGGAAATGGAGCGAGAATTCGACTGCGGGAGGACAACAAGGAAATCAACAGAAGAAAAGGTTTGAAGCTTGTGCAACGTGCGGGAAGAACCCTACTGGAGTATGTTTTAAGGGGAAGAGGGTGTGTTTCAACTGTGGTCAGGAGGGACAAATTGCACCGAACTGTTTTAGTCCGAAGAAAGGAGCATGTTTTACTTGCGGTTCAAAAGATCACATGGCTCGTGATTGTCCCAAGAAGCTAGCAGGAAGTGCAAGTGGTGGAAAGGGAAACAACAACGGTGGTTGCGCATTGACTATCACTGGACCAGCACAATCAAGCCGACCTACTGTAAGGACTTTCAATATATAGACCGGATCTTTATGCAGATCTAAGGATGTGGTGTCAGGTATCATTCTGATTAATGGTATTAATGCTTATGTACTATTTGATTCGGGTGCTACTTGTTCATTTATATCCGATGAATTTGCTTAGAACTTAGATTTGCCCCAGGAAGAATTAGAATTTCCCTTAAGTATAGAGATTGCGAACAAGGAAGTGATTCATGTTAGATTTGTATATAGGAATTATAGAGTGGTTATAAAGGGTCACGAGATGATGGTAGATTTGATACCAATTAGACTTGGTGAATTTGATGTTATACTGGGAATGGATTGATTATTCAATTACGGAGCAGTAATTGATTGCCAAAGGAAGTGTGTTAACCTTATGACTCCGTCAAAGGTTGTGTTCTTTGGCAGCAAGTCACCTCGACAGGCAAGTTATCTGATGGTGATGCAAGCCAAGAAGTTGTTGAGACAAAGATGTGTAGGATACTTAGCCTACATAGTCGATACACAGAAAAAGAGTGCGAAGTTAGAAGAGATACCGATCATAAGAGATTTTGCAGACGTATTTCCTGATGATTTGTCTGGTCTTCCGCCGGATCGATAAATCGAGTTTGTGATTGACTTACTACCAGGAACGGCTCTGATATCTAAGGCACCATATAGAATGGCCCCGGTAGAGATGAAGGAGTTGATGGTGCAATTGCAAGAATTACTCGACAAGAAGTATATTCAGCCGAGTGTTTCGCCATAGAGAGCACCGGTGTTGTTTGTTAAGAAGAAGGATGGATCGATGCGGCTCTTCATTGATTACCGAGAATTGAATAAGGTCACGATTAAAAATAAGTATCCATTACCTAAAATCGATGACTTGTTCGATCAGTTGAAGCGAGCGAGGTATTTCTAGAAGATAGACCTGAGAAGTGGCTATTATCAGTTAAAAGTGAGGTCGGAGGATATACCAAAGACAGCGTTCAGAACTCGGTATGGTCATTACAAGTTTCTGGTTATGTCTTTTGGTTTAACCAACGCACCTGCAGCGTTCATGGACTTGATGAACAGGGTGTTTAAACCATTCTTAGACAAATTTCTAGTGGTGTTTATTGATGATATATTGGTATATTCCAAAACCAAAGAGGAACATGTGGAACATTTGAGATTGTCATTGGAGACGTTGAGAAAAGAGAAGTTGTACGCTAAGTTCTCAAAATGTGAATTTTGGTTGGAGCAAGTCTGATTTCTAGGCACGTGATTGATAAGGACAGAATTTCGGTAGATCCATCAAAGGTTGAAGCTGTAATAAACCGGGATCAGTCGAAGACACCGTCAGAAGTAAGGAGTTTCTTAGGATTGACAAGATACTACAGGCGTTTTCTTCAAGACTTTTCCAAGATCGCGACTCCGTTGACGAATTTAACTAGGAAAGCGGTTATGTTTGTTTAGACAGAGAAGTGTGAGGAAAGTTTTCGAGAATTAAAGAAGAGGTTGAGTTCAGCACCTGTGTTGTCATTGCCTGATGATACAGGAAATTTTGTGGAGTATAGTGAGGCTTCGCATAAAGGACTAGGCTGTGTGCTTATGCAAAATGGCAGAGTTATTGCGTATGCATCACGACAGTTGAAAGATTACGAGAAAGGGTATCCGACTCATGACTTGGAGTTGGCGGCAGTGGTGTTTGCCCTGAAAATCTGGAGACATTATCTTTATAGAGAGAGGTGTGAGATATATATCGACCATAAAAGTCTGAAGTATATCTTTACACAAAAAGATTTGAACATGCGACAAAGAAGATGGTTGGAGCTGATCAAAGATTATGACTGCGAGATTTTCTATCATCCAGGAAAGGCGAATGTTATTGCTGATGCTTTAAGTAGGAAGGGATGGGAGAAATTAATGTTGTTAACTGATCAAGAGAAGATAGTGTCAGAAATGGCTAAGATGGAGTTGGAAATTAAATATCTGACAGAATCCAATGAAAAGTTGTTCCAGATGGGAAACGGTTAAACGTTAGTGGATAAGGTGAAAAATTCACAACTTCAGGATGAAGACCGTGAAAAGATAAAGCAGAAGATATTTGAAGGTGAGGAAGACAAATTCAAAATCAATTCGGAAGGGTTACTTCGATTTGAAGGAAGAATTTGGGTTCTGCAAGTATCAGAGGTTAAAGAAGAAATCATGAGTGAAGCTCACAATTCAAGATATTAGATTCACCCTGGGAGTACAAAGATGTACCAGGATCTTAGAAATCATTTTTTGGTGGCCGAATATAAAGAAGGATGTGGATGAATGCGTGGCAAAATGTTTAACGTGTCAGAAAGTCAAAGTTGAACATCAAAGGCCGAACGGATTGTTACAACCGTTGGAGATACCAGAATGGAAATGGGAGCATATCACAATGGATTTTGTGGTAGGTCTTCCAACAACTCAGCAAGGTTACGATGCCATTTGGGTGATTGTTGATCGACTGACGAAGTCGGCACACTTTTTTCCAATCAAGATTCGGTTTACACTAGATCGGTTAGCAAAACTGTATATGAAGGAAATTATTTCAAGGCACGGTGTACCTGTATCCATTGTATCAGACAGAGATCCATGTTTCACGTCTAATTTCTGGAAACGGTTACAAGAATTTTGGGAACACAACTGAGAATGAGCACAACGTACCATCCTCAGATCGACGGACAGAGTGAGAGAACCATTCAAACACTAGAAGATATGCTCAGAGCATGTATCATGGAATTCAAGAGAAATTGGGATGACCATCTGCCATTGATGGAATTAACCTATAATAATAGTTATCACGCGAGTATTGGCATGCCGCCTTACGAAGCGTTATACGGCAGGAAATGTAGAACTCCATTATGTTGGGATGAGGTAGGTGAACATCAACTATTGGGTCTAGAATTGGTACAACAGACTGTCGAGGTCATCAAAGTGATTTGAGCAAGATTGAACGTAACACAAGATAGACAGAAGAAATATGATGATCAGCATCGACAAAATAGAGAATTCGATGTCGGTAGTTATGTTTTCTAAAAGTATCTCCCTGGAAGGGGAAAATTCAATTTGGCAAGAAAAGAAAATTGAGCCCTAGATTTATAGGACCTTTCGAAGTGCTTCGACGAATTGGTGAAGTGGCGTACGAGGTAGCTTTACCTCCGGAGTTGGAGCATATTTATAATATTTTCCATGTATCGGTATTGAGGCCAAATAAGCCTGATTATAAGCATGTTATAGAATATGAGCCCTTACAGTTTGAGAAAGATTTATCATATGAAGAAGTCCATATTCAAATTGTTGATAGAAAAGAGCAAGTACTGAGGAATAAGGTGACACCTTCTGTTAAGATAATCTGGAGGAACCTCAATGCTGAGGAAGTTACGTGGGAACTTGAAAGTGTTATGATGAAGAATTATCCTCAGTTGTTTGCTTGATTTTGTATAGTGATTCTGGGGGACAGAATCTTGTTAAGGAGGGAAGAATGTAATGAATAAATTTTTTGAGTTGTGATTCTGGGGACAGAATCCTTTTAAGGTTGTGATTCTGGGGACAAAATCCTTTTAAGGAAGGAAGGATGTAACGATCGGGAAATTTGTAATTTAATTTAAATATTTATTGAATTAAATAAATATTTTAAATAATTTATTTATTGAGGAAATTAAATAATTGATAAATTATAGTGAATTGATTTAGTAACTAAATTGATTAGTGTTAATTAAATTGAGTAATGATAATTTTATTTGGAGGATTTAATTTAAGGAAATAATTAAATTAAATCAATTGCTTAATATTTAAGAAAATAATTAAGCTAAATAAAGTGTTTAATTTAATGGAAATAAATAAATTAAATAAAGTGATGTGTCTAATTTATTAATTAAATTAGATATATAGTTATTTATTAATTATAAGATATCTTGATAATAAGAATTTTATTATTATTATAAGTTATTTAAATTAGCTAAACTAAAGTTATATAAATTAACTAAATTAAAAGTGTGACAAGTAGTTACTATATAATATAATAATGTAATAATAATTTAATTGAGGGAGTTTTTGGTTAGTTAAACAAGGCCTTATGGCCTTTGGCATTATTCAACTGACGCTACCTTTTTATGTTTTTACCTGACATTAGTGGGAGTCAGTTTATTATAATTCCTACGCGTCTATTGTTCTAAGGCTAAGTTCAGTGAGAAGGAGAAATAACAAAGAGTGTTGAGTGAAAAGCTTGGAAGAGAGAATCACGGTGATATCAAGTGGAAGAGAAGGGTTTGCTAATTGGTTTTCTAATCAAGGTAAAAACTATCTCCATTTTAACTCTTAGTTTCGATATATATATATATATATATATATATATATATATATATATATATATAATTTATGTGATTGGAAATCACGTGAATTATGATAGATATATGTTCATATAGGTTTGAAAAACTCTGTTAATCATAATGTATGCTTGTTATTTGTTATCAAATTCGTGTAAAATGAGTGTAGAAAGAAAAAGGGAAATAACATTGTATGTTCTTATTATATGGCTTAGAAATTATAAAAATTGATGCTCTATATGTGTAATAATCTGTAGTTTGTTATTGGATTATGTTAATATGTTAAGAAATGAAAACAACGAAGTTTAAATTATGTCAATTGATTAAGAAACGAGTTCATGGAAATCAAATTCGTTAAAAGTATAAAAATGAAGAAAATTTGGAAAAACTATGGTTTTGATTCCTCAAAATGGTGTATATGTAATGTTTTGTATATATAATGGTGTTTAGCATGTATAACTACAATATGTCAAAGTTTTAGATGTTGAATTTGGGAGAAATTATGTTGAATTGGGATTTTTGGCCTTTAGCAAACAGTATTAGTTTCTGGTCAGTAAAATCGAGTCTCGGTGCATCAGGTGGGCGCTACTTACTAGCATTGATTTGTCCGCTGAGCACGTAGCATTTGGAGTGCAGGCACCGCGGTCTCATGCATGCAAGGCATGATATAATTGTGAGACCCCAGATTTTACGAATAAATATTTAATTTTCTCAAAATATTTTTTAATATTATGGTGTGGATTTGATATAATGTTATAGTTGTGGGTAATATTTATAAATTTTTTAAAGTACGCAAGTTGTTATATAATATTCGTATGGTCGGGGAATATTCTTTTTGTCGGGGAATATTCGTACGACAACATAATCAGTGGTGGACCCCACAACGGAAGTACTGTCGTTGTTAGAAAATGACAAATATTTTACGAAAATAACGGCGGAGGTTTTACCGTTAAAACTGTTGAACTACCTGGTAGTAAAAAATGCGATGTCTGCGTTGGTTGCGTAGTAGCACGGTATTGATTATTGATGCTTACGTGATAAGTCATTCGGTTATACTCAATTATTGCTACACGAGAATTCTGTCGCATCATATCTCTCATATTATTGATTCGATTATTGTCACAAAGATTCATATGCATAATATGATATATTATTAAATCAATAATTGAGACGACAAAGTTATTCATATTATTAAATTATAATATTTACAATATCTAGAAGTTCTATCAAGGAGAGGTTAGATAATCTAATGCGGCGCCTGATAGGGAAAAATCTTTATCTAAAGCCCCTCCATTCCAGGAATTTGGTTGTTAAATATTGTGAGTTATGATATTAATGATGAATAAGTTCGTGTTGATTAAATATGAATTTGATAGTTCAATTGTGTTGAAATTATTTGTGTTAATGGAAATTGACTTTTATTTCAATAATAATTGATGTCTGGAGGTTATATTGTTCAATCCGGTATTCGGGGCACTTTTTGTGTCGGAGTTACTATTCACGAGTAACTATTCATGAGTTACTATTCATGAGTTACTATTCATGGGTTACTATTCACTGGATAACTATTCACTCTAGTATTATTCACTCGGGTATTTGGGACACTTTTTGTGTTGGGGTACTATTCATGGGGTACTATTCCCGAAGTACTATTCACCCGAAAAATATATTCTTTTCGGTCCAAATCATTTTTGGGTACAATATTATTCCATGAAGAGATGTGCTAGTTTTTCAAACCGTTGGTTGAAATTATAAGATTAAATCAATATGGATCGTTGATTTAAAGTTTTAATAGTAACTTGTCCTTTCGATTTTCCAAGAGTTACTTGTCCCTTCAGTTTTTCAAGAGTTACCTATCCCTTCAGTTTTCCAAGAGTTATTTTCCTCTTCGGTGTTCCAAGAGTTAATTGCCCCTTCGGAAATAGTAGTTGTCACTTCAATATTACCAAGAGTCAATTTGACCCTTCGTTAAGACCAAGAGCCACTCTCAGTTCTTCTATAAATAAAAGCTTATTCCTTCATTATTTCTTACAAATTCACTGAAACTCTTGAGAGAGAAACTATAAAGAGAAAGAAGAAAAGTATTCTGCTACTTCACTACTCCAGTATCCAACTTCTTTCTAAGGTAAAGGATCTTATTTGTTGTACCTGTAAGGGGTATTATTTCTTTTGTATTCATGAAGAGAACTTCTATTATTCCATTCTTTATTATTCTATTGGAATAACCTGTATACGCGAACTACCCTATACTTGGTGAAATTCTTCTGTTATTCCATTCTTTATTATTATGTTGGAATAACCTATTTATGCGAAGTACCGCATACATGGTGAAATTCTTCTATTATTACATTTCTTTATGATTACGTGTAATATCTTGTCAATGCGTGACACTACCGACTGGTTTAATTAATTATTACGTTAGAATAACATGTATGCGTCTTGGTCTATCGCATGCACGGTAATTTCGTTGTTATTCCATTCTTTATTATTCTGTTGGAATATCTTGTGCATGCGTTCTGTGGGACCGGTTCCATTATTTATTATTCGCCGTAATATCATGTCTGTGCATTTATGCCGGACCTGGTTCCATTTATTTATTATTCTGTTGAGAATAACCTGTCGGTGCGATCTATCGCATACATGGTGAATTCTTCTATTCTTCCGTTCTTTATGATTTTGTCGGAATATACTGTCGGTGCGTATTACGCCTGACCTGGTTCCATTAATTATTCTGTTGGAATAACCTGTCTATGTGGATTATCACATGCATGGTGAGTGATCCTTTGTATTCATTCCTTATTAAATTGTGGAAATGATCTATCTAAGTGGATTACCGCATGGCGGACGAAAATCCATTTGCAGTTTCATATATTCTCTTATACTCAGTTGGTTAAAGCTTTGACTTTCATAATCCATGAAATTAGTGGAATATCTTTGATATTTGCGCTTCATCCAATATCTATTCATGGAAATATTCTTCTAAGCGTTCTTGAATTTTACTCTACAAAGAAGTATCCTGTTGATGATTTGGACATTATTGAGTTCGGGATAAATTAACTTATAAATCTTTAAAATTTATTCTTGAACTTGTTTTATTGAATTATTATGTCATTGACATGATGAGTTATGTTGGTTATTATGTGAAAACATGGAAGTTTCTTAGAAATCACAAAGGGTTGAAAATCAGATTTTGGTGAAAATGAAACATGAAATTCAATTGACCATATCTCCTCTTATATTTCGAATTTTTGAGTGAGGTCAAATTCTAGAGTTAGATCTATGAGTTTACTAACTTATCCAAGTGGAATCACTGTAAAAGGTGTTGTAGATTTTTGTGTGGACTGATTTTAGCAAAAGAGTCAAAAGCTATAAATTACAAAAATGCTACTGCCCAGAAAGTTAAAAGGGCTGTTTCGGACACTTAATTTGTGAGAAAAATTCTAGCCTTTTGGGACATGAAAGTATATGGTATAAAGTACCTCCTTTCCAAAAATGAGCTCAATCCGATTTAAAATGAGAAAGTTATGACCATTTCAATATTTAGGTTTTTTCGACGAAAAATGCTATAACTGGAGTTTTATAATTCCGATGACCATGAAATTTAAACTGAAAGTTCACGTTAACATGTGTAAGATCCTGCCAAGATTTGGGAATTTCTGGAGTTAACCTTGAGGTAGGTAATTTCTTAAGGAATTAATTAAAAATTGATTTTTGAAAAATAGTAAATGAATTATAAAAATTCCGAGAAAAATTTATGTTCAATATGGGACTATATTCTGCTTAATCCCAGAAAAGAATAATTTTTGGGACTGATTTGGTATTTTTCATGAAAATGTTTTAGTTACGAACATATGAGTTAAATATGTTATGTGAAGTTGAAGAATTGGTAAATAGGATTTTAGGGCTTGAAAATCCTATATAAGGTATATGCAGATTTTTGATGAGTGATTTGATCATTGGTGATGAAATCTTATGAGTATGGCATTCTTTGAATGATTAAATGCATTATTTGGTAAAGTGTAAACAATTAAATTAAATTGTTTATTAGTTTATGAAGTGATTAAAATATTGTTATAATATTAACAGTATTAG
This sequence comes from Panax ginseng, assembly GCA_020205605.1. NCBI lineage: Eukaryota > Viridiplantae > Streptophyta > Magnoliopsida > Apiales > Araliaceae > Panax > Panax ginseng. The sequence goes on along the minus strand of CM035133.1, from coordinate 24,303,399 downwards.
ACTATGATTGATAATATTTGGATAAAATTAAATTCTTTAATATTTATCCTTGATTTCGTTTGATTAATGCTTATAATATTGTCATCATCTTCATGCTTATATTGTGATTAAAGTCATCTTTGGCTTACATACATAGATGGACTTGGTATGATTGTGACCAGAGATTATTCGGAATAGACATGACCGTAATGTGACGAAGGATGTGATAAAAGTCCTCATTGGACTGTAGTTCATTGGTGGACAGTTTTTGGTATGATTATGACCAGGGATTGTTCGGTATAGTCATGACATTTAATGATTTAATGAATATCCTTGGCCCGTAGTACAGGGATGATTGGATTATGTGTTTTATTTATTAAGCTGAGTCTCAGCGATAAAAATGGATGAAAACATTTTAAACTATAGAAGATAGTAGATTTTATTCTCTACTTGACTCTTCTAATGGATTGCTTGTTCTGCTGCAGTTAAACTTGATGTCTATTGTATTTTATCAGATTAACTTTGTTGAAGACTATTGATAATTTATTCTGCATTATCTTAGTCATAATATTTCTTACGGGGCTAGTTGAGCTCACCCTTTCTTTCATTGTTCTCTTCAGGATATGAGAATATAGCTGGGACTAGTCGGGGAACGGAGTGACGGTCCAGATGATAGCATTAGTAGTCCTCACTATTCTGTGAAATAGTGTGATAATAAATGTAATGAGGACTCCATTGATAATGGATATTGTCTAGAAGACAATATTATTATTTAAACTCTCAGATATGTTTTGTCGTATTTTACACGACTGTTGTATAATTAAGTTGTATTTGAATTTATGTACTATGTATCTGGCGACCCAAGATGGGTGATGTATACCTATTTTTGGGCGCGTTACAGTTGGTATCAAAGCTTAGGGATGTGATCCCTGGCTGAGATGTGGGGCAAGAACAAGGAGGGGAGAGACGGGGGAATTCCTTCGCTAGTCTGACCTACCTAAGTTTATTTGGTATTTAATTGGTCGGTCAGAGTATATGGATAATATGTGATATGTTAATTAACCCTTTTTTTGTGACAGTGTTTGAGAATGGCATCTGAAAATTTGAGATAAGCAATGAAGCACATGAGAGCTTTGATTCAAATTTCAAGCAAAAGGTAACGACCAACAACACGATAATAATTATACCGGTGGCAACGGCCATCGGAACAATGATAACCATCGTGGGGGAAATTATCATGCCAAGAATGGTAACCACTTCAGTGGTAATCATGGCCAAGATAATAGAAGTCGAAATTTCAAGAAGAGAAGGTCATTTAGCTCGATATTTTCATGCACCAAAGTCAAGTCCAGCTGGGACGGTGGCACCAAAGGCGGATACGGACAAAACAAAGTCGGTGGTTTCAGGAAAAGCGTTTTTCATGACTTCTCAAAAAGCGAGTAATCCGAATGAAGTTAGCACGGGTTAGTTAATTATAAATTCTTGCGAAGTCTATATCTTATTAGATACCGATTCTACCCATTCTTTTATATCTCTAGTTTGCGTTCAGCATTTAAATTTGACTCCGAAGAAGTTAGACTTTGACTTATTGGTTGAAACTCCGTTAGAAGAAACCTTCATTTCATGTGTTATCCAAGTCTTGGATGAGAGTCACAGTTTTTAAATGATATTTCTATTGTTAATAAATTTCTTGATGTATTCCTGAAGACTTCTTGGCCTACCCCAGAGCGTGAAATTGAATTTTGTATTGACCCCAGTACAAAACACATTTCTAAAACCCTCAAGTATTTCTTCAACCAAAATGAACTTATCATACGCCAAAGACGTTGGCTCGAGCTGTTGAAGATTACGATCGTACCATTCAATATCATCATAGAAGAGCGAACGTGGTTGTTGACGTGTTGAGTAGAAGATCATATGCGTTTACGAGTGCAATGTTGTTAACACAAAGACTTATTTCGTATAACTTACAAATGATGAAGATAGAGTTAAAAACTCTAGGAACCCACATGAAGATAACGAATATACGAGTAGAATCGCCTTTAATCGATAAAGTTAAAGCCACTCAAGCTACACACCCGAATTTGATGAATGTGAAGAAGAAGGTTCAAGAAGGCGTTATCTCAACCCTCGATTTTATTGGCCCATTTGAAATCCTTGATCGAGTAGGAACTCTGGCCTATAGACTCGTTTTACCGCCAAGTATGTCGCGTGTTCATAACGCTTTTAACGTATCGATGTTACGTAAATATGTGGATGACCCGAACCATATTATTAAATTAGAACTAGACGAGATAGCAGAAGATTTAACGTATGAGGAGATACGTGTTAAAATCTTGGATAAGAAGAATCGTATTCAACACTCAAAGGTTATGCCTCAAGAGTTAGAATCTGACGAGGTATCCTCACCTCTTAAGCATACCAGGTACGTACGTAAATTTTGAGGGCAAAATTCCATAAGGAGGGGAGATTGTAAGACCCCAGATTTTATGAATAAATATTTAATTTTCTCAAAATATTTTTTAATATTATGGTGTGGATTTGATATAATGTTATAGTTGTGGGTAATATTTATAAATTTTGAAAAGTACGCAAGTTGTTATATAATATTCGTTTGGCCGAGGAATATTCTTTTTGTCGAAGAATATTCGTACGATGGCATAATCATTGGTGGACCCCACAACGGAAGTATTGTCGTAGTTAGAAAACGACAAAAATATTTTACAAAAATAACGGCGGAGGTTTTACCGTTAAAACTGTTGAACTACCCGGTAGTAAAAGTACAGTAATACACGTGGTTGCAGTAGCACACGGTATTGATTATTGATGCTTACATGATAAGTCGCTCAGTTATACTAAATTATTGCTACAGTAATTGCTGCATCATATCTCTTATATTATTGATTTAATTATTATCATAGTATCATCTGCATAATATGATATATTATTAAATCAATAATTGAGACGACAAAGTTATTCATATTATTAAATTGCAATATTTACAATGTCTAGAAGTTCTGTCAAGGAGAGGTTAGATAATCTAATTGTGCACCAATAGGGAGAAATCCTTATCGGAAAGCCCCCTCTGTCCTGGGAACGACCTGGTTGTTAAATATTGTGAGTTATGATCTTAATGATGAATAAGTTCGTGTTGATTAAACATGAATTTGATAGTTCCATTGTGTTGAAATTATTTTTGTTAATGGAAATCGACCTTTATTTCAATAATAATTGATGTATGGAGGTTATATTGTTCAATCGGGTATTTGGAGCACTTTTTGTGTTGGAGTTACTATTCATGAGTTACTATTCACGAGTTATTATTCACTCGATTACTATTCATCTAGTATTGTTCACTCAGTATTTGGGACACTTTTCGTGGTTCTGGGTACTATTCATGGAGTACTATTCGAAGTACTATTCACCCAAAAATATATTCTTTTCATTCAAATCATTTTTGGGTACAATATTATTCCATGAGGAGATGTACTAGTTTTTCAGACCGTTGGTTGAAATTATAAGAGTAAATCAATATGGATCGTTGATTTAAAGTTTTAATAGTAACTTGTCCTTTCGATTTTCCAAGAGTTACTTGTCCCTTCAGTTTTCCAAGAGTTACTTGTCCTTCGTTTTCCAAGAGTTATTTGCCTCTTGATTGTTCCAAGAGTTAATTGCCCCTTCGCAAATAGTAGTTGTCTCTTCAATATTACCAAGAGTCAGTTTGACCCTTCGTTAAGACCAAGAGCCACTCTCAGTTCTTCTATAAATAGAAGCTCATTCCTTCATTATTTCTTACGAATTCACTGAAACTCTTAAGAGAGAAACTATAGAGAGAAAGAAGAAAAGTATTCTGCTACTTCACTACTCCTGTATCCAGCTTCTTTCTAAGGTAAGGGATATTATTTGTTGTACCTGTAAGGGGTATTATTTCTTTTGTATTCATAAAGAGAACTTCTGTTATTCCATTCTTTATTATTCTATTGGAATAACCTGTATACGCAGACTACCCTATACTTGGTGAAATTCTTTTGTTATTCCATTCTTTATTATTATATTGGAATAACCTGTTTATGCGAAGTACCGCATACATGGTGAAATTCTTCTATTATTCCGTTCTTTATGATTCTGTCGGAATATCCTGTCGGTGCGTATTACGCTTGACCTGGTTCCATTAATTATTCTGTTAGAATAACTTCGTCTAAGGCTGGTCTATCGCATGCATGGTGATTTCGTTGTTATTCCATTCTTTATGATTCGCGGAATATCCTATATGTGCATTTCTGTGGGACTGGTTCCATTATTTATTATTTCGCGGAATATCCCGATCGTATGCGTTTATATGGGACTGGTTCCATTATTTATTATTATATTGAGAATAACCTATCGGTGCAATCTATCGCATGCATGGTGATTTCTTCTGTTATTCCATTCTTTATTATTCTGTTGGAATAACCTGTCTATGTGGATTATCACATGCATGGTGAATGATCCTTTGTATTCATTCCTTATCAAATTGTGAAACTGATCTGTCTAAGTGGATTACCGCATGGCGGACGAAAATCCATTTGCAGTTTCATGTATTCTCTTATACTCAGTTCGTTAAAGCTTTGACTTCTATACTCCATGAAATTAGTGGAATATCCTTGATATTTGCGCTTCATCCAGTATCTATTTACGAAAATATTCTTCTAAGCGTTCTTGAATTTTACTCTACAAAGAAGTATCTTGTTGACAATTTGGACATTATTGTGTTCAGGATAAATTAACTTATAAATCTTTAAAATTTATTCTTGAAGTTATTTTATTGAATTATTATGCCATTGTAATGATGAGTTATGTTGGTTATTATGTGAAAGCATGGATGTTTCTTAGAAATCACAAAGGGTTAAAAATCAGATTTTGGTGAAAATGAAACATGAAATTCAATTGACCATATCTCCTATTATATTTTGAATTTTTGAGTGAGGTCAAATTCTAGAGTTAGATCTATGAGTTTACTAACTTATCCAAGTGGAATCACTGTAAAAGGTGTTGTAGATTTTTCGTTGGTGATTTTTAGCAAAGGAGTCAAAAGCTATAAATTACAAAAATGCTACTGCCCAGAAATTTAAAAGGGCTATTTCGGACACTTAATTTGTGAGAAAATTTTTGGTCTTTTGGGACATGAAAGTATATGGTATAAAGTACCTCCTGTCCAAAAATGAGCTCACTTCGACTTAAAATGAGCAAGTTATGACCATTTCAATATTTAGGTTTTTTCGATGAAAATGCTATAAGGAGTTCTATAACTCAGATGACCATGAAATTTAAACCGGAAGCTCACGTTAACATGTGTAAGATCCCGCCAAGATTTGGGAATTTTTGGAGTTAAACTTGAGGTAGCTAATTTCTTAAGGAATTAATTAGAAATTGATTTTTGAAAAATAGTAAATGATTATATAAATTCCGAGAAAAATATATGTTCAATATGGGACTATATTCTGCTTAATCCCAGAAATGAATAATTTTTGGGACTGATTTGGTATTTTTCATAAAAATGGTTTAGTTACGAACATATGAGTTAAATATGTTATGTGAAGTTGAAGAATTGGTAAATAGGATTTTAGGGCTTGAAAATCCTATATAAGGTATATGCAGATTTTTGATGAGTGATTTGATCATTGGTGATGAAATCTTATGAGTATGGCATTCTTTGAATGATTAAATGCATTATTTGGTAAAGTGTAAACAATTAAATTAAATTGTTTATAAGTTTATGAAGTGATTAAAATATTGTTATAATATTAACAGTATTAGACTATGATTGATAATATTTGGATAAAATTAAATTCTTTAATTTTATCCTTGATTTCGTTTGATTAATGCTTATAATATTGTCATCATCTTCATGCTTATATTGTGATTAAAGTCATCTTTGGCTTACGTACATAGATGGACTTGGTATGATTGTGACCAGAGATTATTCGGAATAGACATGACCGTAATGTGACGAAGGATGTGATAAAAGTCCTCATTGGACTGTAGTTCATTGGTGGACAGTTTTTGGTATGATTATGACCAGGGATTGTTCGGTATAGTCATGACCTTTGATGATTTAATGAATATCCTTGGCCCGTAGTACAGGGATGATTGGATTATGTGTTTTATTTATTAAGCTGAGTCTCAGCGATAAAAATGGATGAAAACATTTTAAACTATAGAAGATAGTAGATTTTATTCTCTACTTGACTCTTCTAATGGATTGCTTGTTCTGCTGCAGTTAAACTTGATGTCTATTGTATTTTATCAGATTAACTTTGTTGAAGACTATTGATAATTTATTCTGCATTATCTTAGTCATAATATTTCTTACGGGGCTAGTTGAGCTCACCCTTTCTTTCATTGTTCACTTCAGTAAATGAGAATATAGCTGGGACTAGGCGAGAGCGGAGTGACGGTCCAGATGATAGCATTAGTAGTCCTCACTATTCTGTGAAATAGTGTGATAATAAATGTAATGAGGACTCCATTGATAATGGATATTGTCTAGAAGACAATATTATTATTTAAACTCTCGAGATATGTTTTGTCGTATTTTACATTTGTTGTATAATTAAGTTGTATTTGAATTTATGTACTATGTATCTGGCGACCCAAGATGGGTGATGTATACCTATTTTGGGGGCATTACGAACAGTATCAAAGCTTAGGGATGTGATCCCGGTGAGATGTGAGGGCAAGAACAAGGAGGGAGAGACGGGAATTCTTCGCTAGTCGACCTACCTAAGTTTATTTGGTATTTAATTGGTCGGTCAGAGTATATGGATAATATGTGATATGTTAATTAACCCTTGTTTTGTGACAGTGTTTGAGAATGGCATCTGAAAATGCTGAGATAAGCAATGAAGCACATGAGAGCTTTGATTCAGCTCAAGCAAAAGGTAACGACCAACAACACGATAATAATTATACCGGTGGCAACGGCCATCGGAACAATGATAACCATCGTGGGGGAAATTATCATGCCAAGAATGGTAACCACTTCAGTGGTAATCATGGCCAAGATAATAGAAGTCGAAATTTCAAGAAGAGAAGGTCATTTAGCTCGATATTTTCATGCACCAAAGTCAAGTCCAGCTGGGACGGTGGCACCAAAGGAGGATACGGACAAAACAAAGTCGGTGGTTTCAGGAAAAGCGTTTTTCATGACTTCTCAAAAAGCGAGTAATCCGAATGAAGTTAGCACGGGTTAGTTAATTATAAATTCTTTGAAGTCTATATCTTATTAGATACCGATTCTACCCATTCTTTTATATCTCTTGTTTGCGTTCAGCATTTAAATTTGACTCCGAAGAAGTTAGACTTTGACTTATTGGTTGAAACTCCGTTAGAAGAAACCTTCATTTCATGTGTTATCCAAGTCTTGGATGAGAGTCACAGTTTTTAAATGATATTTCTATTGTTAATAAATTTCTTGATGTATTCCTGAAGACTTCTTGGCCTACCCCAGAGTGTGAAATTGAATTTTGTATTGACCCCAGTACAAAACACATTTCTAAAACCCTCAAGTATTTCTTCAACCAAAATGAACTTATCATACGCCAAAGACGTTGGCTCGAGCTGTTGAAGATTACGATCGTACCATTCAATATCATCATAGAAGAGCGAACGTGGTTGTTGACGTGTTGAGTAGAAGATCATATTCGTTTACGAGTGCAATGTTGTTAACACAAAGACTTATTTCGTATAACTTACAAATGATGAAGATAGAGTTAAAAACTCTAGGAACCCACATGAAGATAACGAATATACGAGTAGAATCGCCTTTAATCGATAAAGTTAAAGCCACTCAAGCTACACACCCGAATTTGATGAATGTGAAGAAGAAGGTTCAAGAAGGCGTTATCTCAACCCTCGATTTTATTGGCCCATTTGAAATCCTTGATCGAGTAGGAACTCTCGCCTATAGACTCGTTTTACCGCCAAGTATGTCGCGTGTTCATAACGCTTTTAACGTATCGATGTTACGTAAATATGTGGATGACCCGAACCATATTATTAAATTAGAACTAGACGAGATAGCAGAAGATTTAACGTATGAGGAGATACGTGTTAAAATCTTGGATAAGAAGAATCGTATTCAACACTCAAAGGTTATGCCTCAAGAGTTAGAATCTGACGAGGTATCCTCACCTCTTAAGCATACCAGGTACGTACGTAAATTTTGAGGGCAAAATTCCATAAGGAGGGGAGATTGTAAGACCCCAGATTTTATGAATAAATATTTAATTTTCTCAAAATATTTTTTAATATTATGGTGTGGATTTGATATAATGTTATAGTTGTGGGTAATATTTATAAATTTTGCAAAGTACGCAAGTTGTTATATAATATTCGTTTGGCCGAGGAATATTCTTTTTGTCGGAGAATATTCGTACGATGGCATAATCATTGGTGGACCCCACAACGGAAGTATTGTCGTAGTTAGAAAACGACAAAAATATTTTACAAAAATAACGGCGGAGGTTTTACCGTTAAAACTGTTGAACTACCCGGTAGTAAAAGTACAGAGAATACATGGTGGCAAAGAGTAGATACTGCGGTATTGATTATTGATGCTTACGTGATAAGTCGCTTCGGTTATACTCAATTATTGCTATGAAGAATTGTTTGATCATATCTCTTATATTATTGATTTAATTATTATCATAGTATAGTATCAATCGCATAATATGATATATTATTAAATCAATAATTGAGACGACAAAGTTATTCATATTATTAAATTGCAATATTTACAATGTCTAGAAGTTCTGTCAAGGAGAGGTTAGATAATCTAATTGTGCACCAATAGGGAGAAATCCTTATCGGAAAGCCCCCTCTGTCCTGGGAACGACCTGGTTGTTAAATATTGTGAGTTATGATCTTAATGATGAATAAGTTCGTGTTGATTAAACATGAATTTGATAGTTCCATTGTGTTGAAATTATTTTTGTTAATGGAAATCGACCTTTATTTCAATAATAATTGATGTATGGAGGTTATATTGTTCAATCGGGTATTTGGAGCACTTTTTGTGTTGGAGTTACTATTCATGAGTTACTATTCACGAGTTATTATTCACTCGATTACTATTCAGTCTAGTATTGTTCACTCGGGTATTTGGGACACTTTTCGTGTCGGGTACTATTCATGGAGTACTATTCCCGAAGTACTATTCACCCAAAAAATATATTCTTTTCGGTCCAAATCATTTTTGGGTACAATATTATTCCATGAGGAGATGTACTAGTTTTTCAGACCGTTGGTTGAAATTATAAGAGTAAATCAATATGGATCGTTGATTTAAAGTTTTAATAGTAACTTGTCCTTTCGATTTTCCAAGAGTTACTTGTCCCTTCAGTTTTCCAAGAGTTACTTGTCCCTTCAGTTTTCCAAGAGTTATTTGCCTCTTCGGTGTTCCAAGAGTTAATTGCCCCTTCGCAAATAGTAGTTGTCTCTTCAATATTACCAAGAGTCAGTTTGACCCTTCGTTAAGACCAAGAGCCACTCTCAGTTCTTCTATAAATAGAAGCTCATTCCTTCATTATTTCTTACGAATTCACTGAAACTCTTAAGAGAGAAACTATAGAGAGAAAGAAGAAAAGTATTCTGCTACTTCACTACTCCTGTATCCAGCTTCTTTCTAAGGTAAGGGATATTATTTGTTGTACCTGTAAGGGGTATTATTTCTTTTGTATTCATAAAGAGAACTTCTGTTATTCCATTCTTTATTATTCTATTGGAATAACCTGTATACGCAGACTACCCTATACTTGGTGAAATTCTTTTGTTATTCCATTCTTTATTATTATATTGGAATAACCTGTTTATGCGAAGTACCGCATACATGGTGAAATTCTTCTATTATTCCGTTCTTTATGATTCTGTCGGAATATCCTGTCGGTGCGTATTACGCTTGACCTGGTTCCATTAATTATTCTGTTAGAATAACCTGTCTGTGCGGTCTATCGCATGCATGGTGATTTCTGTTGTTATTCCATTCTTTATGATTCTGTCGGAATATCCTATATGTGCATTTACGCCGGACCTGGTTCCATTATTTATTATTCTGTCGGAATATCCTGACTGTGCGTTTATGTCGGACCTGGTTCCATTATTTATTATTATATTGAGAATAACCTATCGGTGCAATCTATCGCATGCATGGTGATTTCTTCTGTTATTCCATTCTTTATTATTCTCATTGGAATAACTTTCGCTCATGTGGATTATCACATGCATGGTGAATGATCCTTTGTATTCATTCCTTATCAAATTGTGAAACCGATCTGTTTTAGTGGATTATCGCATGGCGACGAAAATCCATTTGCGATAGCTTCATGTATTCTCTTATACTCAGTTCGTTAAAGCTTTGACTTCTATACTCCATGAAATTAGTGGAATATCCTTGATATTTGCGCTTCATCCAAAGATTCATTTACGAAAATATTCTTCTAAGCGTTCTTGAATTTTACTTCTACAAAGAAGTATCTTGTTGACAATTTGGACATTATTGTGTTCAGGATAAATTAACTTATAAATCTTTAAAATTTATTCTTGAAGTTATTTTATTGAATTATTATGCCATTGTAATGATGAGTTATGTTGGTTATTATGTGAAAGCATGGATGTTTCTTAGAAATCACAAAGGGTTAAAAATCAGATTTTGGTGAAAATGAAACATGAAATTCAATTGACCATATCTCCTATTATATTTTGAATTTTTGAGTGAGGTCAAATTCTAGAGTTAGATCTATGAGTTTACTAACTTATCCAAGTGGAATCACTGTAAAAGGTGTTGTAGATTTTCGTGTGGACTGATTTTAGCAAAGGAGTCAAAAGCTATAAATTACAAAAATGCTACTGCCCAGAAATTTAAAAGGGCTATTTCGGACACTTAATTTGTGAGAAAATTTTTGGTCTTTTGGGACATGAAAGTATATGGTATAAAGTACCTCCTGTCCAAAAATGAGCTCACTTCGACTTAAAATGAGCAAGTTATGACCATTTCAATATTTATGTTTTTTCGATGAAAAATGCTATAACCGGAGTTCTATAACTCCGATGACCATGAAATTTAAACTGGAAGCTCACGTTAACATGTGTAAGATCCTGCCAAGATTTGGGAATTTTTGGAGTTAAACTTGAGGTAGCTAATTTCTTAAGGAATTAATTAGAAATTGATTTTTGAAAAATAGTAAATGAATTATATAAATTTCGAGAAAAATATATGTTCAATATGGGACTATATTCTGCTTAATCCCAGAAATGAATAATTTTTGGGACTGATTTGGTATTTTCATAAAAATGATTTAGTTACTGAACATATGAGTTAAATATGTTATGTGAAGTTGAAGAATTGGTAAATAGGATTTTAGGGCTTGAAAATCCTATATAAAGGTATATCTGATTTTTGATGAGTGATTTGATCATCGGTGATGAAATCTTATGAGTATGGCATTCTTTGAATGATTAAATGCATTATTTGGTAAAGTGTAAACAATTAAATTAAATTGTTTATAAGTTTATGAAGTGATTAAAATATTGTTATAATATTAACAGTATTAGACTATGATTGATAATATTTGGATAAAATTAAATTCTTTAATATTTATCCTTTATTTCGTTTGATTAATGCTTATAATATTGTCATCATCTTCATGCTTATATTGTGATTAAAGTCATCTTTGGCTTACGTATATATGTATGGACTTGGTATGATTGTGACCAGAGATTATTCTGAATAGACATGGACCGTAATGTGACGAAGGATGTGATAAAAGTCCTCATTGGATTGTAGTTCATTGGTGGGACAGCTTTTTGGTATGATTATGACCGAGGATTGTTCTAAGTATAGTCATGACCTTTGATGATTTAATGAATATCCTTGGCCCGTAGTACAGGGATGATTGGATTATGTGTTTTATTTATTAAGCTGAGTCTCTACTTGACTCTTCTAATGGATTGTTTGTTCTGCTGCAGTTAAACTTGATCTCTATTGTATTTTATCAGAATAACTTTGTTGAAGACTATTGATAATTTATTCTGCATTATCTTAGTCATAATATTTCTTACGGGGCTAGTTGAGCTAACCCTTTCTTTCATTGTTCTCTTGTGAAATGAGAATATATTTGGGACTAGTCGGGGAAGCGGAGTGACTCGGTCCGATGATAAGATTAGTAGTCCTCACTATTCTGTGAAATAGTGTGATAATAAATGTAATGAGGACTCCATTGATAATGGATATTATCTAGAAGACAATATTATTATTTAAACTCTCAGATATGTTTTGTCGTATTTTACACGACTGTTGTATAATTAAGTTGTATTTGAATTTATGTACTATGTATCTGGCGACCCAAGATGGGTGATGTATACCTATTTTTGGGGGCGTCACAATAACTCAAGATATTACTTACATGGCGGTACATGTAGTAGCTCTATCACTGATAAAGTGAAGTCTGCTTAATTTGTAGGTCATGTATAAAGGGCTTATGTTAGCTACGCAAGCATGTTAATGATGTTAAGGCATAGTAGAAACTATAATCGCAGATTCCAATGTGTTGTAATGCAAAGTGTAAAGATTTGAAATAATTATTTAAATAAGTTCTAAAATGAAACCAAGTGTTATGTTTTTAAAGGTTAGAAATGAACGATTAAGTTATGTTAGTTTATAGTGTGATTTCAGAACCCTTAAGTATGTTAGCCTAAATGGTTAGATGCTAGGTTAGGGTTATGACCTAAATGATGGGTTAAAACCCATAAAGCTAATATTCATACAATTAATTGTTGTTACGATTTCAATGATATGTGTAGGGTAATTGGAGTTTATTTTACGTTTGTGTAGCTTACAATTAAGGCAAGTTTCTAAACCTTATCTCCTTATAATTGAGCAAGCTTTCTAACTTCATTCTTTTAATATTGAATGCAAGTTTCCATTCCTATATTATTATTGTTAAAGTTCTTAAAATTGAGCAAGCCTAGTTTATCTTGAGTATGTTTGTGCAAGCTTTTGTAACCTAATTCGTTACATCGAGTGAGTTTTACTTTGCTTATTATCATTCGAAACATACATTATTCTAATACATTGATTCATAGAAGATTGTTCTAAACTCCTTTGAACATAGCACTTTGCATGTATAACATGTTATTCAGTTATATATATTGTTGATATCCGATCTTTGATTTTAATAGCCTTGTTCAAGTTCTACATTCTCGTATTAAACCTTTATTGATGGAAGTTGAATAATGTTCTAAAATTCTAGAGACACTGATAAGCTAGTTCCAAACAAAACTTTCTTTAGTGCGGAAATTCTAAATTCAAGCTGAGACGAACAACCTTAATATAGGGGATTTTGTACGTGTAACGTTTAGATGTTTGTGCACAATACATGGTACAAAGGGCTGATCCCCTAAATGCGTTAAGAAAGTGTATGCAGTCTAAAAATGATCATAAGGTTAAGGTAATAATACCTGTATACCGGAGACATAGTTCGTGGTCCTAAGACCCTTAGATATTGATTTTGAACATGTTTTATATATTTGATTCGCAAAGCAAGTTCATTATTGTTCAGCATTCGTTGTTCACTCTCATGTTGTTATCATTACTACTTTCTATATTAGTGAGCAATTGTTTGCTCACTCTTGCAATTAACACTACAGCTAAGGTTGAAAGAGTCGATGAGCCATCTACCAGTAAAGGGAAGGGCAAGATGCCTAAGAGCTGAAGAATTAATGAAGTTAATTTAAATGTTTCATGTTATAAGACTTGTTTAATTATATGATGTATTTCACAAACTTATGTAATAAATGAAATTTAAACAGGTACACTTAGAAGGGGGGGTTGAATAAGTGTAGGCACAAACTATGTCCAATTTTTATTTCTTACCAAAAATTCTTTGGATATTTAATGCAGCAAGCTGGATAACCAAATCAGGATATTATTGAGTTAACCAGTTTTACTGATATGAATCGAATGCAGGTTGCTGGATAAATAACAAGATATTCAAGCACAGAAAGCAATCACACGAACACCAAAATTTTTACGTGGTTCAACTACTACCCTCTAGAATAGTAGCCTAATCCACGTCCAATACCAACTAGTATTGGAGACTCACTTTTATTAAACTCTTTCAATTACAATACAAATTCCAATAATTTGAACACCTTTATTCCCTGTGCACCTATGCACTCTTAAGCACTTATGCTTTCCACAAAAACTTGACTGTAATAAGTTATCAATTCAAACAGGATTAATCACAATAAAGTATTGATTAAGATATCAAAAATATAAGATACACACTAGAGGTCTAATGATCAAGCAATGTATCGCTTACCAACTTAAGGCTCTAGTATGAAATGATATGCAATAAGAATATTACCAGAATATTTTCTATACGTTCTTCGTAGCTGCAATTCTGTTCTTAATGCAATCAATGTCTGTCTCAATGAAAAACAATTTCGTAGCTTGTATGAAATAAGTTACTATGTATGTTTTTCGTGTGTAATTATGTTAAAGAGCTCAGATTATATAGAACACTTCTAGGATATTACCGTTGCAAAGGTTTTGCTACTATGATATGCTGATTAAAACACTTTGCACAAATCTTGCCATTCTATATCAATCATGATCTACTCAGCTTGATTTCAATTATAGAAATTCTATTTTCTGAACAATCACGCCATCAGTATTTAAGGCTTAATTAATTTCCATTGCATGGGAGAAAGGCTTGATGCAGATTACTAACAATCCCAATTTCAAAGCCGAAATTTATTACCTTATATGCCCATAAACATTTGTTGGCATGTTTCCATATATCTTAAGATGGATTGGTTCGTTAGAGTGAATCAATTAAGTTGCTCAAATCGTGAGGTGAGATTATGGCACATGATTTCTGCTATGAGTATGCAATATATGGTGATTTATGCAATTAACCAGTTACCTTAATTAATTTCCTAGATTTAAGACCCTTAATTTATGACGCATGGTATGAACAACATGATTTGTGCTTACCATAAAATGTCTACTGGCCGGTGTCCATATATCTTATCAGATATTGGACCGTTAGAGACACCCAATCAAATTTCTTGAATCGTGGGATAATATTATGATGCATAACTTATGGTAATTTATTTACCCATATCTCACTCTACCGTGTGTGTCTTTTCAACAAGATTCGATTCCTTATGTTGAGCAAATTTAGTCATGCATATTATGAGCTAGTTAATTAACATGTAACATCAAATATGAATGCAAGTATATATGTGCAATGCACATGTCCTAGAGCCTTATTTTAGAAAGTAATAAATGCTAAGATCTTACATATATTCCTAGGACTCAATTTAGCTTTTCTTTCTTCAAAGACATCTTGACTTTGGACCTTCTTCCTTGATGTTCCTAAAATGTTATAAGACATGGTTAGTGAACAAATATGGTCATCATCAAAACATAGGGTGTGACATAAGTCAACATTCTCCCCCTTTTTGATGATGACAACAAAATAATTATAGCTCCCCCAAAAACCATGCATTTCAAGAGAGTTACAACTCCCCCTTAATTCATGCATACTATTAACTGCATATATGCAGTGTTTGAGAAACCCTACTTTTTTCAATTTATGACAACTTAAAAGTAACCTTGCATTTTCTGGTTAGTCCATAATATGTTAAGCAAAAACAATTATAGGATACGATTAAACCATCATCTATCAACAAGTTTAAACCATAGTCTTAACAACACAAGTTATCATGCACACAAATTTTATAAAAATTGTCTTTGGGAGCAGGGAAAGAAAAAGCAAGCATAAGTCTTCTCCCCCTTTGGCATCAATCAAAAAAGTTTGTCCAAAATACCAAAAGGGACAGGGCATCTAATCATCCTCCTCCTCAAGATTAACATGATTGGCTTCACGGGCGGTGAAATAGGGTCGGTGAAGCCTGCAGTGTATGATCTCTTCCAGGGACATTGTGTTGGTAAATCTGGGAGGACGAGCAATGAAGGTAGGAGGTGGTAATGGCAGGTCCAGAAAGTTGCCTTGATATTCGGCCATCCAATTGCATTGGGGCCATTCGGGTATGCGCACTTAGATTTGGTCTGCTTGCAGCTCCTCACTAAGATCATTCATGCGGTGCTCGGTAAAACATCCCAGAGTCCCAATTTGATCGCTGATGAAATTTAGCTCAGTGCTCAATTAACAAGCGTTGCGGTTCATCTTCCGTTGCAGGGCTTCAACCATCGCCCGAGTGTGCAACTCGAAACCAACTTAGAGGTCAATAAACTCATCTTCCACATTTCCAAACATAGCATGAAGATCATCACAACGGATGGGGAGTTTTCCTTTTTCAAGGACGGAGAGACTGAGTTGGATGTCTTTGACATCAGAAGTGATTTGGGCTTGATTGTTTGCGATGGTGTGAAGGAGAATGAGAATTTCAGGGGAAGAAGGCAGTGGAGTAGGAGGTATCAGTTTGGGAATGTCTGGTACCACACGTATGAACTTCCCTTTAAGCAGAGTGATATGAGCCCCTTTAAGATAGTTTGAATCGATAAAATTAGTCAAGTGGATAGAACCCTCATCGTCAAGTGGAATTTGGAAGTGGATAAATAGTTTGGTGAGGAAGCAGCTATAGGGCAGACACTTTTTGGAGTGTTTGACACATTGAACCATGTGTTTGACCATCATCAGTGAAAAATTAAATTGTTGGCCGATAATTATTAAGGCCAGCAAGACCAAATCCTGATACGTGAAATTAGTTCCACCACCGAGACGAGGGAGGAGATTGTACCGTAACAGTTTATGAAGAACTATTGCAAGAGGAGACACTTCGGTGGTTTTAGGGAGGGTGATGGAGGACACTGTTGGGTCATCTATGACAATGCAAAGCTGTACTAAGGGAGATAGAGGAGTAGAGATAGGCCCTTTAAGGGTGAAAGGGCAGTTACCGGTGTATGGAATTGACAGTATACTCCCTAAATCCATAGCTGTGAAGGACAAAGATTTACCTTTGACGAATGACATGTAACAATTGCCATTATTTTCAAGATTGGTATAAAACTGCTGAACTAATTTTGGGTAGACAGACCACATGACTCAAAGAGATGATGAAGAGGCGAGTTTTGATAGTAAAAAATGTCTATCGATTTTTCATAGACAAAAGATTTTTGACAGATAGAGGTTTTAAAACGGAGTTCGAAATTGTGGCCTCTAAAAAAGTCGTCAGGCACATCATGCAAGGAGACGGAGAGAGGTATTACCGGTATCGAAGGCGAGCCAGGGGAGGGGTCGTTGAGCTTGCGTCATTTGTGACCCTTCGATGTCCCGATTGGAGGTGGAGAAGGGAGACTGGCTTCGAATTTGGCAGGGGATGATCCACCGGAGATGATCGTGACAAAAGATGGCCTTCGTTTCAATTTTTGAGTGACCAGTGGTTGAGATGGTGGAGAGGGAGGTGAGACTTCGTCTTCCGATTCATCACGAAGATGTTTGCCATGCCTAGTTCTCATTGTAACGGAGAAGAGTTGAGTCGATTGAGATGGTGGAGGGGGTGTGAGATATTCAGAGATTGGAGAGTTAGAGACAGAGAGAGAGTAAGGCGGCTTCTGGTCTTTATGTATAAAGCACGTTATCGAGATATGGGAAGTGGTGAAGCCGACTTTGGGAAGGAGAATCTGAAAAAGATTTTAATGAGCGTAATTATGGCTGAATAGATACGCCGGTAATTTGTCTATTTAATATCTTCAACACATTCGGTTCATATCTGTATTAGACACATTCTGAGTTCTCTCCTTCGAGTACTGAATCGTTCTTCCCCTAGAGGTTTTGTAAATATATTTGCTAGTTGATGCTCAGTGGGAATGAATATTAATCTTATTAACCCTTTGGACACATTGTCTCTAAGAAAATGGTGGCGTACT
Source organism: Panax ginseng (assembly GCA_020205605.1). NCBI lineage: Eukaryota > Viridiplantae > Streptophyta > Magnoliopsida > Apiales > Araliaceae > Panax > Panax ginseng. The sequence goes on along the minus strand of CM035133.1, from coordinate 24,285,485 downwards.
TCTATGTATTTTGTACGAGAATGTAGTACTGGATTTTTAGAGATATCTATGGTGCTTGTATTATCACAGTATATGGGTACATTTTCACATATGATGTCAAAGTCACACAGTGTTTGACACATCCACAAAATTTGGGAGCAGCAACTTCCTGCTGCTAAATATTCACCCTCAGTGGTGGATAGAGCGACTGACGTTTGCTTCTTGCTGTGCAATGAGACAAGACTTTGTCCCAAAAATGTACAGGCACCGCTTGTGCTTTTTCTATCTATTTGACAACCTGCATAGTCAGCATCTGAATAACCCATTAGATCAAAATTGTCACATTTTGGGTAAAATAATCCTAAATTAGTAGTACCACTCAAATATTTAAATATTTGTTTAACAGCCTGTAAGTGGGATTCTTTGGGTTTGGCCTAAAACTGAGCACATAAACACACACTGTACATTATATCAGGTCTAGAAGCAGTTAAATATAGTAGGGATCCAATCATACCTCTATATTTTGTTACCTCTACATCCGTACCTTTTTCATCTACTGTGAGTTTTATTGATGTACTCATTGGTGTAGTCTTTTGTGTACTTGGTTTGATGAATGAATATACCTTCATGATTTTGTTTAATTTGAAGGCCCAGAAAGTAGTTGAGTTCTCCCATCAAGCTCATGTCAAACTCCTTGTGCATGCATTTAGAAAACCACTCACAAAGAAAATTATTAGTAGCACCAAATATTATATCGTCTACATATATTTTACAATAATAATATCTTTATTTTGACGTTTAATAAACAGCGTGGAGTCGATTTTACCTCGTATGAACCCATTTGATAGGAGATACTTACTTAATCTTTCGTACCAAGCCCTTGGGGCTTGTTTGAGTCCATAGAGTTCCTTCTTGAGTTTGTATACGTAATGTGGGAACTTGTCATGCTCAAATCCAGGTGGCTGTTTTACATAGACTTCTTCATTTATATACCCGTTGAGGAAGGCGCTTTTGACATCCATTTGGTGTAGCTTGAACTTTCTGAAACAAGAAAATATTAGTAGTATACGAATGGATTCCAAGCGGGCTACTGGGGCAAATGTTTCTTCATAGTCTATTCCTTCTTGCGGGTTGTATCCTTGAGCAACTAGTCTCGTTTTGTTTCTTGTAATTGTTCCGTACTCGTCAAGCTTGTTTTTGAAGACCCATTTAGTTCCAATAATGGACACATCTTTTGGGGGAGGGATTAACTCCCACACTTGACATCTTTCAAATTGTTGTAGCTCCTCCTGCATAGCTAGAAGCCAATTCTCATCAAGTATGGCTTCTTTGGCGTTCTTTGGTTCAATTTGGGATAGAAATGCTGAGAAAGCACACATATTTTGTGCTTTTCTTCTTGTAATAACTTTGTCGTTTATGTTTCCAATGATGTTCTCAGGAGGATGGTTTTTGATGTATCTTGCTGATTTTAGAAGTTGAATATCATGTATTATTTCTTCAGTAGATTCCGAATTGTGGTCTTGTTGTTCATCCATTTCTGCTTGCTGGATATGTTCCTGATTTTCGTATTCACCTTGCTGGATAGAGTCTTGGTCCTGCTGCTCTTTTAATTCATCCTGCTAGATTGATTCCGTGATCTTGCTGTTTTACTTTATCTGGTAGGCTGGATTTGCAGCAGTCTCTAAGTTTCCTACATCTTCTTCTCTTTCTTTTGGAATATCGTGGTTAGATTCGTTAAATTTGACATGTATAGATTCTTCGATACACATCTTTTATACATTATAAATGCGATATGCTCTACTATTTTGTGAATAGCCAATGAATATTCCTTCATATGATCTAGCATCAAACTTGCCCATATTTCCATTAGTGTTAAGAATAAAACATTTAGATCCAAACACTTTAAGATAGCTTATGTTAGGGAGCCGATTATTTAATAATTCATATGGTGTTTTCAAAATGAATGGACGAATCAAAACTCTATTTAGCACATAACATGCTGTGTTTACAGCTTCGGCCCAAAATTTCTTAGGAAGCTTACTTTCTTGAATTAGAGTTCTGGCTGTTTCTTGTAACGTTCGATTTTTCCTTTCTACCACTCCATTTTGTTGTGGAGTTCTAGGTGCTGAAAATTCATGAGAGATTCCTTTTTGATTACAGAATATAATAAAATCCTTTTGAAATTCAGTACCATGGTCACTTCTGATTCTTATAAGATTAAGACTATATTTGGTCTCCAAATTTTTAATCAATTTTTTGAAATTCTTTAAATGCCTCATCTTTTGTTCTAAGGAATAGTACCCATGTATATCTAGAGAAATCATCGACTATCACAAAAGCATAGAATTTAGCGTTTAGACTAGCATGCCTTTCAGGTCCAAATAAATCGAGATGAAGCAATTGTAAGGGAGAAGAAGTTGATACCATGTTTTTGGCTATGAATGATGTTCTTACTTGTTTTCCAAGTTGACGAGGTTCGCATATACTTTTCTTCTTGAAATTCATTTTGCGTAATCCTCTTACTAAGTTCTTTGATGACAACTTCTTGATGAGGTCCATATGAACATGTCCCATCCTTCTATGCCATAGATTCGCTTCATCTTGAATGGTTGCAAGACATAATTCGTCTTCCTGTCGCTCAAAATCAAGAGTATATATATTCCCTTCTCTTCGGGCAACTAAAACAGCGTTATTAGTACCATGTGAAATTGTACATTTATCTTTTTCAAAATTTACTTGATGTCCATTATCCATTAATTGACTACACTAATAAGATTGAATTCTAGACCATTAACAGGATGAACATTATTAATGTTAACCTTACCATTACCGATTTTACCTTTCCCTATTATTTTGCATGACCAATTATCACCGAATGTGATAGTTCCATGTTTCTTTTTGACATTTAGTTCCACGAACTTAGATTTGTCTCCCGTCATATGACGTGAACATCCGTTGTCAAGGATCCACTTTTGAGAAGATACTTTGGCTTTGAAACATACATGTATAAGAGAGATACAATTTATATTTTTGGTACCCATATCTTTTTGGGTCCACTTGTGTTAGTTGAAATCAAATCACTTTTCTTTATCCATATGGATTTACTTTGATTTTTCTTTTTTGAGCAGTTTATCTCTAGATGTCCTCTAATGCCACAATTTTTACAAGAGGTAAAAGGCGTGCAATAATTTAATTTAAATGATGATTTAGATTTTAGCATTTCAACTTCTTTTTTGTATGTTGGGTTGTAACCTATGCCTTGTTTATCATAACTGGGTCTTTGTTTTCCTAGCATGACATTTAGGTTTTCTTCCCCATGAACAAATTTAGCTAAAGATATTTTTAACGATTCTATTTCTTTTTGTAGATCATTAGTTGGAGGCGTTTTATTAATCGATTCATCACCAAATGCATCAATGCACACATCTCTCATTTTTATCTCATTTTTTAATTTTTCAACTTCATTATTTAGATGTTTTACCTTGTTGAACAATATTTTATTGAAATTATCTAAATAATCATTCTTTGCTGCTAATACCTTTTCCTCATTTATGTGTGTTACTTATTCTAACTCTTTCTTTTCATCTATTAGTGCTTCCACTTCGCCCATTAAAGTGTTTACTAGATCTTTTAAGTACATATTTTTTCTTTTTAGTTTTTCATTTTCTTGTTTCAAAGTAATAACATCAGAAAGAGGTACCTCACTGGATTCACCTTCAAGTCCCATGAAGCATATTTGAGCCAGTTCATCGTTTGAATCTATTTCCACTTCGGATTCTTCATCATCACTCCACGTTAGGAATGCTTTATGCTTTTTGAACTCCTTATTCCCTTGCTTTCCTTTGTTTTTGAGTTGGAAGCAATCCTTTTTGAAGTGACCTGGTCGTCCACACTCGAAACAGGTTTCTTCGGTTGGCTTTGCTTTGAATTTGTTTGTGTTGAATGTATGTTTCCTTTTATTCTTTCTTTGAAGTAGGCCCTTAAGTATTCTTGATATCAAGGCTATTTCATCATCTGAGTTGTTCTCAAGCTCTTCTTCAATTCCTGCATTTAAAGCTAGTACCTTCTTTCGAGGAACTTCTTCCTCGCCATCGTATCTTTTCAATTGATGTTCATATTCTTCTAGCTCACCAAAGAGAGTTAATGTATCCATAGAAGAGATATTGATGGAGTCTTGAAGAGTAGTAATTTAGATGCAAACCTTTTGGGCATAGCCCGAAGTAGCTTACGATTGATTTCGCTTTGTGGAATTGACTTGTCGAGTAGCTTCAAGGAATTTATAAGAACCAAAAACCATGCTTGAACCATTTTGATTGTTTCGTCTCTTTCCAGTTTGAACATTTCATAGTCATGCATGAGCATACTTAGCTTGACTTCTCGTACTTTGGACGTTCCTTCGTGACTTACCACTAGAGTATCCCAAATCTCCTTTGATGTATTACATGAGGAAACTTTATCTATTTCGGATTGCACCATGCCGCCGAGGAGAGTGTTCATTGCTTTAGAATGGTATGACACCATGTATGTTTCAGTTGAGTCCATCTCGAGTAGAGTTTTTGGAGTGCCATCATCTTTCCTTGGGATTACCAGTCCATTCTCTACCACCCACCATTCCCATGGGTCTCGCTTAAGATATATCCTCATCCGAAATTTCCAAAAGTTATAGTTCTCAGTTCCAAAGAGTAGTGGAGGTCGGTTTGTTGATTGACCTTCATGATGAGCGCTTCCAAGTTGTGCCATGTCAGAATCTTTCCCTACAAGTCACCTTTAAGACAAAGATAAGTAGAGCCAAGCTCTGATACCAAATGAAATTTAAACAGGTACACTTAGAAGGGGGGGTTGAATAAGTGTATGTGACGCCCCCAAAAGGTATACATCACACATCTTGAGTCGCCAAATACATGGTACAGAATACAAATACAATCTTTAATATACAACAAGAGAGCTGTGGGTTTTAATACAAATACTGTCTTCTAGACAATATCCACTCTTAGAATAAGTCCTCATTACATTTATTGTCACACTATTTAACAAAATAGTGAGGACTACTAATACTATCATCTGGACCGTCACTCCGTCCCCGACTAGTCCCGGCTACGTTCTCATTTCCTGAAGAGAACAGTGAAAGAAAGGGTGAGCTCAACTAGCCCAGTAAGAAATATTATGACTAAGATAATGCAAAATAAATTATCATTAGTCTTCAACAATGCTAAACTGATAAAATACAATAGACATCAAGTTTAACTACAGCGGAACAAGCAATCCATTAAAAGAGTCAAGTAGAGAATAAAATCTACTATCTTTCAAACTTCTCTATAATAATTGCTCTATAGCTTGAGTGAATTGGTGAAGAATGATGAAGAAATGAGCTTCTATTTATAGGAAAATATAGTTTCGATAATTGCACGTTTTGGGGCTCAAAATATTACAGTATAATACCTTCCTCTTTTCCTTTATTTTTAATTTAGTCATGCAAGTATTATCAAACTTGCACCACCTCCCCTAGTAGTAAATAATGTGATTCAATAGTAAATCATGTGAATCAATAGTTCTAGACATGTGAAAGTACGAATTACAGTATAGTACCTCCATCTATACCTCCATTTTTAACTTAGTCATACAAGTATTATCAATCTTGCACCAACTCCCCTAATAGTAATAAGAATGTGAATCAATAGTACACACATGTGAACAAATAGTTATAATCATGTGAATTAATAACAATCAATTGCTCATTTATCCGGTTAATTACCCGATTGGTCAATATAACCTCCAGACATCAATTATTATCGAAATAAATATCGATTTCCACTAACATTAATAATCCCGACACAATGGAACTATTTTTATCAACAATATAAATTTTGAAATTTCAAAGTTTGACTTTTCCCGAAAAAGTCAACTATTGACTTTTTGACCAAATAGTTAACCCCGAAAAATTTTGGGTTTATAGTCTATTTTTACTAATTTCATCGTTCCGGACTCAAATATCACGTCCACGTCTCCAAATTCAACTCCGAACTCAACTTCGATTTTTAATAACATTCATCATTAATATTATAACTCACAATATTTAACAACTAGGTCGTTCCCACGAAAGAGGGGGCTTTTCAATAAGGATTTCTCCCTATTGGTGCGCAATTAGGTGACCAAACCTCTCCTTGACAAAACTTCTAGACATTGTAAATATTGCAATTTAATAATATGAATAACTATGTCTTCTCAATTATTGATTTAATAAAATAACATATTATGCAGATGATACTGTGACAATAATTGAATCAATAATATGAGAGATATGATGCAAAGAATTCATCGTAGCAATAATTGAGTATAACTGAGTGACTTCTTACGTAAGCATTAATAATCAATACCGTGTGCTACTATGCAACCACGCGTAATACTGTACTTTTACTACTGGGTAATTTAACAGTTTTAACTGTAAAACTTCCGCTGTTATTTTCATAAAAATATTTTTGTCGTTTTCTCAATCCGACAATAATTCCGTTATGGGATCCACCAATGATTGTGTCGTCGTACGAATATTCCCTGTTAAAAAGAATATTCTCCGACCAATCGAATATTATAAAATAACTTGTGTACTTTGTAAAATTTGTAAATACTACCCACAACTATAACATTATATCAAATTCATTCTATAATATTCAAAAATAATATTTATAGAAAAATCATCCTTATTAAAAAGTTGGGGTCTTACAACCTCCCCTTCTTATGAAATTTCGCCCTCGAAATTAGAGTACGTACCTGGTATATCGAAGAGGTGAGGATATCTTGACTTCATCTCAGATTCTAACTCCCAAGTCATTTCTTCCACATCGTGGTTTCTCCACAAAACTTTGACTTGAGGTATAACCTTGGAGCGTAGAATATGATCCTTCTTATCAAAGATTTTAACAGGAACCTCTTCATACGTTAAATCTTCTGCTATTTCATCCGGTTCTAACTCAATAATGTGGTTCGGGTATTTCACATATTTACGTAACATAGATATGTGAAAAACATTATGAACACGAGACTTACTTGGCGGTAAAGAGAGTCTATAGGCCACAGTTCCTACTCGTTCGAGGATTAAAAATGCGCCAATGAATCGAGGATTGAGCTTTCCTCTCTTTCCAAATCTCGTAAATCCTTTCCATGGAGCAACACGTAACAACACATGATCTCCAATATCGAATTCCACGTCCTTTCGATAAAGATCAGCATAACTCTTTTGTCGATCTTGTGAGATTTTTATACGTTGTCGGATCGTTTGAATCTTTTCTGTAGTCATACGTACCAAATCTGGTCCCAACAACATTGCTTCACCCACCTCATCCCAGCATACTAGAGAACAACACTTTCTTCCATACAACGCCTCAAATGGAGTCATGCCAATACTTGCTTGATAACTATTGTTGTAGGAAAACTCCACCAATGGTAAGAACTTGTCCCAACTTCCCTTGAAGTCAATGACATAGAGTCTTAATAAATCTTCAAGAGTTTGAATAGTCCTTTCTGACTTCCCATCCGTTTGAGGATGATATGCCGAACTAAATCGTAAGTCTGTGCCCATAGCTTTTTGCCAAGTAACCCAAAATCTTGAAGTGAATCTTGGGTCTCAATCAGAAACTATGGATATTGGCATACCATGCAATCTTACAATCTCGTTTATGTACATACTAGCAAGACGTTCAAGTGTATAAGTTTCTCGTACCGGTAAGAAATGAGCAGACTTGGTCAATCTATCAACAATGACCCAAATCACATATATGCCTTGAGAAACCTTGGGCAGACCAGTAACAAAATCCATAGTAATGTGCTCCCATTTCCATTCTGGAATTTCAAGTGGTTGCAATGGACCTTTTGGCACTTGATGCTCCGCCTTGACTCGTTGACAAGTTAGACACCTTGAGAAAAACCCCTCTATCTCTCTCTTCATATTGCTCCACCAAAATGTATGTCGAAGATCATGATACATTTTGGTACTCCCAAGATGGATTACAAACGGTGTGTTGTGCGCCTCCATCATGATTTTATACTTCGAGTCAGAATCATTAGGAACACAAAGTCTGGAGTTGACTCGAAGTATTCCTTCTTCATCGATTCTTGCTTCTGAAATAGCACCCTCTTGCACTTTCTTCCTCATACGCATCAGCTCCAGATCTGTAGTTTGAGCAGCTTTAACTTTATCGGTTAAAGTCAGTTCCACTCGTATATTCGCCATCATCACATGGGTCCCTGGAGTCTTTAACTCTATTTCCATCCTTTCCAAGTCATACACAATGGGCCTTTGCATTGACAATAATGGAGTCGTGCCCGCATATGATCTTCTATTCAATGCGTCAGCTACTACGTTCGCTTTTCCAAGATGGTATTGGATGGTATGATCATAATCTTTCAACAATTCAAGCCAACGTCGTTGTTGCATGTTGAGTTCTTTTTGAGTGAAGAAATATTTGAGGCTTTTATGATCCATAAAGATCTCCACTTTCTCCCCATACAAGTAATGCCTCCAAATTTTAAGTGCGAAAATAACAGCTGCCAACTCTAGATCATGAGTAGGATAATTCCTCTCATATTCTTTGAGTTGTCGAGAGGCATAGGCTATGACTTTCCCATGTTGCATGAGAACACATCCTAACCCTTTTCCCGAAGCATCACTGTAGATGACAAATCCCTCCGAGCCAGATGGTATTGTCAGAACAGGTGCTGAAATGAGTCTCCTCTTGAGTTCTTGAAAACTCTTCTCACATTCCTAGTTCCAACCGAATTTTGTATCTTTTTGAGTCAGCTGAGTTAATGGAGTAGCGATTCGAGAAAACCCTTCTACGAATCTCTGATAATAACCAGCTAAGCCGAGAAAGCTACGTACTTCGGTCACTGATTTAGGTTGCTCCCAGCTTTGAATAGCTTCAATCTTTGCTGGGTTAACAGATATTCCATGACTTGATACTACGTGCCCAAGGAATGCTACTTCCTCAAGCCAGAACTCGCATTTCTTCAACTTGGCATAAAGCTTATATTCACGAAGCTTTTGGAGTATCAGCCTCAAGTGTTGCTCATGATCTTCACGGCTTTTGGAATAAATAAGGATGTCATCAATAAAGACAATCACAAAGTGATCCAAATATTCCTGGAATACTCGGTTCATCATATCCATGAAGGCAGCAGGAGCATTAGTCAATCCAAAAGACATGACTAGGAATTCATAATGCCTGTACCGAGTTCTGAAATCCGTCTTTGGAATGTCATTAGTTCTAATCTTAAATTGGTGATATCCCGAACGAAGATCAATTTTTGAAAAAAATTTGGCGCCTTACAACTGGTCAAACAGGTCATCAATATATGACAATGGGTACCTATTTTTGATAGTGACATGGTTCAACTTAGGGGTGAGCATTCGGTTATTAACCAAACCGAATTAACATTTCGATTATAACCGAAAATCGAAGTTGCCTTATTTTGAATATCTGAACAAATAACCGAAATACATGATAACCGAAATTAAAACAAACAGTGGAGATCAGAAACATTCTTATATTATACAAAAATCCCATCGCCGATTGGACATGCGCATACCCACTCCCCGCCGCCGCTTCAAAGATTGAAAGTTCACGATCCCTGATATTCACAGTTGAAGCAGTGACCCTAAGTTAAAGATGATGATTTCCCCAATACAAAAGGTACATTCATAGTTACATTTGTGTTGATTTGAAGTTTTCACGCAACTTCAATGTCACTTTTTGCGCTTTCTCGATTCCTCTCATACTCGGTTCGGATCACAGACCCCGTTTTTTCGCAAAAAATAGCTCCATCACTCTCATATGCAATTTTTTTGCAAAAAACAGCTCCATCACCCTCATCTGCAAATATCTATTGGACCATCATCTCCGACGCACCCTCTTCCATCCTTCTTGGGTCACCCGGATCTGGTTTGAGGTCGCCCGAGGGGTCGCTGGTGTCAGATCTGGGCCAGAGACTTTCTAGTTTCCAAGCAACTGAGCAAGAGTTTCCTAGCAACTGAGCAAGAGTTTCCAAGCAAAAGAGAGAAAAAGAGAGCTGTTTGATTTTAGAGAGAGAAAGGGGATGACTTTTTGTTTTGGGTGGATTTATGTCACAAGCATGAGAGGTGGCACGTGGGTTCCATTACTTCACTATGTAACTATTTCTTCAATTCTTCTAGCTAGCACGAAAAGTGTTAAAAAAAACCGAGTGTTATTCAGTTATTCGGTTAAACCGAATAACTCAAAAGTAATACCCGTATAAACTAACCGAATACCGTAAAAAATTCGGATAAAAATGAATTGTTAAAAATAACCGAATTATTAGAAAATTTTGGTTAAATTATTTTGGTTCGGTTCGGTAATTCAGTTATATCCATTTTTTGCTCAGTCCTAGTTCAACTCCCGATAATCAATACAAAGTCGCATACTCCCATCTTTCTTCTTCACGAATAGAACAGGAGCACCCCAAGGAGACGTACTAGGACGAATGAAACCGATGTCTAACAATTCCTGCAGTTGGGTCTTTAACTCCTGAAGTTCAATAGGAGCCATTCGATATGGGGCTTTAGAAATAGGTTTTGTACCAGGTTCAAGGTCGATACAAAATTTAATTTCACGCTCTGGGGGTAGGCCAGGAAGTTCTTCAGGGAATACGTCAGGAAATTCATTAACAATAGAAATATCATTCAAAACTGACGTATTTTTGTTTAAATATGTAACATGAGCTAAGAAAGCTTGACATCCATTTTTCAATAAACAAATAGCTTTATGGCTTGAGATGACAGTGATTGATTTTAATGGTTTAGTTGCTTGAATTCGCATAATAGGTTGGTTAGGAATATGAAAGCTAACAACCTTACGAAAATAATCAATTTTTGCATAATGAGTAGTTAACCAATCAATCCCTAGAATTACGTCAAATGCAAGTATTTTCAATGAAATAAGATCGATAGGTAATGTGAGGGTACCGATTTGAACCAAACAAGACTTATAAACAGTGGATGTAATGAAGGTTTCTCCCAACGGAGTTTCAATAGATAAGTCAAAGTCTAATTTCTCAGGAGTCAAATTTAAACGTTGAGCGCAAGTAGGAGAAATAAAAGAATGGGTAGAACCGGTATCAAAATTTAAGGTATAGACTTCGCTAGAGTTTATGATAAGCTTACCCATGATGAGCTCGTTTGGGTTCCTTGTTTTCTGGGAGGTCACGAAAAACGCTCTCCCTTGCACTACCGGCTTTGACTTTTCTGGGACGACCTTTGGTGCCTCCTTCCCAGCTGGACTTGTCTTCGGTGAACGACAAATCGGGCTAGGTGACCTTCTCTTCCACAATTGTAACACGCTTTAGATGACATCGCGCAGTTTGGACTGATATGTCCCTCCCCTCCGCATTTGAAGCATATAATAGGTGGTTGTTCTCCTTCCTTAACAACAGGTGATGGTGCTGATGTCTTTCCATTATTGTTGAATCTCCTCTTCTTGAAATGTCCATTCTTATTGTTTTGGCCATGATTACCACCAAAGTGGTTACCATTTTTGGCATGTTGATTCCCTCCATGCTTATTGTCACCGCTTCGATGACTGCTATCACTGGTATTACCATTTTGCTGGCTGCTCTCTTTTGGTTGGGTTGACTCATTATCGCGTTCCAATAACTGAGCCCTATTAACAACATCTGGATACAAACACAGTTTATGAGAGATAAGATATTGACGTATCTCGGGTTTCAAACCTCTTAGAAACATTCGCGTCATTCTCTCTTCATTATCAACCAAATGGGACGCAAACCGGGATAACTTGGCAAACATGGCTTCGTACACGGTCATGTTATTTTGCTCCAGCTTGATGAACTCTACCTCTTTCATGTGATGAATACTTTCGGGAAAGTACTAGTCGTTGAACAGTTCTTGGAACTTCTCCCAAGACATCTTCAATGCGGCAGGTTGAGTACGCTTTACAGATTCCCACAAGTAATCTACCTCTGCCCACAACATGAAGGTCGCAAAGGGAACCTTTTGCTCCTCAGAGCATCCCAGGACATTAAATATCTTGTTGATCTGCTTTATCCACGTCTCCGCCTTAAGTGGTTTTGGCTCACCAAAAAACTCTGGTGGTCCCAGTTCCTTGAACTGCTTAGCGGTGACCGTCCGAGAGTTGCCAGTGTTTTCACCTGCATTTTGTATAGGAGCTTCCCTTGCCTGATGTTGTATGAGTTGCATAAAGCCTCTGAACATTCCATCATTCATCATCTGGTCAGTGTTGTTGTTTGCCTGAGGATTGTCGCCTTCCTGATGCACATTATCCTGATTATTGATCTATGGAGACTCAGCGGTCTCTTGTGCTCCATTGATGTTCTCAACATTCTCGGATGTCATTTTCAAATACTGCCACAAAACAATGGTTAATTAACATATCACATATTATCCCTATACTCTGACCGACCAATTAAATACCAAATAAACTTAGGTAGATCATACTAGCGAAAGAATTCCCCGTCTCTCCCCTCCTAGTTCTTATCTCACATTTCAGCCAGGGATCATGTCCCTAAGTTTTGATACCAACTATGATGCCCCCAAAATAAGTATACATCACCCATCTTGAGTCACCAAATACATGGTACAGAGTACAAATACAATCTTTAATATACAACAAGAGAGCTGTGACTTTAATATACAAATACAGTTTGACTTTTCCCAAAAAAGTCAACTGTTGACTTTTTGACCAAATAGTTAACCCCGGAAAATTTTGTGTTGATAGTCTATTTTTACTAATTTCATCGTTCCAGACTCAAATATCATGTCCGCGTCTCCAAATTCAACTCCGAACTCAACTTCGATTTTTAATAACATTCATCATTAATATTATAACTCACAATATTTAACAACTAGGTCATTCCCAGGAAAGAGGGGGCTTTCCGATAAGGATTTCTCCCTATTGGCGCGCAATTAGATGAAACCTCTCCTTGATAGAACTTCTAGACATTGTAAATATCGTAATTTAATAATATGAATAACTTTGCCATCTCAATTATTGATTTAATAATATAACATATTATGCAGATGATACTGTGACAATATTTGAATCAATAATATGAGAGATATGATGCAGCAATTACTGTAGCAATAATTGAGTATAACTAAGTGACTTTTTACGTAAGCATCAATAATCAATACCGTGTGCTACTATGCAACCACGCGTAATACTGTACTTTTACTACCGAGTAGTTCAACAGTTTTAACTATAAAACTTCCGCCGTTATTTTCATAAAAATATCTTTGTAGTTTTCTCAATCCGACAATAATTCTATTGTGGGGTCCACCACTAATTGTGTCGTCGTATGAATATTCCCTATTAAAACGAATATTCCCTGACCAATCGAATATTATAAAACAACTTGCGTACTTTGTAAAATTTGTAAATATTATCCACAACTATAACATTATATCAAATTCATTCTATAATATTCAAAAATGATATTTATAGAAAAATCATCTTTATTAAAAAGTTGGGGTCTTACAGTGTAGGCACAAACTATGTCCAATTTTTATTTCTTACCAAAAATTCTTTGGATATTTAATGCAACAAGCTGGATTACCAAATCAGGATATTATTAAGTTAACCAATTTTATTGATATGAATCGAATACAGGCTGCTAGATAAATAACAAGATATTCAAGCACAGAAAGCAATCACACGAACACCAGAATTTTTACGTGGTTCAACTACTACCCTCTAGAATAGTAGCCTAATCCACGTCCAATACCAACTAGTATTGGAGACTCACTTTTATTAAACTCTTTCAATTACAATACAAGTTCCAATAATTTGAACAGCTTTGTTCCGTGCACCTATGCACTCTTAAGCACCTATGCTTTCCACAAAAACTTAACTGTAATAAGTTATCAATTCAAACAGGATTAATCACAATAAAGTATTGATTGAGATATAAAAAATATAAGATACACACTAGAGGTCTAATGATCAAGCAATGTATCTCTTACCAACTTAAGGCTCTAGTATGAAATGATATGCAATAAGAATATTACCAGAATATTTTCTATACGTTCTTCGTAGCTGCAATCCTGTTCTTAATGCAATCAATGTCTGTCTCAGTGAAAAACAATTTTGTAGCTTGTATGCAATAAGTTACTATGTATGTTTTTCGTGTGTAATTATGTTAAAGAGCTCAGATTATATAGACCAGTTCTAGGATATTCTTTGTTGCAAAAGGTTTCTTCATTGTGATATTTGATTAAAACACTTTGCACAAATCTTGCCATTCTATATCAATCATGATCTACTCAGCTTGATTTCAATTACAGAAATTCTATTTTCTGAACAATCACGCCATCAGTATTTAAGGCTTAATTGATTTCCATTGCATGGGAGAAAGGCTTGACGCAGATTACTAACAATCCCAATTTTAAAGCCGGAATTTATTACCTTATATGCCCATAAACATTTGTTGGCATGTTTCCATATATCTTAACATGCATTGGTTCGTTAGACTGAATCAATTAAGTTGCTCAAATCGTGAGGTGAGATTATGGCACATGATTTCTGCTATGAGTATGCAACATATGGTTATTTATGCAATTAACCAGTTACCTTAATTAATTTCCTAGATTTAAGACCCTTAATTTATGACGCATGATATGAGCAGCATGATTTGTGCTTACCATAAAATGTCTGCTAGCCGGTGTCCATATATCTTATCAGATATTGGACCATTGGAGATACCCAATCAAATTTCTTAAATCGTGGGATAATATTATGATGCATAACTTATGGTAATTTATTCACCCATATCTTGCTCTACCGTGTGTGTCTATTCAACAAGATTCGATTCCTTATGTTGAGCAAATTTAGTCATGCATATTATGAGCTAGTTAATTAACATGTAACATCAAATATGAATACAAGTATATATGTGCAATGCACATGTCCTAGAGCCTTTTTTTGGATAGTAATAATTGCTAAGATTTTACATATATTCCTAGGACTCAATTTAGCTTTTCTTTCTTCAAAGACATTTTGACTTTGGACCTTCTTCCTTGATGTTCCTGAAATGGTATAAGACATGGTTAGTGAACAAATATGGTCATCATCAAAACATAGGGTGTGACATAAGTCAACAATAATTTTAAGGTTAGATTATTTGGGATTGTTTTTGATATTAGGATGTAACCCTTTAATGGGAAAGATTATTGTTTAAGTTATTTAAATTATGTCTTTATCCTTTGATTTTGGTAGTTAGATGTAATAGTTTTGATAAGTGAACACCAAATCCTGTGGGAATGAAGTACCTAGATTTGGGGGTGTCATAGTATCCAGTCTTCTTCTAAGGTAAGTGATATTATTTTTGTTCAATATTTATAAGGAATAATATTTTCTTTCATACTCTATAGTATGTGAGTAATATTATTTCATCTCGTATTCCTGATTATACCCTTATTTTGTTTAAGTATTGCTTCTATACTCTGTGAAATTAGCAGTATTAAAATTTGCGTTTCATCTGTATCGTTTCACAAGGATATTTTCTGCACATTCTTGTTAAATTTTAAGCTTTTCATGTCGGAGTACTGTCCATGAGTACTATTCATTTATACGGTACTATTCATAAAAGTACTATTCACAAAGTACTATTTATAAAGTACTATTTATGAGTACTATTCACGGGATACTAATCCTGAAGTACTATTCACCCGAGTACTATTCACCTAAAGTACTATTCATGACAACAATTGATTTCTTTTCGGTCTAAATCATTTTTGATACAATATTATTCTTGAATTTTAGTCCACAAACAGTATCATGTTGGCAATTTGAACATTATTGAATTCTGGATAAATTAAATTATAAATCTTTAAAAATTTATCCATTGTTTCTTTTAATTGAATTCTTATATCATTGTCATCATCCTCATGCTTATATTGTGATGAAAGTCATCTTTGGCTTACGTGCATAGATGAACGGTGGATTGGTATGATTATGACCCGGGATAATTCGGTATAATCATGACCCATAATGTTACAAATGATGTGGTAAAAGTCCTCATTGGCCTGTAGTTCATTGATGGACAGTTGTTGGTGTGATTATGACTAGGGATTATTTGGTATAATCATGACCATTGATGATTATATGAATATCCTTGGCCATGGTGCAGGGATGATTCGATGATGTGGTTTATTTATTAAGCTGAGTCTGTAACGATCGAGAAATTTGTAATTTAATTTAAATATTTATTGAATTAAATAAATATTTTAAATAATTTATTTATTGGGGAAAATAAATAATTGATGAATTGTGATGAATTAATTTAGTAACTAAATTGATTAATGTTAATTAAATTGAGTAATAATAATTTTATTTAAAGGATTTAATTTAAGGAAATAATTAAATTAAATCAATTGCTTAATATTTAAGAAAATAATTAAATTAAATGAATTATTTAATTTAAATGAAATAAATAAATTAAATAAAGTGATATTTCTAATTTATTAATTAAATTAGATATATAATTATTTATTAATTATAAGTATAATGATAATAAGATTTTTAATTAATATTATTATTATAAGTTATTTAAATTAACTAAAGGTGTGACACATGAAACTATATAATATAATAATATAAAATAATCTAGTTGTGGGAATTGGTGTATGGCCAAACAAGGCCTTGTGGCCTTTGGTCTAACATAACTAATGAAAACGCATTATTTTTTAACGGAAGAGTACGTGGGAGAGTGGCCATTTTATTTCTACACTTCTTATTTTCTCCTAAGGCTTAAGAGCAGAGTTTTGAGGGAAAGCTTGGAAAAAGATAGAGAAAAAAAACTCTGTGATATTGAGAGTTGGAGAAGGAGGGTTTTGGGATGGCTTTCTATCATCTTTTGCTAGCCAACAATCAAAGAATAAGTTATAACCAATTCTAATTTTTAACTATTGTTTTCTTGAAATTTCTATTGATAGTGGTGTTAGATTGATACACATATATGTATCTATGGTTTATAATCTGTTATTTATCATATATAAGTATTATTTAATGAATAAAGGCATGAAATTGGGTTGTAATAGAAGGATTTCATATAATAGTGTTTTTACATGAAAATTGGCCTTAGAAAGTACCAAATTTTGTGCCCTATATGTGTTGTAATCTATAAATTAAAGTTGAATTGTGTTAATATGTTAAGAAACGAAAGCGGCGCAGTTGGAATCGTGTTAATAGATAGAGAAACGAATTTGTAGTGATCGAATTCGCTAATAGTGTAACATATTATGAAATTTGTAAAATTGGGATTTTAATCATTCAAAATTCAATATGTAAAGTGTTTATGTTGTTATTATGTGGTATTGCATGTTTATAGATGTTATCACAAAGTTTAGTTGCTAGTTTTCAGGTAAATCGATGGTTATTGGAATGGGTTGGGTGGGTAGTCAGCAGAGCAGAGCAGTGCTTCAGATTTGTATATGCATTGCATGCCTTGCTTGTACGTTACCACATACGCAAAAGCAGCGTTGCTTGCTTAATCGGGTTTTCAGTAGTCGAGCACCAAAAGTATGAATTGTGCGGTGCAAGGCAAAGGACAACGCAATTACATGGCCAGTACACTCGAGCCCAGCGGTGAAATGACTTCGCCTATTTGCAGTAAGTCATGTAATGGACTTATGTTAGCTAAGCAATCATGTTAATGATGTTACGACGTATTGTAGACTACAATAGCAGATTGTAATGAGATGTAATACAAAGTGTAAGGATTTTAAGTAATTATTTATATAAGTTATGTAATGAACCAAATATGATATTTTCAAAAGTTAAAGATAAATGATAAGGTTTGTGTTAGTTTATAGTGTGATTTTAGAATCGTTAAGGTGTTAACCAACATGGTTAGATGTTAGGTTAAGGTTGTAACCTAAATGATGGGTTAAACCCATAAAGCTAAATATCCATACAACTAATTGTTATTGCGATTCCAATGTTATGTGTAGGATAATTGGAGAATATTTTACACTTGTGTAGCTTACATACAAGGCAAGTTTCTAAACCCTACCTCTTTATATTGAACAAGTTCCCTAACCTATGCTACTTTATTCAGCAAGGTTTACTTTTTTGTTGTTATGTTATATTTATGCAAGTTTTCTAACTTTATTCTTTTATTAATGAATGCAAGTTCCTAAACTTTTATTGTGAAAGATTATTGATTCTATTCTTATGTACGATTGAATAAACTCTTGTAACCTAATTCGTTACATCGAATGAGTTTCATATTTCCATTTCTTGTCATTGTTATTCAAAACGTATATTGTTCTAATACATTTATTCAAAGGAGATTGTTTTAATTCTTTTGAATATAGTACTTTGCATGTGTATCATGTCCATTCAATTTTATATTGTGGATATCTGATCTTTGACTTTGATAGCCTTGTTCAGTTATACATTCTTGTATTAAACCTTCAAGTAGTAAACAAACCTTTATTGGTTGAATTAATCTATTATTGAATAGTGTTCTAAAATTCTAGAAACACTGATAAGCTAGTTCCAAACTAAACTTACTTTAGTGCGGAAATTCTAAATCCAAACTGAGACGAACAACCCTAACATAGGGGATTTTGTACGTGTAACGTTTAGATGTTTGTGCACAATACATGGTACAAAGGGCTGATTCCCCTAAGTACATTAAGAAGAGTCTGTACAGTCTAAATAACTGTTAAGGTTGAGGTAATAATTCCTAAATACCAGAGACATAGTTCGTGGTTTTAAGACCCTCAGACATTGATTTCGAACTTGTTTTCTATTCTTAATTCGTAGAACAAGTTCATTATTGTTCAGCATTCATTGTTCATTCTCATGTTGTTATCGTAATTACTCTCTATATCAGTGAGCATTTGTTTGCTCACTCTTGCATTTAACACTGCAGCTAAAGTAGAGAAAGTCGATGAGCCATCTACTAGCAAGGGAAAGGGCATAATGTCCAAGTGTTGAAGACTTATGAAAAATTTATTTAAATATTTTGTGTGATGAGACTTGTTTTATTTTACGATGCATTTCGCAACTGATGTAATAAATTTAAGGTTAGATTACCTGGGATTGTTTTTAAGATGATGTAACCCTTTAATGGGAAAGATTATTGTTGAAGTTATTTAAATTATGCCTTTATCCTTTATAATGGGTAGTTAGATGTAATAGTGTTTGATAAGTGAGCACCAAATCCTGTGGGAATGGAGTACCTGGATTTGGGGGTGTCACAGAGTCTCAGCGATTAAGTTGATGAAAAACTTTTTAAATTATAGATGATAGTAGATAACATGCTCTACTTGACTCTTCTAATGGATTGTTTGTTCCGCTGCAATTAAACTTGTTGTCTATTATATGTTATCAGTTTAACACTGTTGAAGGCTAACGATAAATTATTCTTCATTATCTTAGTCATAATATTTCTTACTGGGTTAGTTAATTTCACCCTTTTCTTTCATTGTTCTCTTCAGAAAATGAGAATATAGCTGAGACTAGTAGGGGAACGGAGTGACGATCCAGTTTGTTGCATTAGTTGTGAGACCCCGAATTTTATGAAATAAAAGTATTCAATTTTTTTCTATTTTGGTAAATAGTTAAATTGATAAAAGTTTAAAGTTAAGGGTAATATGTGAAAATTTTTGCAAAGTAAACAAGTTGATATAAAATATTCTTTTTGTCGGGAAATATCCGTACGACGGTACAATCATTAGTGGACCCCACAACGGAATTATTGTCGGATTGAGAAAATGACAAAAATATTTTTATAAAAATAACGACGGATGTTTTACCATTAAAATTGTTGAACTAATCGGTAGTAAAAGTACAATAATACGCGTGGTTGCATAGTAGCACACAGTATTGATTATTGATGCTTACGTGAGAAGTCACTCAGTTTTGTTTTATTAGTATTATTAATGTAATAAAACAGAAAAGCTTTTTATATAAAACAGAATACTTTTATAAAGTTATTCTATAAATAAAATATATTATATTCTATTGTGCATAGTGTTTTGCATAGTAAAATCTTTTTATATAAAAATGTAATACTTTTATAAAGTTATTCTATAAATAGAATATATT
Source organism: Panax ginseng (assembly GCA_020205605.1). Classification (NCBI taxonomy): domain Eukaryota; kingdom Viridiplantae; phylum Streptophyta; class Magnoliopsida; order Apiales; family Araliaceae; genus Panax; species Panax ginseng. The sequence goes on along the minus strand of CM035133.1, from coordinate 24,265,407 downwards.
ATATTTTATTATGCATAGTGTTGTATATAGTGCACAAGATAGTGTTTTGTATAGTAAAATCTTTTTTTATATAAGCAGAATACTTTTATAAAGTTATTCATTTTATTAGATTATAAATAGAATATATTATATTTTATTTAAAAGATTTTGCTTTAAATATGGACCGTCCGATTAAAAGTAAATCAATATGGACCGTTCATGAATTAGTTACTATGTAGTCCATTCTTCTATAAATAGAATCTCATTCCTTCATTATTTCTTACGAATTCACTGAAACTCTATAGAGAGAAACTATAGAGAGAGTTCTTCTTCTGTAATCTCGAGCGTATTTCTTTAGAGTTTAAGAAAGCTTTGAGCGTAGAAGATAGTGCAAGTTTTCTTCAAGTATATTCCCGCCCTACCGGTCGGAATACTCTTCTTTCAAAGGTAAGGGATATTATTTGTTATACCCGTAAGGGGTATTATTTCCTTTGCATTCATGAAGAGAACTTTTGTTATTCCATTCTTTATTATTCTGTTGGAATAACCTGTATATGAGGATTACCGTATACCTGGTGAATTTTATTGTTATTCCATTCTTTATTATTCTGTTGGAATAACTCAGATACGTGGATTCCGTAGACACCGGTGATTTCTATTGTTATTCCATTCTTTATTATTCCGCCGGAATATCCTCGTTAGTCGTCTACGCTACGACCGGGTTCCATTATTTATTATTACGTTGGAATAACTCGTTATCATGCGATCTATCGCATGTATGGTGATTTGTTGTTATTCCATTCTTTATTATTCATTGGAATATCCCGCTCGGTCTTAATTTTCTTTAACTCGTTCCGTTCTTTATTATTACGTTGGAATAACACATGCATCTTTGTCTTTCGCATGCATGGTGATTTCGTTGTTATTCCATTCTTTATTATTACGCCGGAATATCACAATACGTCATCCATTCTGTGGGACTGGTTCCATTATTTATTATTCTATTGGGAATAACATGCATGCGATCTATCACACGCATGGTGAATCCTTCTGTGACACCCCCAAAATAGGTCCAATCCATCCAACCTATTCTGAGTTGCCAAATACATGGTACAGAAAATAACTACAACTTTATTACTACAATTGTCGTGCAAAATATAACAACACATATACTGTGAGTTTTAATACCAACTGTGATTCATGTCCCAACTATGGACAGCACCTCACAGTGATACCTTACATAAAGGTACAATCTAGAACTATTTTAGAAATTAAAATCTTTGGGAAGTGCTCAAGGAAACCTTCGTACATAGGAGGCCATGAATCTAAGTTATGATAGTTATCATATGTCTAGAGAATTATCCTTGGTTGATCCAATAGACCCCAAAGAAAAACGAGAAGATTACTATCATGTTCCTTCCAATGGTGAGTCTTCTCTTGACATATAACTATCTCCACCGTCTGCGATTGAACATTATGTTTCAACCCAACTCCAAGATCATATAGGTAGTGCTCGTAGATATACCCATGCAAGTGGATGTGCACAACCCTTTCTTATGATAATACGAGATTGTATGTCATTAGACATCTTGTATGATAGTGGAAAAACACCCTTCCAAGTTGGGTTCACCTCACCCTATTGTTGTTCACCAAAATCAATTATTAAGTGACGTATAATATACGACACACACATCTTAGGTCCTCAATACAATTATATATTGTATGTCATGCCGTTTTATAATGTGTTGAGAAACTTTGACAATCTCGGACCATCACACTATTCCCATGTTATCCCCGCTCGACCCGGCAACACTCTTATTACCTAAAAGGAATTGTGAAGCAAAAGGATGAGCATAACTAGCTCAGTAAAGAATATCATGACTAAAGATAATTAAATTATCAATAGCATAGCCTTCATCAGTAATAAATTAGAGATTTAGAACATATGGTAGATGATAAAACTTTTCAACCATAGTTGTAGCAGAACGAGCAATCCATTAGAAGAGTCAAATAGACCATAAAGTCTATTATCTTCTCCACATTAAAAGTTCACCAATAATGTTTTATCCCTGTAACATTAATCAACAGTTCCTTTCCATAATCATATGAATAACCCATAATCATAATTGTGATTCTAATTACTCTTCTCATCCAGGACGAAGATAATTTTTATCACCTGTCTTTACCTGAAACATTAAAGATCATGGTTATACCAAATCACATTTCCTATTCAAAATCATACTAATAAGTTCATCTTTACACTACAAGCCAAAAATATTCATTAACAATTCATCTTTGCACTACAGGCCAAAGATATTCAACAACAGGTCATCTTTGCACTACAGGCCAAAGATATTCAACAACAGGTCATCTTTACACTACGGGCCAAAGATATTCAACAACAGGTCATCTTTGCACTACGAGCCAAAGATATTCATCAATAATTCATCTTTGCACTACATGCCAAAGATATTAATATCTCAAAGAAATACATAATCATTTCAGAATTTATATAAACCATAATTATAATCATGTTGATCAATTCACCTTTGCACTTAAGCTAAAAATATTCAATTGTAAATTCAATGGTCATGATCATACTAGTTAACGATTCAACTTTGCACTACTGGCCAAAGAGAACACATAGTCACGATCATACCAATAATATACCCATCTTTACACTCAAGTCAAAGAGAAATTTCTTCACCAGGATTATAAAAATGTTATATATGATAATAAAAACAATATTATCAAAACATGGATTTAATTTCAAGAGTAAGATTCATAAATCAACGATAATTTGGTCAGAAAAAGAAACCAATTTTGTCGTGAATAGTAACTCATGAATAGTAACTCATGAATAGTAACCCCGACATGAAAAAGGTAAAAATTCCACGGTAAAATCCATAGCAATATTTCAGTATAATGATATTGAGAGAATAACATTTCTTAAACTTATAAACAATTTATTTTAATTGTTTACACTTTACTAAATAATGCATTTAATCATTCTAAAATGTCAAACTCATAGATTTCATCACCAATAACCAAAACCCTCATAAAAAAATCTGCATATACATTATATAGGATTCTCAAGCCATAAAATCCTATTTTCCAATTTTCTTACTTCACACAACATATTTAATTTATTTACTAATAACTAGACCATTTTCATGAAAAATACCAAATCAGTTCCAAAAATATTTCTTTTCTGGGATTTAGTAGAATATAGTCCCATATTGAACATATATTTTTCTTGGAATTTTTAAAATTCATTTACTATTTTCATATGGCCAAAACTGCCAAATATTTAGACATTTATCATAAATTGTACTTTTATCCAACAATTCTGAAATTTTTAGGGTATACTGATATTATATAGATGTACTCCCAATAAAAATTTCATCAATTTTGGAGTTAACCACAAGGAGTTATAAGGGTTTACTTTTAAAATAGTCTTTTCTCATAAAATCCATAACTCCTAATCTATACATCCAAAAATCGTCATTTTTGGACACAATCAACAAAACTCATCAAATTATCATTTCAAATTTTTCTAGAATTTTTGAAGGTTCAAAATTTTGAAACTGAAAAACATAATAACCCTTAAAATCCCTTACCTCGAGAGAGCAGTACTTCTGACTGGAATATCAGATGTAAAGCCGAAGGAAACTTCCATTGAATAGCAACTCTCAAAGTATCTAAATACTCCAAAAATATGCTTGATAATATAGAGAGAGAAAACTTATGTTTCTGGTGTAATTTTCAATTCTAACATAAGCACCTATTTATAGGAAAATGCTAGAACACTAAAGGAGACTAAATTAATAAAATATTAATATATCTTTTTCCTCATTCTACACCCACTCTTGCTGAAAAATCTGAGCAGCCAACATTGAAATCAATTCAGCACATTTGAATAACAAAGGACAAAAGTGGGGCCCACCCATTTTTAATAAAAACATTTTAATTCCCGAAACTTCAACAATTCGTAGAAAATAGCCTGTTTATCAGAAAAATACAAATTTTATGTCCATTCCACGCGAAATCAAATTCTCTACAACTTTGTAGCTTTAAGTTTTTCAAAATTCCAAACCAAAAATATCTGAAATCCACAAACGGAAGATTTTTAACACCTCTTAAAATTCATAACAAATCATACGTTCATTTTTAACGGTTCAAAATTTGTGGACATATACTCAACTCATATATGTATAACATTCCAAAAATCACAACAATCCAACGGTCGGATTAAAATTATAACTCACGCAATAGAGCTTTAAGAACATCAATTTGATCTTTTAATACCTCTGATCCGACAAAATACTGATAAAACACCTCAACGTTAATTCCTTCATTTATAACCACATAAATAACTCCATCATTTATATCCACATCAAATAAATATTTCCTTATCATATAAATAAATAAATAATTATTCACAAATAATATTACAGAATCACAATAATGACAACCAGGTAGTTCCCAGGAAAGAGGGGGCTTTCCAATAAGGATTTCTCCTTACTGGCGCGTAATTAGGTGACCAAACCTCTCCTTGACAGAATTTTCTAGACATTACCAATAATGCTATCTAATAATATTATTCAAATAATATGAATTATTGATCTGATAATGGAAAATACTGTGCAGTGACAATTATTAAAACAACAATAATATAAAATATCAACGCACCAATTATTGAATTAATAAAATAAAATATTGAATAAAGAATTATCGTAACAATTATTGAGTAGTGGCTTTCTCACGTAAGAATCAATAATTCAAAATACATCTCGCATGCAATACCTGGTGTGCTATTGTGCAACCACGCCAGACATCGTATTTTAACCACGGGTATTATTCAAAGGTGTTATAACAGTAATAACTACGTCGTTATTTAAAAAAAACTCAAACTTGTCTTTTTCTTAATCCGACAATTATTCTCTTATGGGGCCCACAAATGACTGCGCCGTCGTACGAATATTCTCGACAAAAAGAATATTCCACGACCAAACGAATATTCCCCAACAGAAATGAGTATTTTATAACCACTTACGTATTTTGAAAATTTTATATATATCACCCTTAACTTTAATTTTTTTTTATCAATTTAACCATTTACTAAATAGGAAAATTGAATACTTTTATTTCATAAAATTCGGGGTCTTACACCTTCTGTTATTCCATTATTTATTATTCTGTTAGAATAACCTATCTATGTTGATTACCACATGCATGGTGAATGATCCTTTGTATTTCATTCCTTATTAAATTGTGTAAATAATCTGTTTACGTGGATTATGATGAAAGTCATAATAAAAGCATTGGACTGATGAAAATCATGGGTATATGTGATATTAGTAAGTGTTATGATGAGTTATGTTGGTTATTATGTAAAAACATGAAAGTATCTTAGAAATCACAAAGGGTTGAAAAATCAAATTTTGGTGAAAATGGAATATGAAATTTAATTGACCATATCTCCTATTCTATTTTGAATTTTTGAGTGTAGTCAATTTCTAGAGTTAGATCTATGAGTTTCCTAACTTATCCAACTGGAATCACTGGAAAAGGTGTTGTAGATTTTCGTGGGGACTGATTTTAGCAAAGCACGAAAAACTGAAAAATGGAAAATAGCTACTGTTCATATATTTAAAAGGACTGTTTTGGCCACTTAATTTATGAGAAAACTTCTGGCCTTATGGGACATGAAAGTATATGGTATACAGTACCTCCTGTCCAAAAATGAGCTCATTCTGACTTAAAATGAGCAAGTTATGACCATTTCAATATTTAGGTTTTTCTGACGAAAAATGCTATAACTTAGGAGTTCTATAACTCGGAATGACCATAAAATTTAAACTGGAAGCTCACGTTAACATGTGTAAGATCCTGCCAAGATTTGGGAATTTCTGGAGTTAACCTTGGGGTAGCTAATTTCTTAAAAAATTAATTAGAAATTGATTTTGGAAAAATAGTAAATGAATTTTAAAAATGTCGAGAAAAATATATGTTCAATATGGGACTATATTATGCAAAATCCCAGAAAAGAATAATTTTTGGGACTGATTTGGTATTTTTCATGAAAATGGTTTAGTTACGAACATATGAGTTAAATATGTTATGTGAAGTTGAAGAATTGGTAAATAGGATTTTAGGGCTTGAAAATCCTATATAAAGTGATTATTGGTGATGAAATCTTATGAGTATGGCATTTTTAAATGATTAAATGCATTATTTAGAAAAGTGTAAGCAATTAAATGAAATTGTCTATAAGTTTAAGAAGTGATTAAAATATTGTTATAATATTAACAATATTAGATTATGATTTTATTAAGTGATTGATAATGTTTGGATAAATTTAAAGTCTTTAATATTTATCCTTGATTTAGTTTGATTATTGCTTATAATATTGTCATCATCCTCATATTTATTATATTATGCTGAAAGTCATCTGTGGCCTGTAGTGCATAGATGGACTTCGTATGATTATGACCAGGAATTATTCAGTATAATCATGACCATAATGTTACAAATGATGTGGTAAAAGTCCTCATTGGCCCGTAGTGCATTAATGGACAGTTTTTGGTATGATTATGGCTATGGATTCTCTTCGGCCAAGGGTGCAAAGATGAATTGTTTTATAGCATGATTAGGACCGTTGATGAAAACACGATTATCTTTGGCCCGTAGTACATGGATAATTCGTGGTCGTGATACTAAAGAATATCCTTGACCTGTAGTGCAGGGATGATTCGATGATGTGGATTAATTATTGAGCTGAGTCTCAGCAATGAAATATTAATTCATGGATGTGATAATAAAGAATATCATTAGCCTGTAGTGCAGGGATGATTCGATGATGTGGATTAATTATTGAGCTGAGTCTCAGCAATGAAATATTAATTCATGGATGTGATAATAATGAATATCTTTGGCCGTGGTGCGAAGACGATTTAATTAGTATGATTATGATCAGAAATTGTGATTTGGTATAACCATGATTTTTGATGTTTCAGGTGAAGTAGGTGATGAAAATTATATTCGTCCTGTGTGTGAAAAGGAATTCAGAGTCACAATTATGAATATGAGTTATTCATATGATTATGGACAGGAATTGTTGATTGATGTTACAGGGATAAAACATTATTGGTGGATTTTTAACATGGAGAAGATAATAGGCCTGATGGTCTATTTGACTCTTTTAATGGATTGCTCGTTCCGCTGCAACTATGGTTGAAAAGTTTTATCATCTACCATATGTTCTAAATCTCTGAGTTATTATTGATGAAAGCTATTGATAATGTAATTATCTTTAGTTATGATATTCTTTACTGGGCTAGTTGTGCTCACCTTTTTGCTTCACAATTCCTTTCAGGTAATAAGAGTGTAGCTGGGTCAAGCGGGGATAACAAGGGAATAGAACGGTGGTCTATAGCTGTTGAGGTTCTCCCTAAATAATATGGAAATAATTTTATTGAGAACTTTAGATAAGTGTGTCGTATTGTATACATCATTTGATATTTAATTTTGGTGAACCAAATAGGGTGAGGTGAACCCAACTTTGGAAGGGTATTTTGCCACTATCATACAAGATGTCTAATGACATACAACCTCGTGTTGAGACCCCAGATTTTATGAATAAAGATTTAATTTTCTCGAAATATTTTTTTTATTATTATGGTGTGGATTTGATATAATGTTATAGTTGTGGGTAATATTTATAAATTTTGAAAAGTATGCAAGTTGTTATATAATATTCGATTAGTCGGGAAATATTCGTTTTAACATGGAATATTCGTACGATGGCACAATCATTGGTGGACCCCACAACGGAATTATTGTCAGATTGAGAAAATGACAAAAATATTTTTATGAAAATAACGGCAGAAGTTTTACCATTGATACTGTTGAACTACTCGGTAGTAAAAGTACAGTAATACGTGTGATTTCATAGTAGCACACGGTATTAATTATTGATGTTTACATGAGAAGTCACTCAGTTTTGTTCAATTATTGCTACTGAGAGTTCTTTGATAGTATCTCACATTATTTGATTCAATTATTGTTGATTTATATATATATATATATATATATATATAAGTTTTGTTTTTATTAGTATTATTAATATAATAAAATAGAAAAGCTTTTTTATATAAAAATGTAATACTTTTACAAAGTTATTCGTTTTATTAGGCTAATAGTAAAATCTTTTTATATAAAAATGTAATACTTTTATAAAGTTATCTATTTTATTAGACAATAATTAGATTATATTATATTTTATTATGCATAGTGTTTGTATAGTGTTTTGCATAGTAAAATTTTTTTTATATAAAACAAAATACTTTTATAAAGTTATCTGTTTTATTAGACAATAATTAGATTATATTATATTTTATTATGCATAGTATTTGCATAGTGTTTTGCATAGTAAAATCTTTTTATGTAAAACAGAATACTTTTATAAAGTTATTTGTTTTATTAGATTATAAATAGAATATAGTATATTTTATTTAAAAGATTTTGCTTTAAATATGGACCATTCGATTAAAAGTAAATCAATCTGGACCGTTCATGAATTAGTTACTATGTAGTCCATTCTTCTATAAATAGAAGCTCATTCCTTCATTATTTCTTACGAATTCACTGAAACTCTAGAGAGAGAAACTATAGAGAGAAAGAAGAAAAGTATTCTACTACTTCACTACTTCGATATCAAGTTTCTTTTACGGTAAGGGATATTATTTGTTGTACTCGTAAGGGGTATTATTTCTTTTGTATTCATGAAGAGAACTTCTGTTATTCCATTCTTTATTATTCTGTTGGAATAACCTGTATACGCGGGCTACCCTAAACTTGGTGAAATTCTTCTGTTATTCCATTCTTTATTATTATGTTGGAATATCCTGTCTGTGCGTTTTACGCCGAACCTGGTTCCATCTTTATTATTCTTTTGGAATATCATGTATGTACGTTTTACGCCGGACCTGGTTCCGTCTTTATTATTTTGTTGGAATATCCTGTCGATGCGCATTTCACCTGACCTGGTTCCGTTATTTAGTATTCGGTTGGAAAAACCTGTCTATGCGAACTACCGCATGCATGGTGATTTCTGTTGTTATTCCATTCTTTATTATTATGTTTGAATATCCTGTCGGTGCGTATTACGCCTGACCTAGTTTTGTTATTTATTATTCTATTGGAATAACTTGTCTATGCGAAGTACCGCATGCATGGTGATTTCTTTTGTTATTCTATTCTTTATTATACTCAGTTGGTTATAGCTTTGACTTCTATACTCCATGAAATTAGTGGAATATCCTTGATATTTGCTTCATCCAGTATCTTCTCATGAAAATATTCTTTTGAGCATTCTTGAATTTTACTCTACAAAGAAGTATCATGTTGACAATTTGAACGTTATTGGTTCCTGGATAAATTAATTCTTGAACTTGTTTTATTGAATTATTATGTCATTGTCATCATCCTCAGGTTTATATTATGTTGAAAGTCATCTGTGGCATGTAGAGATGGACATGGTATGATTATGACAAGGGATTATTCAGTATAATCATGACCGTAATGTTATAAATGATGTAGAAAAAGTCCTCATTGGCCCGTAATGCATTGATGGACAGTTTTTGGTATGATTATGGCTAGGATTCTCTTCGGCCAAGGGTGCAAAGATGAATTGTTTTATGTCATGATCAAGACCATTGATGAAAACACGATTATATTTGGCCCGTAGTGCATGGATAATTCGTGGTCGTGATACTAAAGAATATCCTTGGCCTGTAATGCAGTGATGATTTGATGATGTGGATTATTTATTGAAATTTGAGTCTCGTGATAAAAGTGATGAAAAACCTTTTAAATCATAAAAGATAGTAGATTTTATTTCTCTTGACTCTTTTAATGGATTGCTTGTTCACTGCAGCTTAAACTTGATGTCTATTATATTTTATCGGTTTAGCATCTTTGTTGAAGACTAATGATAATTTATTACGCATTATCTTAGTTATAATATTTCTTCTTGGGCTAGTTGAGGTCACCCTTTCTTTCCTTTTTTCTTCTTGAAATGAGAACGTAGCGGGACTAGTCGGGGAACGGAGTGACGGTCCAGATGATAGTATTAGTAGTTCTCACTATTCTGTTAAATAGTGTGACAATAAATGTAATGCGGACTTATTCTGAGAGTGGATATTGTCTAGAAGACAATATTTGTATTAAAACTCACAGGTCTTTTGTTGTATATTAAAGATTGTATTTGTATTCTGTACCATGTATTTGGCGACTCAGAATAGGTGATGTATACCTATTTTGGGGGCGTCACAATTGGTATCAAAGCTTAGGGATATGATCCCTGGCAAAGATGTGAGACAAGAACTAGGAGGGGAGAGACAGGGAATTCCTTCGCTAGTATGACCTACCTAAGTTTATTTGATATTTAATTGGTCGGTCAGAGTATATGGATAATATGTGATATGTTAATTAACCCTTGTTTTTTGGCAGTGTTTGAAAATGGCATCTGAGAATGTTGAGAACATCAATGGAGCACAGGAGACCGTTGAGTCTCCACAGATCAATAATCGGGATAATGTGCAGCAGGATGGCGATAATCCTCCCGTAAACAACAAAGATCGATCAATTGATGAAACGACGATGACGTTTATGAGCTTTTTAGAATTCATGCACCATCAGGCGAAGGCGGCTCCTGTTCATAATGCAGGAGGAAACAATGGCAACCCACGGTTGGTCATCGCTAAGCAGTTCAAGGAACTAGGACCACCAGAGTTTTTTGGAGAGCCAAAATCACTTAAGGCGGAGACGTGCATGAAGCAAATCAACAAGATATTTGATGTCTTGGGATGTTCCAAGGAGAAAAAGGTTCCCTTTGCCACCTTCATGTTGCGTGCAGAGGCAGATTACTAGTGGAAATCAATAAAACGTACTCAACCTGCCGCACTGAAGATGACTTGGGAGAAGTTCCAAGAATTGTTCAACGATAAGTACTTTCCCGAAAGTATTCGTCACTTGAAAGAGGTAGAATTCATCAAGTTGGAGCAAAACAACATGACCGTATCGCAGTACAAAGCCAAGTTTGCCGAGTTGTCCCGGTTTGTGTCCTATTTGGTTGATAATGAGGAGAGAATGACGCGAATGTTTCTAAGAGGTTTGAAACCCAATATACGTCAATATCTTATCTCTCATAAACTGTGTTTGTATTCAGATGTTGTTAATAGGGCTCAGTTATTGGAGCGCGTTAATGAGTCAACCCAACCAAAAGAGAGCAGCCGGCAAAATGATAATACTAGTGAGAGCAGTCATCGAAGCGGTGACAACAAGCGTGGAGGGGATCCACAGGCCAGAAATGGTAACCACTTCGGTGGTAATCATGGCCAAAACAATAAGAATGGAGGACATTTTAAAAAGAGGAGATTCAACAAGGATGGAAAGACGTCGGAATCAACACCCGTTTTAAAGGAAGAAGAACGACCACCGGTCGTATGTTTCAAATGCGGACAGGAGGGACACATCCGTCCAAACTGTACGCAGCAATCTAAAGCGTGTTTTAATTGCAAAAGAGAAGGTCACCTAGCTCGATTTTGTTGTATGGTGAAGTCAAGTCCAGCTGGAATATTGATGCCAAAAGATGTCCAAGACAAGTCAAAGCCGGTAGTTTAAGTGAGAGCATTTTTTTTCGTGACGAAGAACCTGAATAAAATTATCACGGGTAAGTTAATCATAAGCTCTTGCGAAGTCTATACCGTGTTAGATACCGGTTCTACTCACTCCTTTATTTCACCTAGTTGTGTTTAATGTTTAAAGTTAACTCCGGAGAAGTTAGACTTTGATATATCTGTTTAAACTCAGTTGGGAGAAACCTTCGTTACCTCCACTATTTATAAATCTTGTTCAAATCAACACTTTCACGTTACCTTTTGATCTTATCTCTTTGAAAATACTTGCATTGATGTGATTTTTGGAAACGATTGGTTAACTACTCATCATGATTTTCGTAAGGTTGTTAGCTTTTATATTCCTAACCAACCTATTATGCGAATTCAAGCAACCAAACCACTAAAGTCAATCAATGTCATATCAAGCCATAAGTAAAGAGCCCCGAGCCTTTCGCTATGACTTCCTTGTGTGGAATGCACCGAAGCCAGACTTTCTGTAGGCGACGTCGTGAATGACGATGGCAAGTTTATAGGTATCAATGTGACGTGCTATCCAAGTCTTGGATGAGGGTTACAGTTTTGAATGATATTTCTATCGTTAATAAATTTCTTGACGTATTCCTGAAGACTTCTTAGCCTACCCTAGAGCGTGAAATCGAATTTTGTATTGACCCCAGTACAAAACCCATTTCTTAAACCCTCAAATATTTCTTCAACTAAAATAAACGTATCATGCGCCAAAGACGTTGGCTCGAGCTGTTGAAGATTACGATCGTACCATTCAATATCATCGTGGAAGAGCGAACGTGGCAGCTGACGTGTTGAGTAGAAGATCATATGCGTTTACGAGTACGATGTTGTTAACACAAAGACTCATTTCGTATAACTTACAAATGATGAAGATAGAGTTAAAGACTCTCGAGACCCACATGAAGATAACGAATATACGAGTAGAATCGACTTTAATCGATAAAGTTAAAGTCGAGCAAGCTACAGATCCGGAGCTGATGAATACTAAGAAGAAGGTTCAAGAGGGCATTATTTTAAAAGCAAGAGTTGCTAAAAAGAGGAAATCTCAACCCTCGATTTAATTGGCCCATTTAAAATCCTCGATTAAGTAGGACCTGTGGCTTATAAACTCATTTTACCGCCAAGTATATCGCGTGCTCATAACGTTTTTAACGTATCGATGTTACGTAAATATGTGGATGACCCGAACCACATTATTAATTTAGAACCGGACGAGATAGCGGATGATTTAACGTTTGAGGAGATACGTGTTAAAATCTTGGATAAGAAGAATCGTATTAAACACTCAAAGGTTATACCTCAAGAGTTAGAATCTGAAATGAAGTCAAGGTATCCTCACATTCAAAGATACCGAGAATCGTCACGTAAATTTCGAGGGAGAAATTTCATAAGGAGGGGAGATTGTGAGACCCCATATTTTATGAATAAAGATTTAATTTTCTCGAAATATTTTTTTTTATTATTATGGTGTGGATTTGATATAATGTTATAGCTGTGGGTAATATTTATAAATTTTGAAAAGTATATAAGTTGTTATATAATATTTGATTGGTCGGAGAATATTCGTTTTAATAGGAATATTAAATGCAACGACAAAGACAATCATTGGTGGACCCCACAACAGAATTATTGTCGGATTGAGAAAACGACAAAAATATTTTTATGAAAATAACGATGGAAGTTTTACCGTTGATACTATTGAACTACTCGGTAATAAAAGTATAGTAATACGCGTGGTTGCATAGTAGCACACGGTATTAATTATTGATGTTTATGTGAGAAGTCACTCAGTTTTGTTCAATTATTGCTAAAGTAGTTGCTGCATAGTATCTCACGTTATTTGATTCAATTATTGTTGATTGTTATATATATATATATATTATATAAGTTTTATTCTATTAGTATTATTAATGTAATAAAATAGAAAAACTTTTTATATAAAACAGAATACTTTTATAAAGTTATTCGTTTTATTAGGCTAATAGTAAAATCTTTTTATATAAAACAGAATACTTTTATAAAGTTATCTGTTTTATTAGACAATAATTAGATTATATTATATTTTATTATGCATAGTGTTTGCATAGTGCCTGCATAGTATTTTGTATAGTAAAATCTTTTCATATAAAACAAAATACTTTTATAGAGTTATACATTTTATTATACAATAATTAGATTAGATTATATTTTATTATGCATCTTTGTTTGCATAGTATTTTGCATAGTAAAATCTTTTTATATAAAAACAGAATACTTTTATAAATTTATTCGTTTTATTAGATTATAAATAGAATATAATATATTTTCTTTAAAAGATTTTTCTTTAAATATGGACCGTCCGATTAAAAGTAAATCAATCTGGACCGTTCATTAATTAGTTACTATCTGATCCATTCTTCTATAAATAGAAGCTCATTCCTTCATTATTTCTTACTTAATTCTTTGAAACTCTAGAGAGAGAAACTATAGAGAGAAAGAAGAAAAGTATTCGCTACTTCACTACTCCGATATCAAGTTTCTTTTACGGTAAGGGATATTATTTGTTGTACTCGTAAGGGGTATTATTTCTTTTGTATTCATGAAGAGAATTTCTGTTATTTCATTCTTTATTATTCTGTTGGAATAACCTATATACGCGGACTACCCTGTACTTGGTAAAATTCTTACGCTATTCCATTCTTTATTATTACATTGGAATATCCGTCATGCACGCGTTTCTGGGACCTAGTTCCATCTTTATTATTACGTGGAACATCCTATCGGTCGGTGTAATTTTTCCCGACCTAGTTACATTATTTAGTATTACATTGGAATAACATGTCTACATCGTAATACCGCATGCATGGTGATTTTGTTGTTATTTCATTCTTTATTATTACATTGGAATATCCACATCGCATGCGTATTATGCCCGAATTCGGTTTTGTTATTTATTATTTTGTTGGAATAACTTTTATACATGAAATACCGCATGCATGGTGATTTCTTTTGTTATTCCATTCTTTATTATACTCAGTTGGTTAAAGCTTTGACTCCTATACTCCATGAAATTAATAGAATATCCTTGATATTTGCGTTTCATCCAGTATCTTCTCATGGAAATATTCTTTTGAGCATTCTTGAATTTTACTCTACAAAGAAGTATCATGTTGACAATTTGGACGTTATTGGTTCCTGGATAAATTAATTCTTGAACTTGTTTTATTGAATTATTATGTCATTGTCATCATCCTCAGGTTTATATTATGTTGAAAGTCAACTGTGGCATGTAGTGCATAGATGGACTTGGTATGATTATGACCAGGGATTATTCGGTATAATCATGACCGTAATGTTATAAATGATGTAGAAAAAGTCCTCATTGGCCCGTAATGCATTGATGGACAGTTTTTGGTATGATTATGGCTATGGATTCTCTTCGGCCAAGGGTGCAAAGATGAATTGTTTTATGGCATGATCAGGACCGTTGATGAAAACACGATTATATTTGGCCCGTAGTGCATGGATAATTCGTGGTCGTGATACTAAAGAATATCCTTAGCATGTAATGCAGTGATGATTTGATGATGTGGATTATTTATTGAGCTGAGTCTCAGCGATAAAAGTGATGAAAAAACTTTTAAATCATAAAAGATAATAGATTTTATTCTCTATTTGACTCTTTTAATGGATTGCTTGTTCCGTTGCAGTTAAACTTGATGTCTATTATATTTTATCAGTTTAACACTGTTGAAAACTAATGATAATTTATTCTGCATTATCTTAGTCATAATATTTCTTACTGGGCTAGTTGAGCTCACCCTTTTTTTCACTGTTCTCTTGAGGAAATGAGAGCGTAGTCGGGACTAGTCTGGGAGGCGAGTGAGCGGTCCAGATGATAGTATTAGTAGTCCTCACTATTCTGTTAAATAGTGTGACAATAAATATAATGAGGACTTATTCTAAGAGTGGATATTATCTAGAAGATAATATTTGTATTAAAACTCACAGCTCTTTTGTTGTATATTAAAAATTGTATTTGTATTCTGTACCATGTATTTGGCGACTCAGAATAGGTGATGTATACCTATTTTTGGGGCGTCACAGTTGTGCACATCCACTTGCTGAGTATATATACGAGCACTACCTATATGATCTTGGAGTTTATTTGAAATATAATTTTCACTTGGGAGGCAGTGGAGTTATTTATATGTCAAGAGAAGACTCACCATTGGAAAGAAGATGATAGTTGTGACGCCCCCAAAATAGGTCCACACGACCAATTCTGAGTCGCCAAATATCACACTATAAAAATCAAATACATACTTTATTTATACAACTGTTGAACTGTCGTACAGAGTACAACAACAGTTAACTGTGAGTTTTAATACAATATAGTCTCGTAGACAGTAGCCAAACTCAAATTGTTACAATGCCATATAAAATACAGCAGCAAATATTTTAAGTCCCCAAAGAAGAACGAGAAGATTACTATCATATTCATTCTAATGAGGTTCACTTTTGATGCTTTCAAGGTCGGGTTCTCATCACCTTATTGTTGTTCGCCAAAATCAATTATTAAGTGACGTATAAAATACGACACACACATCTTAGGTCTTCAATACAATTATCTGTTATATGTCACGCCGTTTTATAATGTATCGAGAAACTTCGACAATCTTAGACCATCACACTATTTCCCTGTTATCCCCGCTCGACCCAGCTACACTCTTATTACCTGAAAGGAATTGTGAAGCAAAAGGGTGAGCACAACTAGCCCAATAAAGAATATCATGACTAAAGATAATTACATTATCAATAGTTTTCATCAATAATAACTCAGAGATTTAGAACATATGGTAGATGATAAAACTTCTCAACCACAGATGCAGCGAAACGAGCAATCCATTAAAAGAGTCAAATAGACCATCAGGTCTATTATCTTCTCCATGTTAAAAGTCCACCAATAATGTTTTATCCCTGTAACATCAATCAACAATTCTTGTCCACAATCATATGAATAACTCATATTCATAATTGTGATTCTGAATTCCTTTTCGCACCCAGGACGAAGATCATTTTCATCACCTATCTTCACATGAAACATTAAAAATCATGATTATACCAAATCACAATTCCTGCTCATAATCATACTAATAAATTCATCTTTGCACTACAGCCAAAGATATTCAACTGTAAAACCAATAATGATGAGACTCAGCTTAATAAATAATCCACATCATCGAATCACCCCTGCACTACGGCCAAGGATATTCGTTAATATCACATCCATGAATTATCCATGCACTACGACCAAGGATATTCATTATTATCACATCCATGAATTAATATTTCATTGCTGAGACTCAGCTAAATAATTAATCCACATCATCGAATCATCCCTGCACTACAGGCCAAGGATATTCTTTAGTATCACGACCACGAATTATCCATGTACTACGGGCCAAAGATAATCGTGTTTTCATCAACGGTCCTAATCATGCTATAAAACAATTCATCTTTGCACCCTTGGTCAGAAGAATCCATAGCCATAATCATACCAAAAGCGTCCATCAATGCACTACGGGCCAATGAGGACTTTTTCCACATCATTTGTAACATTACGGTCATGATTATACCGAATAATCCCTGGTCATAATCATACCAAGTCCATCTATGCAGTACAGGCCACAGATGACTTTCAACATAATATAAGCATGCGAATGATGACAATGATATAAACCTTAATCCAACGAAAATAAGGATAAATATTAGAGACTTTAAATTTATCCAAATATTATCAATCACTTAATAAAATCATAATCTAATATTTATAACAATATTTTAATCAATTCTTAAACTTATAAACAATTTAATTTAATTATTTACACTTTACCAAATAATGCATTTAATCATTCAAAAATGTCATACTCATAAGATTTCATTACCAATGATAAAATTATTCATCAAAAATCTGCACATACCTTATATAGGATTTTCAAGCCCTAAAATCCTATTTACCAATTCTTCAACTTCATATAACATATTTAACTCATATGTTCGTAACTAAACTATTTTCATGAAAAATACCAAATCAGTCCCAAAAATTATTCTTCTCTGGGATTAGGCAGAATATAGTCCCATATTGAACATATATTTTTCTCGGAATTTTTTAAAATTCATTTACTATTTTTCAAAAATCAATTTCTAATTAATTCCTTAAGAAATTAGCTACCTTAAGTTTAAGTCCAAAAATTCCCAAATCTTGGCAGAATCTTACACATGTTAACGTGAGTTTCTAGTTTAAATTTCATGGTCATCGGAGTTATAGAACTCCAGTTATAGCGTTTTTCGTCGAAAAAACCTAAATATTGAAATGGTCATAACTTGCTCATTTTAAGTCGGAATGAGCTCATTTTTGGACAAGAGGTACTTTATACCATATACTTTCATGTCCCAAAAGGCTAGAAATTTTTTCACAAATTAAGTGGCCGAAACAGTCCTTTTAAATTTTTGGGCAGTAGTATTTTTCTCTTTGTCAGGTTTTGACTCCTTTGCTAAAAATAGTCCACACGAAAATCTACAATACCTTTTCCAGTGATTCCACTTAGATAATTTATAAAACTCATAGATCTAACTCTAGAACTTGACCTCACTCAAAAATTCTAAATATAATAGGAGATACGGTCAATTAAATTTCATGTTCCATTTTCCATTTTCACCAAAATCTAATTTTTCAACCCTTTGTGATTTCTAAGAAACTTTAATGTTTTCACATAATAACCAACATAACTCATAATAACACTTACTAATATCACATATACCCATGATTTTCATTAGTCCAATGCTTTTATTATGACTTTCATCATAATCCACGTAAACAGATTATTTCCATAATTTAACAAGGAATGAAATACAAAGGATCATTCACCATGCATGTGGTAATCCACATAGACATGTCATTCCAACAGAATAATAAAGAATGGAATAACAGAAGGATTCACCATGCATGCGATAGAGTCGCCGCATGAAGATGGAGTTATTCCCAATGTAATAGTAAAGAGCGGAACCAAGTCCCGTAAAGCGCATGCACAGGGATATTCCATGAGAATAATAAAGAGCGGAATCGAAGTCCCGCCAGAAGCGCATGCATGTGAGGATATTCCAACAGAATAATAAAGAATAGAATAACAACAGAAATCACCATGCATACGATAGACCGCACAGATTGGTTATTCCAATATAATAATTAATGGAACCAGGTCAGGCGTAATACGCACCGACAGGATATTCCGACAGAATCATAAAGAACGGAATAATAGAAGAATTTCACTATGTATGTGGTACTTCGCATAAACAGGTTATTCCAACATAATAATAAAGAATGGAATAACATAAGTTCTCTTCATGAATACGAAAGAAATAATACCCCTTACAGGTATAACAAATAATATTCTTACACAATAATGATATCCCTTACCTTAGAAAGAAACTGAATACTGGAGTAGAGAGGTAGCAGACTTCTCTTTTTCTTTCTTTCTATAGCTTCTCCCTCTAAAATTTATCTATAATAATTGCTCTATAGCTTTTGTGAATTGGTGAGAAATGAAGAAGAATGATCTTCTATTTATAGGAAAACATAGTTTCGATAATTGCACGTTTTAGGGCTCGAAATATTATAGTACAATACCTTCATCTTTTCCTTTATTTTTAATTTAGTCCTGCAAGTATTATCAAACTTGCACCACCTCCCCTAATAGTAAATCATGTGACTCAATAGTTCTAGACATGTGAAAATACGATTTACAGTATAGTACCTCCATATATACCTCCATTTTTAACTTAGTCATGTAAGTATTATCAATCTTGCACCAACTCCCCTAATAGTAACAAGAATGTGAATTGATAGTACACACATGTGAACAAATAGTTATAATCATATGAATTAATAGCAATCAATTGCTCATTTATCCGGTTAATTACCCGACTGGTCAATATAACTTCCAGACATCAATTATTATCAAAATAAATATCGATTTTCACTAACACTAATAATTCCAACACAATGGAACTATTTTTATCAATAATATAAAATTTAAAATTTCAAAGTTTGACTTTTCCCGAAAAAGTCAACAGTTAACTTTTTGACCAAAAAGTCAACCCCAATTTTTTTTTTGTTTATAGTCTATTTTTACTAATTTCATCGTTCCGGACTCAAATATCACGTCCGTCTCCAAATTCAACTCCGAACTCAAATTCAATTTTTTTAATAACATTTATTCATTATTGTTATAATTCGCAATATTTATCAACTAGGTCATTCCCAGGAAAGAGGGGGCTTTCCGATAAGGATTTCTCCTTATTGGCGCGCAATTAGATGACCAAACCTCTCCTTGACAGAACTTCTAGACATTGTAAATATTGTAATTTATTAATATGAATAACTTTGTCATCTCAATTATTGATTTAATAACATATCATATAATGCAGATGATACTGTGACAATAATTGAATCAATAATATGAGAGATATGATTCAACAATTACTGTAGCAATAATTGAGTATAACTCAGTGACTTCTTACGCAAGCATCAATAATTAATACCGTGAGCTACTATGTAACCACGCATATTACTGTACTTTTACTACCGGGTATTTTATGACAACTTGCTTACTTTGAAAAAAAAATCACATATCACCCTTAACTTTAAACTTTTATCAATTTAACTATTTATCAAAATAGAAAAATTAAATACTTTTATTTCATAAAATTCGGGATCTCACAATAGTAATCTTCTCATTTTTCTTTGGGGTCTATTGGGTCAACCAAGGATAATTCTGTGGACATATGATATCTATCATAACCTAGACGCATGGCCTCCCATGTACGAAGGTTTCATTGAGCACTTCCCAAAGATTTTAATTCCTAAAACAATTTTTGACTATACTTTTATGTAAAGTATCATTGTAAGGTTGTGGTCGAGGTACCATGAGAGTTACATACATTTGTATTAAAACACACAGTTAACTGTGGTCGTATTCTATACCACAGTTTAATAGTTGTATAAATGAAGTTGGTATTTGATTTTTATAGTGTGATATCTGGCGAATCAGGATGGGTGATGTATACCTATTTGGGGGCGTCACAATTGGTATCAGAGCTTAGGGATATGGTCGCTGGCGGAGATAAGAGTCTAAAACTAGGAGGGGAGAGACGAGTTATATACTTCGCTAGTGTGTGACTTACCTAAGCTGAAATTGTTTACTTGATAAGTTGACAAATTATGATATGTCGATTAACCTTTGTTTTGAAACTATATTCTAGAATGATATCTGAAATACAAGAGATGAGAAATGGGAAAATCATGATATCAAGGAAATTACTGGGAAGGTACAATCTAAAAAGAAAATAAGGTATTCTCATCTCTTCGAATATCAGGTACATACGTAAATTTCGAGGGCAAAATTTCATAAGGAGGGGAGATTGTGAGACCCCAAATTTTATGAAATAAAAGTATTCAATTTTTTTTTCTATTTTGGTAAATAGTTAAATTGATAAAAGTTTAAAGTTAAGGGTAATATGTGAAATTTTTTACAAAGTAAACAAGTTGATATAAAATATTCTTTTTGTCGGGGAATATTCGTATGACGGTACAATCATTGGTGGACCCCACAACGAAATTATTGTTCGGATTGAGAAAACGACAAAAATATTTTATAAAAATAACGGCGGAAGTTTTACCATTAAAACTGTTGAACTACTCGGTAGTAAAAGTACAGTAATACGCGTGGTTGCATAGTAGCACACGGTATTGATTATTGATGCTTACGTGAGAAGTCACTCAGTTTTATTTTATTAGTATTATTAATGTAATAAAACAGAAAAGCTTTTTCTATAAAACAGAATACTTTTATAAAGTTATTCTATAAATAGAATATATTATATTTTATTGTGCATAGTGTTTCGCATAGTAAAATCTTTTTATATAAAACAGAATACTTTTATAAAGTTATTCTATAAATAGAATATATTATATTTTATTATGCATAGTGTTGCATAGTACCTGTATAGTGTTTTTCATAGTAAAATCTTTTTATATAAAACAGAATACTTTTATAAAGTTATTCGTTTTATTAGATTATAAATAGAATATATTATATTTTATTTAAAAGATTTTGCTTTAAATATGGACCGTCCGATTAAAAGTAAATCAATCTGGACCGTTCATGAATTAGTTACTATGTAGTCCATTCTTCTATAAATAGAAGCTCATTCCTTCATTATTTCTTACGAATTCACTGAAACTCTATAGAGAGAAACTATAGAGAGAGTTCTTCTTCTGTAATCTCGAGCGTATTTCTTTAGAGTTTAAGAAAGCTTTGAGCGTAGAAGATAGTGCATGTTTTCTTCAAGTATATTCCTACCCTACCGATCGGAATACTCTTCTTTCAAAGTTAAGGGATATTATTTGTTGTACCCGTAAGGGGTATTATTTCTTTTGTATTCATGAAGAGAACTTCTGTTATTCCATTCTTTATTATTCTGTTGGAATAACCTGTATACGAGGATTACCGTATACCTGGTGAATTCTGTTGTTATTCCATTCTTTATTATTCTGTTGGAATAACTCAGATACTGTGGATTACCATATACCGGTGATTTACGTTGTTATTCCATTCTTTATTATTCTGTCGAGAATATCACGCTTCGGTCGCATTTACACACGACTGGTTCCATTATTTATTATACATTGGAATAACTTTCATGCATGCGCGATCTATCGCATGCATAGTGATTTGTTGTTATTCCATTCTTTATTATTACTGTTGGAATATCACCGCTCGGTCTTAATTTCTTTGACCTAGTTTCGTTCTTTATTATTCTGTTGGAATAACCTATCTATGTGGTCTATCGCATGCATGGTGATTTTTGTTGTTATTCCATTCTTTATTCTTTTGTCGGAATATCCTGTCTGTGCGTTTATGCCGGACCTGGTTCCATTATTTATTATTCTATTGGGAATAACCTGTCTGTGCAGTCTATCACACGCATGGTGAATCTTACATTATTCCATTCTTTATTATTACATTGGAATAAACACATCTATGTGGATTTCCACATGCATGGTGAATGATCCTTTGTATTTCATTCCTTATTAAATTGTGAAAATGATCTATTTACGTGGATTATGATGAAAGTCATAATAAAAACATTGGACTGATAAAAATCATGGGTGTATGTGGTATTAGTAACTGTTATGATGAGTTATGTTGGTTATTATGTGAAAACATGAAAGTTTCTTAGAAATCACAAAGGGTTGAAAAATCAGATTTTGGTGAAAATGGAATATGAAATTCAATTGACCATATATCCTATTCTATTTTGAATTTTTGAGTGTGGTCAAGTTCTAAAGTTAGATCTATGAGTTTCCTAACTTATCCAAGTGGAATCACTGGAAAAGGTGTTGTAGATTTTTGTGAGGACTGATTTTAGCAAAGCACGAAAAACTGAAAAATGGAAAACAACTACTGTCCATATATTTAAAAGGGTTGTTTCGGCCACTTAATTTGTGAACAAAATTCTGGCCTTTTGGGACATGAAAGTATATGGCATACAGTACCTCCTGTCCAAAAATGAGCTCATTCCGACTTAAAATGAGCAAGTTATGACTATTTTAATATTTAGGTTTTTCCGATGAAAAATGCTATAACCGGAGTTCTATAACCCTGATGACCATGAAATTTAAATTGGAAGTTCACGTTAACATGTGTATGATCCTGCCAAGATTTGGGAATTTCTAGAGTTAACCTTGAGGTAGCTAATTTCTTAAGGAATTAATTAGAAATTGATTTTTGAAAAATAGTAAATGAATTTTAAAAATGTTGAGAAAAATATATGTTCAATATGGGACTATATTATGCTAAATCCCGGAAAAGAATAATTTTTGGTACTGATTTGGTATTTTTCATGAAAATAGTTTAGTTACTAACATATGAGTTAAATATGTTATGTGAAGTTTAAGAATTGGTAAATAGAATTTTAGGGCTTGAAAATTCTATATAAAGTATGTGCAGATTTTTGATGAGTAATTTGATTATTGGTGATGAAATCTTATGAGTATGGCATTTTTAAATGATTAAATGTATTATTTGGAAAAGTGTAACCAATTAAATGAAATTGTCTATAAGTTTAAGAAGTGATTAAAATATTGTTATAATATTAACAATATTAGATTATGATTTTATTAAGTGATTGATAATGTTTGGATAAATTTAAAGTCTTTAATATTTATCCTTGATTTAGTTTGAGTATTGCTTATAATATTGTCATCATCCTCATATTTATATTATGCTGAAAGTCATCTATGGCCTGTAGTGCATAGATGGACTTGGTATGATTATGACCAGGGATTATTCAATATAATTATGACCATAATGTTACAAATGATGTGGTAAAAGTCCTCATTGCCCCGTAGTGCATTGATGGACAGTTTTTGGTATGATTATGGCTATGGATTCTCTTCGGCCAAGGGTGCAAAGATGAATTGTTTTATAGCATGAGTAGGACCGTTGATGAAAACACGATTATCTTTGGCCTGTAGTACATGGATAATTCGTGGTCGTGACACTAAAGAATATCTTTGACCTGTAGTGCAGGGATGATTCGATGATGTGGATTAATTATTGAGCTGAGTCTCAGCAATGAAATATTAATTCATGGATGTGATAATAAAGAATATCCTTGGCCTGTAGTGCAGGGATGATTCGATGATGTGGATTAATTATTGAGCTGAGTCTCAGCAATGAAATATTAATTCATGGATGTGATAATAATGAATATCTTTGGCCGTAGTGCGAAGATTAATTAGTATGATTATGAGCAGAAATTGTGATTTGGTATAACCATGATTTTTGATGTTTCAGGTGAAGATAGGTGATGAAAATTATCTTCGTCCTGGGTGTGAAAAGGAATTCAGAATCACAATTATGAATATGAGTTATTCATATGATTGTGGACAGGAATTATTGATTGATGTTACAGGAATAAAACATTATTGGTGGACTTTTAACATGTAGAAGATAATAGACCTGATGGTCTATTTGACTCTTTTAATGAATTTCTCATTCCGCTGCAACTATGGTTAAAAAGTTTTATCATCGGCCATATGTTCTAAATCTCTGAGTTATTATTGATGAAAGATATTAATAATGTAATTATCTTTAGTCATGATATTCTTTACTAGGCTAGTTGTGTTCACCCTTTTGCTTCACAATTCCTTTAAGGTAGTAAGAGTGTAGCTGGGTCGAGTGGGGATAACAAGGGAATAGAACGGTGGTCTATAGCTATTGAGGTTCTCCCTAAATAGTATGGAAATAATTTTATAAAGAACTTTAGATAAGTGTGTCGTATTGTATACGTCATTTGATATTTAATTTTGGTGAACCAAATAGGGTGATGTGAACCCAACTTTGGAAGGGTGTTTTCCACTATCATACAAGATGTCTAATGACATACAACCTCGTGTTATCATAAGACAGGGTTGTGCACATCCACTTATTGAGTATATCTACGAGCACTACCTATATGATCTTGGAGTTTATTTGAAATATAATTTTCACTTGGAGGCAGTGGAGATAGTTATATGTCAAGAGAAGACTCACCATTGGAAAGAAGATGATATTACTCTTCTCGTTTTTATTTGGGGTCTATTGGATCAACCAAGGATAATTCTGTGGACATATGATATCTATCATAACCTAGACACATGGCCTCCCATGTACGAAGGTTTCATTAAGCACTTCCCAAAGATTTTAATTCCTAAAACAGTTTTTGACTATACTTTTATGTAAAGTATCATTGTAAGGTTGTGGTCGAGGTACAATGAGAGCTACATACATTTGTATTAAAACTCACAGTTAACTGTGGTCGTATTCTATACGACAGTTCAACAATTAAATAAATGAAGTTTGTATTTGATTTTTATAGTGTGATATCTGGCGACTCAAAATGGGTGATGTATACCTATTTTGGGGTGATATCAACGTCATTCTTCTTTTCTGTTCCGATGAAATTTTTGGCAAGATCTCCTTCTATAAGCATAAAGTTTATTGAGGATAAAGATTAGATTTCCCTTTCTTGATTCCCATAAGTCGATTATAGCATAAATTGATTCTTCTAAATCCGCTTATTCTTAATTTACATATATAGTAACACAAACGTGGTTTGGTTCTCGGTTCTATTGGGTCTTTATAGATGAATAGTTATACTATACGTGTGGTAAGGAAAATATATTATATAAATCATATGTATAGAATACCATCTATTAAAGTAGAATCTATTTCATCACATGAATATAATTATTTTTGAAGTTTGTATAAAGTTCATTTAGTTATAAAATTTGAGTGATTAAACTCAACTCATTTAGAAAGTAACTCAAACTCGATGCATTTAATAAGTAACTCAAGTAAAATCTAAAGTTCATTTATCGGCATAGTAAAGATTGTATGTGATGATTTATATCGAAAGAATCTGAAATGTAAGTGATTGCACCTTTGTTTGCTTCAGCAAACAATAACGTTGGAGTTCGAATGAGTCTGTTGGCCATCACTGTTAAACCATGAATGAGAAAGGGAGTGAGCTTATGTAGGCTATTAACTGCTTTGAATTTTGAATTTTGAGTTTTGAGAGCTAGATTTACTGTCCGGAGGAATGCTAGTATCAAATTATACAATAGTGTGTTATAATATTTTTCGGCAGACTTAATATACCTTTGAAACTTTTTTCTATTGGGAAAATGTTTCTTTATACTCTAAAATTTAAGCATAGCATCAGCATTAAGGGATAAAAATTTATGCTTAGGTGACAAAGCCAAAGTTTGAAAATTTCAATAAAAAAACTAATTTATCATTACTAAACTTATCAAAATTTAAATGTCACAACACTCTTATTTGTCTTCTTATCATATTCTACTTCACCAACAGAAATGTTTTTTAGGCTTGAAAAGAACAGGCTTTTTAACATGGCTAAATCTGACTCAAAAGAAATCAACCCAAGTGTGTACTGGGAGAAAAATAATGCATCGGCAAGAAACATAGGACAAACACGATTTGGATGACTTTGGGAGAAAGCGACGGACGGTGAAAAGGAATAGAAGAGGGTTTAGTAATCGGCTTTTCGGTGGAGAAGAAGAGAAACAGAAAATGAAATAACTTTAGGTTAGTGTTTGGTTACATCTAATTGTCTTTAAAAACCTTTGTATCTTTTTCGTACAGACCCAGATTGTTGTTTGTGTTTGGTAAAAAAACGGATTGCCTCTATTTCGGAAAGACATGAAATTCAAAAAATCCTAACGAACACAATTCTTCTCCCACCAATTTTAACAAGCTTGAAATTAAACACATAAAACTTAAAATCAGCGAGCAGATGATCTTTACCGAGAGAACAAATAGAGGAGAGAGAGAGAGAGAGATAGAGTAGAGATCGAGCGCAGCGCAGCGCAGAGAGTATCGAAAATCTGGAAAGAGCCGTTTGTACGTTAGGAAGAGTTGAAGTTTTTAGGTTCAAAGGGTTAAAAGTTGGCACTAAAAAAATAATGGACGGATCAAAGTTGCTTATATAAAATGACTTATAAGTCATTTTTTCATAACTTAGAATTTGTGACTTATGGAAAAATGGAAATTGACTTATAAGTCAAAAAATAAATTCTTTCCGAACACCTTAACAATGAAAAATAGCTTATAAGTGCTTGTTCCCGAACACCCTCAAAAATCATAGAGAGGAACATCTGAATACCCTGTTACACGAGTACCCTTATCCGTAATTGATTTCTTCTTCTCCAATTTTAAATAGAGAGACCATCAACGTCATTCTTCTTTTCTATTCCGATGAAATTTCCGGCGAGATCTCCTTCTATAAGCATAAAGTTTGTTGAGGATAAAGATCATATTTCCCTTTCTTGATTCCCATAAGTTGATTATAGCATAAATTGATTCTTCTAAATCCGCCTATTCTTAATTTACATATATAGTAACACAAACATGGTTTGGCTCTCGGTTCTATTGGGTCTTTATAGATGAATAGTTATACTATACGTGTGGTAAGGAACATATATTATATAAATCATATGTATAGAATACCATCTATTAAAGTAGAATCTATTTTATCACATGAATATAATTATTTTTGAAGTTTGTATAAAGTTCATTTAGTTATAAAATTTAAGTGATTAAACTCAACTTATTTAGCAAGTAACTCAAACTCGATGCATTTGATAAGTAACTCAAGTAAAATCTAAAGTTCATTGATCGACATAGTAAAGATTGAATGTGTTGATTTATATCGAAAGAATCTAAAATGTAAGTGATTGCACCTTTGTTTGCTTCAGCAAATAATAACATTGGAGTTCGAATGAGTCATTGGTCATCAACATTAAACCATGAATAAGAAAGGAGTGAGCTTATATAGGCTATCAATTTGCTTGCAAAAATGCACGAAAGAGACACCACTCAGCTTTGAATTTTGAATTTTGAGTTTTGAGAGCTAGATTTACTGACCGGAGGAATGCTAGTATCAAATTGAACAATAGTGTGTCATGTCATAATATTTTTCGGCAAACTTAATATACCTTTGAAACTTTTTTCTATTGGGACAATTGTAAGACCCCAACTTTTTATAAATAAAATCGAATTTCCGCTAAATTATTATTGTGAATAATAATGTGTTAATTTGATATAATGCTTTGGTTATGGGTGAAATGTGCAAATTTTGCAAAATAAGCAAGTGGTTATAAAATATTCATTTTGTCGGGGAGTATTCATTTGGTCGTGGAATATTCTTATTATCGGGGAATATTCGTATGACGGCGCAGCCATTTGTGGGCCCCATAACAGAAAATGGTCGAATGAAGAAAATGACAAGTATGAGTTTTTATAAATAACTACGTAATTAATTATTACCAATTAAAGCTGTTGGAATACACGGTGGTTAAAATACGATGTCTGGCATTGGTTGCTTGCGATAGACACAGGTATTGTATAAAGATTTTGAATTATTGATTCTTACGTAAGAAGACACTACTCAATAATTTTTACAGTAATTACGTTCAATATTTTATTTTTTTGATTCAAGAATTGCTACGTTGATATTTTATATTATTGTTGTTTCAATAATTGTCACTACACAATATTTCTCATTATCTGATCAATAATTCATATTATTTGAATAATATTATTAGATAGAATTATTGGCAATGTCTAGAAAGTTCTGACAAGGAGATGTTAGGTCATCTAATTGCGTGCCAATAAGGAGAAATCCTTATCGGAAAGCCCCCTCTTTCTTGGGAACAACCTGGTTGTCATTATTATGATTATGTAATATTATTTGTGAATAATTAATTATTAATTTATATGATAAGGAAATATTTATTTTATGTGGATATAAATGATGGATAGGGAAATGTTTATTTTTTGTGGATATAAATGAATGAATTAATGTTGAGGTGTTTTATATTGACAATTGTTGAAAATTGATATTTTATCTTTTCTGATAAAATAATTCATTCAAATATATTATTATATTACATTATAAATGTATAATATTATAATATAATAATATAATAATGGAGATATTTTTACACTAAATTCACGGTGCATGAATCAAATGAGAGAAATCTAGAAATCAAAAGAAGAACAAAATATGAGATTTTCAGAAAAATTAGTTTATTACTTGATTTTATAAAATCCATAACTCTTTGTGTATAATGAGTTAGGAGATGAGCCATATATCAAAATAAAATACGGAAGTAAGCTAATTAGTAGAAACTAGAATCACCCAAAAAATTCATTGTGGATTTTTCGTGGTATTTATTTAAATAAAATGATACGAATGACTCATAATCAAGAAAAATCGATTATTTTTGAGATATATTGCGTGAGTTATAATTTTTAATCCGACCGTTGGATCGTTGTAATTTTTGGATATGTTATACATATATAAGTTGAGTATATGTCCACAAATTTTGAACCGTTAAAAATCCGTTTGTGGATTTCGGACATTTTCTGTTTGAAATTTGGAAAAACTTTCTTCTGCAAAGTTGTAGAGAATTCGATTTCCTATGGAATGGAAATAAAATTTGTATTTTTCTAATAAAAGGGCTATATATTATGAATTGTTGAAGTTTCAGAAATTAAAATATTTTTATTAAAATTATGGGTGGGACCCACTTTTATTTTTTTATGGAGAATTTTGCTGGAAATCAATTGAGGTGTGCTGAATGGTTTTCAAAAATGATGGGCTTCATAGTAGCATGAGTAGAAAAATAATAATATTATTTTATTATTTAGTCTCCTATGACGATCTAGCATTTTTCTATAAATAGGTGCTTAGGTTAGAATTGAAAATCACACCAAAAACATAAGTTTTCTCTCTCTATATTATCAAGCATATTTTAGTGAGTATTTAGATACTTTGAGAGTTGCTATTCAGTGCAAGTTTTCATCGGCTTTACATCCGATATTTCGGTCAGAAGTACTGTTATTTTGAGGTAAGGGATGTTATTTTCTTCGTAAATGATATTATTTTCTTCAATATCATTATGCCAAAATATTGATATAAATTTTATTGTGGAATTTCTACCTTTTTATATCGGGGTTACTATTCTCGTATGCGACACTATTCACGTATACGACACTATTCACAAATACGACACTATTCATCCAAAAATGAAATTTTCTCCCTTTTGTCCAAGATTTCTATTATGGTTACTATCTTTAATTGTATCCATGTTTTGAGCTTCATTTTGAATTCTGCTCCACATTTGGTTATTATGGAGTATTATTGAACTTGGATAAACTGTAATACGAATCCCTAATATTTGTCCTTTTATCTCACTGGATTTGTTTTTTTTAAGATATTTTTTATCATCCTCAATCCTAAATGATGATATTACTGAATGTCTTTGGCCTGTAGTGCAAAGATGAATGATTAACTGATGAATATCTTTGGCCCGTAGTGCAAAGATGAATAGGTGTTGAGATGAACATGACCAACTGGTGATACAAATGAATATCTTTGGTCTGTAGTGCAAAGATGAATATTTGATTCAAGATGTATATTGATTGATGTTAAAGGGACAAAATATTGATAATGGACTTTTAAATCTTATAAGATAGTAGAATTCATTCTCTACTTGACTCTTCTAATGGATTACTGTTTCCGCTGCAGTTGTTGATCTACTTGTTGTTTATTATATTCTATCAGATTTTTCCTTATTGAGGACTAATGATAATTTGTTGTATATTATCTTAGTCATAATATTCTTTACTGGGCTAGTTGAGCTCACCCTTTTCTTTTTTGTTCCATTGTTCTTCTTAGGAGGAGAGAATTTGTGACACCCCCCAAATCTAGGTACTTCATTCCTATAAGATTTGGTGTTCACTATCCAATCATTCATATCTATCTACCCGAGTATAATAAAATTAAATCATAAATCCTCCATTTAAATAGGGTTACATCATATAATCCAAAAACATCGCAGGTTGTCTAACCTTAACGTCAATCAAGTGCGGAAATAAAATTATTACATCACATCATTAATTAAAAGTCTATGAGCATAACAATAAATAAAATTACAAGTCTTCATCAGTTGTACATTTTTCTCTTTCCTTTGCTAGTTGAAGGCTCATCTACCTTCTCAACTTTAGCTGCAATAATAATATTTATGCAAGAATGAGCAAAACAAATGCTCACTAGATATAGAAATGAATCAACAAGAATATAATAACTGCCAGTGAATAGGCTCATTAAAACTAAATAGTACTCTATCAATGATAATCAAGGATTTGAAATCAAAATATGGAATACATAACTGAAGGTCATAAGACCACGAACTATGTCCACAGTTGCAAGTAATTTTTCAACTCCAACTTTAACAGTCATAAGACTATAAGGACTCCTCATACTTAGGGGGATCAGCCCTTCATACAATGTATTATGCACAAACATTTCAACGCTAAGCGTAAGTTATCCCCTAATAATAATAGGGTTGTTCATCTCAGTATTTAGAGTACAAGTCCGCACCAAAGAAAGTTTGGTTTGGATAAGCTTTCAAGGGTAATTTGAAGTTTAACGATCATCAACTAGAGGACTAGTTAAATCAATAGTGTTTGATAACACAACAATTAACCAATAATAACATAATATGGAACAATGAATAAGTGTAAGCGAACTAACTATATCTTGAACTCATGCATAGAAACAACTACAAAGCATAAGTATTGAATGACAATAAACTTTTCTTGAATAATATTAAGCTAGGACTATGAATATTAATAGCAAGCTGAGAATAAAGCTTGTTCATTATGTGAATAGCTTGTGTCAAGTAAATGATATGGGATAATTCAACATTAGAAATTAAAATTCTAGAAAATTGCATTAATAATACACGAATGACAATAAAGAAACTTGTCTAACAATAAACAAATTAGAATACATCAATAAATATTAGAATTAAAAATTTGTTCGAATAAAGTTAAAGTCATAGCTAGCTTGCTCAAATAATGATTAGGAATACAAGAGTTCGCGTAATGGAAGTTTAAAGTAAGAAACTTGCTTAATGTAAAAAGAGAAGTTTAGAAACTTGCTCAACGTAAATGTAAAGTTAGAAAACTTGCCTCGAGCGTAAGCTATAATATTAAACTCACATTCACCTACACATAGGTTTATAACCACCATACCAATTAGATATGCTAACATATCATAACATGTACATTTCTAACTAAACTTATCATTTTAGCACAAGTCTTATGCTACTATACAAATATCAAAAATTTCCAGTGTGTTATCCTTCACAACATTTGTTTACTATTCATCATGCTTAATAAATCAGAACATGTCATTTTCATAGTTTACTAACTTCTTATAACATTTAAATTACTAACCACATTTTATTAGGTTGTTTTAACCTTGTCATTACACATTTAACATGCTAACATAACCTTAAACCATGTTATGTTGCTATCCAGTCTCTGAGAATGAGAAAAGTCAACATCTAAATCGAGGTATGTACGCAATTTTGCTTGCCATACATAAGCTTGGGGCCACAAGAATTGTTCATGTGATTTTAATATAGACAGATGACGAGAAGAGAGGCGGCTATGAACGATGAGCGAACTTTAGGCCAACAAACACAAATTTCACCTACTAATCAATAATATTAACACAAACAATTGATATAAACTAATCATATACATGTTTGCTAACATTTTCAACCAGTTATAACAATTTAACATCAACTTAAACTAGTTTAATTTCTCAAATTCCATGTTTTTCATATAAAAACTCAAATTTTGATATTCATCCTAAAAATCATCATTGTGAATTCAATACTTGGCCAAATCACTTTATTCAAATTATCGTTATGCTCGTTTCTTAATGAACTATCATAATCAAGCTTCAATTTACAATTTCACATACTAATTGGCCACTACAATTGATACTTTTCATGAACCATAGGAAAATACATATACTGACATTATTTTCTTCCTACTGTCAACGAATTTAGCATACAAATTTCTTGTTTTAAACATAACTCTAGCATTATATCACATACAACCACCATAACTTAGTTACATAACAATAATTCAGAAGAAATAGAATTCACAGAGCATAACAAAACTTTGTCGTGATACTCATAAACACATATAATATCAAAGTTGTGAACATACCTTCAAGTTAGCTTGCACAGCTTTGCAATTGCAGACAATTTTCTCAGGTTTCATTCTCAAACTCTCTCAATTCTCTTTGTAATTTTCCTAATCATAGCAACTAGAATGAACACACTGATAGCTATAATGTGTAAACTCAACTGATAGACAAGCGTAGGAAATAAAACTGATAATCTTAATACGCCCATTTAATAAAATAACAGTTACAAAATTAACGTATCTAACATAAATATATTATATTTATTATTTTAATTTAATTTATTTATTTTATTTAAATTTAAAAATTAGAAATCCCAAAACCCATAAGGCTTTGTTTGGCAAAACCCTTTAAAGTTAAAGACTTCATGTATTTAGGCCCTATTTGGCCAAAAACTAAATTAAACCCTTTTTATTTTTGTTAATAAACAATTTTAGTTTATTACATCTTATTTATTTGGATTTCCATATCCATCATTAATTAAATTAATTAATTAAACACTATATTTTAAATAAATTTCTCACTTTATCAACTATCACAAAATTATAATTTCATTATAATTTTATTTAATAATTATTATACCATTTTAAATTATTAATTATCAATATAACACCTCATCTTATTTTACAATTCTCTAAATTATAAATTAATTTAATTTAGAATATCATCTAATAAATTTAGATTCATAAATATTTATTAACAACCATCACAACAATAAATATTTACTTAACAATAAACTCCTCAAATAAATATTTATATAATCCAATAAATATTTAAAATTATAATTTGAAATTCCGGATCATTACATCCTTCCCTCTTTACAAGGATTATGTCCCTAGAATCACAATTTAAACAATCAAATCAATTCAAACAATCAAATCGTTACATTCTTCCCTCCTAACAAGGATTTTGTCCCCAGAATCGAAGACACAGACTAAACAAATAACTCAGGGTAATTCTTCATCATATCAGCTTCGAGTTCCCATGTAGCCTCTTCGACATTGTGGTTCCTCCATATCACATTCACAGAAGGTATCACTTTATTCCTGAGCACTTGTTCGTTCCTGTTAACTATCTAGATAGGAATCTCTTCATAAGATAAATCTTTACTGAACTGCAAAGGTTCATACTCGATCACATGCTTATAATCAGGTTTATATGGTCGCAACACCGACACGTGAAAAACATTGTGTACATGCTCTAACTCTGGAGGTAAAGCTTCCTCGTAAGCCACCTCCCCCACTTTTCGCAATATTTCAAAAGGTCCAATAAACCTTGGGCAGAGCTTTCCTTTCTTGCCAAAATGAATTTTTCCCTTCCAAGGAGAAACTTTTAAGAAAACAAAATTTCCTGCTTCAAATTCACGACTCTGCCTGTGTTGATCAGCATACTTTTTCTGTCGATCTTGTGCAGCTACCAATCTTACTCTGATGAGTTTGATAACTTCAGCAGTCTGCTGTACCAGTTCTGGGCCTCATAGTTGACGTTCACCAACTTCATCCCAACATAGTGGAGTTCTACATTTCCTGCCGTATAACACCTTGTATGGCGGCATGTCAATGCTTTCATGGTAACTGTTGTTGTATGCAAATTCCACCAACGATAGATGATCATCCCAGTTTCCTTTGAAATCCATGATGCACGCTCTAAGAATATCTTCTAGCGTCTGAATTGTTCGTTCGGTTTGCCCATTAGTTTGCGGATGATATGTCGTACTCATCTTCAATTGCGTTCCCATGCATTCTTGAAGTTTCTTCCAGAAATTTGATGTGAACCTCGGGTCTCGATCTGACACTATTGATACTGGAACTCCATGCCTGGACACGATCTCTTTAACGTACAGTTTCACCAGATGATCAAGATTAAATCTAATCTTTATTGGCAAAAAGTGTGCAGATTTTGTCAACCTGTCCACTATCACCCATATCGCATCGTATCCTTTCTGAGTCGTTGGAAGATGTGACAACCCGAGAAATTAGACAATTTATTAAAATCTTAAATGATTGATTTAAGGTCAAATAATAGACCTAGACAGAAAATAAGTGTATGCGTTTGATGTTTTTGGGAAGGAATTTTGAGGATTTCAAAATTCTATGTAGGATTTTGGTGAAATATTCAGGATTAAGTGTATATGTGTATATGTTCGTATTATATGTGTACAGAATGTGGTTAAGAGTCAAGGGTTGACCAGATAAATTTTATCAGTGTCCAAACCCTATTATATTTAGAACGTCAACGTTCAGTTAGAAAATTCTTACGATTTATATGAAACCCTAATTTGGGAACCCTAATGCTAAGTATAAAACTCTAAGATTTAAAAGTTATGTAAGCAATGAATATGAATATTACGTGTTGGTTTTTATTTGCTTATTATATAAACAAATAAAAGAAACTAAGGGTACTCTAATTATATATTAGGAATGAAAAACTGAATAACTTAAATGTTATGGTATGGGAGATCGAAATTTAGTATTTAAAATATATACTAATACTAAGAGATTTATTTTATACCTCTCAATTAATTAATTTTATAACCTATTTATAGCAAGTCTAATTGGGTTAAGAAATGAAGTAATGATTTAAATTATAATTGTGTACATGAAAACCCTAATTAAACAAGAGGGAATGGAATTTTTTTTTTTTAATAAGAATATAACTAAGTTGATTTTAAGGCCCAAAGAATTAATTTGTAGCCCAAGTGTTTATTTAAGCATGAGATTTGTAGTTAATTAATTTAAGAACAATTAAATTATTGAGCTAGCCCAATATTTAATATAAAGGGCGAGTTTAGTGATGACCCAATTTATTTGGTGGGGAAACCCAAACTCATTTTAATTAGGAGGCAAATGGATAAGAAAGTGCAAGCCATTAAACATTTAATTGCAAGCCCAAATGTTAAGCCCACTTAGAGAAGTTATTATAGTCATTAACTAAGCTAGCTAATAAAAACAAAATTGGTGAATAAAGTGGCCATGTGGGCGGATGAGATGAGTGAGAAAGGGAGTGGAATGTAATGATAGTGTAACTTTAGTAGGTAACCCACTTCATTAGTTGTCAACTTTTTATTTGGACAACACATTAAGTGTTTCTTGCAAGTTACATATTGTATAATGAGAGAGATAAAAGAAAGATATGGATGGATTTGAAAAGGCCACTTGGCTGAAAATAGTGAGGGAGAGAAAAAGTATGAGCTTGGTAGATTATATATAACAAATATATCTACTAACAAAATTATATTCTTTCATTTTCTCTTTCATCATTTCTATTTCCTTAACTTAGTAATCAAAACAAACAAGCTAGAGAGAGGGAGAGAGAGAATTCAGTGGAAGAGAGAAGAAAGAGGGTGAGTGTTTTGTGTGTTCAAAGTTCCTTAATCTAAATTTAGGAAGAAGAAGAAAGAAGAACAAGCAAAGGTATAAATTTTTTACTTTAATTTAGTATTATTTCCCTTTTGGTTTGATTTGATTTTTGATAATATGAAGTTATGATCTTGAGGCTTAAAACCTTAGATCTTGGTATTTAAAGGTGTTTTATGTTTAGATCCAACTCTTTTATGGATCAAAAGTGGAATCTAAACTAAGAAATATGAGTTTGGTTTTTTAAAAGTTAGAAAATAAAATTTTTCTTAGCTTTTGTTGTGTTTGATATTATGTTTGTTGATTATTTGGTGAATTAAACCATGGATCATGTTAGATCCATGAGTATATGAGTTATATTAAGTATTATGTTGAGCTATGTTGATTTTATGTGAAAATAGAGACGTTTTCTTAAAAGACACCAAAGGTTGCAAAAATAGATTTTTCGAAAAAACAAAGTATGATATGGAAATGACCTTATCTCTCATTCTACTTTGAATTTTTTAGTGTGGTCAATTTTTGGAGTTAGATATATGAGTCTTCTAATATATCCAAGTGGAATCACTTAAAAAGAATTTACAGATTTTCGTGTGGACTGATTTTAGCAAAGGACTCCAAAACTGCAAAATGCTTAAAAAGTTGCTGCCTAACAATTGGAAGGGCTGTTTCGGAAACTTAATTAATGAGATAAAATCCAGCCTTTTGGGAAATGAAAATATATGATATTAAGTACCTCCTGTCCAAAAATGAGCTCATTCCAACTTAAAATGACCAAGTTATGACCATTTCAATTTTTGTGATTTTCTAACGAAAACGGCTATAACCGGAGTTCTATAACTCCGATTGCCACGAAATTTAAACTGGAGTGTCACGTTAACATGTGTAACATCCCGCCAAGAGTTGGGAATTTCTGGAGTTAAACATGAGGTAGCTAATTTCCTAAGGAATTAACTAGAAATTTATATTTGAAAAATGCCAAAGGAAGTTGGAAAATTATGGAAAAAAACTTTTTGTGTATAAAATATATGTATATATGTTTGAACAAAGGATAGAAAAATAATAAGTTGATTTGGTATTTTTCATGAAAAAGAATAGTGAATTCAGGTTGCTGAAATTGAATTCAGACTGCTAATCTAATTTTGGTCTACTGAAATAGTGATTTCAGGATACTGAAATGGTATTTCAGTTTACTAAGATGTTATCTAATTTACTAGGATAACATATAAAAAGGAATACCATATAAGTACAAGTTATGATGTGATTAAAAGACTATCAAAGTATAACAATAACATTAAGACTTAAACGTAATGTCTAATACTTAACTATATGTTTAAATGCTAGACACTTTAATATAAGATGATAATATTATAAGTGAGTTATGTTATGACTAACCGAAAGATCAATTATAGGTCTTATATGTTGTATAGACTGATAGAGTTATGTGTTATGTGTTTAGGTTATTCTATGTATATATATATATATATATAGTATTATACTGTGATGATATTATTCTAATATTGGAGATCTATATTACTAATATTAGGTCTTCAGATAAAGCGTTATAAATTGCGTAGCGGTAATCAACGATTCAGGCAAGTTTTTACTTAACTCTACTAAGAGTTGTTTTACTTAGATATGCTTATGGTTAATCATTGTTGATTGCCATGTATAATTGTACACTATACATATTGCATGTATAAGTCAGGTATGAAAGGCTGATCACCTTCATTACCAGTTGATCCAGATATATTTATTCATGTTTAATACTTGTTCAGTCAAAAGTTTGTTCGTGCTAGTTCTCAATTATATTGATGAATTATAGCCAGCTTATTATTCAGACTCTTTCAATCATGATATATCCTTAAATTGTATTTAAACTTACTGGGCAACTTTCATGCTCACCCTTGCTATATCATGATAAATATTACAGATAAGGCGAATGCGTTCGAATACATGAAAAAGATTAATGCAAAGTTCAGCTTGGGATAAAATGTGCAGCTAATTTGTAATAGTATAATTTGATAATAATGTCATGTGTTAGATAAGATATGATTTGTGTATAAGTTAAGGTTACTCGAACTTGGGGTAAAATGTGTAAGTTTAATGTATAAACAATTTATGTTTATATCTTTCGCAATAGTTGTAGAATGATTGAACCGAATCCGCGGTGATTTGGGGCCCGGATTCGGGGATGTCACAGTTGGTATCAAAGCTGTTGGTTATGAAGCTTAGGTAGGAATACCTGAGACCAATAACCGTAGTGATTAGGATAAGTACTGACTCATATAGAGTTAGTTGGTTAGTATGGTTCAAAGATGAATCTCAGCGAGTTGTAAAGATACGGAGTTTCCTAACTCTAATAATAAAGTTGAACAGTAGTGATGAATAGATCGAGTCTAAAAGACTAAAAGTGCATGGATAGAAGATCGTAAAATAAAACGATCACAATATAGAAATGAATCGTAATATATACGATGAGATCACCCCGTGATCTGATAAGGTTATAGTATGGAGAAGGATTAAGCGAATGATTGAAAAGTTTACAGCAAGATGCTGTGTGTAAGTCGTACTATGAAATTATACTATGAAAACTCATAAAAGAGTTATGGATTATGAATACGGATTAAATGAAATTCATATTGAGAAGGAAGTTAGTATTAGGTGGGGATTCAATTGAGGACTCATGTCGGCAACTGAGTTGTATGATTCCTTGTATGGGCGGGGAATTGTACTTGGTGTAAAAACCAATTAGTTTTCGGCATTGATAATCATTGAAATATTTGTGTCGCACTATTTTCTATATGCATGTTAAGAGGGTGATTCCTTTCTCATGTGTATAACTGATAGATAGGTTATAGGTAGAGAATATAAGGTTAAGTACGAGTTCTTAAAACTCATACTTATGTGATATTCTTGACTCATAGTTATATGAAATGTCTATGAACCCCTCAGCGAATGGACGCTAAAGGTCTGACTAGGACAAGTTCTTAAACTCATACGATTGTGGTAATTTATGAACTCATAAGTGTGGTTTGACGAACTGGGTATAGTTATGTGTGAATGGAGTATTGAGGATAATAGAAATAGATAGACTGTTTAAGTAAATGATTATTAGTGGAGACATGAGTTTTCCAAAACTCCTAGCTATGCTAAACTTTGAAATTTTGACATCAAGCTAAATACGCATTATGTGCTTTTAAAAAAAATTATGTAGACTCGTAATTATTTTTGAAATAGTTTAAAGTATAGTCTATGTTATTTATCTCAGCTAGACGCAAATGATTTGAAATATCAAAATTTATTTTATTTATCATTTATGTACCATGTAACCTGGTGCAGAGATGATAAAAAGTTGATGGAGTTGTAAATACAGGAATACTTAGTGTGAATTGATCTAAAGTCGTTGTTCCACTATTGTATGATGTGTTATGACAAAGTCATACGATGACGGCATCCTCAAGCGAATTAATTGTCTGATGCGGCATCATGACGTCATTCTCAAAAATATTTT
Source organism: Panax ginseng (assembly GCA_020205605.1). Taxonomy (NCBI): domain Eukaryota; kingdom Viridiplantae; phylum Streptophyta; class Magnoliopsida; order Apiales; family Araliaceae; genus Panax; species Panax ginseng. The sequence continues at coordinate 24,225,169 of CM035133.1, read as the reverse complement.
CAAAAATTTTAATTTACCAACGGGGTTTGGCTACACTTAAAATAATTCGATTGAATTGAATTATTGATATGAGTCTACGCTATTCGATTCAGCTAGACTAACATTTATGAAAACTCTAAGTGTTCTTTGAAAGAAATTTCCCAAACCAAATTATTTTGGTGCGGAATCCTATGATAAGACTGAGGTGAAAAATGTTGTTTGAATAAATAATCCAATTAAGTAGCGTAAATATTCGCTAGACATGATTAATACGTTATGCATGACGTAAGAGTACGATAGGCTAATCACCTAAAGTACTAACAACGGTAGTTTATCTTCTTTGTGATTGTAAACATACCAAGTAATGTATTGTTTTGCGGTATGAATACCGTTAAAACTATGTGTTCATGGTATATATGACCCCTCAACATAATTTAAAAACTTTTACTCTTGTGAGTGGTGTATTGGGTAGCATGTGATGATGTGTGAACGGTGTAAGGTGTAAGGTGAATTTCGGGGACGAAAATTTTAGAAGAAGGGTTGAATGTGACAACCCGAGAAATTAGACAATTTATTAAAATCTTAAATGATTGATTTAAGGTCAAATAATAGACCTAGACAAAAAATAAGTGTATGTGTTTGATGTTGTTGGGAAGGAATTTTGAGGATTTCAAAATTCTGTGTAGGATTTTGGTGAATTATTCAAGATTAAGTGTATATGTGTATATGTTCTATGAATATGGTATTATATGTGTACAGAATGTGGTTAAAATTCAAGGGTTGACCAGATAAATTTTATCAATGTCCAAACCCTATTATATTTAGAACGTCAACGTTTAGTTAGAAAATTCTTATGATTTATATGAAATCCTAATTTGGGAACCCTAATACTAAGTATAAAACTCTAAGAGTTAAAAGTTAAGTGAGCAATGAATATGAATATTACGTGTTGGTTTTTATTTGCTTATTATATAAACAAATAAAAGAAACTAAGGGTAATCTAATTATATATTAGGAATGAAAAACTGAATAACTTAAATGTTATGGTATGAGAGATCGAATTTTAGTATTTAAAATATATACTAATACTAAGAGGTTTATTTTATACCTCTCAATTAATAAATTTTATAACCTATTAATAGCAAGTCTAATTGGGTTAAGAAATTAAGTAAGGATTTAAATTATAATTGTGTACATGAAAACCCTAATTAAATAAGAGGGAATGGAAAAAAAATTAATAAGAATAGAACTAAGTTGATTTTAAGGCCTAAAGAATTAATGTGAGACCCTAGATTTTATGAATAAATATTTAATTTTCTTGAAATATTTTTTTGAATATTATGGTGTGAATTTGAGATAATGTTATAGTTGTGGGTAGTATTTATAAATTTTACAAGTATGCAAGTTGTTATATAATATTTGATTGGTCGGGGAATATTCATTTTAATAGGGAATATTCGTACAACGGCACAATCATTGGTGGACCCAGCAACAGAATTATTGTCGAATTGAGAAAACGACAAAAAATATTTTTATGAAAATAATGGTGGAAGTTGTACCGTTAACTGTTAAAACACTCGGTGTTAAAAGTACAGTAATACGCGTGGTTGCATAGTAACACACAGTATTGATTATGGATGCTTATGTGATAAGTCACTCAGTTTTGTTTTATTGATATTATTAATGTAATAAAACAAAAAAGATTTTTATATAAAACAGAATACTTTTATAAAGTTATTCTATAAATAGAATATATTATATTCTATTATGCATAGTGTTTTGCATAGTAAAATCTTTTTATATAAAACAGAATACTTTTATAAAGTAATTCTATAAATAGAATATATTATATTTTATTATGCATAGTGTTGCATAGTGCTGCATAGTGTTTTGTATAGTAAAATCTTTTATATAAAGCATGAATACTTTTATAAAGTTATTCGTTTTATTAGATTATAAATAGAATATATTATATTTTATTTAAAAGATTTTGCTTTAAATATAGGTAGTCCAGATTAAAAGTAAATCAATCTGGATCGTTCATGAATTAGTTACTATGCAGTCCATTCTTCTATAAATAGAAGCTCATTCCTTCATTATTTCTTACGAATTCACTGAAACTCTAGAGATAGAAACTATAGAGAGAATTCTTCTTCTATAATCTTGAGCGTATTTCTTTAGAGTTTAAGAAAGCTTTGAGCATAGTACAAGTTTTCTTCGAGTATATCCTCGCCCTACCAGTCGGAATACTCTTCTTTCAAAGGTAAGGGATATTATTTGTTGTACTTATAAGGGGTATTATTTCTTTTGTATTCATGAAGAGAACTTCTGTTATTCCATTCTTTATTATTATGTTGGAATAACTTGTCTATGCGAAGTACCGTATAAAAGGTGAAATTCTTCTATTATTCCATTCTTTATTATTACATTTGGAATATCATATGCATGCGTTTCTGGCGGACGGGATTACATTATTTATTATTCTATTGGAATAACTTTGTCTCATCTAAATACTGCGTGCATGGTGATTTATTGTTAGTCCATTCTTTATTATTCATTTGGAATATATCACATGCATGCGTTTTTCTGTGGGACCTAGTTTCGTTATTTATTATTATGTTGGAATAAATTGTCTAATTATGCGAAGTACCGCATGCATGGTGATTTTTGTTGTTATTCCATTCTTTATTATTCTGTTGGAATATCCTGTTTGTGCATTTTACACCGGACCTGGTTCCGTTATTTATTATTCTGTTGGAATAACCTATCTATACGAAGAACCACATGCATGGTGATTTCTGTTGTTATTCCATTCTTTATTATTCTGTTGGAATATCTCGTCTACGTCGTCTTCTACGGACTTGGTTAGATTATTTATTATTACATTGGAATAACCTATCTATGCGAAGTACCACATGCATGGTGATTTCTGTTGTTATTCCATTCTTTATTATTATGTTGGAATAACCTGTCTATGTGGATTACCACATGCATTGTGAATGATCCTTTGTATTAATTCCTTATTAAATTGTTGAAATGATCTGTCTAAGTGGATTACCGCATGGCAGAGGAAAATCCATTTGTAGTTTCATATATTCTCTTATACTCAGTTGGTTAAAACTTTGACTTTTATACTCCATAAAATTGGTAGAATATCCTTGATATTTGCGCTTCATCCAGTATCTTTTCATTGAAATATTTTTCTGAGCATTCTTGAATTTTACTCTACAAAGAAGTATCATGTTAACAATTTGGACGTTATTAGTTCCTGGATAAATTAATTCTTGAACTTGTTTTATTGAATTATTATGTCATTGTCATGATAAGTTATGTTGGTTATTATGTGAAAACATGAAAGTTTCTTAGAAATCACAAAGAGTTGAAAATCAGATTTTGGTGAAAATGGAACATGAAATTCAATTGACCATATCTCTTATATATTTCAAATTTTTGAGTGTGGTCAATTTCTAGAGTTAGATCTATGAGTTTCCTAACTTATCCAAGTAGAATCACTGGAAAAGGTGTTGTAGATTTTTGTGTGGACTGATTTTAGAGAAGTAGTCGAAAGCTGGAAATTATCGAAAAGTTACTGCCCAGATTTTTAAAAGGGCATCTTCGGCCACTCAATTTGGGAGAAAAATTTTGGCCTTTTGGGACATGAAAGTATATGGTATAAAGAACCTCCTGTCCAAAAATGAGCTCATTCCGACTTAAAATGAGCAAGTTATGACCATTTCAATATTTAGGTTTTAAACGAAAAATGCTATAAGCAGGAGTTCTATAACTCGATGACCATGAAATTTAAGCTGGAAGCTCACGTTAACATGTATAAGATCCTGTCAAGATTTGGGAATTTCTGGAGTTAAACTTGAAGCAGCTAATTTCTTAAGGAATTAATTAGAAATTGATTTTTGAAAAATAGTAAATGAATTTTAACAATTCCGAGAAAAATATATGTTCATTATGGGACTATATTCTGCTAAATCCCAGAAAAGAAATATTTTTGGGACTGATTTGGTATTTTTCATGAAAATGGTTTAGTTACGAACATATGAGTTAAATATGTTATGTGAAGTAACAAAGTTGGAAAAATAGGATTTTATGGCTTGAAAATCCTATATAAGGTATATGTAGATTTTTGATAAGGAATTTGATCATTGGTGATGAAATCTTATGAGTATGGCATTTTTGAATTATTAAATGCATTATTTGGTAAAGTGTAAACAATTGAAATAAATTGTTTATAAGTTTAAGAGGTGATTAAAATATTGTTATAATATTAATAATATTAGATGATGAGTTTATTAAGTGATTGATAACATTTTGATAAATTTAAAGTCTTTTAATATTTATCCTTGTTTTCGTTTGATAAATACTTATATCATTGTCATCATTCTCATGTTTATATTGTGATAAAATTTATATTTGGCTTACGTGCATAGATGGACTTGGTGTGATTATGACCAGGGATTATTCGGTATAGTCATGACCGTAATGTGACGAATGAGGTGGTAAAAGTCCTCAGTGGCCTGTAATGCATTGATGGACAGTTTTTGGTATGATTATGACCAGGGATTATTCGGTATAGTCATGACCATTGATGATTTAATGAATATCCTCGGCCCGTAGTGCAGGGATGATTCAATGATGTGGTTTATTTATTAAGCTGAGTCTCAGCGATAAAGTTGGTGAAAATACATTTTAAAATCATAAAAGATAGTAGATTTTTTTTTCTCTACTTGACTCTTCTAATGGATTATTTGTTCCGCTGCTGTTAAACTTGATGTCTATTGTATTTTATTAGTTTAACATTGTTGAAGAGTAATGATAATTTATTTTGCATTATCTTAGTCATAATATTTCTTACTGGGATATTTGAGCTCACCCTTCCTTTCACTGTTCTCTTCAGGAAATGAGAATATAGCTGGGACGAGTCGGGGAACGGAGTGACGGTCTAGAAGATAGCATTAGTAGTCCTCACTACTTTGTTAAATAGTGTGACAATAAATGTAATAAGGACTCCATTGAGAGTGGATATTGTCTAGAAGGCAATATTCCTGTTTAAACTCTCAGCTTATGTTTTGTCGTATGTTACACGATAGTTGTATTATTAAGTTGTATTTTATATTTTTGTAGCATGTATCTGGCGACTCAAGATGGGTGATGTATACCTATTTTGGGGGCGTCACAGTTGGTATAAAAGCTTAGGGATATGATCCCTGGCTGAGATGTGAGACAAGAACTAGGAGGGGAGAGATTGGGAATTCCTTCGCTAGTATGATCTACCTAAGTTTATTTGGTATTTAATTGGTTGGTCAGAGTATAGGGATAATATGTGATATGTTAATTAACCCTTATTTTGTTGCAGTATTTAAAAATGGCATCCAAAAATGTTGAGATAAGCAATGAAGCACGTGAGACCGTTGAGTCACCACAAATCAATTCCCAGGGTAATGTGCAACAGGAAGACAATAATCCTCATGTAAACAATAACACCGATGAAATGGTGAATAATGGGATAGTCAGAGGCTTTATGCAATTCATGCAACATCAGGCAAAGGTGGCTCCTATCCAAAATGTAGGTGAAAACACTGACAACTCTCAGACGGTCACCGCTAAGCAGTTCAAGGAGCTGGGACCACCGAAGTTTTTTGGAGAGCCAAAACCACTTAAGGCGGAGACGTGGATAAAGTAGATCAACAAGATATTTGATGTCTTGGGATGCTTCGAGGAGCAAAAGGTTCCCTTTGCCACCTTTATGTTGCTTGCAGAGGCAGATTACTGGTGGGAATCTGTAAAGCTTACACAATCTGGCGCACTGAAGATGTCTTGGGAGAAATTCCAAGAGCTGTTCAATGACAAGTACTTTCCTGAAAGTATTCGTCACATGAAGGAGGTAGAGTTCATCAAGCATAAGCAAAACAATATGACCGTGGTGCAATACGAAGCTAAGTTTGCCGAGTTATCTCGATTTACGTCCCACTTGGTTGATAATGAGGAGAGAATGACGCAGATGTTTTTAAGAGGTTTGAAACCCAAGATACGTCAATACCTTATCTCTCATAAACTGTGTTTGTACTCAGATGTTGTGAATAGGGCTTAGTTATTGGAACGCGAAAATGAGTCAACCCAACCAAGAGAAAGCAGCCGACAAGTTGATAATACCAGTGGTAGCAGTCATCGAAGCGGTGACAACAAACGCGGCGGGAATCAACATGCCAAAAATGATAACCACTTCGGTGGTAATCATGGCCAAGACAATAGGAGTGGAAAGTTCAAGAAGAGAAGGTTCAGCAAAGATGGAAAGACGTCAAAGACCAAAGACCGTTGTTAAGGAAGAAGGAGAGAATGGCCGGTAAATCTGTTACAAATGTGGAGGGGAAGGACACATAAGTTCAAACTGTATGATGCAGTCCAAAACATGTTATAATTGTGGAAATGAAGGACACCTAGCCCGATTTTGTCATGCACCAAAGTCAAGTCCAGCTGGGATGGAGGCATCCAAGGGTGTCCCAGACAAGACAAAATCGGTAGTTCAAGGGAGAGCGTTTTTCGCGACTTCTCAAAAAGTGAGTAACCCGAACGAAGTTATCACGGATAAGTAAATCCTAAACGCTTGCGAAGTCTATACCTTTTTCGATACCGGTTCTACCTATTCTTTTATCTCTCTTGCTTGCGTTCAACGTTTAAAATTTGACTCCGAAGAAGTTAGACTCTGACTTATCTTTTAAAGCTCCGTTAGGAGAAACCTTCATTACATGTGCTATCCAAGTCTTGGATGAGGGTCACAGTTTTGAATGATATTTTTATCGTTAATAAATTTCTTGACGTATTCCTGAAGACTTCTTGGCCTACCCCATAGCGTGAAATCAAATTTTGTATTGACCCCAGTACAAAACCCATTTCTTAAACCCTCAAATATTTCTTCACCCAAAATGAACGTAACATGCACCAAAGACGTTGGCTCGAGCTGTTGAAGATTACGATCATACCATTCAATACCATCATAGGAAAAGTGAACATGGTAGCTGACGTGTTGAGTAGAAGATTATATGCAGTTACAAGTGTGAATATACGAACCCACGTGAAGATAACGAATATACGAGTAGAATCGACTTTAATCGATTAAGTTAAAGCCGCTCAAGCTACGCACCCGGAGCTGAAGAACTTGAAGAAGAAGGTTCAAGAGGGCGTTATTTTAAATAGCAAGAGTTGCTAAAATCTCAACCCTCAATTTAATTGGCCCATTTGAAATCCTCGATCGAGTAGGAACTGTGGCTTATAGACTCGTTTTACCGCAAAGTATGTCGCGTGTTTATAACGTTCTTCACGTATCGATGTTACGTAAATATGTGGACTACCCGAACCTAATTATTCATTTAGAACCGGACGAAATAGCAGATAATTTAACTTATGAAGATGTACCTGTTAAAATCCTAGAATGTATTCAACACTCAAAGGTTATACCTCAAGAGTTAGAATCGGATGAAGTGTCTCATCATCATTGAGCATACCAGAATACGTCACGTAAATTTTTGTAGCGAAATTCCATAAGGAGGGGAGATTGTGACCCCATATTTTATGAATAAATATTTAATTTTCTCGAAATATTTTTTTGAATATTATGGTGTGAATTTGAGATAATGTTATAGTTATGGGTAGTATTTATAAATTTTGCAAGTATGCAAGTTGTTATATAATATTCGATTGGTCGGGGAATATTCGTTTTAATAGGAATATTAATATGCAAGACAATCATTGGTGGACCCCCAGCGAAATTATTGTCGGATTGAGAAAATGACAAAAATATTTTTATGAAAATAACGGCAGAAGTTGTACCGTTAACTGTTGAAACACTCGGTGTTAAAAGTACAATAATACGGGTGGTTGCATAGTAGCACACGGTATTGATTATGGATGCTTATGTGATAAGTCACTCAGTTTTGTTTTATTGATATTATTAATGTAATAAAACATAAAAGCTTTTTATATAAAACAGAATACTTTTATAAAGTTATTCTATAAATAGAATATATTATATTCTATTATGTATAGTATTTTGCATAGTAAAATCTTTTTATATAAAACAGAATACTTTTATAAAGTTATTCTATAAATAGAATATATTATATTTTATTATGCATAGTGTTGCATGATTCCTGCATAGTGTTTTGCATAGTAAAATCTTTTGATATAAAACAGAATACTTTTATAAAGTTATTCGTTTTATTAGATTATAAATAGAATATATTATATTTTATTTAAAAGATTTTGCTTTAAATATGGACCGTCCGATTAAAAGTAAATCAATCTTGACCGTTCATGAATTAGTTACTATGCAGTCCATTCTTCTATAAATAGAAGCTCATTCCTTCATTATTTCTTACGAATTCACAGAAACTCTAGAGAGAGAAACTATAAAGAGAATTCTTCTTCTATAATCTTGAGCGTATTTCTTTAGAGTTTTAGAAAGCTTTGAGCGTAGTACAAGTTTTCTTCGAGTATATCCTCGCCCTATCAGTCAGAATACTCATCTTTCAAAGGTAAGGGATATTATTTGTTGTACATGTAAGGGGTATTATTTTTTTTTGTATTCATGAAGAGAACTTCTGTTATTCCATTCTTTATTATTCTATTGGAATAACCTGTATACGTGGACTACCCTATATTTGGTGAAATTCTTCTGTTATTCCATTCTTTATTATTATGTTGGAATAACCTGTCTATGTGAAGTACCGCATAAATGGTGAAATTCTTATGTTATTCCATTCTTTATTATTCTATTGGAATATCACATGCTCATGCGTTTCTGTGGGACTTTGGTTCCGTTATTTATTATTACATTGGAATAACCTATCTATGTGAATACCGCATGCATGGTGATTTCTATTGTTATTCCATTCTTTATTATTTACATTGGAATATCCCGTCTCGTGCTTTTTACTACGAACTGGTTCCGTTATTTATTATTACGTTGGAATAACCTATCTATCTGAACTACCGCATGCATGGTGATTTCATTGTTATTCCATTCTTTATTATTACATTTGGAATATCTCAGATATGTCGTTTTTATGCGGGGACTGGTTCCTTTATTTATTATTCTGTTGGAATAACCTATCTATGTGAACAACCGCATGCATGGTGATTTCTATTGTTATTCCATTCTTTATTATTCTATTGGAATATATCTCCGTCTGCATGCGTTTACTGGGAACACTCGATTCCGTTATTTATTATTCTGTTGGAATAACCTATCTATGTGAAGTACCGCATGCATGGTGATTTCTGTTGTTATTCCATTCTTTATTATTCTTTTGGAATATCCTGTATATGAGTTTTATGTAGGACCTGGTTCCTTTATTTATTATTCTGTTGGAATAACTTATCTATACGAAGTACCGCATGCATGGTGATTTTGTTGTTATTCCATTCTTTATTATTCTGTTGGAATATCACATGCATGCGTTTCTGTGGGACCGGTTCCGTTATTTATTATTCATTGGAATAACACATCGCATATGCAATCACCGTATGCATGGTGATTTCTGTTGTTATTCTATTCTTTATTATTCTATTGGAATAACCTGTCTATGTGGATTACCACATGCATGATGAATGATTCTTTGTATTCATTCCTTATTAAATTGTGGAAATGATCTATCTATAGAGATTATGCATGGCGACGAAAATCCATTCTGAGTTTCATATATTCTCTTATACTCGATTGGTTAAAACTTTGACTTTTATACTCCATGAAATTGGTGGAATATCCTTGATATTTTAAGCTTCATCCAAGATTCATTTATGGAAATATTTTTCTGAGTATTCTTGAATTTTACTCTACAAAGAAGTATCATGTTGACAATTTGGACGTTATTAGTTCCTGGATAAATTAATTCTTGAACTTGTTTTATTGAATTATTATGTCATTGTCATGATAAGTTATGTTGGTTATTATGTGAAAACATGAATGTTTCTTAGAAATCACAAAGAGTTGAAAATCAGATTTTGGTGAAAATGGAACATGAAATTCAATTGACCATATCTCCTATTATATTTCGAATTTTTGAGTGTGGTCAATTTTTAGAGTTAGATCTATGAGTTTCCTAACTTATCCAAGTAGAATCACTGGAAAAGGTGTTGTAGATTTTTGTGTGGACTGATTTTAGAAAAGTAGTCAAAAGCTGGAAACTACCAAAAAGCTACTGCCCATATTTTTAAAAGGGCATTTTCGGCCACTTAATTTGTGAGAAAAATTTTGGCCTTTTGGGACATAAAAGTATATGGTATAAAGAACCTCCTATCCAAAAATGAGCTCATTCCGACTTAAAATGAGCAAGTTATGACCATTTCAATATTTAGGTTTTTCCAACGAAAAATGCTATAACCGGAGTTCTATAACTCCGATGACAATGAAATTTAAACTGGAAGCTCACGTTAACATGTGTAAGATCCTGCCAAGATTTGGGAATTTCTGGAGTTAAACTTGAGGTAACTAATTTCTTAAGGAATTAATTAGAAATTGATTTTTGAAAAATAGTAAATGAATTTTAAAAATTCTGAGAAAAATATATGTTCATTATGGGAATATATTCTGCTAAATCCCAGAAAAGAAATATTTTTGGGGCAGATTTGGTATTTTTCATAAAAATGGTTTAGTTACGAACATATGAGTTAAATATGTTATGTGAAGTAACAAAGTTGGAAAAATAGGATTTTATGGCTTGAAAATCCTATATAAGTTATATGCAGATTTTTGAAAAAGGAATTTGATCATTGGTGACGAAATCTTATGAGTATGACATTTTTGAATGATTAAATGCATTATTTGGTAAAGTGTAAGCAATTGAAATAAATTGTTTATAAGTTTAAGAGGTGATTAAAATATTGTTATAATATTAATAATATTAGATGATGAGTTTATTAAGTGATTGATAACATTTGGATAAATTTAAATGCTTTAATATTTATCCTTGTTTTCATTTGATAAATGCTTATATCATTGTCATCATTCTCATGTTTATATTGTGATAAAAGTCATTTTTGGCTTACGTGCATAGATGGACTTGGTGTGATTATGACCAAGGATTATTCGGTATAGTTATGACTGTAATGTGACGAATGAGGTGGTAAAAGTCATCAGTGGCCTGTAATGCATTG